>LR880972.1:300659007-300670834 GCA_904067115.1 Aegilops sharonensis
CGAGCTAGTGGTATTTACTATTGAAGCTTGTGGTATATGTTTCCATGATACCCTGACGGGTTGAACCTATGCCTTCCTTTATATGTGTGAACTCGGAAGTTTTCACGAGTCATACTCATCTGGTATTTCACCAGGTAAAACTTTCAACACTAATGCCTTTATCAAAGCGAGAAGTGAATGGAAGGTTATACATTGAAGAAGTGGGAGTCGACCTTGAACTTTGTGTTCATGCCCATGGACACGATGTAGATCCTATCATGGAAACTTCTTGTAATAATAACTATTTTCTTGATAAATATCATCTGGTATCTGTGAATTGATCCTTCGCAACTGTGGTTCCGACCATGTTTGTTCTCCCTTGATTCTATTTCTCAGACAAGTTAGAGTACTTGTCTTCTGCAGAGCATTACCCTAGTCCAACCTCTACTTTGATCTGTCGTTGAGTATTACCCCCCTGGTATCTCGAGATTATCATGGAACTGCATCACTTCTTATGAGTTCTTCATCAAGTGCTACCTTCCCACTGATTCCAATTTTTCACGGGCTCTGAGTTATTAAACACTCAAAGACACCGATAACTGAACCGAGTCCGCACTACGGTTCAACAACTCTTAGTAATCTTATTTAAGTACGAGTTTGTACCCGATCATGTCATTCCTAGCCTGATCGACTATATCCCTGTCGTGCTAAATTTTAAGTGTGCTACCTGGTCCTTCTTCCCGGAGCACCAAAATTTTCGACGATGAGCTAAGCTTACGTCGATCTTCCTCGTCATATCAGTTCGCCTTGAACAACAATCCTGATTTCAAGTTTGTGTCCTACCCATCGTTCCAATAACCTTCCGCTACGTCATTCCTTTGACTTAATGTCGTCGCTGATTGATTACATCTTCATGGAATCTCTCGACAAATGTGTCGTGGTCATCATGACCGTTCTGAGCTCTTCTAGGATATCATCTGAACTCATGATGACGAATACCTTCCTTTCCCCTCGTTGATTTGTGTTATCCTTGCCAACATTATTGCCTTCCCTCCGAGGAAAACTTGCTCATGTTTTGTGTTATACCTTGAGTTCCTTGCTACCCAGCATTGTTCTTATTTACCTTGGAGTATTACCACCTTTTATGTCAAGAATGTCATGGGAATTTCACCACCTCTTAAGAATTCTTGGTATAGTGATACTTCTCACTATCACCATTCTTTCTTGGTCCTCGTGTTGATTCCAACTGGGGTACCAACAAGTGAACGGTGATGTTTGGATTCCGCACTTCTAGCAACCCTATTTCTGTGAAGTTAATGGTCGGTCGATTATTCTTAGACTATTGATTATTGAATCACCAATCTGACATTGGTCGTGCAACCCAACCCATATTTCGGGCGCACCTTTTCAACCAATGTTTAATTGTGTATGTTTTCCTCGAGCATACATCATTATACGATTTGATCCGACAAATGTTATCTCCTTGTTCACATAATTGTGGAAATCCATCTTGTCGGAAATTTTGATGAATTGTCGCTGAGTCCCTCAATCACCTCCTTGTCCTCTCCTTGATTTAATGATGAACTCTTGTTTCGGAACTCGCTTCCATAGTTCAATTCCCGAGAATCTTATGCTGTCATCTCGACAATTTGTGTTGCACCTTTCTTCTCAGGCATCCCGAGTCTGAGTTATCTTAACACCAATCAGATCTGAATCTCGGCCAGATATGACGGTTGGAACATATTTCCATGAGATATAACATTGGCCTTTATATGACCCGGTAAGGTGATGCCATGCCCAGCACCCCTGGCCGGAGGCCCTATTGTTATAGTTCCCTTTTTAGCAAGGGTAGCCATTCTTCCATTAGGAAATAGTAAGGCTTATTCTATAAGCTGTTCCTGATGGATGCTTGTGTATCCAAAGTCCGACCTTTGCTTGAAGACCATGCCAATGCTATCTCGAAGCATGTCTATGGTACTCCGATGTTTCAACAAGAACATTTGAAGCCCAATGCTAAACGTTTCTTGCTCAGTTATCCAAACACCGCTGTATGGATAATGTCATGAAAATTTCTCTCCCCTCACCTAAAGGGTTTTCTACATCATATCCTGTCATGGATATCATGCTCCGCTTGTCCTTGGGAAGGATATATCCCTGAAATATGTGTTTAAACACATTTTCCCTTCCATTGTTCTATTAATCTGATGATCACCTTTTCCTTTCCATTGATTTGTTTAACCTTTCTTGAGGTTTATATGATCTAAGCAGTAATATTTTCCTGCTTATGAAAACACCTCGGTGTACCACCTTATCAGTCACACCCTGTTACTATTGTTGATGACATTTCGGTAACCACCGATGGACGGGAACTTTGCCTATTGGTCCGCCTCGTTCAACGAGTAGGAAAATGGTTCTCTTCGTCCCTCGCCCTTGGTATCGATGTTGTTGCCGACATAACTAATAGGCTACCCTCTGGCATGCCTTGCTATTGTGACCGTGCAAGATGTCAGCCCCCCTTCCTACCTTTAACCCACATGGTGGGCCCATAACCCACAGTTCCACAGGATCGAAACCTGACTCCCCTATACACCCTGTTGTCAAAGTTATTCCTTGCACTTGACTTTGTAAGTAATTCACGGGCCGCCTGCCCAGTGATCTATTCTGGTATCTGATGCAATGCTTATTCACATTGCTCTAAACCCCTTCAACACTTCGTTTCAGGCATCGAACGATTGCCTGCCCGCTCGAAACTTCCCATGAAACCTCATTACTTGCTCTCGATATTTACTTAAGTTTCAATTCGAGAGTTACTTTCCGCCACCTTCCCCGATGTTATCGACCAGATAGTCAACCTTGTAGAGGTTCGTTCTCTCGGAATAACCCCCTTATTCTTTCGTAAGTACGATGGAACCCCCAAAGCAAGGATGTCGACTTCATCTTGATGACCTGAAGCAGAAAAATGGAGACATCAACATAATGGATCAACCGATTCGAGAAGAGCAACCAAGACCGAGAAGATCCGTTAGAATACCGTAACAAGAACTTTCCCCCTTACTCCCCTCTTATATCTCGGGACGATATTTCTTGTAGTGGAGGAGAATTGTGACGCCCGGATAATCAAGCTACAATAAACCTCTGCTAAAGATGCCACGTCACCTCTGTTACTGTTGCTAATCTCGCGTTAGTTCGAAACTGGTTCGAGTCCAAATTAAAAAAATCAAACAAACAATAAGAGTTTTCAAATGTCAAAACTAAAATGTTCTAAAAGTGACAAATAAATCATATGTAATATTGGTGAAGAAGCCAAGCCTTTATAAAATGTTTAAATGAACTAAACTAATTAAAACAGTAGCTAAAACCATTATTTAAATGCCTTTCGTATTTTGTAGAATATTAAACTATATTATTTTGGGATGAAACATTTTGTGGTAGTGACATAATTTGTACCAACAATTTAGGTGCCACTTTGGTATTTATTGAAACTAAAATAAATTGGAAGTTAAAAGAAAACAGGAAATAAATAAAAGAAAAGAAAATACATAAAAAAGAGGCAAAGGCAAGAAGCCTCCCTTCCCCCACTGGGCTTCGGCCTAACTAGCCTCTGGGCCACCAGGCCGGCCCACCCCACTCCCCATATCCTCCCCTGTCGGCCGAAACCCTAGGGCAACCACTCCCACTCCCCCCCACGACGCCACTCCCTCTCCCCTCCCGATCCAATCGGAATCGAGGCGAAACCCCCCCACTCCCCTCGCTCCTCGCCCCCTCTGCCCGATCTGGATCGAGGCCCGACGCGCCCACCACCGCGCCTTGGCGCTCGAGGCTACCGCCGCCCGGATCGACACCTCCCCGGAGCTCCCCGCTCGCCAACGCCCCCGTCGCCTCACCTCACGGACCGCTCTGCCGCTCGACGTCGCCAGCATCAACTCATCGTCGACCCCGTCGCCCTGCAACCCTCTCCGTCATCGATGCCGCCCCCGTCATCCTCCTCGAGCCGCTGCCACTCCCCTACACCGTACGGTGATGCCAAGCCCCGGCCTCTCCTCTCCCCCCCGTCCCCATGTGCACACGGCGCCCTCGCGCGCCGTTAGCCGTGGCCACGCTTGACCCGACTCCTCTTTGTGCTCCGGCCGTCGCCGTGCCTGGGTCGCGCCCGCTGGCGCTCCGCCGCGGCGCCCACGGCCGCTTTCGCACGACGGACCGCGCCGACCCAGTCCGAGACCACGCACACCGCCCTCCTTGTCCTTCCGTCGCCGCTCGTTCCTATCGTTGGCTGCGCACGGGCCATGGCCTCGCCGGCTCTGCCACCGCACTGGCCTGCGCCGCCGCGGGCACCCCCTGCTTCGCCTCCGCGCCCCACTGCGCCCTCCACCGCACGGCGCCTGGCGCCCGCACGCCCCCGGGGCTCGGCCTCTGCCCCGCGGTGCTACACCGCGCCGCCCGGGTCCGGCACCCACGCACGGCGACCACGCCCGATAGCGCCCGCCCCGGTTGGCCTCATGGGCCGCTGACCCGCGGGGCCCGCACCATGAAAAGAAACGAAAAGAAAAATAAAAATGGATTAAAAGCAATTAATTAATTAAGTTAATTAACCTGCTAATTAACCTACCTGACTAGTTTAACTAACCACTAGCCTATGACATGTGGGACCCGCTGACCCTGTTGACCAATCAATGTTGACTGGTCAACTGCTGACTGTGCATGCTGACTAGACCCATGGCCCCACTTGTCATCCACTAGGGCTAGATGCTAGTGGGTACAATAGGTATATCCTGTCTCATTTAGATTTAATATTAAATTTCAGAATATTATTAAAACTTTGAAAAATGATATAAAATAATCCATAACTCGGATGAAAAAACTTTGTACATGAAAGTTGCTTAGAACGACGAGACGAACCCGGATACGCAGCCCGTTCGTCCACCACACACCCCTAACATATCAAACTCGCAACTTTCCCCCTCCGGCTCCTCTGCCCGAAAACGCGGAACCCCGGGGATACTTTCCCGGATGCTTCCCCCCTTCGCCGGTATCACCTCATACCGCGTTAGGGCACCCCTAGCACCGTTACTTGTCTTGTCATGCATCGTTATGCATCTGTTTGCATTGTATTCATTGTTTCTCCCCCCCCCCTCTTCTTCCGCTAGACACCGAGACCGACGCCGCTGCTACCCAGTACGACTACGGAGTTGACGACCCCTCTCTCTTGCCGGAGCAACCAGGCAAGCCCCCCCTTTGATCACCAGATATCGCCTACTCTTTTCTATACTGCTTGCGTTAGAGTAGTGTAGCATGTTACTGCTTTCAGTTAATCCTATACTGCTGCATAGCCTGTCCTTGCTACTACTGTTGTTACCTTTACCTTCTATCCTACTGCTTAGTATAGGATGCTAGTGTTCCATCAGTGACCCTACACTCTTGTCCGTCTGCCATGCTATACTACTGGGCTGTGATCACTTCGGGAGGTGATCACGGGCATATATCATATACTTTACACTGTTACATTACCTGTGATACTGTTCAGAGATGGGGGCTGAAAGGACAGGTGGCTCCATCCCGGTAGAGGTGGGCCTGGGTTCCCGACGGCCCCCGACTGTTACTTGTGGCGGAGCGGCAGGGCAGGTTGAGACTACCTGGGTGAGAGGTGGGCCTGGCCCTGGTCGGCGTTCGCGGATACTTAACACGTTTAACGAGATCTGGGTATTTGATCTGAGTCTGGCCATTTGGTCTATACGCACTAACCATCTACGCGGGAGTAGTTATGGGTATCCCGGCATCGTGGTATCAGCTGAAGCCTTCGTGACGCCAGCGACTGAGTGGCGCGCGACGGATTGGAACGTAAGCCTGCTCTTGTATTAAGGGGGCTAGTTCCGCTTTCGGCCGCGTACGCAACGTGCAGGTGTGCTATGGGCGATGGGCCCAGACCCCAGTGCGCTTAGGTTTAGACCGGCGTGCTGGCCTCTGTGTTGTGCCTAGGTGGGGCTGCGACGTGTTGATCTTCCGCGGCCGGGCATGACCCAGGAAAGTGTGTCCGGCCAAATGGGATCAAGCGTGTTGGGTTATGTGGTGCACCCCTGCAGGGAAGTTAATCTATTCGAATAACCGTGATCTTCGGTAACAGGACGACTTGGAGTTGTACCTTGACCTTATGACAACTAGAACCGGATACTTAATAAAACACACCCTTCCAAGTGCCAGATACAACCTGGTGGTCGCTCTCTATCAGGGTTACGGGGAGGGGATCGCCGGGTAGGATTATGCTATGCGATGCTACTTGGAGGACTTCAGTCTGCTCTCTTCTACATGTTGCAAGACGGAGGCTGCCAGAAGCGTAGTCTTCGACAAGATTAGATATCCATGCATATGTAGTGTAGCTCATTGCTTGCGAGTACTTTGGATGAGTACTCACGGTTGCCTTGTTCCCCCTTTCCCCTTTTCTTTACCCGGTTGCTGCGACCAGACGATGGAGCCCAGGAGCCAGACGCCACCGTCGATGACGACTACTGCACTGGAGGCGCCTACTACTACGTGCAGCCCGCTGACGACGACCAGGAGTAGTTAGGAGGATCCCAGGCAGGAGGCCTGCGCCTCTTTCGATCTGTATCCCAGTTTGTGCTAGCCTTCTTAAGGCAAACTTGTTTAACTTATGTCTGTACTCAGATATTGTTGCTTCCGCTGACTCTTCTATGATCGAGCACTTGTATTCGAGCCCTCGAGGCCCCTGGCTTGTATTATGATGCTTGTATGACTTATTTATGTTTTAGAGTTGTGTTGTGATATCTTCCCGTGATTCCCTGATCTTGATCGTACACGTTTGCGTGCATGATTAGTGTACGATTGAATCGGGGATGTCACAGGCAAAGATTCTTTGCCGTCAGCTGGCGGACGGCAAAGAAATGGCGCATGGCAAAGAGCTTCTTTGCCGTCTGCCATTTCTTTGCCGTCGGCTTTTCGGTGGCTGACGGCAAAGAGCTTCTTTGTCGTCCGCTAGCGGACGGCAAAGATCTGGCAGATGGCAAAGTAGCTGATTCCAGTAGTGTATGCCTCACATGATAATTATTTTGTTGAGTTTGCTCCCACTATTATTCATGAGAAGAAATTTTCTTATGTGGAGAGTAATAAATTTTTTATGCTTATAGATCATGAAAAGAATGATTTATGTGATGGTTATATTGTTGAATTCATTCATGATGCTACTGAAAATTATTATGAGGGAAGAATATATGCTTGTAGGAATTGCAATAATATCAAGTTTCCTCTCTATGTGCTTAAAATCTTGAAGCTGTGCTTGTTTTGCTTTCCTATGCTAGTTGATTATTGTTCCCGTAAGTTGTTTGCTCACAAAATCCCTATGCATAGGAAGAGGGTTAGACTTAAATGTGCTAGTCATATTCTTCATGATGCTCTCTTTATGTTTCAATTCTTATCTTTTATGTGAGCATCATTGAAATCATGCCTAGCTAGGGGCGTTAAACGATAGCCCTTGTTGGGAGGAAACCCAATTTTATTTTTGTTCCTTGATTTTTGCTCCTGCTTAGTAATAAATAATTCATCTAGCCTCTGTTTAGATGTGGTTTTATGTTTTAGTTAGTGTTTGTGCCAAGTAGAACCTTTGGGAAGACTTGGGTGAAGTGTTTGTGATCTTGCTGTAAAAAACAGAAACGTTAGCGCTCATGAGATTAGCTACAACTTTTTACTGGAGAGTGCTATTTAGTTGATTATTTTTTCAGATGATTAATACTTCCTCACGTCCAGCAATTTATTTCAGAATTTTGGAGTTAGAGAAGTATACGTTTGGTCAGATTACTATAGACTGTTCTGTTTTTGACAGATTCTGTTTTTCGTGTGTTGTTTGCTTATTTTGATGAATCTATGAGTAGTATCGGAAGGTATGAACCATAGAGAAGTTGGAATACAGTAGGTTTAAGACCAATATAAATAAAGAATGAGTTCATTACAGTACCTTATGATGGTGATTTGCTTTCTTATACTAACGGAGCTTACGAGTTTTCTGTTGAGTTTTGTGTTGTGAAGTTTTCAAGTTTTGCGTAAAGATTCGATGGACTATGGAATAAGGAGTGGCAAGAGCCTAATCTTGGGGATGCCCAAGGCACGCCAATGTAATATTCAAGGACAACCAAGAGCCGAAGCTTGGGGATGCCCCGGAAGGCATCCCCTTTTTCGTCTTCGTTCATCGGTAACTTTACTTGGAGCTATATTTTTATTCACCACATGATATGTGTTTTGCTTGGAGCATCATTTTATTTTCTTTTGTTTTGCTTGCTGTTTGAATAAAATACCAAGATCTGAAATTCTTAAATGTTAGAGAGTCTTCACATAGTTGCATAATTATTCGACCACTCATTGATCTTCACTTATATCTTTCGGAGTACTTTGTCATTTGCTTAGTTCTTCACTTATATCTTTTAGAGCACGACGGTAGTTTTATTTTGAAGAAATAGATGAACTCTCATGCTTCACTTATATTATTTTGAGAGTCTTTAGAACTTCATGGTAATTTGCTTGAGTTATGAATTTAGTCCTAATATGATGGGCATCCAAGAGGGATATAATAAAAACTTTCATATAGAGTGCATTGAATACTATGAGAAGTTTGATTGTTTATGATTGTTTTGAGATATGAGGATGGTAATATTAGAGTCATTCTAGTGAGTAGTTGTGAATTTGAGAAATACTTGTGTTAAAGTTTGTGATTCCCGTAGCATGCACGTATGGTGAACCGTTATGTGATGAAGTCGGAGCATGATTTATTTATTGATTGTTTTCCTTATGAGTGGCGGCCGAGGACGAGCGATGGTCTTTTCCTACCAATCTATCCCCCTAGGAGCATGCGCGTAGTACTTTGTTTCAATAACTAATAGATTTTTGCAATAAGTATGTGAGTTCTTTATGACTAATGTTAAGTCCATGGATTATACGCACTCCCACCCTTCCACCATTGCTAGCCTCTCTAGTACCGCGCAACTTTCGCCGGTACCATAAACCCACCATTTACCTTCCTCAAAACATCCACCATACCTACCTATTATGGCATTTCCATAGCCATTCCGAGATATATTGTCATGCAACTTTCCACCGTTCCGTTTATTATGACACGCTTCATCATTGTCATATTGCCTTGCATGATCATGTAGTTGACATTGTATTTGTGGCAAAGCCACCTTTCGTAATTCTTTCATACATGTCACTCTTGATTCATTGCATATCCTCATACACCGTCGGAGGCATTCACATCGAGTCATATTCTGTTCAAAGTATCGAGTTGTAATTCTCGAGTTGTAAGTAAATAAAAGTGTGATGATCATCATTATTAGAGCATTGTCCCAGTGTGGAAAGGATGATGGAGACTATGATTCCCCCACAAGTCGGGATGAAACTCCGTATGAAGAAAAAAATAAAATAAAAAAGAGGCCATAAAAAGAGAAAAGGCGCAAATAAAAAAATAAAAAATGAGAGAAAAATAGATAAGGGGCAATGCTACTATCCTTTTACCACACTTGTGCTTCAAAGTAGCACCATGATCTTCATGATAGAGAGTCTCCTATGTTGTCACTTTCATATACTAGTGGGAATTTTTCATTATAGAACTTGGCTTGTATATTCCAATGATGGGCTTCCTCAAATTGCCCTAGGTCTTCGTGAGCAAGAGAGTTGGATGCACACCCACTTAGTTTCTTTGGTTGAGCTTTCATACACTTATAGCTCTAGTGCATCCGTTGCATGGCAATCCCTACTCACTCACATTGATATCTATTGATGGGCATCTCCATAGCCCGTTGATACGCCTAGTTGATGTGAGACTATCTTCTCCTTTTTGTCTTCTCCGCAACCACCATTCTATTCCACCTATAGTGCTATTTACATGGCTCACACTCATGTATTGCGTGAAGATTGAAGAAGTTTGAGAACATCAAAAGTATGAAACAATTGCTTGGCTTGTCATCGGGGTTGTGCATGATTTAAATATTTTGTGTGATGAAGATAGAGCATAGCCAGAGTATATGATTTTGCAGGGATAACTTTCTTTGGCCATGTTATTTTGAGAAGGCGTAATTGCTTTATTAGTATGCTTGAAGTATTATTGTTTTTATGTCAATATTAAACTTTTGTTTTGAATCTTATGATTCTGAACATTCATGCCACGATAAAGAGAATTACATTTATCAATATGTTAGGTACAAAAATTTTGTTTGTATCATTTACCTACTTGAGGACGAGCAGGAATTAAGGTTGGGGATGCTTGATACATCTCCAACGTATCTATAGTTTTTGATTGTTCCATGCTATTATATTATCCATCTAGGATGCTTTATATGCATTTATATGCTATTTTATATGATTTTTGGGACTAACCTATTAACCTAGAGCCCATTGCAAGTTTCTGTTTTTTCCTTGTTTTTGAGTATTGCAGAAAAGGAAAACCAAACGGAGTCCAATTGACCTGAAATTTGAGGGAGATTATTTTTGTACCAGAAGAAGCCCACGGAGCATAGGAGATGGGCCAGGAGAGTCCTAAGGCCACCACGAGGGTGGGGGCGCGCCCTACCACCCTGGGCGCGCCCCCTACCTCGTGGCCGCCTCAGACCCCCCTGACTTGTTCCCGACGCCAACACCTCTTATATATACCCAAACTTCAAGAACATAACCTAGATCGGAAGTTCCGCCGCCGCAAGCCTCTGTAGCCACCAAAAACCAATAGGGACCCTGTTCCGGCACCTTGCTGGAGGGGGGAACCCTCACTGGTGGCCATCTTCATCATCTCGGCGCTCTCGATGACAAGGAGGGAGTAGTTCACCCTCGAGGCCGAGGGTATGTACTAGTAGCTATGTGTTTGATCTCTCTCTCTCTCTCTCTCTCTCTCTCTCTCTCTCTCGTGTTCTTGAGGTGGTACGATCTTGATGTATCGCGAGCTTTGCTATTATAGTTGGATCTTTCATACGTCTCCGTCGTATCTACTTTTCCAAACACTTTTGCCCTTGTTTTGGTCTCTAACTTGTATGATTTGAATGGAACTAGCACGGGCTAACGCTGTTTTCAGCAGAATTGCCATGGTGTTGTTTTATGTGCAGAAAACAAAAGTTCTCGGAATGACATGAAACTCCACGGAATACCTTAGAATAAATAATAAAAAATCCTTGCCAAAGTTGAAGACCAGGGGGCCCACACCCTGTACACGAGGGTGGGGGGTGGGTCCCCCCTCGTGGGCCCTCTGGACACCCTCCGACGCCAACTCCAACTCCATATATTGGCTTTCGGGGAGAAAAAAATCAGAGAGAAAGAATCATCACGTTTTACGATACGGAGCCGCCCCCAAGCCCTAATCTCTCTCGGGAGGGCTGATGTGGAGTCCGTTCGGGGCTCCGGAGAGGGGGATTCGTCATCGTCGTCATCATCAACCATCCTCCATCACCAATTTCATGATGCTCACCGCCGTGCGTGAGTAATTCCATCGTAGGCTTGTTGGACGGTGATGGGTTGGATGAGATTTATCATGTAATCGAGTTAGTTTTGTTAGGGTTTGATCCCTAGTATCCACTATGTTCTGAGATTGATGTTGCTATGACTTTGCTATGCTTAATGCTTGTCACTAGGGACCGAGTGCCATGAATTCAGATCTGAACCTATTATGTTTTCATGAATATATGTGTGTTCTAGATCCTATCTTGCAAGTCTATAGTCACCTACTATGTGTTATGATCTGGCAACCCCGAAGTGACAATAATCGGGACCACTCCCGGTGATGACCATAGTTTGAGGAGTTCATGTATTCACTATGTGCTAATGCTTTGTTCCGGTTCTCTATTAAAAGGATGCCTTAATATCCCTTAGT
>LR880972.1:300670973-300687301 GCA_904067115.1 Aegilops sharonensis
ATTTCAGATCTGAACCTATTATGTTTTCATGAATATATGTGTGTTCTAGATCCTATCTTGCAAGTCTATAGTCACCTACTATGTGTTATGATCTGGCAACCCCGAAGTGACAATAATCGGGACCACTCCCGGTGATGACCATAGTTTGAGGAGTTCATGTATTCACTATGTGCTAATGCTTTGTTCCGGTTCTCTATTAAAAGGATGCCTTAATATCCCTTAGTTTCCATTAGGACCACGCTGCCACGGGAGGGTAGGACAAAAGATGTCATGAAAGTTCTTTTCCATAAGCATGTATGACTATATACGGAATACATGCCTACATTACATTGATGAATTGGAGCTAGTTCTGTGTCACCCTATGTTATGACTATTACATGACGAACCGCATTTGGCATAATTATCCATCACTAATCCGGTGCCTACGAGCTTTCCATATACTGGTTTTCGCTTATTTACTTTTCCGTTGCTACTGTTACAATCACTACAAAATACCAAAAACATTACTTTTACCGTCTTTACTTTTGTTACCGTTACCACCACTATCATATTACTTTGCTACTAAACACTTTGCTGCAGATACTAAGTTTCCAGGTGTGGTTGAATTGACAACTCAGCTGCTAATACTTGAGAATATTCTTTGGCTCCCCTTGTGTCGAATCAACAAATTTGGGTTGAATACTCTACCCTCAAAAACTGTTGCGACCCCCTATACTTGTGGGTTATCAAGACCTTTTTATGGCGCCGTTGCCGGGGAGCATAGCTCTATTCTTTGAGTCACTTGGGATTTATATCTGCTGGACACTAGTAAGAACTTGAAAGACGCTAAGACAAAAATTTATCCCTCAACTACGAGGGGAGGTAAGGAACTGCCATCTAGCTCTGCACTTGATTCACCTTTTGTTATGAGTAAGCTAGCGACACCTAAACCTGCTTCTGCTATTCGTTCCGATATGTCGCATGTTATTGATGATGCCACTTCTGCTATGCATGATACTTATGATGAAACTACTTCTATGCTTGATACTACTGTGCCCCTTGGTGAATTTCTTGATGAACAAATTTCTAGGTCTAGAGAAAGAGAAATTATTGAAACTGATAATATTGATGAAAGTGATGATGAGGATATGCCTGCTATTCCTGAAGGTTATCTTTTTTATGCTGAATCTTCTGCAGCTATTTTTGCCTGCGAGGATAGATATGAACTTAGGAGGCTGATAGTTAAATGGAGTAAAGAATCTCTTAGAGACCGAATGAAACCTGATCCTGCCTTTGCTACTTAACCTATCTGTGTTCCCGATAAGGATTATTATGAATTTTCTGTTGATCCAGATATAATTACTTTGGTTGAATCTGATCCTTTTTATGGCTATGAATCTGAAACTGTTGTGGCACATCTTACTAAGTTAAATGATATAGCCGCCCTGTTTACTAATGATGAGAGATCGTGCTACCTTTATATACTCAAATTATTTCCATTCTCATTAAAGGGTGATGCTAAGATATGGTTTAATTCTCTTGATCCTGGTTGTGTGCGTAGTCCCCAAGATATGATTTATTACTTTTCTGCTAAATATTTCCCTGTTCATAAGAAACGAGCTGCTTTGAGGGAAATATACAACTTCGTGCAAATTAAAGAAGAGAGTCTCCCACAAGCTTGGGGGAGGCTTCTCAAGTTACTTAATGCTTTGCCTGATCATCCTCTTAAGAAACCTGAAATACTTGATATCTTTTATAATGGACTAACCGATGCTTCCTGAGATTACCTAGATAGTTGTGCTGGTTCTCTTTTCAGGGAAAGAACACCGGATGAAGCTGGAATTCTATTGAATAATATGTTGACAAATGAAAATTATTGGGCACCTCCTGAGCCAACCCCCGAGCCAGCTCCTGAGCCAATTACTGAGCCTATTCTTAAACCAACTCCGAAGAAGAGAGGTGTTCTATTTCTCAGTCCTGAAGATATGCAAGAGGTAAAGAAATCTATGAAAGAAAAAGGTATTAAAGCTGAAGTCGTTAAGAATTTACCTCCTATTGAAGAAATACATGGTCTTAATTTACTGCCTATTGAAGAAGTATATGATCTCAATCCTTTATTCACTGAAGAACCGCCTGATCCTGATATCCCGACACAGGTAGTAAAGGTAAATTCCCTCCTACTAAAATTGCTAGTCAGTGCTTGGATGAGTTTGATAACTTTATGTTTAAGCAAGATGACTTTAATGCTTATTTTGGTAGACAATTAAAACAAAATACCTATATGATTAAACGCTTGGGTGATAATATGGCTAATATTAGAGGTGAACTTAAACTTGTTAGCAAACATGCTTCTATGGTTACCACTCAAGTAGAACAAGTACTTAAAGCTCGGAAAGAAGTGCTTGATGAAATGAATAGTAAGAAAAATGATTATGCTGTTGGAGTGGCTACTAGAACTGGTAGAATGACTCAGGAACCTTTGTATCCTGAAGGCGACCCTAAGAGAATCGAGCAAGATTCTCAGAGAAATAATATTGATGTACCTAGTTCTTCTAAAAGGAAGAAAAAGAAAAATGATAGGACTTTGCAAACTTCTAGTGAACCTATTGCTGAACCACCTGAGAATCCAAATGATATCTCTATGTATGACGCTGAAACACAATCTGGTAATGAACATGAACCTAGTGAAAATGTTAATGATGATGTTCATGATGATGCTCAACCTAGTAATGATAATGATGTAGAAGTTGAACCTGCTGTTGATCTTGATAACCCACAATCAAATAATCAACGTTATGATAAAAGAGACTTCGTTGCTAGAAAACATGGTAAAGAAAGAGAACCATGGGTTCAGAAACCCATGCCTTTTCTTCCGAAACCATCCAAGAAAAAGGATGATGAGGATTTTGAGCGCTTTGCTGAAATGATTAGACCTATCTTTTTGCGTATGCGATTAACTGATGTGCTCAAAACAAATCCTTATGCTAAGTATATGAAGGATATTATTACAAATAAAAGAAAGATACCGGAAGCTGAAATTTCCACCATGCTTGCTAATTATACTTTTAAGGGTGGAATACCAAAGAAACTTGGAGATCCAGGAGTACCTACTATACCATGCTCCATTAAGAGAAATTATGTTAAAACTGCTTTATGTGACCTTGGAGCCGGTGTTAGTGTTATGCCTCTCTCTTTATATCGTAGACTTGACTTGAATAAGTTGACACCTACTGAAATATATTTGCAAATGGCTGATAAATCAACTGCTATACCTGTCGGTATTTGTGAGGATGTGCCTGTTGTGGTTGCAAACGTTACTATTTTAACGGACTTTGTTATTCTTGATATTCCCGAGGATGATAGTATGTCTATTATTCTTGGAAGACCTTTCCTTAACACTGCAGGGGCTGTTATTGATTGCAACAAAGGCAATGTCACTTTTCATGTTAATGGTAATGAGCACACGGTACACTTTCCGAGGAAACAACCTCAAGTTTATAGCATAAACTCTATTGGAAAAATTCCATCAATTATATTTGGAGGTTTTGAATTTCCTCTTCCTACTGTCAAGAAGAAATATGATATTCTTATTATAGGGGATGTGCATATCCCCGTTGAGGTAACATAGTGTTATTCGAAATTTCTCTGGTTCCATGTTAATCGGAATGAGTTTGTTAACAAGACTTGATCAACCTTGTTAGTGGATTCCTTTTGATGAGCATGAGGTGGATGAAACTAGAAGCACAACCTTCTGTACCCTTTTTATATTTTCTGTTATTTAGTAGAAATAAAATAAAATAGTATTCATCTGTCTGTTGCCTGACTTATCCGTGCAATATAAAATTATCCCGAAAATAAAAGTCCTCGGAATGCCATGCCAATTTAATATGATTTTTTCGGGAATATTTGAGGATTTACTGTGCAAAAATCACCGCGGGGGGAGCTACCACCTGGCCACGAGGGTGGAGGGCGCGCCCTACCCCCCTGGGCGCGCCCCTGCCTCCTGGGCCCATGATGGCCCTCCTCCACTTATCCCTGCACCCATCTTCTTCCTCTGCCTCACACAAACCCGAAAAACCAACTAAAGCACGAGTTCCAACCACTTTTGCTGTGATTTTCGATCTCCTTGCTCAAAGCACCTCTCGCAAAACTGCTTGGGGAGATTGTTCCTTGGTATGTGACTCCTCCATTGGTCCAATTAGTTTTTGTTCTAGTGCTTTATTGTTTGCAAATTTGTGCTGCATAGGTGACCATGATCTTGAGCTTGCATGTCAAATTTATATGGTTCGAAGTAGTTCTAATGCTTGATATAGGCTCTAGGCACTTGTAGGAGTAGTTGCTATCAATTTTATTGAAGTTGGTTTTGTTTGAAGTCACTAAAAATTTCAGAAATTTTTCAGAGGAAACAATATGTTTAGGAAGATGTTCCATGGTGGTTCTTCAAGGAAGCAAGGTCACAGGCTTGCAATGCGTGATGCTGATGAGGAACCACCAAGAGATGCTCCTGTGAGGCCCTGTGAATGGCCTTCTGAAAATTTTATGAATCAAGCGGGAATCAAAGAAGAATTTAGCGCATATTTGCATAATGCCGGTCTTGAGGACTTTGAAGCTGACAAATGCCCCCGGTATCATGATCTCACAAGTTCATTTGTGAGGAGGTTTGAGTTTTCATCTTCTCGTAATTCTCCTTCAGTCATGTTTGACCTTTATGACAAATCTTATACCATGGACTTAGAGGATTTCACTTTTGCTTGCAAACTTCCATCTTGGGGTAGTGTCAGGGATCCCCCTAAATCTGAATATAGAGTCTTTCTTGCTAGAATAACTGTGGGGGAATCTAGAGATATAACACAAGCCACTATAGGGAGCATTCACTTTCCTGCTATACATTATTTCGCTCTCTTCATAGGTAGATGCATAAATGCTAAGGATGAAGCATGTCACATGTGTGCCCCTGATCTCAGCATTCTCAGAAGTGTTGTGTTAGGAGACCAATCTTATCATATGGGAGCCATTGTAGCTCGTAGGTTGCATCATAATAGACATAACGGAGATTTCTTTGGAGGAATTTATGCAACCCGCTTAGCTAATTTTCTTGAGATAGACATTCGTGAGGGTGATATGGAGTTACCCCCTACTTATTTAGATTTTGATTCTATGGTTTCTCACCAGTTTGTTGAGAGGACTGAACCACCTATCCAATATCGACTAATCTTTAACAAACGGCATGTTGTCTGTATTACTCTTCCTGCTCCTGCCTTCTTTGATTATCAGACAAAAGGAAGATATATTATTACCAGAGAGGAGGCAGATGAGTATGAGAGGAGAGTGGAGGCGGCTCGACGCCATGCTGCAGCTCAGGAGGCGATAGCCGCTGCATCGCAGTATGACCCCAGCTACACCTACGGGTATCCGCCAGGCTGTCCCTGGCAATAGACGAACTTAGGCCAAAATCCTAAGCTTGGGGGAGTACGTATTTCTCACCGACATTACATTTATGTTCACACACACTCATTGCTAGATGTCGGTGATCATACTCTTTCACTGTAATATCCATGCTAGTTTATTTTCTTTTTCCTGCTTTCTTCTTGTGTGTTTAATAAACCTTAAGAAAACCCAAAAAAATTAGTAGTAGTTTATTTCTTTGCTGTAGTAATTAAAAATAAAACCCAAAAATATTTCCCGTTCTTCTTTTGCTTGTTGGGAGCTTTCCCGTGTAAATAGTTTTTATTTCTTTTCTTTTATTTGGGGGTCAGTAAGAGAAGACCACGATTAAATTGTTGAAGTGGCTCTTATATGCATCATTGTTCATTTAACCAAGAGCCCATATTGCCTTGTCTTCTCCTGTTTATTGAACGCTCGCAGATTCCAGCTTAGTCCAATGCACGTGCACTCTTATTATTATTCACACCGTTCGGTCGCGCAAGTGAAAGGCAATTATGATGACATATATGATGGACTGACTGAGATGGGAAAAGATGGTATGAACTCGACCTCTTTTGTTTTTGTAAATATGATTAGTTCATCGTTCTTGATTCAGCTGATTATGAATAAACATGTTTGCAATGACAATTAGAGATCATAGTGCTTGTGCCATGCTTGATTAGCTATGAGTTATAATGGTTTACCTTGTGTGCCAACATGCTATTGAGATGATTGTGATGTGGTATGATAGGGTGGTATCCTCCTTTGAATGATTTAAGTGACTTGACTTGGCACATGTTCACGCATGTAGTTGAAACAAATCAACATAGCCTTCATGATATTTATGTTCATGGTGGATTATATCCTACTCATGCTTGTATTCAATGTTTATTAATTTTAATGCATGTTCATGGCTGTTGTCGCTCTCTAGTTGGTCGCTTCCCAGTCTTTTGCTAGCCTTCACTTGTACTAAGCGGGAATACTGCTTGTGCATCCAATCCCTTAAACCCCAAAGTTATTCCATATGAGTCCACCATACCTTCCTATATGCGTTATCTACCTGCCGTTCCAAGTAAATTCGTATGTGCCAAACTCTAAACCTTCAAATAAACATTCTGTTTTGCATGCTCGAATAGCTCATATATCAACTAGGGCTGCCCTTATCTTCCATGTTAGGCGGGTTATTCTCAAGAGGAGTGGACTCCGCTCCTCACTCACGAGAAAATGGCTGGTCACCGGGATGCCAAGTCCCATGCTTTATGCAAACTAAATCAAAATAATTGCAAACAAAACTCCCCCTGGGACCCGTTGAATGTTGGAGGCACTCGTTGTTTCGAGCAAGCCATGGATTGATGCTTGTGGAGGAGGGGGAGTAAAAACTTTACCATTCTGTTTGGGAACCGCCTATAATGTGTGTAGCATGGAAGATATCGTCATCTCTTAGTTGTTATGTTGACAATGAAAGCATGCCGCTCAAAATATAATTTATCTCTATTTCAAAACCGAGCTCTGGCACCTCTACAAATCCCTACTTCCCTCTGCGAAGGGCCTATCTATTTACTTCTATGTTGAGTCAACACCCCCTTACTAAAAGCACTAGCTGGAGAGCACAGCTGTCATTTGCATTCATTACTGTTAATTTATATCGGGTATGACTATGATTGGATCTCTTTTACCATGAATTACAATGTCTAGTCAGTCCTTGATCTTTGAAGGTGCTATGCATTTATGTTTTGCGGTCTCAGAAAGGGCTAGCGAGATACCATCTTGTTATATCATGTTATGATTATTTTGAGAAAGTGTTGTCATCCGAGATTTATTATTATGGCTTGCTAGCTGATTATGTTATTGATACGAGTAAACATGAGACCTAGGAGTTATTGCAAATGTGGTTAGTTATGATCTTTGCTGAAAACCTGAATGCTGGCTTGACATAGGTACAACAACAAGAGCAAACAGAGTTTGTAAAAAAATTTCTTTTTCTCTTTCAGTTTGTCAACTGAATTGCTTGAGGACAAGCAAGGGCTTAAGCATGGGGGAGTTGATATGTCTCCATCGTATCTACTTTTCAAACACTTTTGCCCTTGTTTTGGTCTCTAACTTGTATGATTTGAATGGAACTAACCCAGACTGACGCTGTTTTCAGCAGAATTGCGATGGTGTTGTTTTATGTGCAGACAACAGAAGTTATCGGAATGACCTGAAACTCCACGGAATACCTTAGAATAAATAATAAAAAATCCTCACCAAAGATGAAGACCAGGGGGCCCACACCCTTTCCACGAGGGTGCCCCCCCCCCCTCCTGGGCGCGCCCCCCTACCTCGTGGGCCCCTTGGACACCCTCCGACGCCAACTCCAACTCCATATATTGACTTTCGGGGAGAAAAAAATCAGAGAGAAAGAATCATCGCGTTTTACGATACGGAGCCGCCGCCAAGCCCTAATCTCTCTCGGGAGGGCTGATCTGGAGTCCGCTTGGGGCTCCGGAGGGGGGGATTCGCCGCCTTCGTCATCATCAACCATCCTCCATCACCAATTTCATGATGCTCACCGCCGTGCGTGAGTAATTCCATCATAGGCTTGCTGGACGGTGATGGGTTGGATGAGATTTATCATGTAATCGAGTTAGTTTTGTTAGGGTTTGATCCCTAGTATCCACTATGTTCTGAGATTGATGTTGCTATGACTTTGCTATGCTTAATGCTTGTCACTAGTGCCCGAGTGCCATGAATTCAGATCTGAACCTATTATGTTTTCATGAATATATATGTGTTCTAGATCCTATCTTGCAAGTCTATAGTCACCTACTATGTGTTATGATCCGGCAACCCCGAAGTGACAATAATCGGGACCACTCCCGGTGATGACCATAGTTTGAAGAGTTCATGTATTCACTATGTGCTAATGCTTTGTTCCGGTTCTCTATTAAAAGGAGGCCTTAATATCCCTTAGTTTCCATTAGGACCCCGCTGCCACGGGAGGGTAGGATAAAAGATGTCATGCAAGTTCTTTTCCATAAGCACGTATGACTATATACGGAATACATGCCTACATTATATTGATGAATTGAAGCTAGTTCTGTGTCACCCTATGTTATGACTGTTACATGACGAACCGCATCCGGCATAATTATCCATCACTAATCCGGTGCCTGCGAGCTTTCCATATACTGGTTTTTGCTTATTTACTTTTCCGTTGCTACTATTACAATCACTACAAAATACCAAAAACATTACTTTTACCGTCTTTACTTTTGTTACCGTTACCACCACTATCATATTACTTTGCTACTAAACACTTTGCTGCAGATACTAAGTTTCCAGGTGTGGTTGAATTGACAACTCAACTGCTAATACTTGAGAATATTCTTTGGCTCCCCTTGTGTCGAATCAACAAATTTGGGTTGAATACTCTCCCTCGAAAACTGTTGCGATCACCTATACTTGTGGGTTATCAATCTTATGATGTTTGTCCCCCTCTACTCTCTTGTACTGGATTGAGTTTTCCCTTTGAAGTTATCTTATCGGATTGAGTCTTTAAGGATTTGAGAACACTTGATGTATGTCTTGCATGTGCTCATCTGTGGTGACAATGGGATAGCATGTGATTCACTTGATGTATGTCTTGCATGTGCTCATCTGTGGTGACAATGGGATAGCATGTGATTCACTTGATGTATGTTTTGGTCATCAACTTGCGGGTTCAGTTGAACTTATGCATAGGGGTTGGCACATGTTTTCATCTTGACTCTCCGGTAGAAACTTTGGGGCACTCTTTAAAGTACTTTGTGTTGGCTGAATAGATGAATCTGAGATTGTGTGATGTATATTGTATAATCATACCCACAGGTACTTGAGGTGACATTGGAGTATCTAGGTGACATTAGGGTTTTGATTGATTTGTGTCTTAAGGTGTTATTCTGGTATGAACTCTAGGATAGATCAAACGGAAAGAATAGCTTCGTGTTATTTTACTACGAACTCTTGAATAGATCGATCAGAAAGGATAACTTTGAGGTGGTTTCGTACCCTACCATAATCTCTTCGTTTGTTGTCCTGTATTAGTGACTTTGGAGTGACTCTTTGTTGCATCTTGAGGGATAGTTATATGATCCAGTTATATTATTGTTGTTGAGAGAACTTGCACTAGTGAAAGTATGAACCCTAGACCTTGTTTCAACACATTGCAATACCGTTTACACTCACTTTTACCACTTGCTACCTTGCTGTTTTTATATTTTCAGATTACAAAAACCTATATCTACCATCCATATTGCACTTGTATCACCATCTCTTCGCCGAACTAGTGCACCTATACAATTTAGCATTGTATTGGGTGTGTTGGGGACACAAGAGACTCTTTGTTATTTGGTTGCAGGGTTGCTTGAGAGAGACCATCTTCATCCTACGCCTCCCACTGATTGATAAACCTTAGGTCATCCACTTGAGGGAAATATGCTACTGTCCTACAAACCTCTGCACTTGGAGGCCCAACAACATCTACAAGAAGAAGGTTGTGTAGTAGACATCACCCATGCTGTCGTATAAGTGTTCCATGACATTACCAAAGTTATCATCACAGAAGTGTCCACTTCCATGATGATAACTGGCGCGTCATGGAAGTGTTTTCATCAAGGGTAACCGATAGGTGGTATCCACCGTAACGGGTCACCGTTAAGTTATCGGGTCCGGTTTTGGATCCGATAACCCGTTAACAGCCCAGACCAATGAGGATTTTCCACGCATAAAATTCTCATTGGCCGGAGGAAACACGTGTTGGATCACTGTTGGGACAGATGTCATCCACTCATTGGACAGGAGGCGCCTATGATACGTCGACATGTGGCACGGCCCAACAGAGGCCCATTCCGGTGAAAAGGTCGGCCCGTTTGACTTGGTCAAAAGGTAACAGGCCTGCCCACGGAAATCCTGTTAACGGCTTGTTCGTATATAGCCCATTTATGGCCCGCTAACTCACGATCCGTTATGGCCTATCGGAATTAAGCCCAGTAGCTTCATCTGGGCCGTCCAATATGATTCCAGCCCATTGTAACTTTTGGCCCATGTATGGCGCATGATGTATTTCGGCCCATATGAGGCCCTTTGTAACTCTTGGCACATTAACAGCCTGTGGTGAATCTGGCCCGTAATGAACAGTGCACCGCTTTATACCAATTAATGGCCCATTATTCCATTGGGCCATTTCCAACCCGTGTTATCTTTCAGCCTTCTCAGGGCCCATTCATTCTTGGCCTCATTTCCAGCATTCGGTTACTTACGGCACGTTACTGGCCTTTTCTGCTTGTGGGCCAAATTCAGCCCGTGGTTACAATAGGCCCGTTTGCGGCCCGTTAATCCGTTGGGCCGTTTTCATAGCGTCATCAAATATAGCCGATTAACGACAGCCCGTTATGGTTGGCCCATGAACGAACGATTCCAAATCTAGCCCGTTTACGACCCATATTACAGTCTGTTATTGGCCCATGTTTGGCCGATCGATCATACGGCCCGTAGAAGGCCCATTGATGCTACGGCGCGTAGAAGGCCCATTGATTCTACGACCCGTAGAAGGCCCATTTTTTCTTCGGCCCTTAGAAGGCCCATTGTTTCTACGGCCCGTAGGAGGCCCATGGTAACTACAGTAAATATGTAGCCATGGTTATTGTGGCCTAGTTTTAAAAAATAGGTTATTGAGGCCACTAGCAAACTGCAGAAAAAGAACTGCACTGACTACAAGCAAACAAATAAACAAGATGACAAGGATATTACATCTAGGCATCAAAGTTCGCCACCAGTGCAAATATAGGGAACAAAGCAGCATATCATATACACTGGTTGTCAAAGTTGGCGACGAATGCAAATAAGCGCTTGTTGTTGCACCAGAAAGTATGCATCTGAATTCTACAGGGACGTCCTCAGTCCTTCAGCTGCCTGTCGCAACACATCTGATCGATGTCTTTCAACTTGAAGTTGAGACTCAAGAAGATGAACTGATTCAGGCAGCGAGTTCAAAGAGCTTGTGCCAGCAGTAGTGGCCAGTAACTCGAACACTACATCAAGACAGGACTTTTGTGTTCTGTCACTGTCGTCAAGATAGTTTTTATCATCTTTCTTGGAGACCAACAGAGATGTCTCACTATCTTGAACCTCATCTGCATTACTTCCTTTACCATTTCATAACGAGGTACTGTTCTCCAATATTTTGTCCGCATTCTAACAGAGAAACAAGCAGACACATCACAGGTTTACCATGTTGTATACGAAACTCATTTTCGTAAATCAGTTCAGTAGTAAAGTGGACATGATAATAGCATGAAACAAACATATATCTATGTACCGTGGTCACTTTATGGTTTATATCATTCTAGTTTTTGTTGCCAGATCAAGATATAGACACAGTTCAAATAATATTTGTTCAAGACAAAGCAGAATAGACAGAATATAAGTGTGGGAAACTACAGAGCAATAACAACACTTGTAATGTGCATGACATGAGAACATAACTGTTTATTCAATTGAAACTGAAATCAGCATAGAGCAAGTTACAACAGCAAACTAGTTAAAGAAACAGGTTTAAAACATACCTGTTGCGCCATTGGAGTTCCAATTCCATCCTTCAAATTTGAAAATAGTTGGTATGAGTAAATATAGTGATGCAAGACAAAGGAGTATGAACCATAGCTACAGAACCTGACCTGAGAACAATTCTTCTTCTGCTTTAAGCATTGAGTTGGGATTCGGAGTGGTGGTTCTCGTGGTTTGGGCACCGCAGTTCCCTTACTAACTGCTCGTGTTTGGGTACTCTGTGGTGGAGACAGTGCTGTGTCAACTAGAACTCGGTTACTATCTGCTGGGGTTGGGGTTAGAAGGGGTGTAGCTGGTTCTCTGTCCAACTGGGTAGGGGTACAATCCGCGAGAGTCTGGGTTATGTGTGGTGGGGCTGGTTCTTGGGCAAGTACAATCGTGGTTCTATCTGCATCAACTGGTAGCACTATCTTTTCTGAAGACCGTTTTGTTACTCCCTTTGATACGACCATCACCCTCTCCAATTCAAATGGCTTTTAACAAGAAAAGTAATTGAATGTACAAACATTGTATGATAGACAGGTGCAATGGATAATGGGGAATAAAAGAGGGCATGAAATAATTCATATTTATGTTGTCTAACCAAACAGGATAGCATGACACAATTTCACATATATGATGGCTAACTAAAAATATGGAAAGATATAGTTCAAAATATGATGACTATGTAAACAGGATGACATGATATAACTATATAATGTGTTTATTAAATAGGTTGGCATTCCATAATTCACATACATGCCACCTATGGAAACATGATAGCATGATATAATTCACGGATATTATGAAATAATTCAAAATATGATGACTGTAAACACTAAACAGGAAGAGATGATATAACTATATGTTGTCTTTATTAAATGGGTTGGCATGCCATAATTCAGATAGATGCTATATATGTAAACATGATGGCATGATATAATTCAAATATATAATTTTTATAGTAAGAAAGTATGCAGATGGCAATCACATATATGATGTAAAAACTAAGCAATGCAAGACAACATGCATGGCATGAGTAATATAACCCTGCAAAGTTTGAGCATATACCTCAGAGGGGAAATAGGACTGGTCATCAGTATCTGAATCCTCCTCTGAGGAGCTCTCTGTAACCAGGAACATGTCTGCTTCAGCAGGTAGCATTGTCTGCTCTAAATACCTTGTTTTCACTCCAGATACTTCCATCACCGCTTCAAATAGCCTATGCACAGGAAGAGTAGTTGAATATACAAACATTGTCGACAAATGGAACACGTAATACAAAAAAGGATATCATGATATAATTCACATACATGATGATTGGCTAAACATCATGGCATTGCATAATTCACATATATAATGCCTTGCAACAAGATAGCATTGCATAATTCACATATATAATGTCTTGCAACAAGATGGCATTGCATAACTCACATATATGGTAATTAGACACTAAACATGTGGCATTCACACAAAGCATGTCTAAACTAATCAAATGACATAGCAATGCAAGACACCATACGCATGATATGAGCAACATAACCCTGCCAAGTTAGAGCATACACCTTGGGGGGCATAGGACTGGTCATCTATCTCTGAATCCTCATCTGAGGAGCTATCCATAACCAGCGAGATATGCTCTTCGTCAGATATCATAGTCTGCTCTGAAGACCTTGTTTTCACTCTAGAATTTTCCATCACCGTGTCAAATGGCTGATGCACACGAAGAGTAGTTGAATGTACTAAGTTGTTGACAAATGTAATACGTAATGAAAAAAGGATGGCCTGATATAATTCACATATAAGATGACTGGCTAAGCAGGATGACATTGCAAAATTCACATATATGATGCCTGGCTAAACAAGATGGCGTTGCATAATTCACATATACAATGAACAAACTAAACAGATGGCATTCACACAAAGCATGTCTAAATTAAGAAGATGACATATTTGATGTATAAAGTAAGCAATGCAAGGCACCATATGCATGATATTACCAACATCAGCATGCCAAGTTAGAGCGAAGACCTCAGGTGGTAAATAGGAGTGGTCTTCTCCTTCTGAATCCCCCTCAGAACAGTGATCTTCCTATTGATTACAATCCGAAATGGGTGGAGGGGATGCCTTTGCGCCTACCATGGAGCGATGTCTGCATGAAATTTTATTACCACGCAAGGCTCGTCTCTTTTGCTCTACATGTTCAATTCCATTGTGTACAATAACTGACATGCATAGGAATAAAACATAGTGAGATTATGTAAGGAAGAAATCTAGAGTGATGGTAGCAACCTGTGGATAGACCCAAAACCAATGATAGCAGGCAGATAATAGCTTCAGTTAAAAAATACAGATAATGGCTTATTTACTATTTGTTTCCCACCCAACATGAAACTCATAGTAGACACCAGAGATTATCCAGACAGTAGATAGATACTATTGATTGCGGCCCCGATATGTACCCCACAACCATTTAAAAACTCAAGTTTGACCATTAGTTTGGAGCTGACTCAGAGTCTAATCGGTGAACAGGATGATAAAGTAGCTTGTAGTATTAAGCGATGCATAACATAAGCAGAGACGAAAGAGTGCGACCTCTCTTGCGGACCGTGTAGTCCTCGAGGTCATCTACTCGGTTGATGATGGTAATGCAGTTGTCGTGGCTGCCGGCGGCGGAGAAGAAGACCTGAGGCGGCGAAAGACAGTCTGGAGGCCAGATCCCTGCTGTGCTGGACCCTTCTGTTGTTGGAGCAGCTGAGCTGGGGTGGACGACGGCGCAGCAGGAGCGGGACAAACCACAAAATGATTTCTTTGACAACTATCTGTAAGAGAAGTAATTCTGTAAGGGCTCGTTTGAATTGGAGGATTCTAACAACGCAGGGATAGGAAATACACAGCTGTGTAGAACCTCTTTGGTAGCGCCGATTAGGCCTCAGCTTCATCTGAGGAAACGGTGATGATGCTGCTCTTCCGGTGGTGCACGTGAAGACGGCGGTGTGGGAATGGAGGTGGAGCGAAAGGCGAGTGGAACGTCGGGGCAGCTCCTTGGAGGTGGAGGACGTGGTGGCTGAACCGGCGGGACGACGAGATCGACGACGGATCCTCATCCGGTCCGGTGGATGAGGGATGTTGAGGTGTTGCTGTGGACGACATCGGCGGGGAAGAGGCTCCAGCTGGGTGGCGGACGGAGGAGGGTGTGGGGCTTCGTAGGTTTTCGCGGCCTCGGTGTATGAATGGGTGGGCGGATGGGATGGGAGGGGGGAACCATGGCTTAGTGACGCGCTTGTCCGAAATGTGGGGTAAGTTATGAAAGTACCCCCACCGATTTGAGCTAGGCGGTTCTTTCGGTTCAGGGGTATCACGGGCATTTCACGTGTTGGGATTTCATAGGAGGTGGGAGTTTTCGCGCGCGTTGTAATTTTGGGATATCAAGGTGCGGGTTGAGATGGAGGGTGTTTTCAGAGCACAACGAGACAAAGATATATCTTAAATATTTCGGGGTAACAAGGCGCGGGTTGAAATTTCCGGACAAGCCTAGCGTATACTGTACCAAATCAATTCGCACTTCTGTCGACGAAAAAACAAAAAAGAAATCAATTCGCACCACACAAGAGAGTCTAGTCCCATGTACTGTACCAAATCATTTCGCACTACAAATGCCATTCAAAACTTTGAATTCATGTTATGTTCAATTAAAATATTTCGCTATGTGTATAATGCATGCAACCTGCTACTCAAATGAACATTTTAGTGCATTCCAAACGTATGTACTACCGCTTCAATATGAACTAAATTTCAATTGGTTTCTCTATTTGAATAAGATCTACAATCATGATTGTTGTGAAGTTAAACCATTTGAATTCGTTTCTCTATTTTAATAAGATCTACAATCATCATTATTGTCAAGTTAAACCATCATTTGTGTATTATCTTCACAGCACACCACATGATTAATGTCAAGTTAGATATGAAGTATGTGTACTATATGAACTCAAACTCGATTATTTTAATCCACTTTATGTTGATTTCAAATCACACTACATTTCAAGCTCTAGCTAGATCTTCATAACCTAAACCACGTCTCATATGTATAATGTGTTTATCACATAATGTATGGTGCCCTGCCCCTACGCCTACAAGTATTTAGATGTGAGTTGCAAACGCCACCCATTACCACAAATTCAAATAAAATGTGAGATTGTTCGATATATAGTATGGTTTAGATTGTTCGATATTTACTTGTGAGCTTCAAATGCCACACATTATCACAAATTCAAATAAAATGTGAGATTGTTCAATGTATAGTATGGTTTAGATTGTTCGGTATTTAGCTGTGAGTTGCAAACACCATGCATTATCAC
>LR880972.1:300687607-300705597 GCA_904067115.1 Aegilops sharonensis
CCTACAAGTATTTAGATGTGAGTTGCAAACGCCACACATTACCACAAATTCAAATAAAATGTGAGATTGTTCGATATATAGTATGGTTTAGATTGTTCGATATTTACTTGTGAGCTTCAAATGCCACACATTATCACAAATTCAAATAAAATGTGAGATTGTTCAATGTATAGTATGGTTTAGATTGTTCGGTATTTAGCTGTGAGTTGCAAACACCATGCATTATCACATTATGGTATAACATGTCCAAAACCACACCACGCATATCACCAACGTATCTATAATTTATGAATATGTTTATAACACTATGATCTCCTATTCAAATATATGAATCCACTTTCATACCGAATTATGATCTTTGTTAGTCTCTTACACCCACACAATCCTCTAACCTTTGTAGCTAGCACTAACTTTCTCTCGTGCATGCACACGCCCTCCTCACCCTCCCCTGATATGTCTTCAATGTATCTATAATTTATGAAGTATTCATGTCATGTTTACAACAATTCTATATGATTTTGGTATGATTTGATTAGAACTAACCCGGACTGACGTTGTTTTCAGCAGAACTACCGTGGTGTTGTTTTTGTGCAGAAATAAAAGTTCTCGGAACGAGCTGAAAATTAACGGAGAATTTTTCTGGAAAATATAAAAAATACTGGAAGAAAAATACGAAAGAAGAGTCCCGTGCTAACCACAAGGGTGGAGGGCACCCCCACCCCCCTAGGGAGCGCCCTCCGACCTTGTGATTGCCTCGTGGGGCCCCTGACATGAAACGGACGCCAACCCTTCCTATAAATCCTAAAAACCCCACAACATAAGAGACATCGGAAGTTCCGCCGCTGTAAGCTTCTGTAGCCTCGAAAAACCAATCTAGGCCCTCTCTGGTACCCTACCGGAGGGGGCCATTATCACCGGAGGCCATGGAGGAGGATCCCGAAGGGGCCATCATCGCCATGGAGGCCAAGGACCAGAGGGAGAAACTGTCCCGATCTAGGGGGGAGGCCATGGAGGAGCAAGCACAAGGGGAAGAACCTCTCCCCCTCTCTCTCGGTGGCGCCGGAGTGCCATCGGGGGAACCATCGCCGCAGTGATTGTCTTCGTCAACATCACCATCCTTATCTCTTTTACACGGTCCAGTCTCCCACACCCCGCTGTAGTCCCCTACTTAAACATGGTGCTTTATGCCACATATTATGATCCAATGATGTGTTGCCATCCTATGATGTTTTGATTACATTCCTTTTGTCCTTTGGGTTGACTGATGATATATATTGGTTTGAGTTGTATGTTTTATTTTGGTGCTGTCCTATGGTGCCAGCTGTGCCACGCACACGTGAAGGATTCCCGCTGTAGGGTGTTGTAGTATGTTCATGATTCGCTTATAGTGGGTTGCTCGAGTGACAGAAGCTTAAAAACCCGAGTTGGGGGGTCGTTGCGAATGGGATAAAGGGGACTTGATGCTTTAATGCTATGGTTGGGTTTTACCTTAATGATCTTTAGTAGTTGCGGATGCTTGTTGGAGTTCCAATCATAACTGCATATGATCCAAGAAGATAAAGTATGTTAGTTTATGCCTCTCCCTCGTATGAAATTGCATTAATGATCACAGATCTTGTTAACAATTGCCTAGGACAATTCCGCAGACCGACCCATCGTTAATCCACACTAGAAATTTATAATATATAATAATATATTCTAACTTTATGATAACATCACCTACTTTTATATTTTAGTTCCCCGATATCATGCAAAGTTATCCTCTTCATACCCACAACGTAGTTTTATTTCTCGTTTCTCGTTGGAAGCAAACGTTCGGTGTACGTAGAATCGTATCAGTGGCAGATAGGTCATGAGAGAATATTAGTCTTACCTTTAGATCCTTGTGGGTTTGACACTCCATACTTATCACTTCCACCTTTGGGAATTGCTACGATGATTCCTGGCACTTGGGGATTATCAAGCTCTTTTCTGGCGCCGTTGCCGGGGAGCAATTGCGTGGGGTTGGTATTCTTGTTTATGCTTGTTTGCTTTCTTCACTAAGTAGATTTCCCCCCTATTTGTTTTTGTTTAGTTGTGGGTGAAACATACAAAAAATTACAAAAAATGAAAATTCATAAAAATTTACTTGCCTCTTATGCCTAAAAACTTTTTCAAAAAGAGAAGTGATTGGAAGGTTGTGCATTGGAGAAGTGAGGGTCGACCTTGAACACTTGTGTTCATGTTCATGGAAAAATGTAGAATTTATCATGGAATTTTCTTGAAACTAAGTATCCCCTTGTATATATATTCATTGTATTATAAAAATAATGTGCCAATTTTTGGTTGTAGGATGATTAGATGGTTTGTTTGCTATGTGTAGTGCAAAAACAGAAACTTTGGATGTAGTGCGTGAACTCTCATTTTTTACTGGAACGTCGAATGCCTATGAAAATTTTTGCACAGTACTTCTATACAAATTGTGTAAATTTTAATATCTGTTTTAGGATATTTGGAGTTACATAAGTATAAGAAAGTTGCAGATTACTACAGACTATCCTGTTTTTGACAGATTCTGTTTTCTACATGTTGTTCACTTATTTTGATGAATCTATGGGTAGTATCGGGGGTATGAACCATGCTGAAGTTGGAAACCAGTATATATAATGCTAATATTAAATTGTAATGAGTTTAAAACAGTACCTAAGGGTAGTGATTTGTTTTATTATACTAACAGATTTCACAAGATTGTTTGTTAAGTTTTGTGTGGATGAAGTGTTCGAAGAATAAGGAGTTACCGATATGAGAAGAATAAGGAGAGGCAAGAGCTCAAGCTTGGGTATTCCCAAGGCAACCCAAGTAAATATTTCAAGGATATCAAGCATCTAAGCTTGGGTATGCCTCGGTTGGCATCCCATCTTTCTTCCTCAACAATTGTCGGTTTACCTCGGTTTTTGTTTTGTTCACATGACATGCGTCTTTTGAGTTTATTTTTCCTTTCTTTTCCTTTATGATCCATGCTAGTATCAGATAGCCCTTCATTGATTTGTAGAATTCTCTTTGTGCTTCACTTAAATTCTTTGAGTATGGCTTTATAGAATGCTTCGTGTGCTTCACTTATATATTTTGAGCTTGGATATTGATAAATATATATCATTTGTAGAATGCTCTATGAACTTCACTTATATCTTTTGGAGTATGAATAAAATTATCATTGAAAGTGGGGTTGGAAGTGTGTCAACTCTAGGTAATGATCCCACTATTTGGAGGGTGTTGAATATTATAATATTTATGAAAGTGGATTAGGAGAGGTCATGGCTTTATTTAATGATGATTCCACTATTTCGGAAGAGGTTCCAATTGATTATGAGAACAAAGTTGCTACCTATGATGATTAGTGTGATGACATGTATGCTATAAATAATAATGATAACCATGAAAATTGTCATCTTGATTTTAATTTTCAATTGGATTATGCCTCACATGATAGTTATTTTGTTGAGTTTGCTCCCACTACTATTCATGAGAATGAATTTGCTTATGTGGAGAGTAGTAAAATTCCTATGCTTGTGGATCGTGAAAGGAATGCTTTATGTGATAGCTATATTATTTAATTCATTCATCATGCCACTTAAAATTATTATGAGGGGGGAATATATGCTTGTAGGAGTTGCAATAATATCAACTTTCCTCTCTATGTGTTAAAAATCTTGAAGTTATGCTTGTTTTGCCTTCCTATGCTAGTTGATTCTTGTTCCCATAAGTTGTTTTCTCACAAAATCCCTATGCATAGAAAGTGTGTTAGACTTAAATGTGCTAGTCATATTCTTCATGATGCCCCCATTATGTTTCAATTCTTATCTTTTATGTGAGCATCATTGAAATCATTGTGCCTAGCTGAAAAGGCATTAAAGAAAAGTGCTTGTTGGGGGACAACCCAATATTTATCCTTACTGTTTTTATGTGTTAACATGATTAAGCTAGTGTAGTAATCATTTTTTATAGTTTTTGTTTCAATAAAGTGCCAAGTAAGACCTTTGGGATAGCTTATGGTGATAGTTGATTTGATCTTGCTGAAAAACAGAAACTTTTGCGCTCATTGCCAGAATTTTAATAAATCACAGAAGCGTGCTTTTGATCTGAATCTTTTACACAAGATTGATATAAAAATTTCCTAGGTTTTCCTAAATTTTCAGAATTTTTGGAATAGCAGAAGTATGCTTATTGTTTAGATCATTGTAGACTGTTCTGTTTCTGGCAGATTCTGTTTTCAATGCATAGTTTGCTTGCTTTCTAAGTTTCTATGGCTTATATTGCTCAATACAAATTGTGTAAATGATATGGTATAGTAGGAATTGTGCGAGAACAATTATGAATCTTGTCTTTGACAGTACCAAAGTGAGTGATTTGCTCTTTATCATACTAACGCATCTCACGAAGTTCCATTAAGTTTTGTGTGAGTGAAGTTTTCAAGTTTTGGGTGAGATATAGATACAAGGAGAATAAGGAGTGGAAAGATCCTAAGCTTGGGGATGGCCAAGGCACCCCAAGGTAATATTCAAGGAATACTCAAGCGCCTAAGTTTGGGGATGCCCCGGAAGGCATCCCCTCTTTCGTCTTCAAAACCATCGGTATACCTTACTCGGAGCTATATTTTTATTCGTCACATGATATGTGTTTTGCTTGGAGCGTATTTTTATTTTACTTGCTGTTTGAATAAAATCATTGGATCTGAAATCTTGAATAAGAGAGAGTCCTCCCATGGCTAGTTAATTATTTGACTACTCATTGTCCTTGACTTATATCTTGTTGGAGTAGTTTGTCCTTTACTCACGTGCTTCACTTATATCCTATGAGTAAATAGGTGAATGAATTGAATATCATAGATCTGAAATGATATATGCTTCATATGAGTAATGAATTCACTTATAATAAGTATAGGTGGTAAAATTTATTGAAAGTTAGCAAACTCAACATTGGTCATTTGAACAGTTCATGAAAGAATATTGAAGGAAGAGATGTTTCACATATAAATATACTATCTTGGACATCTTTAGTAATTGTGAGCACTCATTAAAATATGACATGCTACAAAGTTGATGTTGGACAAGGAAGACAACATAATGGGTTAAGTTTTCTTATATCCGAATAGAAGTTATATTGTCATGGATCCTCCAACATGTTGAGCTTGCCTTTCCCTCTCATGCTAGCCAAATTCTTTGCACCAAGTAGAGATACTACTTGTGCTTCCAAACATCCCTTAAACCAGTTTTGCCATGAGAGTCCACCATACCTACCTATGGATTGAGTAAGATCCTTCAAGTAAGTTGTCATCAGTGCAAGCAATAAAAATTGCTCTCTAAATATGTATCATATATTAGTGTGAACAAAATAAGCTTTATACGCACTTGTGATATGGAAGAAATAAAAGCGACGGACTGCATAATAAAGGTCTTTATCACAAGCGGCAATATAAAGTGATGTTCTTTTGGCCTATCTTTTACTTTTATCTTCTACCCTTATACAAGAGTCATGGTGATCATCACCTTTCCTTTTTACACTTTTTCCTTTGGCAAGCACTATGTGTTCGAGAGATTCGGATATATATATCCACGTGGATGTAGGTTTTCATAAAGTATTATCATTGACATTACCCTTGAGGTAAAAGGCTGGGAGGTGATTGAAACTTTGAACCCATACATATCACGTGAGTGTTAGCAATTGTGAAAGGCTAAATGATAGTTGAGTATGTGGGATTTGATAAATCAAAGCTCTTACATAGACCCTTACTGAAAATAAGATGAACTGCAATTTTTTGATGACTAAGAACATGGTTTGTTATTTTTCAAGATATTTTATGGTCTATACCATAATTTGTGAATAGCTCGTTACTTGATCATGAGAAATCTTATGACGATGAGCTACTATTTATGATAAAGAATAATGCTATAAAAAGTGCTTGGAACTTTCATTGATCAAACTTGTGCACTTGATAGCATTCACACTTTATAAATTATTTCTTTTATCATTTACCTACTCGAGGACGAGCATGAATTAAGCTTGGGGTTGCTGATACATCTCCAACGTATCTATAATTTATGAAGTATTCATGCCATGTTTACAACAATTCTATATGATTTTGGTATGATTTGATTAGAACTAACCGGGACTGACGCTGTTTTCAGTAGAACTACCGTGGTGTTGTTTTTGTGCAGAAATAAAGGATCTCGGAACGAGCTGAAAATTAACGGAGAATTTTTCAAGAAAATATAAAAAAATATTGTGAAAAGATACGGAAGAAGAGTCCCGGGCAAACCACAAGGGTGGAGGGCGTCCCCACCTCCCTAGGGCGCGCCCCCGACCTTGTGCTCGCCTCGTGGGACCCCCTGACGTGAAACCGACGCCAACCCTTCCAATAAATCCTAAAAGCCCCATAACAGAATAGAAATTGGAAGTTCTGCCGGCCTAAGCCTCTGTAGCCTCGAAAAACCAATCTAGGCCCTCTTTGGCACCCTGCCGGAGGGGGCCATCATTGAGGGAGTCCTGGATTAGGGGGTATCCGGACAGCCGGACTATATACATCATCCGGACTATTGAAGCATGCAGATACAAGACTCAAGACTTCGTCCCGTGTCCGGAGGGGACTTTCCTTGGCGTGGAAGGCAAGCTTGGCGATCCGGATACTATATTTCCTTCCTTGTAACCCACTCCATGTAAACCCTAGCCCTCTCCGGTTTCTATATAAACCGGAGAGGTTAGTTCTTAGAAGGCCGATAACAATTACAATCATACCATCATAGGCTAGCTTCTAGGGTTTAGCCTCTACGATCTCGTGGTAGATTTACTCTTGTACTACCCATATCTTCAATATTAATCAAGCAGGAAGTAGAGTTTTACCTCCATCGAGAGGGCCCGAACCTGGGTAAACATCTGTGTCCCTTGCTTCCTGTTAACATCAGCCTAGACGCACAGATCGGGACCCCCTACCCGAGATCCGCCGGTTTTGACACCGACATTGGTGCTTTCATTGAGAGTTCCTCTGTGTCGTCGATGCAAGGCTCGATGGCTCGTCTCGTTGTCAGGGACAACATTACCACAGGGGGAGCTCTGGTTGTAGGCCAAACTCTCCGACTAGGCGGCTTCGTCATGGCCGCCCCATCGGTTGTCGCGCCGACGATGGCCTCTCGTGTCATCACGCATAAACTTCACATCAATTTGGAACTCGCCGAACAGATGGATCCGATAGAGCTCTCTTCTCTTAATGAGCTCTTGGACCGCATCGCTGCTTTGGGAGTCGCAATGGACTATGACCGGATCGGGCTTAAACCCGACCAAAGGGACATTAAATCCCCGCCGGCCACCCATGAGATAGCGGTATCGGAGGAACCACACAAGGAGTATCCCTCTATTTTGAGGACGAATTATGTCCGGATCGCCGAGCTCCCGGAGCCGGACACCCGCCCGGGGAATGATATGACCCGGGTCCCGGACTTAGAACACGGAACGGGGCCGGAAAATTGGGCAACGTCCCGAATCCCGAGCTGTTGAACTCGGAAGCTTCCATGCCCCGGGGTGCTAGATCGGATCAGAATTCGGATTCAACTATAACCACCCACGCAGACTTAAATCGCCTCTCCCATATTAGGAAAGAGCCCCAGGAGAGACAGTACATCATTACTAGGCCAGATTCCTCCTTGCGCTAAACAAAGTCGAGGACTGCCACGAGGAGGACGTAGTCTCGCTCTTTGCAAAAACTGCACGGACAAAGGAATCCTTAATGCTATAAGTCACCGTGACATAGTACGCTTTGCGGACTTAGCAGTCATAGTACAGAAGTACTGTGCGATGGAAAGCGTCTGGAAAACTCAAGCTGAATTTTGGGACAATCCGGCTTTCACCAAAACCTTTGTCCGAACTAAACGGGCGAACTCACGTACGTCGTCTGATCCAATCCCCAAGAAACCAAAGCCCACCCCGGGGCGGGGAACCGTATTGGAAAAATGGCTCAATGGGCCATGTAAACTCCACAGCACTCCGGACACAGCACCAACTCATAGCCTTAGGGCATGTTGGATACTCCGGCAGGTTGCGAAAAGTGGCGAGGATCTTCTTATAGAACAACATCCCGCCAACGAGCACAATACGGTACTAACAGTCTTCGAGACTTTTGCCTCAAACAGTAGGCGCAAGCGAGCTCATCGAAGCTCCATAGAAATTTGCCATATGGCCAAGATGAACCCCTGGAACGACACTGCTATAACTTTCAATGCCAGTGACGAACCTAGATTCCGGACTGTCCGGGCACCAGCCGCTCTGGTTCTTAGCCCAATCGTGGACGGCTTTCGGCTCACTAAAGTGCTCATGGATGGCGGAAGCGGATTAAACCTGATCTATGAAGAGAACACTCAGCAAGATGGAAATCGACAAAGGCCGCATCGAACAAAGCGGCCCAATCTTCAGGGGAATTATCCCTAGTCGGGAAGCACGGTGTGCGGGAAAAATCACACTTGATGTGGTATTCGGCACCCCAAAGAATTATAGGTCCGAAGAAATCACATTCCAAGTGGCCCCTTTTAGCAGCGGATATCACGCCCTTTTAGGGCGGGACGCATTTGCAAGCTTTCAAGCTATACCCCATTACGGGTACATGAAGCTTAAAATGCCTGGGCCCAATGGAATCATCACTCTAGCCAGTGATCCAGACGTCACACTTCGCGCCGAAAACAAAACCGCAGCACTAGCCCTGGAGGCATTATCTGAGGCCCTAGCGGCCGAAGAATTAACAACACTGCGGGCCACCGTGGACAGGGACGACGTGATACTCGACAAGCGACCCAAGTCCACCTCGTTTAAACCCGCAGACGAGATAGTCAAATTCCAAGTCCACCCAATGGACCCCACGAAGACAGCTTCCGTCGGGACACAACTGAGCCCTGTGATGGACGCCGCACTGCGAGACTTCTTACGCGAGAATTGGGACATCTTCGCCTGGCACCCATCGGACATGCCAGGCATCCCACGCGGATTGGCTGAACACATCCTCAATATACTAAAAGGATACAAACCGGTCAAGCAGACTCTAAGACGGTTTTCAGAGCCCAAACGGCAGGCCATGGGGGAAGAGCTAGCCAAACTACTCGAGGCCGGATTCATCAGAGATATCAAGCATCCGGATTGGCTGGCAAACCTGGTAATGGTACCAAAGAAGGACAAATCCTGGCGCCTATGTGTCGACTTTAGAGACCTCAACAAGGCTTGCCCCAAGGATCCCTTTCCCCTCCCTCGCATCGATCAAATCATTGATGCCACAGCAGGACACGACTCGATGTGTTTCCTCGACGCATACTCTGGATACCATCAAATAAAGATGGCAGAGTCTGACCAAGCTGCAACAGCTTTCATAACGCCATATGGCCCTTTCTGCTTCAACACTATGCCTTTCGGGCTCAAGAACGCCGGTGCAACCTACCAACGCATGATTCAAACATGCCTGGAAAAGCAAATCGGCAAAACAGTGGAGGCATACGTGGATGACGTGGTCATAAAAACAAGACACGTCGAAACCCTAATAGATGACTTGAGGCTTACATTCGACAATCTCCGGACATACGACATCAAGTTGAATCCGGAAAAATGCGTTTTTGGCGTCCCCTCAGGGAAGCTACTCGGCTTCATCGTTTCCAACAGAGGAATTGAAGCGAATTCGGCAAAGATCCGAGCTCTGTCACAGTTGGCTATACCAACAGACCTCAAGCACATCCAAAAACTAGCCGGATGCGTGGCTGCTCTCAGCCGCTTTATCTCCAGGTTAGGAGAAAAGGCATTACCTCTTTACCGCCTTCTTCGGCGCACCAAACACTTCGTGTGGACGGATGCAGTCGCGGCCGGACTGGATGAAATAAAGACCTTATTGGCCAGTAATCCAGTACTAACAACGCCGAATATCGACGAACCTATGCTGCTGTACATAGCTGCAACGCATCAAGTTGTAAGCGTAGTGCTCGTCATTGAACGAGAGGCCAACGGATACAAATACCCGCTCCAGAAGCCGGTTTACTACATGTCCACGGTCCTAACCCCATGCAAATCCCGATACCCACACTATCAAAAAATAGCATTCGCGGTGTTCATGGCATCCCAAAAGCTACGACACTACTTTCAAGAGTGTTCGATTACGGTGGCCTCCAAAGTACCACTCAATGACATAATAAATAACCGCGATCCTACGGGCCGGATTGCCAAATGGGCCATTGAGCTCCTTCCGTTTGACATAACGTACAAACCACAACGGGCCATCAAGTCGCAAGTATTGGCTGACTTCGTCGCCAAATGGACAGAAGCCGAACTCCCTAAAGAGTACGGTGCATACTCAAACTGGATCACGCACTTCGACAGCTCTAAAATGCTGGCCGGATTGGGAGCAGGTGTAGTTCTGACGTCCCCCACCGGAGACACGGTCCAGTACGTCCTCCAAATATTATACAAAGACTCCAACTATGCATCCAAATACGAGGCTCTGTTGCACGTTCTTCGGATGGCAGTCTCTATGGGCATTCAACGCCTAGAAGTGTGTGGGGATTCAAACCTCGCCATATCACAAATAAATGGAGATTTTGATGCCAAGGACACAAAAATGGCGGCCTACCGTAATGCCGTCCTCAAAATGTCAGCTCGGTTCGAGGGGCTCGAGTTCCACCATGTGGCTCGAGAAAACAATCAAGCGGCGGATGTCCTCGCTCGCATCGGTGCTAAATGCGACCCTGTCCCACCTAACATATTCTTGGAACGGCTGTTCAAGCCATCCGTAGTATGGGAAGGGGAGTCCGGCAATACTAGCACGGATCCGAATACACCCCCAGATTCCGAACCATCAGACATAGTCGGAGGTTCTACCACCGAAATAACGTCCTCGGCCCACGAAATCATGGTTGTAGTCGCCCCGTGGACCGAGCCTTTCTTGGCCTACCTAAATAGGCAGGAGCTCCCCGAAGACCAAAATGAAGCACGCTGCATTTTCCGGCGCTCTAAAGCTTACAAAGTCTACGAAGGGGAACTCTACAAGAAAAGCGCTACCGGAGTACTCCAAAGATGCATCTGAAGAGGAAGGGCGGCAGCTCTTGGCTGAAATCCATGCCGGCCTGGGCGGGAACCACGCCGCGGCTCGGGCATTAGTCAGCAAGGCCTTCCGTACAGGTTTCTATTGGCCGACGGCCCGAGCATACGCACAAGACCTTGTCCAACATTGCGTTGGTTGCCAGCTCTTTTCCAATCAGAGTCACATGCCCCCTACCGCTCTCCAAACAATCCCCATGACTTGGCCCTTTGCGGTCTGGAGGCTGGATATGGTCGGACCTCTTAAAGGGGGAAGCCATAAGAAAAATTACTTATTGGTCATGGTGGACAAATTCACCAAATGGATAGAAGCCAAACCAGTCAAAACGGCTGAATTCGGACCAGTAATAGACTTCATATCCGGGGTCGTACACCGATACGGTGTCCCCCACAGCATCATCACTGATAACGGCTCAAATTTCACAGCCGACAAAGTGAAAACTTTGGTGCGCAAAAATGGGCATTAAGCTCGATTACGCTTCTGTCTACCATCCCCAAACAAACGACCAGGTAGAGTGGGCAAACGGTCTCATCATGAGCGGCATCAAACCCAGACTAGTGCGATCCTTGACAGAGTCGGATACGCACTGAGTAGAGGAGTTGGACTCCGTACTCTGGTGGCCGCGGACCACACCAAATCGCACCACCGGTTATACACCATTTTTTATGGTGTACAGCGCGGAAGCAGTATTACCTTGCGACATAATACATGATTCGCCACGCGTACGCATGTACGAAGAGAAGGAAGCCGAGTTAGATCGACAGGATAACTTAGATGCCCTGGAGGAGGAGCGTGACGTCGCAAAAGCCCGCTCTGCATTCTATCAGCAATAGGCTCGACGATATCAAAGCAGATAAGTGCGGGCCAAAACTTACAATATTGGCGAGCTCGTTCTACGCCTACCGGAGAAGAAGGACAAGCTCAAACCCAAGTGGGAGGGTCCCTTCGTCATTGACAAAGTTCTCACCGAAGGAGCGTAAGGCTTACGTAATGCATCCGATAACAGACTCGAGCCGAACCCATGGAACGCGGCCAGACTCCGGAGATTCTACGCTTAGCGCCGAACTCAGTGTTCGTCTCCTAACCCCTCCTTTTTTAATTATGCTCCATCCTTTTTTTCCTTTCTCGACCTTTTTCTCTCTTCACACAAAGTATTAAATACAGTGTGGATTTCCGGATCACTCTGGCCGCACTAAGTGTGTAAGCAATACCTAGGGGCTTCCTATACGGAAGCTAAAAATAATTACTCACATGGCTTTCTGCCCATCACATATGCATTCTTTTTCCATATGTGTCTTTTCTTCACCATTATATGCATCGATATGACTTAAGATGCTGCCAAGCTGGGTTGCCTGGCTCTTGTGTTTATGCCCTACGTTCCCGTTAATTCGGCTAGGGCATAAGGGGAGCACCTCTGCGATTGTTACTGCCGGTTCAGCCGGATGTGTACCTCAGACTGGGAGAAGCCGAAAGCTAGCTTTCTTAAGAGAATATTCGGTCGGTGAACAAAAGATGTATTCGTTTATGATAACACAAATCCCCAGAAGTTTTGTATCCTGCGCAATCATTCGCAGTCCGGACATGCGCATTGTCGCATGCTTACCCAGGGAAAGGAACCCCTAACGGAACTATTCTCCCTGGAAGATGTTTCTTACTATCCATGTAATATAACATAACTAGTTGGGTACTTGTCTGTTCAAGCACTTATGACCCCTATGCCTGGTGTCCATGCATACCCCGGTTTTGTATAATCGAGTGGGTATTCGGACACACCCCGGACTATAGGATCCGGGGGCTGAAGCGAAAAGGTCCGCCATGACAAATGATTTTAATCCGGCTAGGGACTACTTATGTCCATTGAATTACACAGTCACTTGGACTGACTATATTCCTCCTCTATACCGTCCAACAGGCTATCTAGCTTAAAATCCTGTTGAGAATACTTAGTGGCTAACGCTACCTGGTCATATACCAGACTCACGGGAATTTCTTGCCCATCGGGCCCCGCCGGTCCTACTTAGGCCATATGGTTCGGTTCCAGCTTGGTGTAGCGCTTCTTCACCATAGCCCAGGCTTCTCTTGCGCCTTGCCGGCGAGCGGACACCTTCCACAGTCGGAAGCGCCGCCGTGCTCCTTGAAGCATATCCACAAGCTCCTCCATGCCATTCGGCAGCAAGCTTGATGGCCACAAAGCCTGAGCAACACCATGCATCACTTGCCGAGCTCGCTCGTGCAGTTGCGAAAGGTCTTGTAGTAAATCACTTGCAGATGAGGGCATCTCCTCCTCAGGGCGACCCGTTAACATTCCTGCAAGCAAAATTCTTTCAATATACTTCCTCGCCGAACTATACTACAGTTCGTCTAGGCACTTACCGTAAATGCCTCGTCGAAGCCTTTTGTTCTCCTTCACGGAGTCCCCCAGCTGAGCGCGGAGATCTTTTAACTCCACGTCCAGCTGGACTTTCGCATCTTGAAGATCGTTCTTCTCCTGCCTAACTCGCGTCAGAATGCGCTCGCCAACCTCCAGCTGCCTTTTGAGATGCGATGCGTCCTCTCTTACGCCCTCCGGATTCACCCCGGGATTGTCTGCAGAATTTTCTGTTAGACTTGTCATATCAGCCATTTACTAACTGGTGCATCTTCGTACAATTGTGACAATTATTACCAGATGAGGGCTTTTGGGGTTCCTCTAACTTGGCAACTGGGACCCTCAGTTCGGCCTTGCGTTCCTCCAGCTCCCGAGGCAATTGCTCATTCTTATCTACAAGGACTTGTGCATAAATTGATCCTTAAAACAGTTGTTCCAACCGTTTCAAGTCTCTAGGGCTACTGCTACACATGCTTATCAAATTTTCTTACCCTTATATCTTTGGTATACTGGTTTGTCGCTCGGGCAAGCCCGCCTTGAGCAGCTCAGATGTATGCGTCTCCCGAATTGAAGGCGTTAAATGCCTCTTCGGAAAAGATGTTGTTCCGAAGTACGGCCCGTCGGCGCCGGTGATTCATGGCGCTCTCGGGAATTCGTGGCTGAGAGCATATCCGCATTCTTTGTTGGAGAACTATGCGACATCGGCCCCGCTCCCGCCTCCGCTCTCGAAGCTGGTTCTGGAATCCGGCTGGTGGAGGCGTGGTTGGAAGGATCCCCGGATATAGTCCGGCTGCGCCTCTTCCTGCCAGAACACAAAGGGTGTTGTCATACTTCAAAATACCATAGTCACAGCACAATTTTTTGTCTTACCTCTGTAGCGGTGAGTCGACCCTTACCGCCTTCCTCTTGAGCCTGCCCGATTCGGACGCCCTTGGCCGACGAGTCCCTAGGGGCTCGGCGCCACGCTCTGATCATCGTCTCTGCAAAAACGACACTTCAAGGGTAAGGCATGACATCTGAAGGGAGTCCTCTTCGGAGGATACGGTTTTTCGACTTGGCTTACGCGCGACGTAGGAAGCGGTCCGGGATAGTCGGCAGTAATGGCCACTGAGGCGCCATCACAACTCGCTTGATAAAATATCCCGTTGACGAGCTCCACGGTAATATCCGGATCTTCTTTGAGACCCGGATCTAGGGCCCTTCCGGGGTCCTCCGGTTGCGGGGAGGGGCTGGAGATTCCTTCTACGGCCCTCCTCTGTTCCTGCTCGGGAATATCGAGGCAGATGAACTTAGCAAAGAACGCCACAATAAGTGACGTAGGGAAAGGAACGACAACTTACCCAATTTGGGGGGTTGTACATGGAGAATCCCTCTCGCGGTTTTATGTGAAGGAATTCCTCCTCTTCCCCTTTGTACAAATCGGACAATATCCTTGCCAGAGCAGTGGCGGAGTCCGGACCCTTACGGCCACAGCGGGTGGCATCATCTTCCCCGTTGAAGTGCCACATGGGCTTCCCCTGATATTGAAGTGGTTGCACTCCCCGTATTATGCATATTGCCATAACCTCGACTATCGTCAGTCCGGAGTTGGCCAGTAACTTTATCCTGCTCATCAGGTAATGTATTTCCCTGGTATCCTCCTCTTGGGGGCCTCCGGGGCGCCATCTTAGACGTGCCCTCGGCGGGGCGTTACTGAACTAGGGGAGACCTATCCGGACTGGATCCGGAAGGGGAACGTCGTCAATGTAGAACCACTCTGAAGGCCAGTTCTCTGGTACCTTCTTGGGAGTGCCGGATAGGTATGCGGTCTCGGCAATGCGCCATACTTCAGCCCCGCCCACCTGACATAGGGATTCTCCTTGGTTGCGGGGGCCAAGGCAGAACAACTTCTTCCATAACCCGAAGTGAGGCTCGCAGTCTAAAAATAGCTTGCAAAGGGCGACGTACCCTGCTATGTGTAGTATAGAGGCAAGGGTGAGATTGTGTAACTGGAGGCCGTAGAACTCCAGGAGCCCGCGAAGGAATGGGTGGATAGGAAACCCAACGCCCCTTAACAGATGCGGGATGAGGCATATTCGCTCCTCTGGAGACGGATTCGGAGACCTCTCCGCTTGCTCCCCGCCATTATAGGTGGCTATTCCGGCTCGGACAGGGACCATGAATGCTGGTGGAAGAAACCCTTGGATTTGTAACTCGATCAAACGGCTATGGGGAACTGAACACTCTTCCCAGTCCCCCGGCTTGGGGCGAGGAGAGCAAGCAGAAGAGCTGTGATGACCGGCCATGTTGAAATGGTTTTTCCGGAGCGCTCTGTTGGATGCTTGCCCGAGGGGGAGGAGTGAGGTTTGGATCTGAGAATCCCCGTCTCTTCAAATAGGCGGTCAGCCCAAAAGATTGAGGGTGGTAAATGCGAAAAACACCTTGGCTCCTCGCATTCGCTTGACACGTGGAGATGGTCATTATTGAGCACTGAAGCCAAGGAGTACAACACTGATGGAGTTCCGGACACTATTCATCATAACAAGCACTTTGGAGTATTCGGAGATGGAACCCGCCCTGCAATGCCGAAGACAAGACTGCGCCCCGGACTCATCGTCATTGAAGCCTGGTTCAGGGACTACTGAGGGAGTCCTGGATTAGGGGGTATCCGGACAGCCGGACTATATACATCGTCCGGACTATTGAAGCGTGAAGATACAAGACTCAAGACTTCGTCCTGTGTCCGGAGGGGACTTTCCTTGGCGTGGAAGGCAAGCTTGGCTATCCGGATATTATATTTCCTTCCTTGTAACCGACTCCATGTAAACCCTAGCCCTCTCCGTTGTCTATATAAACCGGAGATGTTGGTCCTTAGAAGGCCGATCACAATTACAATCATACCATCATAGGCTAGCTTCTAGGGTTTAGCCTCTACGATCTTGTGGTAGATCTACTCTTGTACTGCCCATATCTTCAATATTAATCAAGCAGGAAGTAGGGTTTTACCACCATCGAGAGGGCCCGAACCTGGGTAAACATCTTTGTCCCTTGCTTCCTGTTACCATCAGCCTAGACGCACAGATCGGGACCCCCTACCCGAGATCCGCCGGTTTTGACACTGACAATCATCACTGGAGGCCATGGAGGAGGATCCCGAAGGGGGCCATCATCGCCATGGAGGCCAAGGACCAGAGGGGGAACCTCTCCCCATCTATGGGGGAGGACATGGAGGAGGAAGCACAAGGGGGAAAACCTCTCCCCCCCTCTCTCTCTCTCTCGGTGGCGCCGGAGTGCCATCGAGGGAACCATCGCTGATGTAGGGTGTTGCAATACATTCATGATTCGCTTATCGTGGGTTGCTAGAGTGACAGAAGCTTAAATACGAGTAAGGGGTTGTTGCGTATGGGATAAAGGGGACTTTATGCTTTAATGCTATGGTTGGGTTTTACCTTAATGATCTTTAGTAGTTGCGGATGCTTGCTGGAGTTCCAATCATAAGTGCATATGATCCAAGAAGAGAAAGTATGTTAGCTTATGCCTCTCCCTCGAATGAAATTGCAATAATTATTATCGATCTTGTTAACAATTGCCTAGGACAATTCCACACACCGACCCATCAATATTCCGCACTCGCAATTTATAATATATAGTAATATATTCTAACTTTATGATAACAACACCTACTTTTATATTTTAGTTCTCTGATATCATGCAAAGTTATCCTCTTCATACCCACAACGTAGTTTTATTTCTCGTTTCTTGTTGGAAGCAAACGTTTGGTGTACGTAGAGTCATATCAGTGGCAGATAGGACTTGAGAGAATAATAATCTTCCCTTTAGCTCCTTGTGGGCTCGACACTCCATATTTATCACTTCTACCTTTGGGAATTGCTACGATGATTCCTTGCACCTTGGGATTATCATCACCCTCCCTCAGCATTCTATCCATCGCGCACATTCATATTTTTTTCTTTAGGTCGTTCTCCCATGGTATCCACAACTTCTTCCCGGCACACACCAATCGATAAACCTCTCCGGCGATGTCTGGCTACAACATACACACGCACCTTCCATCTCCTCCTTTTCTGTGTCCATGCCTCGTCTCTCTCATACGGTCCCACACACGTGTAAACTCTCGCCCCTCTTTTCATCGATCTCACAATCGCACACTCCTCCCCCTATCTAGCTAGTAGGCCTCTCGCACCACCTCCTAGCTCCATTCTCTCTATCTATCCGTCTCTCTGGGCCTTATTTGCCTCTAACAAATGGATGTACACCGACCGGTCTCCTGCTATACATATAGCTAGCTAGGTCATTATAACTTGTTTTCCCCATGCGTCGATCGATCTACCTCATTAGTTATATCTCTCCCTTCCTCCGACAAACAACAATTGATCTACTGATCTAGTTAGATCTGATTACCAAACACATGGCCCCCCTTCATCATCCATGCATGCATCCTGACACATCTATCATGCACACTCACACACAGAAACACATCCCCACTCTTATTGATAATATTGCAGTTCTACCCTTAGTTTGTCTAGTAGG
>LR880972.1:300706364-300727368 GCA_904067115.1 Aegilops sharonensis
CCCCCCCACACACACACACACCGATTCATCGAGCACTCTAGTCATGTCTCCCTGCGACGCACAAACTTGCCTTGTGCCCTCTGACGTTCCGGTAGGTCAGTCGCCCTATATCTTTGACTTGCACACACACACAGAATTTGGATGGCCCTCCTCATTGATCTGCACCCACCCAATTGATCCTCTCTTCGACTCTATCGATATATATGACCCCTCCCTCTCTTCTCGTGGATCGCCCCCTCTATATATGATATAGATAGGCCTCTATTTCACACACATTGCATGTGTCAAATTTTTGTTTGAGATATCATCGGCACATATTCCCACAAATACATTCACGAAGAAACAAGTTGAGAAGAGGTTGTTAATAAGAGATTGCCCAGGGAAATAGGTAAAAGAAATTTCCATCCAAGATTTAATAACTGATCCATTCTCATCCTCGGTAAAGTCCATCGCGCTGATGAGCACATTGAACTATCCATGTGGCTGAGAGCCCTCACAGCCCAGGCACAACGACGCAATTATCAGGGGCGCGCTCTACCACTGAGCTAATAGCCCGTCGCGCGGGCCTCCCTTTGGGAGGCCTGCTACGCCAAAAGCGAGAAAAACTCCATCCCTTTCCTTTTGACATCCCCATGCCGCCACACCACAGGGGGGACATGGGGACGCCAAAAAAGGGATCCTATCACTATCAACTAATCTGTTACGACCTAGGATAATAANCCCATTGAGGACGAACCTCAACCTGTGCTCGAGAGATAGCTCTCCATACACTGATAAGGGATGTATGGATTCTCGAGAAGAGAGGAGCCGTGGTGGCCCCCCCCCGGACCGCCCGGATCCCACGAGTGAATAGAAAGTTAGATCTACATGGGATCTCACCTGAATCGCCCCATCTATCCTCCTGAGGAGAAGTTTGTTTGGTTTCAAACTCCGATTCAAACAGGAGGAGTACGCCATGCTAATGTGCCTTGGATGATCCACATCTTCGGGTCAGGCGCTGATGAGCACATTGAACTATCCATGTGGCTGAGAGCCCTCACAGCCCAGGCACAACGACGCAATTATCAGGGGCGCGCTCTACCACTGAGCTAATAGCCCGTCGCGCGGGCCTCCCTTTGGGAGGCCTGCTACGCCAAAAGCGAGAAAAACTCCATCCCTTTCCTTTTGACATCCCCATGCCGCCACACCACAGGGGGGACATGGGGACGCCAAAAAAGGGATCCTATCACTATCAACTAATCTGTTACGACCTAGGATAATAAGCTCATGAGCTTGGTCTTACTTCACCCTAAACGAAAGAAGACTTCCATATCCAAGTTTAGCTCAGACGTAGCTGCCTTCTTTTTGGGCGTGAAGAAGTGTCAAACCAAAATACCCAATAAGCATAAGCTCTCCCTGAAAAGGACACTTGCATTTCTTCCTGAAGTTGGCTCGAAGACCTGTCCAGCCTTGATTTTCCCAGTTATTACTCGAGCGCGCTGAGGCAACTCTAAACTAAGCTCAGGGGAGGGGTAGTAGGTATGCTTCAAACCCTCCGCCTTTTTTTCTCCTGAGGTTGTCGGAATTATTCGCAATAAAATATTGGCTACAATTGAGGAGGTCTTATCAATGAAATTTCCATTTACACGGGATCTAGGCATAATTCTCAACCGGGAGATCTTTCCTATCTTTCGAGATCCACCCTACAATATGGGGTCAAAAAGCCAAAAAAATAAGTGATTTTAGCCCTTATAAAAAGAAAACGGATTCTTGAACCTCTTTCACGCTCATGTCACGTCGAGGTACTGCAGAAAAAAGAACTGCAAAATCCGATCCAATTTTTCGTAATCGATTAGTTAACATGGTGGTTAACCGTCAGGCCCTGAAGCGAAGGACAGGAACGAGCGGAATCAATGTGTTCCAATTTCTGGCCTTGCACCGACCATCCAACGGACCATGGACTAAACGGCCACTGCCTGAAAGGACTATGCTATGTCCAGGGGACCGCTGCCCTCCACAAGGTACATCTTGCGATCACCCCCCAACAAAAAACACTCACGAACGCACACGCCATCTATCTAGGTTTGTATCTGATGGTAGCTAGAACTACGTTGGTATTTTCCCGGAGAGGGAGGGATGATATGTAGCACAACGATGGTAGAGTATTTCCCTCAGTTATAAAAAAAAGGTATCGAACTAGTAGGAGGACCTCGCAACCCAACGTGTTAAAGGGGTTGTCAACCCTTTCGGGTAACGGCGCCAGAAATTGGCAAGCGGACGTGAGATAAATTGTAAAAAATTGAAATAATAGATCACAAATAAATAAAGTGCAGCATGGTATTTTTTTGGTTTAATAGATCTGAATAAAAATGCAAAGGAAAAGTAGATCGCAAGGCAAATATATGAGAAAGAAGACCCGGGAGCCGTAGGTTTCACAAGTGGCTTCTCTCAAGAAAAATAGAAAACGGTGGGTAAACTAATTACTGTTGGGCAATTGATAGAACTTCAAATAATTATGATGATATCCAGGCAATGATCATTACATAGGCATCACGTCCCAAATTAGTAGACCGACTCCTGCCTGCATCTACTACTATTACTCCACACATCGACCACTATCCAGCATGCATCTAGTGTATTAAGTTCATGGAAAAATGGAGTAATGCAATAAGAACGATGACATGATGTAGACAAGATCCGTTTATCTATATGATGGTAGATATAGATCTCGTCTTTTTATCCTTAGTAGCAATGATACGTACGTGTCGTTTCCCCTTCTGTCAATGGGATCGAGCACCGTAATATCAAAGCCACTACTGGGCACCTCTTCCCATTGCAAGATAAATAGATCAAGTTGGCCAAACAAAACCCAAATATCGGAGAAGAAATACGAGGCTAAGAGATCATGCATATAAGAGATCAAAGAAACTCAAATAACTTTCATGGATATAAAAAGATATGATTGATCATAAACTCAAAGTTCATTAGATCCCAAACAAACACACCGCAAAAGAGTTACATCATATGGATCTCCAAGAGACCATTGTATTGAGAATCCAGCAAGAGAGAGAGGAGGCCATCTAGCTACTAATTACGGACCCGAAGGTCTACAAAGTACTACTCACGCATCATCGGAGAGGCACCAATGGAAGTGGTGAACCCCTCCGTGATGGTGTCTAGATTGGATCTGGTGCTTCTGGACTTTGCGGCGGCTGGATGAATATTTCGATGCTTGTTCTAGGGTTTCGGGAATATTGTTGTATTTATAGAACAAAGAGGCGGTCCGGGGGCACCCGAGGTGGGCACAACCCACCAGGGCATGCCTGGGCCTCCTAGCGCGCCCTGGTGGGTTATGCCCCCCTCGGGGCACCCCCCCAGGTGCAACCAGGGCCCATTTCCTTTCTTCTCGCCCATAAAAAATCATTGTGAAGTTTCGTGGCATTTGGACTTCGTTTGATATTGATTTCCTGTGATGTAAAAAATGGAAAAAAGCAACTGGCACTTGGCACTATGTCAATAGGTTAGCACCAAAAAATGATATAAAATGACTATAAAATGATTATAAAACATCCAAGATTGATAATAAAACAGCATGGACAATAAAAAATTATAGATACGTTGGAGACGTATCAGCATCCCCAAGCTTAACTCCTACTCGTCCTCGAGTAGGTAAGTGATAAAAACAGAATTTTTGTTGTGGAGTGATGTTCATCGAGTCATACCATATTATTTTCTTTATAGCATGGACATTTGGACTTTTATGTGATCCAGAGCAACAGTCTAGTTTTGAAATAATAATTTAGATACTCAGGCATGTCAACAAGCAACCATGCCTTTCAACATATCAATGCTAAAATAACTTATCCCTAGCCCATCATGCTCAAACATTGATCCATTCATGAAACACACTAGAATATTAACTACACCCAATACTTTAGCACGATCAAATTGCCTCCTAGTTGGAGCTTTTTATGAGAGAAGATGGAGACTCAAATTTCAAATAAAAATTGCATAAAGTAAAAGAAAGGCCCTTCACAGAGGGAAGTAGGGATTTATAGAGGTGCCAGAGCTCAAAGTGAAAAATTAGAGATAAAAACATTTTGGGAGGTGTATCCATCCCACCAACGAAAAGGACTTAGAGCTATGAACACTTTCCATGCTAGACATGCCAAAGGCGGTTCCCAAACAGAAAATAAAGTTTATTCCTTTTTCCACCATTCTTTCACTTTCCATGGCTAACTGTATCCACGGGTGCCCTCCATACCAACACTTTCCAAGGAATTTATCATTTGACAACATAAAGTAAATATTTTTTTTGCATTTCGGGACTGGGCATCCCTAAAACCTTTGCCTTACTCTCGTGCAATGACAAGTGAATAAACACTCATCTTGAGAATAACACATCTTGCATGGAATATATTAGCCACTCGTTACCGCTCTGCGAGCGAAACAAACACACAAAAGAGAAGTTTATTTTTGAAAATTAGAGATGGCACATGCAAATTTTCTTAGAACGGAAAAAGATTATGGCTTATAGGAAGATATAGTGGACTCATGTGGCAAAACTGGTTTAAAGGATTTTGGATGCACAAGTAGAGGTCATACTTAGTGCAAAATGAAGGCTAGCAAAAGATTGGGAATCGACCAACCAAGAAACGAATAATCTCATAAGCAAGCATTAAGCATAATTAACACCGAATAATGCACCACAAGTAGGATATAATTTTCATTGCATGATTATTGACTTTCGTGCATGCATAGGGAATCACAAACCTTAACACCAATATTCTTACTAGAGCACAATTACTCATCAACATAACTTACATATGACATCATCGTATCTCAAAACTATTACTAAGAATCAATTTTATTTTGTCCAATGAGCTTCATGACATCTTTATTTCTTTTATCCTTCTTGGATATTTATCACTTTGGAACTAATTTTCATGTGTTGCTTTTCATAAGGGGAAAACTTTGTTTTTGCCACTCTAGTTTTTGCCAACTTTGCTTATGCCACTCTAGAATTGGACATTTCACTTTTGCTACTCTTAGCTTTTTACAATATATCACTTTTTCCATTTCGTGGAAAAAGCAAAAAAATTAGAGTGGCAATTGTGATACATGTCAAAAGCTAAGAGTGGCAAAAGTGAAATGAAAAATTATCGTTTTTGCCACGGAATGGCATTTGTGATGTATTATCAAAAGCTAAGAGTGGCAAAAGTGAGATGTCAAATTCTAGAATGGCATAAGCAAAGTTGGCAAAAACTAGAGTGGCAAAAACAAAGTTTTCTCTTTCATAAGGTCAAACCAATATAAGTGAAGATCATGAACATAACATTTTTTTATTTTCTCTCAAAATAATTTAAGTAAAGCAAGAGAGAATTTCTTCAAAATTTTACTAACTTCCAAATAAATCTAATTTAAGCAAGAGAGCATTTCTTCAAAAATAACAAAGCACGCCGTGCTCAAAAAGATATAAGTGAAGCACTAGAGCAAGTCCTAGCTCATAAAAGATTTAAGTGAAGCATAGAGAGCAATTCTAACAAGTCAAGATATAATTTTGGCTCTCTCAAAAGGTGTGTCCAGAAAGGATTAATGACTTAAAATACAAAATAAAACAAGCAAAGACACATATCACACAAGACGCTCCAAGCAAAACACATATCATGTGACGAATAAAAATATAGCCTCGAGTAAAATACCGATAGTTGTTGGAAGAAAGCGGGGATGCCACTCGGTGGCATCCCAAAGCTTAGTTGGTTGCTCATTCTTGGATAATAGCTTGGGATGCCGGGGCATAACCAAGCTTAGGCTCTTACATCCTTCCTTCATCCATCGTAAGATAACCCAAAACTTCAAAACTTCAATCACACAAAACTCAGCAAAACCTTCGTGACATCCGTTAGTATAAGAAAGCAAACCACTACTATAAGTGTTGTATCAAACCAATTCATATTTTATTTTTGTATTATATCTACTGTATTCCAGCTTTTCTATGGCAAAAATTCATCAAAGAAAACCAAAGAGCCATCAAAATAAGCACACAACATAAAGAAAACAGAATCTGTCAAAACAGAACAGTCTGTAGCAATCTGATTTAAGCGAATACTTCTAGAACTCAAACAATTATACCAAAATAGGAAGACTAGGGGAATTTGTGTATTAATCTTCTGCAAGAATAATCAGCACAAAAGCTCTTTCTAAATAAAAATGAGAATTAATTTTGTGAGAACAAAGTTTCTGTCTTTTTCACCAAGATCAAACAACTATCGCCCAAGAAGATCCTATTGGTTCTACTTGGCACAAACACTAATTAAAACATAAAAAACACAATCATAACAGTAGCATCATTGTTCTAACTCTCTAGAATAGAAAGCAAAAAGCAAAAATAAATTTTATTCATTGGTTTGCCTCCCAACTAGCGCTATAGTTTTACGCCCTTAGCTAGGCATAAAGCAAGGATCTAAGTTTTGTCATCCTTGGTTCGAGATCCATAAGATGCCCTCATGATTGATTCATAAGGTGGCTTAATTCTAGTTCTAGGTAAGTGTTCCATACCCTTCCTAAAAGGAAATTGGAACTTAATATTGCCTTCTTTCATATCAATCACGGCACCGATAGTGCGTAAAAACGGTCTACCAAGAATAATTGGACAAGACGGATTGCAATCAATATCAAGAACAATAAAAATCTATGGGCACATAATTTCTATTTGCAAGAATAAGAACATAATTAAGTCTTCCCATAGGCTTTTTAATAGTAGAATACACCAAGTGCAAATTCAAAGAGCATTCTTCAAGATTAGTAAGACCAAACACATCACATAAAGATTTCGGAATTGTAGAAACACTAGCACCCAAGTCACACAAAGCAAAACACTCATAATTTTTAATCTTGACTTTAATGGTAGGTTCCCATTCATCATGCATTTTTCTAGGAATTGAAACTTCTAATTCCAACTTTTCTTCCAAAGCTTTCATCATAGCATCAACAATATGTTTAGTAAAAGCTTTTTTGTTCATAAGCATGGGGTGAATTTATCATGGATTGCAACAAAGAAATACAATCAATCAAAGAGCAACTATCATAATTAAAGTATTTGTAATCCAAAAGAGTGGGCACATCACTAGCTAAAGTTTTGACCTCTCCAGGCCCACCTTTATCAATTTTCTCAACAAGATTTTCATCCTCCGAAATATTGGTACGCCTTCTACCTAAAGTTGACTCTTCTCCAGTCCCCTTTTCATCATTCTTAATTTTACTAAACAAGGAGTTGGTAGAAGAAACACCAATCATTTTAAGATCTTCATCACTTTTATCGTCCAAAGAGATTGGTTTGGCAGCCATTTGATTTACTAAGGTAGCTTGTGCATTGGATATTTTTCCTAACAAACTTTCAGCAAAAGCATACTTAGATTGAAGATTGCAAACTTCTCTACTAATATCATCAAGTTGTTTTGTGATAGCATCTAGCACAACGGAGTGTTCCTTAAGTTCTTCAGTAAAATACTTGTTATGCTAAAATTGTGTAGTCATATACTCCTTAGTACTTTTCTCAATTTCAAGCAAAATATTGTGGTAAGGAACATCACAAAATTTTCTTTGAGGCATCATGACTACGCAAACAAGCAAGCACACAAAAACAGATCTGGCAAGAAAACTGCGAACGGAAAAAGAGAGGCGAATAAAACGGCAAATTTTTGTGAAGTGGGGGAGAGGAAAACGAGAGGCAAATGGCAAATAATGTAAATTGCAAGGAGATGAGAGTTGTTATTAGCAACCTGGTTATGATGAAGATCCTCCCCGACAACGGTGCCAGAAATTCTCCTTGATGGTAGCTAAAACTATGTCGGTATTTCCCCGGAGAGGGAGGGATAATGTAGCACAGCGACGGTAGAGTATTTCCCTTAGTTATGAAACCAAGGTATCGAACCAGTAGGAGGACCAAGCAACACAATGTAAACAACACCAGCGCTCAAATAACAAGGCCTCGCAACCCAACGTGTTAAAGGGGTTGTCAATCCCTTTCGGGTAACGGCGCCAGAAATTGGCAAGCGGACATGAGATAAATTGTAATAGATTGAAATAATAAATCACAAATAAATAAAGTGCAGCAAGGTATTTTTGTATTTTTTTTTGTTTAATAGATTTGAATAAAAATGCAAAGGAAAAGTAGATCGCAAGGCAAATATATGAGAAAGAAGACCCAAGGGTCGTAGGTTTCACTAGTGGCTTCTTTCGAGAAAAATAGCAAATGGTGGGTAAACAAATTACTGTTGGGCAATTGATAGAACTTCAAATAATTATGACGGTATCCATGCAATGATCATTACATAGGCATCACGTCCAAGATTAGTAGACCGACTCTTGCCTGCATCTACTACTATTACTCCACACATCGACCGCTATCCAGCAGGCATCTAGTGTATTAAGTTCATGGAAAAATGGAGTAATGCAATAAGAACGATGACATGATGTAGACAAGATCCGTTTATCTATACGGCGATAGATATAGATATCGTATTTTTATCCTTAGTAGCAATGATACGTACGTGTCTTTTCCCCTTGTGTCACTGGGATCGAGCACCGTAAGATCGAACCCACTACCGGGCACCTCTTCCCATTGCAAGATAAATAGATCAAGTTGTCCAACCAAAACCCAAATATCGGAGAAGAAATACGAGGCTATAAGAGATCAAAGAAACTCAAATAACTTTCATGGATATAAAAAGTTATGACTGATCATAAACTCAAACTCCATCAGATCCCAACGAACACAACGCAAAAGAGTTACAACATATGGATCTCCAAGAGACCATTGTATTGAGAATCCAACGAGAGAGAGAGGAAGCCATCTAGCGACTAACTACGGACCTGAAGGTCTACAAAGGACTACTCATGCATCATCGGTGAGGCACCAACAGAAGTGATGAGCCCCTCCGTGATGGTGTCTAGATTGGATCTGGTGGTTCTGGACTCTTAGGCGGCTGGATGAATATTTCGACGCTTGTTCTAGGGTTTCTGGAATATTGTGGTATTTATAGAGCAAATAGGCGGTCTGGGGGGCACCCGAGGTGGGCACAACCCACCAGGGTGCGCCTGGGCCTCCTGGTGCGTCCTAGTAGGTTGTGCCCCCCTCGGGGCACCCCCCAGGTGCAACCAGGGCCCATTGCCTTTCTTCTGGCGCATAAAAATCGTCGTGACGTTTCGTGGCATTTGGACTTCGTTAGATATTAATTTCCTGCGATGTAAAAAAATGGAAAAAACAGCAACTGGCACTTGGCACTATGTCAATAGGTTAGCACCAAAAATGATATAAAATGACTATAAAATGATTATAAAACATCCAAGGTTGATAATAAAAAAGCATGGAAGAATCAAAAAGTATATATACGTTGGAGACGTATTAGTATCCCTGTGACACACACCCACGTAGGTGGGAGACGTGCACGAAGACAAGAGGTGCACGCACGGCGCACACACTCTCGTCTCTTTTCCAACCACACCCGTGCGGGTACACGGTGGAGCTCATTTCTGTACGAAAAGGCAGTCCACGTGGTAATTTGACACGTGTACTGGTTGTCCATTGATAGAGGATCGTGTACCATGGGTGAAAACACAAATTGCGACTTGATGCATTATGTTAAAAAAGAGGCAAACCATGTGGGGCCTACCTTAGAGGCAAGGCTCTATACACTGGAGATGCTCTGTACGTATTACTTTTGATGTGTCTCGTCAACTCGCAGAACAAGGAGAAGCTTACTTAGTACGCCGTCTCCCCCGCCCATAGGCCTGGTGGCTCGCAGGACGAGGTGAAGCTTGCTTACTACGCCTTAGGACCGCTCCCTCGCCCACGCGCGCGGTGGCTCGTAGGGCGAGGAGAAAATTTACTAATCCCTCCGTTTACTCCTCGTCCCTACCTTGGTTAGAGAGATTATCATATTGTTTGAAATATATGTCTTTTAGTAGATTTCAATATGAACTACTAGTACATACTCCAAACACAGATGTATATAGATGTATTTTAGAGTGTAGATTCACTCATTTTCTCCATATGTAGTCCATATTGAAACGGACGTAATACTACGCACTCTCCCTCGCCCCTCGACCGGCGCTCGACCCTCGCCCACGTGGTGGACGTGCAACAATTCATTTGTTCTCAGATAGCCAGAACGATATATACTGCAGTATCATTATTGCTCGACTTCCCTAAGAGGCAAAGAGCCAAGCGCGAGGTTAATATTTTGGAGATGCCAAGCGCAAGGTTTATAGGAGAACGAGTAGTAGTACTAGTAGTAAATACGTATTGTATGAGGAAGAAGGCAACAAGATGTATGTTTTGAGTGACAGTCTCTTCTTATAGGACGTGCTAGACCTAGTGGACCTCATTGTTGCAATGGGATTACTCCCTATCATAGATGGCAGGATTCAAAGTGGGCGACAACGGGCATAATTCGGAGTTGCTTCGTCTTAAACCCCATGAAGAAGTTCCATCAAAAGGAATAGCCATCCTATACACGTGCTCCTATGTAAAATGTGTAAATGAGACAAAAAGAGAAAGAGACAAAGTAAAAAAAATCACTAGCCTTAGATCCAGCCCTATTGTATCAGTGATTGATATTTCTACGTCGTGATTGACATGGCTATATTATTAACCATGCTACGGAGGTAGAAGTGGATTTTCATTTATTTGCGGAGGTAGCAGCGGATGGATATTCAACGAGGAGTGAAATGATGGCTGCTTCCTCGGTCAAACATAGAGAAAGGTGGGCCTCGTGATTTGACGGCTTATTAGTCATTTTTACTGCCTATACTCTTTGCCCATATAATTAACCGCGTGGTAGAGTAGTGGGCTATACTTTTAATAACCATGCTGTCCGTGGGAAACGACGCCTATGGGATCACAAGAATCCCTACTACGGTTGCGGGGCACGGGGTTGTGAGAAGAGCAGGATTAACAGTCAACACAATGATCGTTTACCCAGGTTCGGGCCACGAGGATGCGTAATACCATAGTCCCGCTTTGGTGTGTATTTGAGAGAGTTCTTGAGCTCTCGAACTAGCTATGGTGGCTGCATAGTTCAAAAGAGCCGAATCCCCCTCCAGTACGCGATGGGCCTCCTTTTATAGTCGAAAGGGGCTGCCACAGTGGCACACAGGAGGTGGAAAGGTCTACAGTGTTGCGAGCTTATCGCCCGTGTTATAGGACAAGATGCATTTAATGCATAGCTTAGGTGTCCCTTAGCTTTATCGGGGGCGGGAACGAGGCTCGTCCCGTCCGTCGCTGCATCGCCTTGCTTCGACACGCGCCCAGGCTAGCGATGCATGCGGCGCCATGTAGGCAGGAAGGCAGCTGAGGTGGCACGGTGGTAGGGTCTTCACGAAGATCTGCATGCCACCACGCAGGTGCTTGTTGAGTTGGCTCGGAAGCCGCCCGTCACCACGTAGGTGCCTGCCCAGCTGGTTAGGCTGGCAGCTGCATGTGAACGGTGGTGGAATCTTGGCAAGGGCCTTGCCGGGGGCCCGACAAGGGTCTTGCCGTGGCGTTGCAGTCATCCCCGGCAAGGCGCTTGCCGAGGGTCTTGTGGATCTCCTTGGCAAGGATCCCGCCGAGAGTCGCCGTCTTCTGGTTCTCATCTGATCTCACATCTCTATGGTCTTGACAAAGATCTGCATGCCACCACGGAGGTGCCTCCCGAGCCCTAGTTCCATTGTAGTTGGTTGAGTTCGAACCCGTGGGCTCAAGGGTGGCTCACTCTATTGGCGTCGGGCGTGCCGCCCCGGCAAGGACCTTGCCGGGGCTGCCGAGGTTGCCCCGGCAAGGTTCTTGCCAAGGTAACCTGCTTCGCCCTTCTGTCATTTGTGTTCTTGGTCTTGGTGTTGCCTTGGGCTTCTTGTGCTTTGGCTTATCTCCGACTTCCCTCCTCTGCTCTGCTTAGTGTGGTCGTGGCGTGTGGCTCCGACTGCCTGTGCACAAGTAAAGGGGTACAAAGGGGTGCCCCTACTTTTGTACACCGAGAGGAGGCCCCGGGCCTGGGCCACACATAAGCGCGACACGTTGTTGGGCCAGGCCCATAATGGTGCAAGGGCAGGCGGGGCGGATTTTTACCGCGGTAACTCTTTGTCCGCTGCGCTTCCCCATTACCCGTGTTGAACGCGCGACTGGGGGGTCGTGTGTGATGTGGGCGGCATGCGTGGGGCGGTTCTCCCACGCATGCGTCACATCGTAGTTAATGGGAAAGGAGGCGGCACACGCCTTCCCCGTAAAAAGGAATAACCGCGGGCGCGCTGCTCACTTTACCCCCTTTCCTACGTCTTCTCCAATCTCAGAGCCGCCACCCCCTTTCTTCCTCCTTCTCAAGCTCTTGCCTTTGCTCGCCACCGTTGCGTCTCCGCCGTCTTCTGTCTCTTGCTCACCCCAGCCGCCATGGCGCCCAAATCCACCAAGGGCAAGGGAGTGGCGAAGGACGCCGGAGCGATGGAGCCGCCGGAGAGTGCGTTGGCGGCGCAGCGGACGCAACTCGCCTACTTCCCCTCGACGGTCGACATGTTCGAGCTCCGAGAGGCCTTCAAACCCCTATGGGGGGTGAAGACGGGGGGAGAGACGACGAGGCATCCAGCCACGCGCGTCATCCCTGCAATTGTGCCGAGGCCGCCTCAAATCGGTACCCTTTCTTTGTCGACTACTTCTCCTGCAGGCAAAGTCTCCCCTTCTTCTATTTCTTCAATGACGTCATGCACACCTACGGCTTCCACCTTTTGGATTTTACTCCGAATGTCGTGGCGTGCATGGCTTTTTTCGCGCACCTCTGTGAGGGCTTCGCTGAGGTGCATCCCAACACGGCGCTCTTCCGCCACTAGTTCTTCCCTCGGATCCAACCAGGGGCGCCATTTCCGGTTGTGTCGCCTGGATCCCACGGGCCAAGGGGCATGCCCAGAGGGCGCCACGAAGGATAGATGGGAAGAATTGCAGGGCCGGTGGTACTGTATTGAAGAGAAGGACCCGCCGAACTTTTGCCGGGTCCGCGATGCGCCGCCGGTTCACCGGGGCGACTGGAGCGACGTCGACACCGACGATGCGAAGGTCACGGTCGCCACCACCAGGATTCTTCGCCTTACCGAGGCCGGGCTCACCCTTGAGATGATCGGGGCGGATTTCATCCGCCGTCGAATCGCTATGCTGCATAACAAGGGGAGGCCGGCCTGGCTCTTCACGAATGCCGCCAACATCATGAAGCTTCGCCCCAGCCTCAACCACAACTTCACGGTGATGGGGCACGCCCACTTCTGCCAGCGGCTCTTCCAGCTCGACGTAAACCGCCAGTGAGGTCGAGCGGACCGGCAAGACCGGCAAAGTCGCCAAGGGTCCTTTGTTCAAGCTGCCGGCAGGAGTGGTCCCGCTGAGCAACAACTCGCGCCGGACCGACATCATCGCCATGATGCCGGACTTCAACGTGCACGGCCTTGACCCGAGCTCGGTCGAGCCGGAGGAAATTCAAGTGCAAGAGTTCTTCGACACCCTGCATGAGGGGTACGTCACCGCCGAGCCGCGGCTCATCCAGGACACCACACAGGCGGAGTTGGACTACATCGCCGCCAGGGCGATGGAGGCGAAGCTTGCCGAGGAGGCCGGCAGCACCGGTGGCTTGAAGGACAAGGCCGCGGCAGAAGCGGAGGAGAAGGAGCTCGCCCAGTGGGCAGAGGCCGCTTGGGAGGCCAGTAGTGCCGACACCGGGGCTCCTCTCGTCGAGGACGTGGTCGACGAGTCGTCAGAGGAGGAGGCTGAGGCTGTCGATCCTCATGCCACGGGGAGAGGGCAGGTCCTGCAGCGGGCCACCTCTGGCGTGCCGGTCCGGCCCGGCAGGGCCGTACAACCACGGCAAGACTAGGAGGGATCCGGGCGCCAGACAAGAGCCGCGGGGGCGAAGAAGTCGGTGAAGGCCGCGGTGGAGAAGAAGAGGGCGACTGCCTCTTCTTCGTCCAAACGCCCTCGGACTCCATCAGCTTCCCCTCCTCCGGCAGACGACGACGCAGGGGTCACCTTTGACTTCGGGTCCCTCAGCCCAAGGAGGAAGAGGAAAGCAGCAGAGGAGGAGGTGGAGGACGAGTAAGTATCGTTCCTTCTTGTCATCTCCACCCCCCCTTAGACCGTGCCACTTATATCAATTTGTTTTCATCTTTGCAGGGACGCGGAGACGCTGGCCCAGACGGTGAAGAGGGCCAAGGCTTCGGCGGGCGGCCAGCCCTCGGCAGGCACTGTTGGCGCACCGCTGGTGGTGTTGAGCAGTCCAGACAGTAGCCCCCAACACAGCCCCCAGCGTAAGTTCATCACTCACTCCTCGTCAACATGTGTTGGGGGCACGATCTCTTGGTGATGATCTTGTTGTGGTCGCAGGAGGAGGACAGCAGCAAGAGGAGCCACAAAGGGCTACCCCCAACACGCCGCCCCCGTAGACCACGCCGACCCGAGGGGCGTCCGCAGCAAGGGCGCCAAGCACTGAGCCCATCCACATGGAGGAGGAGGAGGAGAACTCAGGCGCCGGTGGCTTCGCCTCGGCGCCAAATGTTGGCGGGGAGGGGACCACTGCTTCCCAGCCCAGCGCTGGTAAGTCGTTCTCCTCTCGTTCCTGTTCCTTTTCTTTCCTTGCTGGCTCTTGGTCTTGGCTTTGTCTCATCCCTTTTTGGTATCCAGATCGTCCGTCAGCGGACCAGGAGGACATAGATGCCGTCATCGAGGATGTTGCCAAGGACGCCACGGCAGAGGCCGAGAAGATAGCTGTCGAGGAGACCGCCAAGGGCGCTGCCGAAGATGCCGCCAAGGGGCCTGCCGAGGAGCCCGGCAAGGGGCCTGCCGGGGAGGCCGACAAGGCCGCCACCGAGGAGGAGGTGGTCGATGACCAGCCTTCCTCTTCCCTGCCTCCGGCTCTGGTAGGTATCTGAGGGTGACCGACGATCTCTTCGTTCACCTCCCAGGGTCGTCAAGCTCCAGGGCACCCATCGAGGGAGATGTGTTCGACAAGGAGGTGCTTGCTGCCGTCGGGATCGAGGTTGTTGACGAACCGAGCACCGGTGGCGACGGCTCTTAGGAGGAGTGGCTTCTCCAGGCCATGGGCGCCAACTTCCGGAAGCTCCAGGTGCTCCACCGCGCCCGCTTGGACAAGGCCAAGTCCAGGATGGCAACGGTGGACAAGGTGGAGGCGGACCTCAAGGTTCGCGTCACCAAGACACAGACTTGGTTCCGCCAAGCCTGCGAAGATCTGAAGGCCGCCCAGGGCGAGCTGGCCAAGCGCGAGGTGGAGCTCACCATGAAGCGGGCCGACATCGAGAAGCCCCAGGAGACGGCAGAGAGCTTGGCCGCCACAGCCGAGGCCACTCGGGCCCAGCACCAGGCCGCGCTGAACTCCCAGGAGGAGGACCTTGCCGCACGCGAGGAGAAGCTTGCCGCAACGCTCCGCGGCAAGGATGAGGAGGTGGAGAAGCTCGTCGTGCAGCGGACCCAAAAGCTGGAGCAGAGGCACATGAAGGCGCTCGATGCCCAGGCTCTGGTTCATGCCGGCAAGATGAAGGAGCTGGAGGTGGAGCGGGACAGGCTGAAGGAGCAGGCCGTGAAGCTGTCCAAGGAGAAGGACACGCTCAACGGTGCCTTGACGGAGGCACAGGGTGCGGCCGTCAGCAGGGCCGGGGAGCTCTCCGAGGCCAACAACTCCATCAAAGACCTCAAGCTAAAGCTCGAGGGTCTTGAGGGGATGTTGTCGGAGAGCAAGGCCCGGGAGGAGATCCTGGCCAAGGATCTGGAGAACGAGAAGCAGCTGCGGAAGAACAATGCCGCCAACCACAAGGATGTTGTGGACGGTCAGAACCGCTGGGTCGGCCGCCTTGTGGACGTCGCCGGCAGGATCACCATGTAGCTAGCTACCATGGAGATGCCAAATGTGAGGTACGCCCTAGAGCGTAGCGGGACCACCAATGCCAAGCTGACCCTGTTCTTCGAGGGTGTTCTCGGGGCCCTGGAGCAGTTCCACTCCAACAGGGCGGCTTCACTGGCCAACGAGAACCGAAGGCTCTGCCGTGGTGCCATGACCAAGGTCCTCACCAAGGTGGCGTACTGGAACCCCAACCTTGACTTTGACACCGCGCTGGAGAGCCTGCCGGAGGGTACTGACCTCGCGCCGCTCAAGGAGCGTATCGAGCCCATCATCAGCCTCACCGACGGAATTCAAAGGGTGGAGGGCCAGCGCAGGGATTAGGCAACCCGTTTCTTATCGCCGATGCAGGTGAATGACCAAGACAATTTCTATCATTAGTTAGAACCGCAGCAACAATTTGATGTAATATAATTCTGTAGTACTTTTGATATGATGCACGTTATTCTCCTGTTCAACCTTTCTTTGTATGTCCACCCTACGTTAACCGGGTAGGCTTGCCGGCACGTAAACCCAGGGCGGCGTCTTGAGGACGGGGCCCCATTGGCCTGTCGGGTGTGCTTGCTGCCGGGCGAACCACCTTACCTCCCTTAACGCGACCGCCCGAACTGTCGAGCTTGACTCGAGTCAGAATCGAGAGCGTTGCCATTTGCGGAAGGCTACCCTACCACTATCGACGCGGCCGCTTGAGCTGTTGAGCAGACTCGAAACAGAATAAGGGTGTTGCGAATTGCGGAGGGGGGGGGCTTTGCGTGCAGGTTTTCCATACAAACAATGAGATCTCCGAGGGGAATAACCTCATATATAAAAAGGAAATTTCTTAAAGTTTCGCATGACTTAGCTTTCTTGTCGCCGAACTGGCGTCCTTCGCGCATGCGGGCGGCGCCATCCTCTTGGCTATATTCTTCTCCGGAAGCCGTGGCCACGAGACACTACTAGGCCGACTGCTAAACCATATTCTCACAACTGCGCCCCCTACCTGGTGTGCCAAATATGTCGGTGGGAAACGGCACCTATGTGGATCACAAGAATCCCTACTACGGTTGCCAGGGCGCGGGGTTGTGAGAAGAGCATGATTAACAGTCAACACAAGGATCGTTTACCCAAGTTCGGGCCGCGAGGATGCGTAATACCCTAGTCCTGCTTTGGTGTGTATTTGAGAGAGTTCTTGAGCTCTTAAACTAGCTATGGTGGCTGCGTAGTTCAAAAGAGCTGAATCTCCCTCCAGTACGCCATGGGCCTCCCTTTATAGTCGAAAGGGGCTGCCACAGTGGCACACAGAAGGTGGAAAGGTCTACAATGTTGCGAGCTTATCGCCCGTGTTATAGGACAAGACGCATTTAATGCATAGCTTAGGTGTCCCTTAGCTTTATCGGGCGCGGGAACGAGGCCCGTCACATCCGTCGCCGCATCGCCTTGCTTCGACACGCGCCTAGGCCAGCGATGCATGCGGCGCCATGTAGGCAGGCAGGCAGCTGAGGTGGCGCGGTGGTAGGGTCTTCACGAAGATCTGCATGCCACCACGCAGGTGCTTGCTGAGTTAGCTCGGAAGCCGCTCGTCGCCACGTAGGTGCCTGACCATCTGGTTTGGCTGGCAGCTGCATGCAAACAGTGGTGGAGTCTTGGCTGGTGTGGGCCTGGCAGTGGTCCCGCTGACGCCCTCGGCAAGGGCCTTGTCGAGGGCCCGGCAAGGGTCTTGCCGTGGTGTTGCAGTCGTCCCCGGCAAGGCGCTTGCTGGGGGTCTTGTGGATCTCCTTGGCAAGGATCCCGTCGAGGGTCGCCGTCTTCTAGTTCTCTTCTGATCTCACATCTCTATGGTCTTGACAAAGATCTGCAGTTGGTTGAGTTAGAACCCGTGGGCTCAAGGGTGGCTCACTCTGTTGGCGTCGGGCTCAAGGGTGGCTTCTCTCCGGCTTCCCTCCTCTGCTCTGCTTAGTGTGGCCGTGGCGCACGGCTCCGACAGCTCGTGCACAAGTAAAGGGGTACAAAGGGGTGCCCCTACTTTTGTACACCGACACATGCTCGAAGAGAAGAGGTGCACGCACGTAGTACTAGTAGCACTCTTTTGCGTCTTTTGCATCTTCCCCAACCACACATGTGACACGATGGAGCTCATTTTTGTAAGATGATGCAGCCCACGTGATAATTTGACGCGTCTAGTGGTAGTTACTCACTTATAAATAATGGAGGTCGGGAACCACGCATGAACGGTGCCGCTTCATTTATAAATAAAGTTTTTTCTTCAGTGGCATGTACGCAATATAAATAGGTTCATATGGAGAGAAAAGGAAAACGCTCCACTATATACATAGCCAGGACGAGCCTACACGGTTACTTGATGGGTTGCTCTCTTCACACTCTCTCGCACAAATCAACTGTGGCCACATCTCTAACATCCGAGCGGATCACGTCCGCCGGGGGATGGGTTGGATGCTTTGTGTAGATGCGGTCGCCGTTGCTGATGGTGAAAACCCACAGTCGGCACATCCCATCAAGGGTCCCCGCCGTTCTCTCTCACAAAGCCGGTGATATTGCCTTCGTCCCTTGCTCACTTCCGCGACGTGGGCCGTTTCTGCCTCCCGCCGCCCTCCTCTAGGTTGAGCTACGTCCCGATAGGTACAACTTCCTTTCAGCCGGCTTGCACCACTTCACCAGCTGCCCACATCGCTCCATGTGGATATTTCTCTACTTCTTTGCCCGACACATACCTCTACTGGCTTCTACTGTATTTGTGATGAGTGTATATCTCATCAACTAGTCCCAGTAATCTTATTCTAATCACGCTTCTTCAATTTCTTTGCCACAGGGATGCTCATCTCGATTTTAGTGGAACTGCACAAAATGATCCGATGGTCAAAGGGTTGCAAACTTCATTTCTTCGGAAGCTTCAACATTGCCAACAAATTAAATCCTGGTTAGGGTTCGAGTGCTAGGGACTGCATGGATCGTTTTTCTTTAGCTGTCTCTGTTCCAAAATAAGTGTCAACTTTAGTAGTAGTACAACTTTGTACTAAAGTTTGCATAAAGTTGAGCCACTTATTTTGGAACGGAGGGAGTACATATTGGCTATGATCTGTTAATCATTGAGATGTAATAGCATGCATGTTAGTCTCGTTTTTATTTTATGAAATGTTGCAACGGGGCAACCTTGGACGCAAGATACATGAAACAGAAGCTGGAAGCTTCATAGCATTGTACGAATTTATATCCGTGAGAAATTACAGTACGTACTATACTACTATGTAAAGAGTTAGGAGTCGCACGATGTCCAGAAAATATGGTGATAGTGTGAGGTGGGCCATGTAATCACTGAGCCTGCATGTTTTCACTTCTTTCGCACTCCTTCATTGTAAGAATGGAGAAAATTGTAATCTAGTACCTCCTTTCACCGAAGCCTGGGACATCCAGCAGTCGTACCACCTTTGTAATAATGACCAATGAGCCATCAAATCACATACACCCAACAGTAAGTTGGACGGACGAAGCAATCATCACTCCTGAATCCGCTTCTCCCATCAACGCAGGCGCCAGTGAGAGGTCACGTCCGCTCTGCCCGGGCATGAATGCGGCACCGATTCTTTGGAGCGGCGCTGACCGTTTCGGGCAGGAAGCGCGCGCAGGCGATGGAGGGGCTTTGGGTGGGCCAGGCTGGTCAGGAGTGGGCATGGCAGCTCTGTCCCAACCAGACACCCGGAAATGAGAACATGCGCCGACTCTCGCGGCTAAATCGTACACTACACACCATCTCTCTGTAGGAGTAGGTCGATGTGTCGCTCTCTCTAACACACACACACACACACACACACACACACACACGCGCGCGCGCGCGCACACGCACGCACACACAGATGTTCATAGAATAGGAATATCGTGCGAGTGCGAAGCCACAGGAAGTGAGATACAAATGGAGTACGTACAAGAAGAGAAGAGGTGACGAATATTCCATCAAACCTGGACTGAGGAGTAGTACTCCCTCAGTCTAGGTGTTAAGTCATCTTACGAAAATCACGTATTCCCAAAATGTTTAGGCGTCGTCCATTCAGTTCGCATCTCAATCCCCTCCTAGCCTCGTTGCTAGCGAGCGTTGTTACTTACTCTGCCTTGTTATCTCCCCCGGAAACCCAATGCATGGAGCGCAACTACGTGTTAATCAGTCAAGAAATCAAAGTCGGCTTGCATGCGAGTTAATATGTGGCACTGCATGGTAGCTAAAATGGTATCTCTTAATTGTTGTGATTAATTGTTACGTTTAGTGACAGAAAATTAGGGCTTTGATTGGAGGAAGGACCGGTCAAGTTTCTCCTTCTCATCCAATCGGTTGCACCTTGGTCCCGCTGCACCTTCTAACGTGACTTACACCTAGACGGAGGGAGTAGTACGAGATACGGTGGCACACTGACTTAGGTCGAATACAAGTTCCCAAAGTTATTGGAAGAGAGCAAAGTGTACAAACTAAATAATTAAAATTGAATTCCTCGTTTTATTTTTCCAAAACGGAGGCAAAAGATTTTCCTCATCCACTAAATAAGAGGAGAAAAGAGTTTCACAATTTGCAAGTGACCCTACAAATAAATGCCATGGAAATTACTCTGAATACGCCATAGTTTCTTAGCACCCGATGTAACCCTTAGTACATAGGGTGGCACACTGACTCAGGTCGGATTCAAGTGCCCAAAATATTTAAAATTGGAGGATGGTGCAGCCCACCTTTCCGATACTTTGACCGTGTGTGGTTCAGTTGTTGTTCACTTCGGAGTGTCGTGTACCACACGTGAACGATAGTAAGCATGACCGGGAGGCGTGCAGCGTTAATTGCGAGTTGACTCCTTCGAGCTTTAAATTTTTCTTCACGTATTAGCATTGCCCCTAGTATTTTTCTTCACTATGTTAAATAAAGAGTTCCATTTTGTGCACAATTTAAAACGATTTTTATGGACAGAAAAAGAAAACCACTCCATCTATATATGCTCCAGCCTCGGCGCTTGTTTTCTAGGGTTTGCACTCTTCACACTCTCTCCACTATATATATACATGTTGGAGCCTCAGCGCTTGTAGTTGCTCTCTTCACACTCTCTCACCCTCTCCAAATCTAAACAAGACTT
>LR880972.1:300727836-300738478 GCA_904067115.1 Aegilops sharonensis
CTCTCTCTCTCTCTCCTGGCAGGATCTGTCCACGGGGAAGGGAAGGAGGCTAAACGCTGTCGCCGTCGGCGAGGGAGGGAATCCACTACCAGCGCAGCTGTTCTCTTTCACCCAACGGCGGCGTGGGAGGGCCTCCGACCCCTTCTTCCTTGTTGTTGTACATAGTGTGGGCAGATCGGCCTCCGGCCGCCCACTGAGCCACACCCCAAGAACCTTAAGGTATATTTTACTTATTCCACATGCATTGCTCTAGCTGCATGTGGGCTTTTTCCACTTCTGCACTCGAATCTAGGTGTTGGATCAAACAGGAAAGTAGTGGGGAAAGTTGTATAGCATAAATCTAGGACGTGGTTCAAAGAGGAAAGGAAGGGGGGAAAGTACTGCGGAAAGTTGTATAGCATGAGTCTAGGACGTGGTTCAAAGAGGAAAGGAAGGGGGAAAGTAGTACAGACTAGCTATCCAGCACCTAGGTTGGTCGAGAAGGGAAAGCGATGACAAACGAAGTACGCACATCTGTAACAAACTGATCTTTTCGTTTTGGGGGACAATATAGAGTTTGACCAGGACTAGATTTGCTGCCCTCACATAGGGAAAGGTGTCTAAAGAGAACAAAATTGGGACCAACACAAATATGCTCCTTGGTTGTTTGTTCTTTGTTGCAACAGACCGTGCATCACCCCTTTATACATCGGTAGATGCACATGGTGCTGGTGCATCCACTGTCCCGAGCAACTCGTTAGATGTTGTTAATCTAAGGCCCTGTTTGGTTAAAAGGTCATAGGAATTTTTTAGTCCCAACTAAAAAGTCCCTAGTCCCTACCTGCTTGGTTCCAGGGACAAAACATGGACTAGAGGTTATTAAATGACATGCTAAAAGACCATGTTACCCCTAGTAATAAACTAATAGAGATATGGTGTGATGCGGGGCAGGGCAACTATTGGAAAAAGTCCCAAAGAGACTCTCCCTCAGGGTCTTCTTTCTTCAGTCCCAGATGCCCACTTTTAGTCCCTAAATGTCCCTCCTGTTTGTTTAAGATGGGACTAAAAGGGAGTTTTTTTAGTCCTTACACCAAAAAGTCGTGTAAACAAACACCCTCTAATAATGCCGCTGGAAAATTGAAGCAATGCCACAGTTAAAAACAAATTACATGTTTAACGAATTTTATTGTTAATATAATCTCTCTATTAATATGAATCAATGCCACCGTTTGAGTAATGCTACTATCTTGCTTTCTCTCCCATTTAGATAAGTTAGATGCTTCTTTTTGTTGGCTTCTGTGTCATCCACCGTTATAGACCACTAGTTGTTTCCTTTGCACCTCTGTTTAAACAGGGTTATCTACTTTACCTCGTTGCTACTGTGACCTTTTGTTGCACTGCACAAAATACTTTTGTTTTAAGAGTGTTTTTTGCAGTTCAACAAAAATGTCACACCGACAACGTTGCTTGATTGCTTGATCTTAGTGGAACTACACAAGAGGAGATCTGACTTCCTATCCGTGTTGGCAAATTTGTTTCAGATCTCCTTCTTGTGAGTTGTTTGAATTATGCGTCATGAGCGGTCAGTACTAGCCTTCTTTCATATGATTGTGTAGTGTGCTTTTCATATGTTGTGCTACTTATACGGTAATGTTGCTTGATTTTAGTGAACTGCACAAATGGAGACAAGACTTCCAATCTGTATGTGCACCATAATATCCCACTGAGGTAAGATAAGGATATTTCACAACTGTTGGCATGTATTTTGCCACTTTCATCAGAAACTTAATGTCGTTGTTTAGTGCTATACTTATGCTCCCTAATTGACATGCCAAATCTTACATTGAAGGTGAAGCTTGTCTGTTATTGAACCAAGTGATGAAGGGGAAGAACAAGCAGAAGAAAAACAAAAATCAACTCCCGCTTCTGTAATGAAGCACTAGAACTGTGATGACACAAGTAATGATATAGTTTTGCATCTTAATTTATTGCTATGGATGGAACGAGCAATTGTTTTTCCACTGATTTGATGCCACTCTTAATGTAATATGTAGTTATCTCTACTTGTGCAAATAGGGATATTCTTTGTAGATAACATATATTTTAGTGGAACTGCACAAGAAGATGTTGGAAACATTAAAATAATCGAGGAGTATATAGTAAGCATGGCAACCATAGTAAATAACAACGGATGGTTCCGTATAAGTGCTTGATCTATATGCTCTACACAATAAGCCTCCTGACAAAGGTTGGTACTCGCCCATGGATTTCATCCATATGATTGAGCTTTGCCATCTCTATTGGTGTTGTGCTACTGTTTTGATACTGTCATGAGAAAGTGGTATTGTCCTTGAGAAGTGCTTCATCTATGTTGTTTTAAATATTTCCTTTCCTTTTTTTTCAGCAAACAGGGATGCTACAATTTAGTTTTCCTCTTGTCTTTGCACAACAGGATCATCCTCCTCTGAAGAAGAATATGGAGTATGTAAAGTGCCTACTTCCGATTATGCTAGGATAAAAAGCCAAGCCTCTCTTCCTAAGAAGGGAGCAGTTGAGATGGTTACGTTATTGCCCACAAGAACAAACTAACTTCAGCTCAGAAGGACTCACGGATCTCCATATTTGTTGTTGTGATGGCCAATACAATGTTGTTTTAGGATTCCTTCCAGTGAGTTCCATTTTTTTAATGTGTGCTCTGCATGGATCATGTAGGTTATCTGTTTAAACTGTCAATTCATAGTACAGTTTGCTTTATACTAATCACTTTTTTGTATTTATGCAAACAGGGGTGCTCAGCTTGATTTCAATGGGAACTGCACAAAATGTTCACGAATGCATAGAATATTATCGAATCATTCATTTCCACCACAAGAAAGGAGGTGCCAATATGTTCAAGGCGTTGTAACATATAAAGGCAAAATCATACAAGCTACGCGCGAATTTGGTTGGTTTTGGTGGAACTGCACAAAAAGAATAGCTGGTTTATTTAGCACGAGGCGCCATGTCAATGTCCAAACTGATACCAAACCCTGCCCATTCCACAATCGTGGACATTTGATATTTTGGAATGGGAAATCCTTGTCAAAGTTTGCTCATTGATGTACGCAAAACAACACGTATTTAACATTTTGGAATGGGACAACCTTCTCAAATTTTGATCATTGAGGCAAGAAGAATCGATTGATATTTTCGAATGGGACACCCTTTGCTGTCAGCAGCATCGATCGATTTTTCTTTATTCTTAGTTGTGAATTAGATATTGGCTTTGACATGTGAATTGCTGAGATACATAATCATCGATTGTTTTGAATGTTCTCTATGAATTGCCAGGCTTGTGTGTTTGATTGCAATGTACAGGAACGCTAAAAAGCTGCTCAAACTCTTTGTACTCCCTTATTTCCTTTTTACTTCGCATATTAGATTTCTTTCAAGTCAGTTGATTTTGCATTGTGAATGTTCATACTTTTTTCTATAAGATTGGTCAAAATAGAGATACTTTGACTTTAGACAAAACTTATATGCAGACTAAAAAGGATCGGAGGGAGTACATGTGAAACTACTGCAAACGAGGTGAGCACCTTGGGAATAATGCTAGTACACATTGTTTTGCATGTTCATCCAATGTTGGTGATACAAGAGTTTGAACTAATCGTACTAAATTCATTCATACTTGGTCGGATTTCATATAAACATGCCAGATTTACATTTCATACATTCTTCAACTAAAAAGGGGTGCGCTGGAGGTATAATAATTAACCTAAGCTACCCACCCGTGTCCGGATGAGCCGAATAGAAACTTCTTCTCCAGCAGACTAACCTTCGGTGACTTAAATGCATGTGTACTTGCATAACTGACATGTGGCCCAGATGCCTGTTGGGCCCAGATGTCGTTGACCCAACTGCACCTGCGGTTAAGTAACTGAAGCAGCGTCCTTCTGCAACACAGCTCTCTGACTCCACGTCGCTGCCAAGAAACTAATCGGCCGTCAATGGTCAACCCGCCTAGCTTGGCTTCAGCCGGAGGGTAGCCGCGGTGGCCTTACTTGGACCCGAGCAGCGGCGACCTACCTTGTTCTACTCTTCCTCATTTTCTGTGCGGCGTGGCCTCGTTGGCAGCGGGGCGGGGCCTCTACGGAGCTGGCGATGTCCTCTGTCTCATTGTCGGCGGGGCGGTGCTATGTCTTGAGCTTGCCTTGGTTTTCCCCGAAGAGGAGAGGATGATGCAGCAGAGTAGCGTAAGTATTACCCTCAGTTTTTGAGAACCAAGGTATCAATCCAATAGGAGGCCACGCATGATTCCCTCGTACCTACACAAAGCAAATAGCTCCTCGCAACCAACGCGAATAGGGGTTGTCAATCCCTTCACGGTCACTTACGAGAGTGAGATCTGATAGAGATGATAGTTAATATTTTTGTTATTTTTGGTATAAAGATGCAAAATAAAATAAAAGGCAAAGTAAAGATCAAAGCAATAATAAAGCGTAGGAAGATTAATATGATGAAAATAGACCCGGGGGCCATAGATTTCACTAGTGGCTTCTCTCAAGAGCATAGGTATTTTACGGCGGGTGAAGGAATTACTGTTGAGCAATTGACAGAATTGAGCATAGTTATGAGAGTATCTAGGTATGATCATGTATATAGGAATCACGTCCGAGACAAGTAGACCGACTCCTGCCTACATCTACTACTATTACTCCACTCATCGACCGCTATCCAGCATGCATCTAGAGTATTAAGTTAATGAAAACAGAGTAACGCCTTAAGCAAGATGACATGATGTAGAGGAATAAATTCATGCAATATGATAAATACCCCATCTTGTTATCCTCGATGGCAACAATACAATACGTGCCTTGCTGCCCCTACTGTCACTGGGAAAGGACACCACAAGATTGAACCCAAAGCTAAGCACTTCTCCCGTTGCAAGAAAGATCAATCTAGTTGGCCAAACCAAACTGTTAATTCGAAGAGACTTGCAAAGATAATCAATCATACATAAAAGAATTCAGAAGATTCAAATATTGTTCATAGATAAACTTGATCATAAACCCACAATTCATCGGTCTCAGCAAACACACCGCAAAAGAAGATTACATCGAATAGATCTCCACGAGAGAGGGGGGAAACATTGTATTGAGATCCAAAAAGAGAGAAGAAGCCATCTAGCTAATAACTATGGACCCGAAGGTCTGAGGTGAACTACTCACACTTCATCGGAGAAGCTATGGTGTTGATGTACAAGCCCTCCATGTTCGATGCCCCTTCCGGTGGAGCTCCAGAACAGGCCCCGAGATGGGATCTCGTGGGTACAGAAGGTTGCGGCGGTGGAATTAGGTTTTTGGCTCCGTATCTGATTGTTTAGGGGTACGTAGGTATATATAGGAGGAAGGCGTACGTCGGTGGAGCAACATGGGGCCCACGAGGGTGGAGGGCGTGCCTGGGGGGGGGGGGTAGGCGCGCCCCCCTACCTCGTGGCTTCCTGGAAGCTTCCTTGACATAGGGTCCAAGTCTCCTCGATCATGTTCGTTCCGAAAATCACGTTCCCGAAGGTTTCATTCCGTTTGGACTTCGTTTGATATTCTTTTTCTGCGAAACTCTGGAATAGGCAAAAAACAGCAATTCTGGGCTGGGCCTCCGGTTAATAGGTTAGTCCCAAAAATAATATAAAAGTGAATAATAAAGCCCAATAATGTCCAAAACAGAAGATAATATAGCATGGAGCAATCAAAAATTATAGATATGTTGGAGATGTATCAAGCATCCCCAAGCTTAATTCATGCTCGTCCTCGAGTAGGTAAATGATAAAAACAGAATTTTTGATGTGGAATGCTACTTGGCATAATTCCAATGTAATTCTTATTAATTGTGGTATGAATATTCAGATCCAAAAGATTCAAGATAAAAGTTCAATATTGATATAAAAATAATAATACTTCAAGCATACTAACTAAGCAAGTATGCCCTCTCAAAATAACATGGCCAAAGAAAGTTCATCCCTACAAAATCATATAGTTTGGTCATGCTCCATTTTCGTCACACAAGAATGCTCTCATCATGCACAACCCCGATGACAAGCCAAGCAATTGTTTCATACTTTAGTAATCTCAAACTTTATAAACCTTCACGCAATATATGAGCGTGAGCCATGGATATAGCACTATGGGTGGAATTGAGTATAATGATGGGGGTTATGTGGAGAAGACAAAAAAGGAAAAAGTCTCACATCAACGAGGCTAATCAATGAGCTATGGAGGTGCCCATCGATTGATGTTAATGCAAGGAGTAGGGATTGCCATGCAACAGATGCACTAGAGCTATAAATCTATGAAAGCTCAACAAAAGAAACTAAGTGGGTGTGCATCCAACTTGCTTGCTCACGAAGACCTAGGGCACTTGAGGAGGCCCATTGTTGGAATATACAAGCCAAGTTCTATAATGAAAAATTCCCACTAGTATATGAAAGTGACAAAACGAGAGACTCTCTATCATGAAGAACATGGTGCTACTCTGAGGCACAAGTGTGGAAAAAGGATAGTAGCATTGTCCCTTTTTATTTCTCTCTTTTTTGGGGGTCCTTCTTTTTTTGGCCTTTCTCTTTTTTTCTTTTTTTGGGACAATGCTCTACTAAATGATGATGATCACACTTCTATTTATTTACAACTCAATGATTACAACTCGATAGAACAAGGTATGACTCTATGTGAACGCCTCCGGCGGTGTACCGGGATATGCAATGAACCAAGAGTGACATGTATGAAAGAATTATGAACCGTGGCTCTGCCACAAATACTATGTCAACTACATGATCATGCTAAGCAATATGACAATGATGAACATGTCATGATAAACGGAACGGTGGAAAGTTGCATGGCAATATATCTCGGAATGGCTATGGAAATGCTATAATAGGTAGGTATGGTGGCTGTTTTGTGGAAGATATAAGGAGGTTTATGTGTGAAAGCGCGTATCATATCACGGGTTTGGATGCACCGGCGAAGTTTGCACCAACTCTCAATGTGAGAAAGGGCAATGCACGGTACCGAAGAGGCTAGCAATAATGGAAAGGTGAGAGTGTGTATAATCCATGGACTCAACATTATTCGTAAAGAACTCACATACTTATTGCGTAAATCTACAAGTAATCAAAAACCAAGCACTACGCGCATGCTCCTAGGGGGATAGATTGGTAGGAAAATACCATCGCTCGTCCCCGACCGCCACTCATAAGGAGGACAATCAAAGAACACATCATGTTTCAAATTTGTTACATAACGTTTACCATACGTGCATGCTACGGGACTTGCAAACTTCAACACAAGTATTTCTCAAATTCACAACTACTCAACTAGCACAACTTTAATATCACTACCCCCATGTCTCAAAACAATCATCAAGCATCAAACTTCTCTTAGTATTCAACACACTCATAAGAAAGTTTTTACTATTCGTGAATACCTAGCATATTAGGATTATTTAAGAAAATTACCATGCTATTTATGACTCTCAAAATAATCTAAGTGAAGCATGAGAGACCAAAAGTTTCTATAAAACAAATCCACCACCGTGCTCTAAAAGATATAAGTGAAGTACTAGAGCAAAAACTATATAACTCAAAAGATATAAGTAAAGCACATAGAGTATTCTAATAATTTCTGAATCATGTGTGTCTCTCTCAAAAGGTGTGGACAGCAAATATTATTGTGGTAAACTAAAAAGCAAACACTCAAATCATACAAGACCCTCCAAGCAAAACACATATCATGTGGTGAATAAAAATATAGCTCCAAGTAAAGTTACCGATGGAAGTAGACGAAAGAGGGGATGCCTTCAGGGGCATCCCCAAGCTTTGGCTTTTTGGTGTCCTTATATTATCTTGGGGGTGCCATGGGCATCCCCAAGCTTAGGCTCTTGCCACTCCTTGTTCCATAATCCATCAAATCTTTTACCCAAAACTTGAAAACTTCACAACACAAAACTTAACAGAAAATCTCGTGAGCTCCGTTAGCGAAAGAAAATAAATGACCACTTCAAAGTACTGTAATGAACTCATTCTTTATTTATATTGGTGTTAAACCTACTGTATTCCAACTTCTCTATGGTTTATAAACTATTTTATTAGCCATAGATTCATCAAAATAAGCAAACAACACACGAAAAACAGAATATGTCAAAAACAAAATAGTTTGTAGTAATCTGTAACTAACGCAAACTTATGGAACTCCAAAACATCAGCCAAAATAGGAAGACCTAGACAATTTGTTTATTGATCAGCAGCAATTGGGATCAATATTTTATCACGTTCTGGTGATTTTTAACAATTATTTTCGTGAACAGAAAGTTTCTGGAAATTACAGCAAGATCAAATAACTATCATCCAAGAAGATCCTATAGGTTTAACTTGGCACAAACACTAAATAAAACATAAAAACACATCTAACCAGAGGCTAGAAAAAAAAAATTATTCCTAAAAAGAAGCAAAAAGCAAAAAAACTAAAAATAAAATTGGGTTGCCTCCCAACAAGCGCTATCGTTTAACGCCCCTAGCTAGGCATAAAAGCAAGGATAGATCTAGGTATTGCCATCTTTGGTAGGCAATTCTTCAATGAGACATTTATCATCCTTAGGAATTTATTTCTTTTTATTAACCATAAAACTTTTAGGCACAAGGTCGAAAAAATCATTTGTAGCAAATGGTTCCTTAATGATAGCGAAAAGATTGGGATGAATACTTATAGATTTGAGATCCGCAGTTTCCTTACTAGAGGATTGACCCTTATTTTTAGGAACATACATAAGCTTGGCAATTTTAGTTGGAGGACTTGGAGTATTCTTTATGGAAGAAAAAGTGGTTCCCAAGTTGGTAATGATGCCCTCAAATGTATCGATTCTAATGGAATCCTGATTTATTATTTCATTAACTATGGGTCCCTTCTCCTTAATATTTTTCAAAGTGACTCCTACTTTGGATCCATATCGGTTAATTTGGTTGTGGATCTTTTTATCCAAATTTTCGATTAACTCTACAGTCACAACTTTATTTTCAATAATTTCAAGTCTTTGCATCACATGCTCCAAAGTTAACATAGTTCCATTAACCAAAAGAGGTGGTGAGCCAAATAAATCTATCATAGCATTATAAGAGTCAAAAGTATGGCTACCCAAGAAATTCCCTCCGGTAATGGTATCAAGAATATATCAATACCAAGGATTAGCGCCTACATAAAAATTACGGAGAAGAATGGAAGTATATTGCTTCCTGGTGGATCTATTTTGAGCACTGCAAATTCTATACCAAGCGTCTTTCAAATTTTCTCCCTCCCTTTGTTTAAAATTGAGAACTTCATTTTCGGGAGACAACGGAGAAGATAAAGCACTAGCCATAACGACAAGCAAACGGCAAAGAGGCGAACGGAAAAGAGAGGCGAATAAAACGGCAAGGGTGAAGTGGGGGAGAGGAAAACGAGAGGCAAATGGCAAATAATGTAATGCGGGAGATAAGGGTTTGTGATGGATACTTGGTATGTTGACTTTTGTGTAGACCTCCCCGGCAACGGCGCCAGAAATCCTTCTTGCTACCTCTTGAGCACTGCGTTGGTTTTCCCTTTAAGAGGAAAGGGTGATGCAGCAAAGTAGCGTAAGTATTTCCCTCAGTTTTTGAGAACCAAGGTATCAATCCAGTAGGAGGCTACGCACGAGTCCCTCGCAACCAACGCGATAAGGGGTTGTCAATCCCTACACGGTCACTTATGAGAGTGAGATCTGATAGATATGATAAGATAATATTTTTGGTATTTTTGTGATAAAGATGCAAAGTAAAATAAAAGCAAAATAAAAGGCAACGGAAATAACTAAGTGTTGGAAGATTAATATGATGGAAGATAGACCCGGGGGCCATAGGTTTCACTAGTGGCTTCTCTCAATAGCATAAGTATTTTACAGTGGGTGAACAAATTACTGTTGAGCAATTGACAGAATTGAGCATAGTTATGAGAATATCTAGGCATGATCATGTATATAGGCATCACGTCCGAGACAAGTAGACCGACTCCTACCTGCATCTACTACTATTACTCCACACATCGATCGCTATCCAGCATGCATCTAGAGTATTAAGTTCATAAGAACAGAGTAACGCCTTAAGCAAGATGACATGATGTAGAGGGATAAATTCATGCAATATGATAAAAACCCCATCTTGTTATCCTCGATGGAAACAATACAATATGTGCCTTGCTGCCCCTACTGTCACTCGGAAGGGACATAACAAGATTGAAACCAAAGCTAAGCACTTCTCCCATTGCAAGAAAGATCAATCTAGTAGGCCAAACCAAACTGATAATTCAAAGAGACTTGCAAAGATAACCAATCATACATAAAAGAATTCAGAAGATCCAAAAATTGTTCATAGATAAACTTGATCATAAACCCACAATTCATCGGTCTCAACAAACACACCGCAAAATAAGATTACATCGAATAGATCTCCACGAGAGAGGGGGAGAACATTGTATTGAGATCCAAAAAGAGAGAAGAAGCCATCTAGCTAATAACTATGGACCCGAAGGTCTGAGGTAAACTACTCACACTTCATCGGAGAGGATATGGTGTTGATGTAGAAGCCCTCCGTGATCGATGCCCCTTCTGGCGAAGCTCCGGAACA
>LR880972.1:300746135-300773757 GCA_904067115.1 Aegilops sharonensis
TATATATCTAATTGGATGTAAGTTAGCATGAGCTATTATTGTTGACATTACCCTTGAGGTAAAAGGTTGGGAGGCGAAACTATAAGCCCCTATCTTTCTCTGTGTCCGATTAAAACTCCATAACGACAAGTATTGCGTGAGTGCTAGCAATTGTGAAAGATTAAATGATAGTTGAGTATGTGGAGTTTGCTAAATCAAAGCTCTGACATAGACTCTTCCTGAAAATAGGATGAATTGCAATTGTTTGATGACTAAAAATATTGTTTGTTAGTTTTAAAGAAAGTTTATGATCTATACTTTAACATGTGATTAGCTTGTTACTTTATCATGAGAAGTTTTATGAGATGAGCTACTATTATGACATGTAATGATGCTAGAAAAAGTGATTGAAATTATCATTGATCAAACTTATGCACTTGCTAGCATTCACACTTCATAAATTATTTCTTTTATCATTTACCTACTCGAGGACGAGAAGGAGTTAAGCTTGGGGATGCTGATACGTCTCCAACGTATCTACAATTTATGAAGTATTCATGCTATTATACTATCCTTCTAGGATGTTTTATATGCATTTATATGATATTTTATAAGATTTTTGGGACTAACCTATTAACCTAGAGCCCAGTGCCAGTTTCTATTTTCTTCTTATTTTAGAGTACCGCAGAAAAGGAAAACTAAACGGAGTCCAATTGATGTGCCACTTGACGGAGATCATTTTTGGACCAGAAGAAGCCCATGGAGTACCAGAAGCAGGCCAGAAGAGTCCCAGGCTGCCCACGAGGGTGGGGGCGCACCCCCCTACCTCGTGGACAGCCCGGAGACCCCCCCCCCCTGACGTGAAATCAACGCAAAACTCTTCTATATATATCCAAACTTCCAGAAAGAAACCTAGATCGGAAGTTCCACCACCGCAAGCCTCTGTAGCCACGAGAAGTCAATCTAGGCCCTCTCCAGCACCCTGCCGGAGGGGGCCATCATCACCGGTGGCCATGGAGGAGTATCCCGGAGGGGCCATCATCACCATGAAGGCCAAGGACCAGAGGGTGGAGGCCATGGAGGAGGAAGCACAAGGGGGAGAACCTCTCCTCCTCTCTTCCGGTGGCGCCGGAGTGCCATCGGGAGGGGAATCATCGCCACGGTGATCGTCTTCATCAACATCACCATCCTCATCTCTTTTACGCGGTCCACTCTACCGCACCCCGCTGTAATCCCTACTTGGACATGGTGCTTTATGCCACATATTATGATCCAATGATGTGTTGCCATCCTATGATGTTCTGAGTAGATATTTTTGTCTTTGGGTTGATTGATGATCTAGATTGGTATGAGTTATATGTTTTACTTTGGTGCTGTCCTATGGTGCCCTCCGTGTCGCGCAAGCATGAGGGATTCCCGATGTAGGCTGTTGCAATACGTTCATGATTCGCTTATAGTGGGTTGGTGAGTGACTGAAACACAAACCCGAGTAAGAGGGATTGTTGCGTATGGGAATAAAGAGGACTTGATGCTTTAATTTTGGTTTTACCATAATGATCTTTAGTAGTTGCAGATGCTTGCTAGAGTTCCAATCATAAGTGCATATGATCCAAGTAGAGAAAGTATGTTAGCTTATGCCTCTCCCTCATATGAAACTTCAATAGTGATTACCGGTCTTGTTAATAATTGCCTAGGACAATTCCGTACCGATCCACCATTATTCCACACTCGCTATTTATATTATTTAGTAATATATTCTAACAGCACCTACTTTTATATTTTAGCTCTTCGATATCATGCAAAGTTATCTTTTTCATACCCACAACGTAGTTTTATTTCTCGTCTCTAGTTGGAAGCAAACGTTCGGTGTACATAGAGTCGTATCAGTGGCAGATAGGGCTTGAGAGAATATTGATCTTACATTTAGCTCCTTGTGGGTTTGACACTCCATACTTATCACTTCCACCTTTCGAAATTGCTACGATGATTCCCTGCACTTGGGGATTATCATAGGGTCCAAGTCTCCTGGATCATGTTCGTTCCAAAAATCACGTTCCCGAAGGTTCCATCCCGTTTGGACTCCCTTTGATATTCTTTTTCTGCGAAACTCTGAAATAGGCAAAAAACAACAATTCTGGGCTGGGCCTCCAGTTAATAGGTTAGTCCCAAAAATAATACAAAAGTGAATAATAAAGCCCAATAATGTCCAAAACAGAAGATAATATAGCATGGAGCAATAAAAAATTATAGATACGTTGGAGACGTATCACCCATCCCCCCGCCGAACCACAAAGGGGCTCATGGCCCCATAGGTGTTCGTGGTTTCCCACGACATCTTTGGAGCGCTAGGTAGGGGGTGTCACTTGCGCAAACCCGAGAGTGTAAGAAGCACATTATCTTCATCGCCTCTCCGCCCACAGCGTCGTTACTCAATGGCGCCCAAGAATGGCAGGGACGGAGAGGGAGAGCAATTTTGCTCCCCATCGACCCTGTCTAGTCTCCGTCGTCCCGTTCCGCCGCGATAACAACAGCTGATGAGGCCACGTACCTAGGGTACGGTCATGGACTTGTCCAAGGTACCCTCCCCAAGGACGTCTCTAGAAGAAACCACCTGTCAGTCGACCTAGAAGCATTCCACTCGAGGACTTGAAGACACTCGACTATGAGATCTAAAGTCACTCGACCGCCAGGAGATCTAAAGTCAGTCTGCACACTAACGGTCGGTCATTAAGTAGCTTTTATGGTCTTCATAGCACTTTATGTGGGGCGTTACCAGTAACCCCCGACCTTAAATATACCTTAAACCCCTTGTAACGTGGGCTGGCTGGGGTCCTGACGCACTCTATATAAGCCACGCCCCTCCACAGGCACAAGGGTTCGCACCCCTGTAATTCATACGCATATAATCCAGTCAACCGCCTCCGGGCTCCGAGACGTAGGGCTATTACTTCCTCCTAGAAGGGCCTGAACTCGTAAATCTTTTGTGTATATAACTACTCCATAGCTAGGATCTTGCCTCTCCATTCCTACCCCCTATTCTACTGTCAGACTTAGAACCACAACAGTTGGCGCCCACCATGGGGCAGGTGTCTTAGGGACTTATTGGAGAAGTTGCAATTGTTCCGATCTCCTTCATTATGGTTTCAGGCGGAGTTTTGGTTGAGGGCCGCGAGATCCGTCTCGGCGCGCTCACGTTCATCGCCGACGACTCCGCTTGGCTTCAGGAGGCTCCACTCGACATCGACGCACTCCCCGTCCGCGGGGCAACGCACTTCCGCGCGTGCGTATGCGGCGTCTTCCTGCGGCAACCGTCGACCCAGTATTGGTCGGCTCCTGTGCCGTCCTCCCTCACAGTCTCCCGCCGGCGCAAGCGCTCCGGTCGGTCGAGGCTTCAGCGGTGGGTGAGGCACGCGGTGGCCCGCCAGTCGGCCACTCCTCAAGTCGCGGCGATCGAGCCCGACGAATCTCTCTATGGCCTGTTCGATCTGTCGACTGGCTCGGCAGAGACTGCATCCGAGTGCGACAGAAGTGATCCAGCGGCGGAGGTTCTGATGGTCAATGGACCACGCAGTCCTCCTGGCTTTCCCCGTGCCGACGGAGGCGACGGCGGAGGCGATCCGGCGCAGGTTAACGAAGAGTATCCACCCGAGCCCCTCACTTCGCTGCAGAGGGAAGAACTTCGCCGCCGGAACATGGATGTGTTACACACTCCTATCGTTGGAGAAACCCCCGACGCTCGTGCCTTAGAGGACGCGCGTTTGGCCAACTTGGCTGAGCGCACTCGAGTGGAGAACCTCCAGCGAGTACTAGATGAGCGTGCGCGGCAACGAGTTCCAGACTCCAATCGACGTCAACTTTTTCCGCCACCGACTCAGGTATATCGAACTCCGATTCAGAATCTAGCGGCTGCATCCCGTATAGCAGAGTCGATTCAGCCTTCCCAGTCAGAGACTGGCAGAGGCTTGATGCAGATCAAAGATTTACTCCGGGCAGCAGGAGATCAAAATTCAGCTGTATCGCAGTCGCGGAATAGGATTCACAGAAGATCCGTCACCGCGAATACAGTCCAGTCGGCCCATAGTCCAAGATCGCCCCCGAGGCGTGAGGAACGTGGAGGCCGGTGTGATCAGTATGATGACCGATTCGATCGCGATGATCGATGTCGAGTGCCCACTCCTCCCCCAAGGGGAGGATCGTACGCGCCTCGGCAGCAGGATGACAGACGCCATCACAGTCTTGGGTGAAGGATTCCAGTCGACCCCAGGGAACCAGGTTTTGATGCGAGATCCATTATCATTCAAGGTTTGGTCGACAGGAACAGAGCTCACCGAGAAGGCCGTGACAGAGATGTGCCCACCAGCAGCAGAGTACACGTTTCAGGACCAGAGTGTTTTAGCAGAGCCATCAGGGCCGCGGTGATTCCTCCCAATTTCAGGTTGGCGACTGGAGTCAGTAAGTTCACTGGTGAGTCCAAGCCAGATACTTGGCTTGAGGACTACCGAGTGGCTGTTCAGATTGGCGGCGGCAACAATGAAGTGGCCATGAAACACTTGCCTCTTATGTTGGAGGGCTCAGCCAGAGCATGGTTGAATCAGTTAGCACCCAGCAGCATTTACACTTGGGAAGATCTTGCCCGAGTGTTTGTCAGGACATTTGAAGGAACTTGCAAGCGGCCAGCAGGGTTGACAGAGCTGCAGTCGTGTGTGCAAAAGTCGAATGAAACTCTGAGAGATTACATCCAGAGATGGATCGCATTGCATCACACAGTAGAGAATGTATCTGATCACCAGGCAGTCTGTGCCTTCAAGTAAGCGTTAAGAACAGAGAGCTGAGTCTGAAATTCGGTCGAACCGGCGACATGACCCTGAGTCGAATGATGGAGATTGCCACAAAGTATGCTAATGGTGAAGAAGAGGAACGGCTCCGGAGTGGCAAGTACAAGTCAGCTGCCCATGAAACCGGAGGAGGGAACTCCAGTTGGAAGCAGAAGAGGAAAGCCGAGCCAGCTGCTCCTGGAGAAGCCTTGGCCGTGACTCAAGGAAAGTTTAAGGGGAAGCCCAAGGGGCCTTGGAACCCCAAAAAAGTGAAGGATCAAGACGGAAATGACATACTGGACTTGCCATGCCACATTCACACGAAGAAAGACAAAGAGGGTAAGCTCATTTACCCAAAGCATACCACTCGGCAGTGTCGGCTCTTGATCCAGCAGTTCCAAGGGAAGCAGCCCAAGGATAAGGAAAAGGAGTCAGACAAAGTTGAGAACAAGGAAGATAGTGATGATGGATACCCCCAGGTCAATTCCACCCTGATGATTTTTGCCGATGTTGAAAGCAAAAGTCGATTGAAAGTTATCAACCGAGAGGTGAACATGGTCGCTCCGGCGACACCCAGTTATTTGAAATGGTCTCAGACTGCCATCACATTCGACCAGTCTGATCACCTGACGCACATAGCCACCCCTGGGAGGCAAGCTTTGGTGGTCGACCCAGTTGTCGAAGGCACTCGACTGACTAAGGTTTTGATGGATGGTGGCAGTGGCCTGAATATACTGTATGCAGAAACGTTGAAAGGGATGGGCATTCCGATGTCCAGACTCAGTACCAGCAACATGAGCTTCCATGGAGTCATTACTGGAAAGAAGGCTGAGTCACTCGGCCAAATTGCTCTTGATGTGGTTTTCGGAGACTCCAAGCATTTCCGCAAAGAAAAATTGACGTTTGAAGTCGTGGATTTCCAGAGTGCTTATCACGCCATTTTGGGAAGGCCAGCGTATGCACGTTCAATGGCTCGACCATGTTATGTATACCTTAAATTGAAGATGTCAGGCCCCAAAGGTGTGACCACTGTCACCGGCAATCGGAAAAAACAAGAAGAGTGTTTTCAGAAAGGCTCAAAGATCGCCGATGCTCAGATGGCAGTGGTAGAGCTGCAGGAATACCAGAAAACTGCAGACCCGAGTGATTTATTGTGAGCCAAGAAGCCCGCTACGAAATCAGCATTCCTGTCGTCCGGTGAAACAAAGCCGATTCACATTCACCCGACCGACCCTGATGCTGCTTCGACTCATATCTCTACAACACTCGACTCCAAATAGGAAGAAGCGCTCATCCAGTTCCTCCGTGAGAACTGGGACATCTTCGCATGGAAGACTTCTGACATGCCGGGTGTTCCTAAGGGGCTGGCTGAGCACCGTCTACGAGTCGACCCAAAATTTGAACCTGTCAAAGAACATCTTCGACGGTCCGCCGTCCAGAAGAGAAAGTCCATTGGCGAGGAAGTGGCTCGACTCCTTGCAGCGGAGTTTATCCGAGAAATCTACCACTCCGAGTGGCTCGCCAATGTTGTCATGGTCCCCAAGAAGGACAAGTCACTTCGCATGTGCATTGACTTCAAAAATATCAATCGGGCCTGCCCGAAAGATCATTTTCCTCTCCCCCGCATCGACCAAATAGTCGACTCGACTGTGGGATGTGAGCAGTTGTCTTTTTTAGACGCCTATTCCAGTTACCATCAGATCCGTCTGTATGGACCCGACGAGATTAAAACAGCTTTCATCACTCCAATCAGGTGCTTCTGCTATGTCACCATGCCATTCGGCCTCAAGAATGCCGGAGCCACGTTCATGAGGATGATTCAGAAGTGTTTACTCACTCAAATCAGTCAGAATGTGGAAGCATACATGGATGATATTGTGGTCAAGTCACGGAAGGGTTCCGACCTGCTGACTGACCTTGCTGAGACATTTGCCAACCTCAAGAGGTATGATATCAAGCTTAATCCATCAAAGTGCACATTCGGAGTTCCTGGCGGAAAGTTACTTGGTTTTCTCGTTTCCGAGCGAGGGATCGACGCCAACCCAGAGAAAGTTGGTACTATACTCCGAATGAAACATCCTGTGCATGTGCACGATGTCCAGAAGCTTACTGGTTGCTTGGCCGCCTTAAGTTGATTCATTTCTCGTGTCGGTGAAAAGGCATTGCCTCTTTATCGACTGATGAAGAAATCCGACAAGTTCGAGTGGACACCTGAAGCTGATGCAGCATTCGCAGAGCTAAAAACTCTGCTCTCCACCCAGCCGGTGCTTGCTGCCCCAATCAGCGAAGAGCCTTTGCTACTTTACATTGCAGCCACGGGACAAGTTGTCAGTACCGTACTTCCGGTGGAGTGGGAAGAAGAAGGAAAAGCCTTCAAAGTTCAGCGCCCAATATATTATGTTTCTGAAGTTTTAACTCCGTCGAAGCAAAGATATCCTCATTATCAGAAGCTTGTATATGGGATTTATATGACCACAAAGAAGGTTGCACATTACTTCTCTGACCATTCCATTACAGTCGTTAGCGACGCTCCATTGTCAGAGATTCTGCACAACAGAGATGCAATTGGTCGAGTGGCAAAATGGGCGATTGAACTCCTTCCCCTATATATCAAGTTTGAGGCAAAGAAAGCTATCAAGTCCCAAGCAATTGCAGATTTCGTCACCGAGTGGATTGAACAACAACTGCCGACTCAAGTTCACTCGGAGCACTGGACCATGTTCTTTGACGGCTCCAAGATGTTGAATGGTTCCGGTGCTGGGGTTGTGTTAGTTTCCCCCCGAGGAGATAAGCTCAGATATGTTCTCCAAATTCACTTTGATTCCTCCAACAACGAAGAATAGTATGAAGCACTTTTGTATGGGTTGCGTATGGCCATTTCACTCGGCGTCCGTCGCCTCATGGTCTACGGCGACTCAGATTTGGTGGTTAATCAAGTGATGAAGGAGTGGGACGTCAGAAGTCCAGCCATGACTGGTTACTACAATGCAGTGAGAAAGCTGGAGAAGAAATTCGAGGGGTTAGAGCTTCATCATATACCCCGACTGAAAAATCAAGCAGCTGATGATTTAGCAAAAATAGGTTCCAAGAGAGAAGCCATTCCCAGCAATGTGTTTTTGGAACACATTCACTCACCATCAGTTCAATAGGATCCTTTCACTGAAGAAGTTCCGCAACCAAAAAGTGCCACGGACCCGACTGAGGTTGAGGTTCCAGCGGTGGTCGACCTGATCATGGAAGTCTTGGTCATCACTCCCGACTAGACGGTGTCGTACATTGCGTACATCCTAAGGAAAGAACTCCCAGAGAACGAAGAAGAGGCTCGACAGATCATTCGTCGATCCAAGGCCTTTACTGTGATAAAGGGACAGCTGTACAGAGAAAGCGCGACTGGAGTCGGACAGAAGTGTATAACACCGGAAGAAGGTCAGATAATTCTTGATGATATCCACTCGGGGACCTGTGGTCATCATGCATCCTCTCGTACCATTGTGGCCAAAGCATACCGAGCGGGATTTTACTGGCCAAGAGCAAATGAAATGGCGAAAGAGATAGTCGACAAGTGTGAAGGATGTCAGTTTTACTCCAATATGTCACACAAACCCGCGTCAGCCTTGAAGACCATTCCACTCGTCTGGCCCTTTGTTGTTTGGGGATTGGATATGATTTGACCACTAAGAACTGGCAGGAGTGGCTTCACTCATGTGTTAGTGGCAGTTGACAAGTTTACTAAATGGATCGAAGCTAAGCCTATCAAGAATCTCGATGTGTCCACTGCTATCAGTTTCGTCAGAGAGTTGATATTCAGATATGGAGTTCCGCATAGCATCATCACTGACAATGGGTCGAACTTCGATTCTGACAAATTCAAAGCCTTTTGCACTTCTCAAGGCACACGAGTCGACTATGCTTCAGTAGCTCACCCCCAGTCGAATGGACAAGCAGAAAAAGCAAATGGCTTAGTTCTCAAAGGACTGAAGCCCCGGTTGATGCGTGAACTCAAGCACACAGCAGGCGCGTGGGTCGACGAACTTCCTTGAGTCCTTTGGGGATTGAGGACCACTCCTAATCGGTCGACTGGGAGAACCCCATTCTTTCTGGTCTACGGAGCTGAAGCAGTTCTACCGAGTGACCTGCTTCACAATGCACCCCGAGTCGAACTCTATTCTGAAGAGGAAGCAGAGAAAGCCCGGCAGGACGCAGTCGACCTTCTAGAAGAAGAAAGAGAGATGGCCCTGATTCGCTCGACCATCTATCAGCAAGACTTGCGTCGATTCCATGCCATAAATGTGAAGAGTCGAGCCTTCCAAGAAGGAGACTTGGTCCTCCAAGTGGATCAACAGAAACCACACAAGCTCGCTCCCATTTGGGAAGGTCCCTTCATCGTCACCAGAGTTCTCCACAATGGAGCGTACCATCTTTACAACGTCGATCGCCAGATCGATGAGCCTCGAGCTTGGAATGCGGAGCTGCTCCGCCCCTTTTATACTTAAGGACTCATTCGGATGAGATGTAATAAGAAATACCTTTGTAATTTATTTATCAAAGACAAGAGTGTTATAGTTTTCCCAGTGATTGTTGTTGCTTTTGTTTATGTGAGAAACTCCCCCAGTGGGTGGCTTGGTTGCGAATCCGTTTCGCCCAAGTTTGTAAATAAAAAAATTCCTACCGAGTGATGAGCAAGCCTCTCACTCGGAGGCTTAGCTGCGAATCCGTTTCGCCTAAGTTTAAAAAAAATCGTACCGAGTGGTGAGCCAGCCTCCCACTCGGGGGCTTAGCTGTAGTCCAAGTACTCGCCTAAGTTTAAAAAATCCTACCGAGTGGTGAGCCAGCCTCCCACTCGGGGGCTTAGCTGCAGTCCAAGTACTCGCCTAAGTTTAAAAAATCCTACCGAGTGGTGAGCCAACCTCCCACTCGGGGGCTTAGCTGCAGTCCAAGTACTCACCTAAGTTTAAAAAATCCTACCGAGTGGTGAGCCAGCCTCCCACTCGGGGGCTTAGCTGCAGTCCAAGTACTCGCCTAAGTTTAAAAAATCCTACCAAGTGGTGAGTCAGCCTCCCACTCGGGGGCTTAGCTGCAGTCCAAGTACTCTCCTAAGTTTAAAAAATCCTACCGAGTGGTGAGCCAACCTCCCACTCGGGGGCTTAGCTGCAGTCCAAGTACCCGCCTAAGTATTTGAAAATCCTACCGAGTGGAGAGCAGTCCTCCCACTTGGAGGCTTAGCTGCGGTCCAGTACTCGCCTAAGTATTCAAAAATCCTATCGAGTGGAGAGCAGTCCTCCCACTCGGGGGCTTAGCTGCAGTCCAGTACTCGCCTAAGTATTTGAAAATCCTACCGAGTGGAGAGCAGTCCTCCCACTCGGGGGCTTAGCTGCAGTCCACGTACTCGCCTAAGTTTAAAAAATCCTACCAAGTCGAGAGTCAGCCTCCCACTCGGGGGCTTAGCTGCAGTCCACGTACTCGCCTAAGTTTAAAAAATCCTACCAAGTCGAGAGTCAGCCTCCCACTCGGGGGCTTAGCTGCAGTCCAGTTACCGCCCCAATATTTAAAAATCCTACCGAGTGGAGAGCCGTCCTCCCACTCAGGGGCTTAGCTGCAGTCCAGTACTCGCCTAAGTATTTGAAAATCCTACCGAGTGGAGAGCAGTCCTCCCACTCGGGGGCTTAGCTGCAGTCCAGTACTCGCCTAAGTATTTGAAAATCCTACCGAGTGGAGAGCAGTCCTCCCACTCAGGGGCTTAGCTGCAGTCCAGTACTCGACTAAGTATTTGAAAATCCTACCGAGTGGAGAGCAGTCCTCCCACTCGGGGGCTTAGCTGCAGTCCAGTACTCGCCTAAGTATTTGAAAATCCTACCGAGTGGAGAGCAGTCCTCCCACTCGGAGGCTTAGCTGCAGTCCAAGTACTCGCCTAAGTTCAAAACCACCCTGATCCGCAAGGATGACGAGGTGCAGGTCGACTGCAACCTTCTCCTTTTTTGAGCTACGCCACAAATACAACATGCGCTCTGCAAGGACGATGAGGTCGACTGCAATCTGTGCTTCATTCCTACCTGCAAGAGCGATGAAGTGCAGGTCGACTGGGCTCTCCACCTCAGAGCTGCGTCTCAAGCATTAAAGTATATTCCGAATGAAGAACAAAGTTCACTCGAAGGCAAAAGCAAGCATATTCAATGACAAGCAAAGTTCAGATAACGGATTTGGAAGTGCTCAAGTGTCAAGCCTGTAAAAGTTTATCGGTTACAAAACCACTCGGCATTCCGAGGCAAATTTAAGGTGAGGCATAAAAGTTTTTCTTACTCCTCAGGTGGAGGACCGGAGGGCGCAACGAACTGGTCCAGGTCGATTCCATCAGCAATCCGAGTGGCAGCAGCAATGAAGGTTTCCATGAAAGATTGGAAGTCATGCTTCTTGGTATTGGCCACTTTGATGGACGCCAGCTTGTCCTCTCGCGCGTCCTTGCAGTGAACACGGACCAGGGATAGAGCAACATCAGCACCACACCTGGCGGAAGACTTTTTCCATTCTACCACTCGACCTGGAACGTCATTCAGTCAAGTCATCAGAGACTCGAGGTCATTTTGAAGCGTCTCTCCAGGCCAGAGTGTCGTATCGATTCGCGACACCGCAACTTTCAGTCGGGCAAGATAGTCAACAACTCCAGCAGCACGAGACTCCAGTCGGAACATGTTCATAGTGGCCTCGTCCTTCACAGGAGAGTTAATGGGGTCCAAGTTTGTCTCCAGTCGACCGGTCTCCTCCTCGAAGTTTTGGCAGAATTCTGTAAACACAGTTTGAAGTTAAGTCAACAAATCTACGATGAGTCGATGATAACGAGTCAGTCAGATAAAAGAGATTACCTTCAAGCATAAGGAATAACTTCTTGGCGAGCCCTCCCAGATAAGCCTCCAGATCGTTCTTCTTCCCCACCAGTTCGCTAGCCTTGTCGCTCAGAGCTATCTCGTCATTCTTTAGACGACTGACCTCCTTGTTGGCCGCGTCGAGAGCAGCTTTCAGATTGGTATTCTCCTCTTCAAGTTTTCCGACTGAACCAGCTTTTCTTCCGCAAGCTTCATCTTGTCCAAAGCTGCCTTCTGCGCCTCAGCAAGGTCATGGTCCTTCTTGTTCAGAGCCTCCTCCATTTTATCTGCAAAATGACAATGAGATCAGAATTGGGAATGGCCAGAAAGATAAATACAGTCATCAAGTTCTCACCAGCCATACCTTTCGCTTCATCTCTCGCCTTCTGCAAGTTCTCCTGAGCAAGCTTCAAGTCAAGGTTGAGCTGGATCTGTTTGCTCTGCAATTCAGTATAGCGAGCCACAAGCTCGCAGGATTTCTGCGAAGGGTCAGTCGACAGACATCAAAGATAGGTTGCTTCCGAGTGACTAAGAGAAAAATCATAACATTTCTAAGACTACAGCTGAATCAAAATATTCAACAGTAGTCTCGGGGACTACACCCAGTGGGTGCACTCTGCGTGCCCCCACTGGTTCTACCGACTCGGTTCGATCAGTCGACCGAAAGAGACAAAAGGTTATGATCCTAACCGTAGCTAACTACCAGCAGTCAGCTACGGTATCATCATGATCTAAAAAAACACACGTTCTTCAGACCTTAATCGACTGCCAGCAGTCGACTATGGTCTCGGGGACTACACCCAATGGGTGCACTCAGCGTGCCCCCATTGGTTCCAAGATTCCATTCGACATGGGCAGACCAGACCGAGTGAAGAAGTTAGAGTGAAGAAACACAAAATACAAAGACTACAGTCGACTGCCAGCAGTCCACCATAGTCTCGGGGACTACACCCAGTGGGTGCACTCAGCGTGCCCCCACCAATCCAAAAATTCAATCGACACACCCAGTGGGTGTACAGATACAAAGATCTTCGGAAAGAGAGTCTTCAGATAGCATATCCTAACAGAACAAGCTGTGACCAACTAACCTGGACGTTGTTCTGAAGAGCTGAGCTAGCATCATTGGCCGCCTGGCTGGCTTCCCGGACCACCTTGACCTGCTCCATCATGATCCCCGCCTGGCGTATAGCCTCCTTAGCAGCACCCACTTGGTCCTCTGGGACGTGGTGTGTGGCGAAAAGGGAGGGAGGGTCAGCAGTCGATGATGAAGGCCGAACGCTCGTCAGCGGCACAGCGAAGGACACGGAAGTCCGATTGGTATTGCCACCCTCCTGAACCGGTGTCTCAGACGCTAATGCGACCTGAGTCGTCTTGCCAGCCGGCGCCTTTCTATTCCTCCTCGGCCTCTGCGGCACCTCGTCGTCATCATCAGGAAGATCAATGACATGAGGTGGGGCTATAGGAGAGACCCAAAGTTAAAAGACGGAAATCCAATCGACCAAAAGCGAAACTACAGAGATCATACCAAGGTTAGAGGTGGAAGCATCTTCCATTTCCTGGTCTTCGTTCCTGGCTGAGGTCTCGGAGGTAGCAGCACTGCATATTTCAGAAATCAGTTGATTAGCCAACGGGTCGACCAAAAGTATGTCCATACTAAACGAGAAGACACAAGTTCCGCTGGTACCCGGAATGGTGGGAATGGCCATCCTCATCTTGGGCAAAGCCTTCGTCGGCTTTGATGATATCGCTCGGAGTTGCTTCGGCGCTTTTTCAGTCAGCGCCGGAGAGGTCGTCCGAGGGCATTTCGTCGACTGCCCGACAGGTGCAGTATCCTTGCCTCGCTCGACCGCGGGGTCATGGGTGAGCTTGGATCGCCTTTCCGTGCGAGGAGGGTCGTCTTCCTCCTCCTCTTCCTCCTCCTCCTCTTCACCGTAGCCGTCGTCATCTTCATCCCCCTCACCATCAGATTGCCACTCCTCCTGACTTTCACCTCCGCTCGCCTCCTCTTCCTCGACCTGTTCTTGCGCCCCGTTGGGCATCGAGTACATCTCAGTAGAATTCTAGAAGACAACAAACAAGACAGAAGTCAGTCGACTGATTTTAAGCAAAGCAAAGTGAAGAAAACAGGATCACAGTCGGATATGCAGAATTGGACCTTATCTACTTCGTATGATTGGTCGAGTGGAGGAATCCTCCTAGCTCCTCGGGGGTTGTCCTTGTTCCCTGTGATGGCAGTCATCCACCTCTCCAGCATGGCATCCTCGACCTCCTCCGGGTGGACCCGAGTGGTGTCTTCAGTGCCAGAATACATCCACATCGGATGGTATCGATATTGAAGAGGATGGATGCGTCGTCGAAGGAAGACTTCCAAGAGATCCATGCCGGTCACCCCGTCACGGATATGCTGGACTACACGCTCGACAAGCACCTTAACCTGCGCCTTCTCCTCCGGGAGCACATTCAAAGAGGAGGGCTTCCTCACTTGGTCCATAGAAAAAGGAGGGAGTCCAGTCGACTGCCCTGGCGTCGGCAGGCCTATGCAATAAAACCAAGTCGACTGCCATCCGCGGACCGAGTCGGGAAGGATCATGGCCGGAAAAGCACTTTTCCCCCTCATCTGAACTCCGAGACCCCCACACATCTGAATCACCTGGGTTCTCTCGTCACTCGGATTGGCCTTTTTCACCGTCTGGGAGCGACAGGTGAAAACGTGCTTGAAAAGACCCCAATGAGGCCGACAGCCCAAGAAATTCTCACACAAGGACACGAAAGCAGCGAGATACACGATAGAGTTGGGTGTGAAGTGGTGGAGTTGTGCCCCAAAGAAGTTCAGAAATCCCCGAAAGAAAGGGCGAGGAGGCAGAGAAAACCCGCGATCAACATGGGTGGCCAAGAGGACGCACTCACCCTCCAGAGGCTGCGGCTCCGACTCCTTCCCCGGGAGCCACGCTGATCCATGGGGGATCAATCCTTCATCGGCCAGGTCGTCAAGATCTTTCTGACGGATCGTCGAGCGGATCCATTCGCCCTGGATCCAGCCCTGCGGCAGGCCGGCCCTTGACGAAGATTCGCCCCGACTGGTCGCCCTTCCCTTCGCCTTCGCCGTCGCCTTCTTCGCCCGCTCCAAAGTCGCCGTCTTCTCCTTCACCATCGTCGCCGGCGAAGCGCGCACGGAGCAGCAGCGCTGAGATGGAGGCGAGCGCGGCGGATAAATCTGAGGAAGAGGGGGAGAAGAAATGAAAGCGCACTGTTCAAAACCCCCTTACGGCGCCTTATATGAGATTGCTTCCGAGTGACTGACTTGTAGGCCCGGGCGATCCTGTCAAATCTCACAACAGTCGCGCGCGCGATACGTGGCGAAAAAGGTGGCGTGGAGATCGAGGTGTTCCTGCCTTATCCCATCCGAGTACCGCGGCCTCCTCCGCCTCTCGCGCTCCCCGGAGTTCAAATCCCGCCAAATCCGCGAACTGCAGAGCAACTTGTCAGACGGGAGATTTCCTCCGCTCTGTCGTTCGGAGTTCCCCAAGTAAAGAAAATCCACTCGACGGATACAAAGAATGGATCAAGGCAACTGAAAAAGAAGTTGATGTCGTCGCCTAAGTTCATTGATCCAGAGCAAGACATGCCCATCGCACGAAAAGTGGGTCGGAAGAGTTCTCAACTCCTTCCCCACTCAAACCTCGATCCATTCGGGGGCTAATGATGAAGCCACGTACCTAGGGTAGGGTCATGGACCTGTCCAAGGTACCCTCCCCAAGGACATCTCTAGAAGAAACCACCTGTCAGTCGACCTAGAAGCATTCCACTCGACGGACTTGAAGACACTCGACTATGAGATCTAAAGTCACTCGACCGCCAGGAGATCTAAAGTCAGTCTGCACACTAACGGTCGGTCATTAAGTAGCTTTTATGGTCTTCATAGCACTTTATGTGGGGCGTTACCAGTAACCCCCGACCTTAAATATACCTTAAACCCCTTGTAACGTGGGCTAGCTGGGGTCCTGGCGCACTCTATATAAGCCACCCCCCCCCCCTCCACATGCACAAGGGTTCGCACCCCTGTAATTCATACGCATATAATCCAGTCGACCGCCTCCGGGCTCCGAGACGTAGGGCTATTACTTCCTCCGAGAAGGGCCTGAACTCGTAAATCTCTTGCGTATACAACTACTCCATAGCTAGGATCTTTCCTCTCCATTCCTACCCCCCTATTCTATTGTCAGACTTAGAACCACGACAGCAGCAGCGGAAACCAGTAGTCAGGGCAACAAGACTGCCCCATGCGGATTAAGCAGTATGGATATACTGCGAGCCCCGTCCAAAAAAAGGGAGCAATGTGCAAAAGTACGGGGTTTTCTCTCTCTGCTGCTCTCGCTTATCAGCAATCGAGCTACTCTGGGTTTTCGCGTCATTGGCGTTGATGAGCCTGCGCGACACTCGGTTCGGTATTTACCCTACTTGGGGAAATCCTGAGTAAAATGCCAGTGCAAATCCGTTGATCGATGCCCCAGCAAGTATGCTCCGGCAAGGCCATCCGCACTGGTGTGACTTTTCTGCCAGTCGTCGTTGGATTATTTGGAGAGCGTGAAAAGATGGAGAGGGAAACCCGCCGTGCCTGACATCGCATCCTGCCACCCACGAGATACATATGGTTTTTACCGACCCTTGCCGGGGGCTGGAACCAATATGCAAGCGGCATCATCTTTCCCGAAGTCTACGAGCCGAGCGAGCGTCCGCAACTGGGAGAATTACATGGAGACACAGGTAAGAGCTAAGTTCATGCTATCTTTGCATTGCTACGGCTTTTTGGATTCGCATTTGTTTATCCCTATGAGTGCCGAGGTGTTCATATGATGAAATCTTTCGCAAGATGGTGCCATTACTAGATTCTTGTCTGCACCCCAGTTCCGTTTAGATCCAGCTCGCGGAATGGGTGGCTGCATCGGAAACTACTAAGGAAAAACCTGCCGGAACGCATCTACGCCAAAATAAGTGTTAAGGGCCAGGCCCTTACGACCATTGCAGCAATATGATACCAGCAGGCAACCAGAATGTGCATAGAGACTAATCATACGACCACTAGAAGGATAAAGCTCAAAAGTTATAAACACGCAATTCAGATTAAGCAAAAGCATCAAGTTCCACACAAGGCATAAATAGCATAGCATCTAAACACAGGACATGCATTATTGTTTTGGTTTCAAAACATCACTATAGCAGGAGTAATTCAAGGACAGGTATGCTGACCTCGCGAAGCAACGGAGACACCAAGAACCTTGTTGGCGAGAGGGGTGGCCTTCTCCTCGGCAGCAGAAACGTCTGAGCCCGGCGGCGATTTCCTGAAGCCGTCGGCAAGGTCGAGATCCGGGTGGTGGCAGGCGATGTTGCTAAGACCATGAAGAGGGCGTTGCGGGCGAGCTTCCGAGATTCACTCCCGAAGCGACCAGCCCTTCCTTCTTTGTGCGCCTTCAGCTTCTCGATCAGCTCGTTGAAGAAGAACCCTAGCTTAGCATTGGGGGCCTCCTATTTGCTGGCTAAATAGACCGGCCCTTCCATGCCCATTGTCGCGGTTTGGGCAGTGAGACGCTTAGCAATGTCGACCAAGCTCTTGGCCAGAGGTCGACCTGCCTTGAGTGGTTTGCTAGTTTGTCCTCCGCATCCTTTCGGAGGCGCCTTGCGGTGTCTAGATCCTTTGGAAACTTCTTCTCGCGAGCCTCAATGGATTCTATTGAGCCCTCCAAGGAGCCGATCCTGGCCTCAGATCTTCCATGGTGCCGTTGGCAGTCTCGAGGCCTTGACTCTTGGAGAAGAGTTGCGATTGTGTGTCCTTGAGAAGGATCTCTACTTTATGCGCCTCCTCCTTGAGAGTCAAGACCTCCTTGGCACTCCCGGCAAGCTCTTCATTTAACTTGGCCACCTGTTGGTCAAGGTCAGTCTTGGCAGACGAGGCATCAACAAGATCATCAGCAAGCTTCTTCAGCTGAGCGGCAGAGTCGGCTACCAGAGCATCCATGGAAGCTTTGTGTTTGTCCTCCAGCTCTTTGGTGTGCAGTTGAACAAGGGCCTCTAGGTCATCATCCTTGGTGCGAAGAGTGATTTTGAGTTTCTCCTCCCGGAGGGCGATATCCTGCACCCTGGCGTCCAGGAGCGCCTTGCGCTCCGCCAGGCGCGCCTCGCGATGGCGTCCTCCCTCGTCATCAAGAGCGTCTCTTGCTGCCTCAAAAGGACCTAGAACTGCTTGCCGTGCCAATCGCGCAGTTCGATTGCCTTGTCCTTCAGCCTCTGGTCCACCTGATTGGCGGACTTGCGCTGTTCTTTGAGCTCCTGCCATTTCTGGTGATGTCGTTCCCGCATCTCTTTGATGCCCGCTGCCATGGACTCCATGAAGGACAAATCCTTGGCGACGGCGACGAAGTCGTCCACTTCTTCGACCCCTTGGTATAGCGATGCCAGAATGCGCTGAAGTTCTTCATCAAGTTCCGCGCTCATCGCCGCTGACAAGCCAGGAGCTCAAAGTCCGGGCTGCGCAAGCACCAAAGCTAAGTTACTCAAAGATGGTGGCGGTACCTCCGCCAAGGTGCCAAATGAGGGAAGGGGCCCCATGGTTTGGAGGGGTATCTTCTCTTCAACCACAACCCCCGACCCTGACGTGCCGCCGAGGGTTTTCTCAGGCTCCTTCAGGGGCCCCAGGGTACCCCCGGCAACATGTTCCTGCCCCTCTGTGGCGGCAATCTTGGCGGCCTCCTCCGCGGCGTCCTTCCCTATACTGGCCACCTCTTCCAGCAAATCTGGCTCTTCGATTAAAGGGGTAGCGAGCAGGTCCAACAGTCAATAGCGGGAATACAGTGTCGGCGTTCTGGGAATGGGGCTACCCAGACTTGCCTGCCTGCGGCCCATGGTGTGGCTCCGTCAACGGCTTGGTACGGCCCAGCTTCAGCAACAACAACTCAAGACCCTCGCGAGGCGCCAAGCCTTGCGAGGAGGACGACACCAAGACCTCCCTGGGGAGCAGCCTCACCAGGCTGGCTCCCGAGGAGCAGAGATATCCATGCAAGGTGCACCTCGCGAGGTTCATATGACGTGAGCCATGACGACCAAGGCTAGGCGGGCACCACCGGGTGCAGTGTACCAGTTTCCTCTTTGGTGCTAAGGAGCCAAGCGCAAGCGCGGGGTCCCGAGGAATCAAGCAAAGGTTTCCATATCGATGCAACAAGACCAGGACCGCCAGGACGGCAGGACGGAGGTCATCGCGGAGCCCACCATAGCGTCACCGCCAGAAGCTTTTGCAGGGAAGACCACTTTTGTCAGGATAACTTGTACCAGTTGTGTCCCTTTGAATTCGGCCGTTGTGGGATCCCTTCCCACCTACATTTGGGAAGAGGACCAAGGCCACTATAAATAGGACCTAGCCACCACCATAGAGGGGACAGATCATTCATATCAGCCTCACACCCACCAGCTCATCGAGCACAAGAACACCTCACCTCCTGAGGCTGTTCAACCACTGTACTAGTTCATCCAGCCCCTCGAGGCAATCCACCACAAAGCTGTAGTAGGGTATTACACCGCAAGATGGCCCGAACCAGGGTAAACTGCCGTGTCTCTTGTTCGTTGGGTTTGTCTAGCTAGGTCGTGGATTCAGTGAGCATGCATACTGGGGAGGACGAGTTCTTCGCACGCACCCCAGAGTTCGAACCTCTCAAGGGTCTGCGGAACCCTAAATCCGACATATGGCGCGCTAGGTTGGGGTGCGTCGGATCCTCCCTTTCGCCGGTCGACTCGCCACTACTCAACCGCTTCCACGGCTGATGCACGTCGAGCCCGTGCTGAGCGTCAGGCCGCCCTCGCCACTTGCGTCGTCCAGACAGCGCCTGCCAGCGGGCCTCCCCGTCGTTCTCCACCGCCTGCCAACAACGCCGCCACCGGCCCGGCGGTGCACGAGTAGCAAGCTTCATCGCTGCACCCCTCCGTGCGGCGTGATGGACGAACGGCCACCCGTTGCTGACTCTGGCTGGTTCGTCATCCTGCAGACACACAGGCTGCGCTGCTCATGGCACGCGAGCTCCTGCTCTACCGCCCAATCGACGACTTCTACGAGGGCTGGCTGGACCGACCATCGACGAGCTTGTCAGTGCCGCTAGGGGCTCTCCTGCGCCATCTCTCTCGCTGCCTCGCCCGCCGCCAGCCACGGGCAACATAGCCCATGGAGCACCTCCACCACCTCCCCGTCAAGACGTCGCCCTGCTACGTCTTGAGCTTGCGTTGGTTTTCCTCGAAGAGGAGAGGGTGATGCAGCAATAGTGGCGTAAGTATTTCCCTCAGTTTTTGAGAACCAAGGTATCAATCCAGTAGGAGGCTCCTCAAAAGTCCCGCGCACGTACACAAACAAACTGAGAACTCGCAACCAATGCAATAAAGGGGTTGTCAATCCCTTCACGGCCACTTGCGAAAGTGAGATCTAATAAAGATAGTAAGATAAGATAAATATATTTTTGGTATTTTATAATATAGATGCAAAAAGTAAAGATGCAAATAAAAGTAGATTGAAAGCAAATATGATATGAGATAGACCCGGGGGCCATGGGTTTCACTAGTGGCTTCTCTCAAGATAGCATAGGTATTATGGTGGGTGAACAAATTACTGTCGAGCAATTGATAGAAAAGCGAATAATTATGAGATTATCTAGGCATGATCACGTATATAGGCATCACGTCCATAACAAGTAGACCGACTCCTGCCTGCATCTACTACTATTACTCCACACATCGACAGCTATCCAGCATGCATCTAGAGTATTAAGTTCATAAGAACAGAGTAACGCATTAAGCAAGATGACATGATGCAGAGGGATAAACTCAAGCAATATGATATAAACCCCATCTTGTTATCCTCGATGGCAACAATACAATACAATACGTGCCTTGCAACCCTTTCTGTCACTGGGTAAGGACACCGCAAGATTGAACCCAAAGCTAAGCACTTCTCCCATGGCAAGAAAGATCAATCTAGTAGGCCAAACCAAACTGATAATTCGAAGATACTTGCAAAGATAACTCAATCATACATAGAAGAATTCAGTGAAGATTCAAATATTATCCATAGATATACTTGATCATAAACCCACAATTCATCGGATCTCGACAAACACACCGCAAAAAGAGTTTACATCGAATAGATCTCCACAAGAGAGGGGGAGAACATTGTATTGAGATCCAAAAAGAGAGAAGAAGCCATCTAGCTAATAACTATGGACCCGTAGATCTGTGGTAAACTACTCACAACTCATCGAAGGGGCTATGGTGTTGATGTAGAAGCCCTCCATGGTCGATTCCCCCTCCGGCAGAATGTCGGCAAAGGCTCCAAGATGGGATCTCGCAGATACAGAAGGTTACGGTGGTGGAAATTGTGTTTCGTCTGCCCCCTGGATGTTTTCGGGGTACGTAGGTATATATAGGAGGAAGAAGCATGTCGGTGGCCGCCCGAGGGGCCCACGAGACAGGGTGCGCGCCCTATAGGGGGGGCTTGCCCTCCTATCTCGTGGGAGCCTCGGCTGCTTCTTGACTTGCACTCCAAGTCCTCTAGATCACGTTTGTTCCAAAAATCACGCTCCTGAAGGTTTCATTCCGTTTGGACTCCGTTTGATATTCCTTTTCTTCGAAATACTGAAATAGACAAAAAACAACAATATGGGTTGGGCCTCCGGTTAGTAGGTTAGTCCCAAAAATGATATAAATGTGTAAAATAAAGCCCATAAACATCCAAAAGGGATAATATAATAGCATGGAACAATCAAAAATAGATACGTTGGAGACGTATCAAGCATCCCCAAGCTTAATTCCTGCTCGTCCTCGAGTAGGTAAATGATGAAAAACAAATTTTTTATGTGGAATGCTACCTAGCATAATTTATAATGTAATTTTCTCTATTGTGGCATGAATATTCAGATCCAAATGATACAAAATAAAAGTTCATATTGACATAAGAAATAGTAATACTTCAAGCATACTAATCAAAGTAATCATGTCTTCTCAAAATAACATGGCCAAAGAAAGTTATCCCTACAAAATCATATAGTCTGGCTGTTGCTCTATCTTCATCACACAAAGTATTTAATCATGCACAACCCCGATGACAAGCCAAGCAATTGTTTCATACTTTAATAATCTAAAACTCTTTCAACTTTCACGCATACATGAGCGTGAGCCATGGACATAGCACTATATGTGGAATAGAATGGTGGTTGTGGAGAAGACAAAAAGGAGAAGATAGTCTCACATCAACTAGGCGTATCAACGGGCTATGGAGATGCCCATTAATAGATATCAATGTGAGTGAGTAGGGATTGCCATGCAACGGATGCACTAGAGCTATAAATATATGAAAGCTCAACAAAAGAAACTAAGTGGGTGTGCATCCAACTTGCTTGCTCATGAAGACCTAGGGCACTTTGAGGAAGCCCATCATTGGAATATACAAGCCAAGTTCTATAATGAAAAATGCCCACTAGTATATGAAAGTGACAACATATGAGACTCTCTATCATGAAGATCATGGTGCTATTTTGAAGCACAAGTGTGGTAAAAGGATAGTAACATTGTCCCTTCTCTCTTTTTCTCTCATTTTTTTAATATTTTTTTATTTGGGCCTTTTCTCTTTTTTATGAGCTCTTTTCTTTTTCTTTTTTTTTCATTCATCCAGAGTCTCATCCCGACTTGTGGGGGAATCATAGTCTCCATCATACTTTCCTAACTTGGGATAATGCTCTAATAGTGAAGATCATCACACTTTTATTTACTTACAACTCAAAAATTACAACTCGATACTTAGAACAAAATATGACTCTATGTGAATGCCTCCGGCGGTGTACCGGGATATGCAATGAATCAAGAGCGACATGTATGAAAATTATGAAGGTGGCCTTGCCACAAATACAATGTCAACTACATGATCATGCAAAAAGCAATATGACAAAAGTAATGCGTGTCATATGAACGGAACAGTGGAAAGTTGCATGGCAATATATCTCGGAATGGCTATGGAAATGCCATAATAGGTAGGTGTGGTGGCTGTTTTGAGGAAGGTAAATGATGGGTGTATGATACCGGCGAAAGTTGCGTGGCACGAGAGAGGATAGCAATGATGGAAAGGTGAAAGGGTGCGTATAATACATGGACTCAACATTAGTCAAAAGAACTCATATACTTGTTGCAAAAATTTAGAAGTCATCAAAAACCAAAGCACTACGCGCATGCTCCTAGGGGGATAGATTGGTAGGAAAAGACCATCGCTCGTCCCCGACCGCCACTCATAAGGAAGACAATCAATAAATAAAATTGTGCTCCAACTTCATCACAAAGCGGTTCACCATACGTGCATGCTACGGGAATCACAAACTTCAACACAAGCATTCTTTAAATCCATAATCACCCAACTAGCATGACTTTAATATCACTACCTCCCTATCTCAAAACAATTATCAAGCATCAAATTAATCATAGCATCCAATTCACTTTCTATGATAGTTTTTATTATACCCAACTTGAATGCTCATCATTCTAGGACCAAATTTGTAACCATAGCAACTACCATGCTGTTCTAAAAGACTCTCAAAATAATATAAGTGAATCATGAGAGACTAATAATTTCTTCAAAATTAAGACACCACCGTGCTCTAAAAGATATAAGTGAAGCACTAGAGCAAAAACTATCAAGCTCAAAAGATATAAGTGAAGCACGTAGAGTATTCTAGCAAATTCTAATCAAATAGGCTTATCCAAAAAGGTGTGTACAGCAAGGATGATTGTGGTAAACTAAAAAGCAAATACTAATATAATACACGACGCTCCAAGCAAAACACATATCACGTGGCGAATAAAAATATAGCTCCAAGTAAAGTTACCAATGAACGAAGACGAAAGAGGGGATGCCTTCCTGGGGCATCCCCAAGCTTAGGATTTTGGCTATCCTTGAATATCTTGGGGTGCCTTGGGCATCGCCAAGCTTAGGCTCTTTCCACCCTTTATTCCATAGTCCATAAAAGCTTTACCCAAAACTTGAAAACTTCACAGCACAAAACTCGACAGGAAATCTTATAAGCTCCGTTAGTGAAAGAAAACAAAACCACCACATAAGGTACTGTAATGAACTCATTATTTATTTATTTTGGTGTTAAACCTACTGTATTCCAACTTCTCTATGTATTATAAACTATTTTATTGGCCATAGATTCATCAAAATAAGCAAACAACACACGAAAAACAGAATCTGTCAAAAACAGAACAGTCTGTAGTAATCTGTAACTAACGCAAACTTCTGGAACTCCAAAAATCCTACCAAAATAGGTAGACCTAGGAAATTTGTTTATTGATCAGAAGCAATTAGAATCACTATTTTATCAATTTTTGGTGATTTTTAAGAATTGTTTTCGTGAACCGAAAGTTTCTGGAAATTACAGCAAGATCAAATAACTATCATCCAAGAAGATCCTATAGGTTTAACTTGGCACAAACACTAATTAAAACATAAAACCACATCTAAACAGAAGGTAGATGGATTATTTATTCCTAAACAGAAACAAAAACTAAAAACTAAAAATAAAATTGGGTTTCCTCCCAACAAGCGCTATCGTTTAACGCCCGTAGCTAGGCATAAAAGCAAGGATAAATCTAATGAGTGCCATCTTTGGCACTAAATTCGTAAGTAGCCCGCATGATAGATTCATAAGGTAATTTGACTTTCTTTCTTGGAAAGTGCTCCATGCCTTTCTTTAATTAAAATTGGAATATAATATTCCCTTCCTTCATAGCAATAATCGCGGCAATCGTTCTAAGGAAAGGTCTACCAAGAATAATAGGGCAAGAAAGATTGCAATCTATATCAAGAACGATAAAATCTACGGGCACCAAATTTCTATTTGCAACAATAAGAACATCATTGATCCTTCCCATTGGCTTCTTAATGGTGGAATCCGCAAGGTGCAAATTTAAAGAGCAATCATCAAGATCATGGAAACCTAGAATATCACATAAAATTTTCGGAATCGTGGAAACACTAGCACCCAAATCACACAAAGCAAAACTGTAAGTGCATCTAGTGCCCCTTAGTGATTTTGGTGTATTGAAGACTTATAGGTTAAGGGACTACTGAGTTTATGAGTGTACACATGTCTATAAGTCTATGAGGAGTTTGATATTTACAGAGAAATTCGACCCCTAAAAATGAAGTTATTCGACTGAAGACTTTGATATTCTGAAGACTTTCTGAAGACTTTGAAAGTGAAGAAATTGGTGTGACCTTGAAGACTTGGTATTCATTTGAGGAACATGAAGCGTGAAGACTTTTGTTTTCGTAGTTTCGTTTTCTCTTTCTTGAGTCATAGGAAACACCGTACTGTTAAAGGGGGTCGAGGAAATACTAAGGAAAAATTTCCATGTGATGCTCAACTCAAAATCCTACACCTACCAATCCCTTCGAGTGAAGCCTTTGGAAATCTCATACAGTTCAGTCAATTTCTTCAGTGACAGATACGAAGTTCTTCTGGTCGCTGAGGAATTTGTTCTGACTGAGGAGTTAGGAATTCGCCAGTGCGGATTGCCTACACAGTGAGGAACATGATAGCCCTGAGGAATTTGAGAGTCAAATTTCCGACCGTTGTTGTGCTGCGCGCCAGCTGTCCAAAAATATCTTATCCACCTAACGGTCATATCATTGAAGGGCATTTATGTCTTATCATGTCGGGCTGCTCCCTAGGCTATAAATAGCCGCCCCTACACTAGCTGGTTGGCTGCTCCAAGAGAAACTGACACTTGACATTTGAGAGCATCCCATCCTCCGAGGACTTTGAGCAAAAATCATCGAGTGAAGAAAAACCCAAACCCAAACACCTACAAACCCAAAGTGATTGAGCATCACTGAAGAGATTGATCCTGCGTGGATCCGACGCTTGTTACCATTGAAGACTGTGCTTCTTCCAGACAGTTAGGGGTCATGGTCTAGAGCATCCAAGAGGAATTGTGGATCGCCGAGTGACCGAGTTTGTGAAGGTTTGGAAGTCGCCTGAAGACTTACCACGAGTGATTGGACGAGGTCTGTGACCTTAGTTTAAGGAGAATACGGTGAGGACTTGGTGTCCTGAGCTGCGTGCTCAGCGACTGGGTGTCCGGGACTGTGTGTCCTCGAGTTTAAATACTCAACCGCTCCAACCAGACGTACAACTGAGACAGCAGTTGGAACTGGTCTACCAAATCATTGTCTTCACCAACCTTACTGGTTCTATTTCCTCAACTCATTCATTTCCTCATTACTGTGTTGAATGTTTGTTCATATCTGTGTTTGAAGACTTTGACTGAAGACTTTCTCAATTTCCTCAGTTCAATTTCTTTAGTCTGTTTGTCTTCATCTTGTGTTATCCTGTGTTTACGCTTTCTGTACTCTGTGACTGTCTTCATTTCATCATGATGACCATGCATGTATTATGTTATTCTTACTTATGAGTACTTATTCCACTGCAAGTAGTTCTTCGCTAAGGAATTTCCTCACCGGCAAATTCCTCAGTGAAGAATTCATAAAAATCGCCTATTCACCCCCCCCTCTAGTCGATATAACGCACTTTAATTGGTATCAGAGCAAGGTACTCCCTTGTTCTGTGTGATTTTGGTTTAACCACCTGGAGTTTTAGTTATGTCGATCGCAGGTACGAAGAAAGTGGCATGCCCTATCTTTGACGGTCATGATTATCCCAAGTGGAAGGCCATGATGAGGAAGCGCCTCATGGCTATGAACATCGAGTTGTGGATCGTCACTGAGATTGGTCTTATCGATCTATGTAAGAAGGCAGGCGCTGATGACATTCGCAAGTACACTCGACTTGACATCATGGCGAAGGACATCATCTGTTCCTGCCTGTCCAGAGATGAATTCAAGCGCATTATGCATCTTCGCAATGCGAAGCTTATCTGGGACCGAATCTCTGGCGTCTATGAAGGTCATCGAACCCGTCATGATCCTTGGTTTGAGGACTTCAAGGAATCTCTCAAAAGGATGACTTCCGAACCAGAATCATCATCTTTTGCATCATGTCTCATGGCAAAGGGTGATAAGGTAACCAAATGTTCCTCATCCGAGTTTAGTGACGATGAATCTGATGATGATGGATCTGATGATGATATTGAACCTAGTTATACCAAACTTGTTTGCATTGCCACTAAACAACAAACGGCCTTGGAAAAGGTTCAAAACATGCTAGACAAAAGTAATGATATGTTGGGTGAAGAAATGGATCGCACTAAAGCCCTGACTGAAAATCTTCAGAGACTTCAGTCTAGGTTTGACAGCCTTCAAGGTCATCATAACACTCTCTTATCTGATCATGAGAAGCTTTCTTATGAATTTCTTCAAAGAAAGCAAGATCTTGAGAAGCTAAGAGTGAGTTATGAAGATCTTCAGAAGGAGCGCGATTCATTACTTGCTCAACAAATCAGCGCTTCTCAGGAAGAATTTGTTCCTCCATGCTTAAAGTGCATTGAACGTGAATCTGCTAATTCTCCGCCTGAATGTTCAAATACTTCAACTGTTACAAATTCTTCACCTGCCCCTGCTATCACTAATTCCTCATCTGAGGACATTGCTAGTATCACTGACGATGCAGGGCTGAAGGAATTGTACATGACAGGCATATACAAAAGCCTCAAAGGGCATCAGACTCTTTGTGATGTGCTTAAAAAGCAGATCCTCAACAGAACCCCTAGGAAAGAGGGTATTCCCTTTGAGAGGAAACTCAATGCTGATGGAACATATTGGAAGCCTGAGCAGTACCCCAAAACCTCATGGGTTGCTGCAAAGGGACCTCCAGTTGATCCATCTAACTTATCTGGCTTTACATGTGAATCTCCTCATTCTTCTGATGAGTCATTTGACTCCAACTATAAACTGTTCAAAAATCAGAATGGTGAAGTATTTGCTAGATATGTTGG
>LR880972.1:300777536-300789134 GCA_904067115.1 Aegilops sharonensis
TCCTGACAAAGTCATCAGACTCAACAAGGCCCTCTATGGCCTCAAACAGGCCCCTCGGGCGTGGTATGATACCTTGAAGGAATTCTTCGTGAAGAATGGCTTCACACCCGGTTCACTCGACCCTACTCTCTTTACTAAATCTTATGATGGTGAACTGTTTGTGTGCCAAATATACGTTGATGATATTATCTTTGGCTGTACTGACCAACGTTATAGTGATGAATTTGCATATATGATGAGTGAAGAATATCAAATGTCTATGATGGGAGAGTTAAAATTCATCTTAGGTCTTCAAATTCGTCAACAGCGCAATGGCATATTCATATCTCAGGAGAAATACCTCAAAGATGTTCTGAGGAAATTCGGCATGCAAGATTGCAAAGGCGTCAAAATTCCTATGCCCACAAATGGCCATCTATGCACTAATGAAAATGGTATTGACTTTGATCACAAGGTATACCGCTCCATGATTGGTTCTTTATTGTACTTATGTGCATCTAGGCCAGATATAATGCTTAGTGTTTGCATGTGTGCCCGATTTCAAACTACACCGAAGGAATCACACCATAAGGCTGTGAAGCATATTCTTCGATATCTAGCTCACACTCCAACACTAGGATTATGGTACCCCAAGGGCTCTACTTTTGATCCCATTGGATATTGTGACTCTGACTATGCTGGTGATCGTGTGGACCGCAAGTCGACGTTTGGTACTTGTCATTTCCTCGGACGATCTTTGGTCTGTTGGTCCTCGAAGAAACAGAACTGCGTATCACTGTCTACTGCGGAAGCTGAGTACATTGCTGCTGGTTCTTGCTGTGCTCAATTGCTGTGGATGAAGCAAACTCTCAAGGACTACGGCATCAACGTGAAGAATGTGCCTCTCTACTGTGACAATGAGAGTGCCATCAAGATAGCTCACAACCCAGTTCAGCACTCGAAGACAAAGCACATTCAGATTCATCATCATTTTCTTCGCGATCATGTGTTGAAGGGCGACATCTTTATTGATCATGTGAAGACTGAAGAACAGCTAGCCGATATCTTCACAAACCCCTTGGATGAGAAGAGATTTAGCAAGTTGCGGTGTGAGCTAAATATCTTAGAATCTTCGAATGTTCTTCGAAAGGGACACACATCCTGACACTTATGCAAAATTGATGACTTAGATGTGCAACACATGAAGAAACGTTTTTCTTCAATCAATGAAGAATAACACTCTAAGTGTGAAGAAATTAATGAAGAATTTGATTCTCAGAACCTTACGACAATTGTACGCGGTGTATGAAATCATCATTCTTATATGGTGGGTCACGCCACCACCAAAGTTGAAAATCTTCAATTTGAGTTTTTCCTCAGTTTTGAAATTTTCCAGTTTTTCAAATTCTTCAACTTTGCAAAATCTTCACTGTTTCCGTTGTCTTTCTTCATTGGCTATATATATATATATATATATCCTCAAGTTGCATTTTTTGCTAAGTGAATGTGATCGGACCCTTCCCCCTCTATGCTATACTCAACCCAATCTATTCACAAATTCTTCATGTGCGTTCTATTTGAAACTCGTTCAAAATCTTCACTGTGTCCTTGTCAGCTGAAGAAATTGCGAACGGAACTTTAGAACTAATCTTATCCAAATTTTCGGCTTTGCCGCTCAAAATGTTCCGCTTCCTACGATAGACTTATCTATTCACCCACGATCTAACACGATCTCCACTTTTCAGTACGTGGGTGACACATGACAAGCGAATGAGAAGGGTCAGGGGCATGTTCGTCCTAAATCTTCGGGCGAACAGTTTTTCACTGCGACTATAAATACCCCCTCTCCCCTTCCTCACTTCCTTTACTCCGCTCGACCGCTCTCTCTCTCTCTCTCTCTCTCTCTCTCTCTCTCTCTCTCTCTCTCTCTCTCTCTTGCTCGAGCTTCTCAAACCCTACCGCTGCCGCTACTCCATCGTCGCCCGTGAGGAAGAGCTTCACTTCCTCGACCTCGTCGCCGTCGTACTCGCCCGACCGCGGAAATCTTCACTCCGCCGCCACCATAGCTGTCTTCCTCCGCCGAGTTAGGGCGTGGAAGATCTGAACTGACGAGCTTCAAATCTACACTTCTCAGTTCGTCGTGTTCTTCACTTCGGGTAATTAAAAGTTACTTTTATTGCTCGCTTTGATTCTCAAGCCTTCCTGAAAATCTTCAAAGGTGTTTTATTCTTCAAGTACTCACACACAAAACACCTCACTAGTCATTTGTTCTTGATTCGTTTCCCTAAGCATCATTTTCTTCAATATTCCTCAGTTGTGTGGATCCTCGATCTATACAACTCTGGAACCTAAGACAAAGAACGCTTAGTGAAATTCTTCAAGGCTCATCTGGTCAAATTCCTCAAACTTGTTCTTCTTGAAAAACCTTCTGAGAACGCATATGACCTCTCCAAATTCCTCGCAACTATACTCTGTTCACAGGTACTCATGTCCGCTGCTGAATCACTAGGTTCTCATCAACTTAACTCATTTGCAGCGTTCCTCGAAGAAAAGTTGCATACTTCTTCAGAAAATTCTATTGTTCAAATTCCTCAACAGAAGAATATGGCAGACGGTAAGAAGCCACAGAAAGGAGGAAAGAGGCCTGAGGTCATGACTGCTTTTGAAATACCTGAGGACATCTATGCTGACTATTGCACACCTGATGAGGCCAAGTTCGGAAAGGAGAACAAAAATCAGCGCAAGGTGCGCATACAGAGGATTGAAAGGAGATGGGCAAGAGAATGGAGGGAGTACAGGTATGTTACTCCAAAGTACATGAAGAAATTTGCATTGAATCCTCCATGCCCAAGAGCTCCATTGGCACCTGTCCAAGAAGCCCCACCAACATCAAGCGTGGTGAGGATTTTCCTGAAGAATGGGTCAAGCGCCAAGCCAAGTTGGCGAGACAAGCCAAAGAAGCAGTGAGGAAATTCAATGAAGACTCTGCTACTGCTGCTGCCACTGAGGCCTCTGTCAAGCCTAGGAAATCAATGGCAAAGAAGCCCGCGCACAAGCCGAGTGCTTCAACAACTGTGCCCTCACGGCCAAAATCATCCGCAATGCCCTCACGGCCAGAATCTTCAATGCCCTCACGGCCAGTTCCTCATGCTGCTCCTACTCCTCCCAAATCCTCAGCTCCTCCTCCAAAGTCCTCAGCTGCTCCGGCAAAGTCCTCAGCACCTGTGCATTTGGCCACGTGCCAAAGGACTGCAGGCATCTCTATTGCCTCTGGTGTCTCAGCGAGTTCCTCAGCTGCACCAAATTCTTCATCAGGCCCCACACTGCTGAAGAAAAAGGCAACGGCTGGACGAGGCCCTCGGCCAAGTCCAAAGAAGAAACAGGTTGCCTTCCAAGTGCCATCTGACGATGAAGCTGATGATGATGAACTTGCAGAAATCATTAGAGACAGACAAGAAAGGGCCGCTAGAGCCAAAGGCACACCTGTGCCACTGCTTTTGGATCCAAGGGCGATCCTCAATTACATTGATCTTTGGCACAAGGATCCAGACACCCCTATGCCTGATTTTCATTTGACTCCTGGTGTCACATGCTGACCCATTTCATCTCTGAAGAGAAATGGAAATTTGAGAAGGCTAGGCAGATCAAGAAGGCTCAGTTTAGGAAAGAGAAGTTCCTGAGGAAAAACGTTGTCAGAATGACGACTGATGAACTCCTCATGATCCAGTCTGAAATCAAAGCCCTCAACGATGACTTCGATGCTTATTATGCTGATTGGCAAGGAGCCAAAGTCAGATTTGTCAACCTGACTAAGAAGTTCACAATTGTTGCTGCTCCAACGCAACAAGAAGTTCCTCAGGCTGGAGCCTCTGCTCAGCCTACTGAAGAACATGCCAGCACCGCTGATGATTTTCAGCCTGCTGAAGAAAATGCTAGTTCCAGGGCTGATGACTCCATCCCAGCCGCTGAAGAAATTGCCAGGGCATCCACTAGTGGTGCGCCTGAAGAAACTGAAGAAGTCAGGGCAATTGCATCAGTTGCGCCTGAGGAAATTCAAACAGATTCCTCAGCTCCTCCCGTGCCTACACCAACTCCTATCCTTCCATCTGCATCAGATGTGAAGAAGACCAAGGCTGCAGAGCGAGCTCCAGTGAAGAAAAGGAAAGCATCAGCTGCTTCAAAATCTTCAGCTCCAAAGAAGATGAAGCCTATGACCAGCTCGTTTGAAAATCCGATTGATGTTGTTTCGATTTCCACCATGCCATCAAAGGACCTTGTTCCTTTTGGTGAAGACTATGTGATCCCTAGTGGATCTGATGAAGAAAATCATTCTGCTGCTTCGTCAGAGCAGATTGATGAAGAAATTGAAGTGGATGTGATCCCTTCTACACCTGTTGTATCCTCACCAATGCCTCAGTTCACAGCTGAAGAGGCTGGTGTTGAAAAAATTGAAGATGAAGACGTGGATATTGGATGCACTACGCCTGTGATGAATGATGACTTTTGGGAAAGTCAACATCCCAATTCTCCACTCTTCACCCCAATACAACAAATTCCTCAGTCCCCTGCACCAACAGTTCAAATGGGCTCTGAAGAAACTCATCCCACCTCGTCTGTGCATGAAGAAATTCCAGCCACTAGTGCTGAAGAACCTGCTGTTGCTGATCCTTTGAACACGCAGACTGCAAATGAAGAGGAACCAGAAATTCCTCAGCCTGAAGAACCTGAGATTGCGATTCCTGAGGTAGTGATGCAACTCACTGACACTCCTCTTCCAAAACCAAAGGATCCATTCTCGCGCAAGCAAAAGTTCAAGGCTGAAGACTTCTTTGGCGAGCATGTTTCATTCACTGATTACAACCCTTATGATTCTGCTCGCATAAGGAAGAGGCGTTTCTGGACTTCTAGTCAAGCCAATTTCTATTCCTCGGTGCTATTCAACAAAGACAAAGTCTTCGATCACGCACATATTCCTCACGTGGACATGGAATCTCTACCAGGCTTCGAGCCAGTCCTCAGTGTTCTTCACGATGCTGGATTGCTGAATTTCTACACTGACATCTGTGATTGGAATGAAGAACTCATTCTTCAATTCTATGCGACACTGCACATCACAAGAAATTCTGAAGATGTGAACTCATGGGTGCTAGACTGGATGTCAGAAAATACTCACTACAAGGCACCAGCAACTGAATTGCTTCGTGCCCTCCCACTCAGTCCTCCCCTTGATGATGCTCGTTGCATCTACAACGAACCTGAGCTTACAAATCATTACATGCAAGTGCTGATGAAGCCTTTGAAGCCAGGGCAGGCCCCTCGAACCAAATTCCTCGTCAAGGAATTACTGTATGTGCCTCGGACTGTCTATCGCATTATGACGAAGACAATGAGTCCTATCAAAGGCCACGACTCAAATGATGAAGAACTCGTTGGCATCATGAAGAATATGCTTTTCAATATCATTCATGGCGTTCCCGTCAACTTCCATGATTTCTTCATGAGGACTCTGGCGAATATTGCTATGTCACCATTTGAGCTGAAGCCTTATGCACCATGGATTATGAGGTTCATCAGGACAAGGTCTTCACTCAATTACAAGGCCGATACTCTGAACCACTGCAGCTACCTGCCTCCAATTGAAGTCCTCAAACAGACATTTTCCTCAGCTGATGACAAAGGCAAGGCAACTGTTGTGATAGATGAAGGCATTCGTCCATTGGATGGTCAATTTTGCAAGGCTGCATCCTACTCCACCAATGATGACTCTGCCACACATGACTCTGCCGCCAACACCTCTGCCAAGCAAAATCCTCAAGCCACAGCACCCAGGGTGATGACTGATCGTGAGTTACTCCTTAGTCTTCATCAGAAAGTTGATCGCAATCATAAATGGGTCAAGCGTCAGTTTGGTTCAATTCTTCACAACATGACCTCAACACACAATGCAGTGAAAAAAACCAATACTACCTCCATGAAACCTTCAACCGTACCTGGGTTGTTCTATCTCATGTCTACAGCGCAGAAGATCTGAAGAAAATGGGTCTCAAGGAAGAATTTGACTGGTCTGCACCTCCGCCGAAGAAATTCAAGAAGGTCAAGGTTCCTTCCTTGGTGGCCAGCTCCTATTATTCATCGTGCGACACTGATGAAAATGAAGACTTGGACGACACTGTGGCAGGCCGTACTACGACAAACGACCCCGACAACGCTGGCGCTCCTCCATCAACTTGATATTCTTCAAGGGCGTTAGTCCTCAGTTTTGATCCTTTTGGTCATTCGATGACAAAGGGGGAGAAATTTGAGTTAGTCTTCAAGCGGGTGTATTATATGGGCATTTTTTTTGCTAAGTTACAACTCTCGTTCTTCTGAAACTTTATTGGATGGAGTTGCAATCTTAATTTCAAAACCCGATGGTGCTCTGATACTTTTGATGTGTTCCTCTGCATGTTTATTCATTGTTATATGTTAATACACGCATGCTGAATTACATCAGTCACCATATTTCATCATGCATTTCAAATTCTTCATATTATATGTCAAATGCGTGTATGAATTACAAGATATAGTGGGAGATCTCCATGATTCACTCTTCAAATGTGCATTGCCTCAAAAGCAAATTCCTCACTATGCACATCTTCAGGGGGAGTTCTTCTATATCTTGCAATCAAATTCCTCAATATCAGTATTTACACTTCATATGTTTATCCCCATTGAAACTTAACCTATATTGTCATCAATCACCAAAAAGGGGGAGATTGTAAGTGCATCTAGTGCCCCTTAGTGATTTTGGTGTATTGAAGACTTATATGTTAAGGGACTAATGAGTTTATGAGTGTACACAGGTCTATAAGACTATGAGGAGTTTGATATTTACAAAGAAAGTCGACCCCTAAAAATGAAGTTCTTCGACTGAAGACTTTGATATTCTGAAGACTTTCTGAAGAATTTGAAAGTGAATAAATTGGTGTGACCTTGAAGACTTGGTATTCATTTGAGGAACATGAAGCGTGAAGACTTTTGTTTTCGTAGTTTCGTTTTCTCTTTCTTGAGTCATAGGAAACACCGTACTGTTAAAGGGGGTCGAGGAAATACTAAGGAAAAATTTCCATGTGATTCTCAACTCAAAATCCTACACCTACCAATCCCTTCGAGTGAAGACTTTGGAAATCTCATACAGTTCAGTCAATTTCTTCAGTGACAGAGACGAAGTTCTTCTGGTCGCTGAGGAATTTGTTCTGACTAAGGAGTTAGGAATTCGCCAGTGCGGATTGCCTACACAGTGAGGAACATGATAGCCCTGAGGAATTTGAGAGTCAAATTTCCGACCGTTGCCGTGCTGCGCGCCAGCTGTCCAAAAATATCTTATCCACCTAACGGTCATATCATTGAAGGGCATTTATGTCTTATCATGTTGGCCTGCTCCCTAGGCTATAAATAGCCGCCCCCTACAACCACTAGCTGGTTGGCTGCTCCAAGAGAAATTGACACTTGTCATTTGAGAGCATCCCATCCTCCGAGGACTTTGAGCGAAAATCATCGAGTGAGGAAAAACCCAAACCCAAACACCTACAAATCCAAAGTGATTGAGCATCACTAAATAGATTGATCATGCGTGGATCCGACGCTTGTTACCTTTGAAGACTGTGCTTCTTCCAGACGGTTAGGCGTCATGGTCTAGAGCATCCAAGAGGAATTGTGGATCGCCGAGTGACCGAGTCTGTGAAGGTTCGGAAGTCGCCTGAAGACTTACCACGAGTGATTGGACAAGGTCTGTGTGACCTTAATTCAAGGAGGATACGGTGAGGACTTGGTGTCCTGAGCTGCGTGCTCAGCGACTAGGTGTCCGGGACTGTGTGTCCTCGAGTTTAAATACTCAACCACTCCAACCAGACGTACAACTGAGACAGCAGTTGGAACTGGTCTACCAAATCATTGTCTTGACCAACCTTACTGGTTCTATTTCCTCAACTCATTCATTTCCTCATTACTGTGTTGAATGTTTGTTCATATCTTTTTTTGAAGACTTTGACTGAAGACTTTCTCAATTTCCTCAGTTCAATTTCTTTAGTCTGTTTGTCTTCATCTTGTGTTATCCTGTGTTTACGCTTTCTGTACTCTGTGACTGTCTTCATTTCACCATGATGACCATGCCTGTATTCTGTTATGCTTACTTCTGAGGACTTATTCCGCTGCAAGTAGTTCTTCACTAAGGAATTTCCTCACCGGCAAATTCCTCAGTGAAGAATTCATAAAAATCGCCTATTCACCCTCCTCTAGTCGATATAACGCACTTTCAAAAACACTCGTGATCTTTAATTCTAATCTTTATAGTAGGTTCCCACTCATCAGTAAGTTTTCTAGGTATAGAAACTTCCAAATTAAGTTTTTCATTATAAGATTGCATCAAGGCATCAACAATATGTTTGGTAAAAGCTTTATTTTGACTATAAGCACGAGGAGAATTAACGACGGATTGCAACAAGGAAACACAACCTTCTAAAGAACAATTATCATAATCAAATTCCTTGAAATCCGAGATAGTGGGTTCAATGTTATTTGAAGTTGTGGCTTCTCCAATCCTACTTTTACCAAATTTAGCATCAAGATCTAAAGACTCCGAATTCTTGGGACGCCTTCTAGGCAAAGTTGATTCATCATCAGTCCCATAATCATCAAAATTCATATTGCAAAACATAGATCTAATAGGAGACGCATCAATAACTTTAAGATCCTCATCATTATTTTCGTGGAAACTAGAAGAACACGCTTTTATAAAGCTATATTTTTTAGCATGCAATCTAGCGGTTCTTTCCTTGCACTCGTCAATGGAGATTCTCATTACTTTGAGAGACTCATTGATATCATGCTTAGGAGGAGAAGATCTAAGTTTAAGAGAATCAACATCAAGCGAAAGTCTATCAACGTTCCTAGCCAAATCATCAACTTTGAGCAGTTTTTCTTCAAGCAAAGCATTAAAATTCTTTTGAGAAATCATAAATTATTTCACATTATTCTCAAAATCAGAGGGCATCTTATTAAAATTACCATAAGAATTATTGTAGGAATTTCCATAATTATTAGAGGAATTATTAGGGAACGGTCTAGCATTAAAGTTTCCTCTATAAGCATTGTTTCCAAAACTATTCCTACCAACAAAATTCACATCCATAGATTCATTATTATTCTCAATCAAAGAGGACAAAGGAATATCATTGGGATCAAGAGAGTATTTTTAGTAGCAAACAATTTCATAAGTTCATCCATCTTTCCACACAAAACATTGATTTCTTCTATAGCATGCACTTTTTTACTAGAAGATCTTTCGGTGTGCCATTGAGAATAATTAGCCATAATATTATCAAGAAGTTTTGTAGCATCTCCTAACGTGATTTCCATAAACGTGCCTCCCGCGGCCGAATCTAAGAGATTTCTAGAAGCAAAGTTCAAACCAGCATAAATTTTTTGTATGATCATCTATAAATTCAAACCATGAGTAGGGCAATTGCGAAGCATCAATTTCATTCTTTCCCAAGATTGGGCAACATGCTCATGATCAAGTTGTTTAAAATTCATAATATCGTTCCTAAGAGTGATAATCTTAGCGGGAGGAAAATACTTAGAGTTAAAAGCATCTTTGCACTTGTTCCAAGAATCAATACTATTTTTAGGCAAAGACGAAAACCAAGCTTTAGCACGATCTCTAAGCGAAAAAGGAAATAACTTCAATTTAACAACATCATTGTCAACATCTTTCTTCTTTTGCATATCACACAAATCCACGAAGCTATTTAAATGAGTAGTGGCATCTTCACTAGGAAGGCCGGCGAATTGATCTTTCATGACGAGATTCAATAAAGCAGCATTGATTTCACAAGATTCAGTATTGGCAAGAGGAGCAATCGGAGTACTAAGGAAATCATTATTGTTTGTGTTGGTAAAATCACACAATTTGGTATTATCTTGCGCCATGGCAACAAGTAATCCAACACACAAGCAAACAGAAAAAGGCAAGTGAAAAGAGAGGAGGAGATTGGGAAAGAGAGGGCAAATAAAATGGCAAGGGTGAAGTGGGGGAGAGGAAAACGAGAGGCAAATGGCAAATAATGTAAATGCGAGGGATATGGGTTTGTGATGGGTACTTGGTATGTCTTGACTTGAGCGAAGACCTCCCCGACAACCGCGCCAGAAATCCTTCTTGCTACGTCTTGAGCTTGTGTTGGTTTTCCTCGAAGAGGAGAGGGTGATGCAGCAATAGTAGCGTAAGTATTTCCCTCAGTTTTTGAGAACCAAGGTATCAATCCAGTAGGAGGCTCCTCAAAATTCCCGTGCACCTACACAAACAAACTGAGAACTCGCAACCAACGCAATAAAGGGGTTGTCAATCCCTTCACGGCCACTTGCGAAAGTGAGATCTAATAAAGATAGTAAGATAAGATAAATATATTTTTGGTATTTTATAATATAGATGCAAAAAGTAAAGATGCAAATAAAAGTAGATTGAAAGCAAATATGATATGAGATAGACTCGGGGGCCATAGGTTTCACTAGTGGCTTCTCTCAAGATAGCATAGGTATTACGGTGGGTGAACAAATTACTGTCGAGCAATTGATAGAAAAGCGAATAATTATGAGATTATCTAGGCATGATCATGTATATAGGCATCACGTCCATAACAAGTAGACCGACTCCTGCATGCATCTACTACTATTACTCCACACATTGACCGCTATCCAGCATGCATCTAGAGTATTAAGTTCATAAGAACAGAGTAACGCATTAAGCAAGATGACATGATGTAGAGGGATAAACTCAAGCAATATGATATAAACCCCATCTTGTTATCCTCGATGGCAACAGTACAATACGTGCCTTGCAACCCTTTCTGTCATTGGGTAAGGACACCGCAAGATTGAACCCAAAGCTAAGCACTTCTCCCATGGCAAGAAAGATCAATCTAGTAGGCCAAACCAAACTGATAATTCGAAGAGACTTGCAAAGATAACTCAATCATACATAAAATAATTCAGAGAAGATTCAAATATTATTCATAGATAAACTTGATCATAAACCCACAATTCATCGGATCTCGACAAACACACCACAAAAAGAGTTTACATCGAATAGATCTCCACAAGAGAGGGGGAGAACATTGTATTGAGATCCAAAAAGAGAGAAGAAGCCATCTAGCTAATAACTATGGACCCGTAGGTCTATGGTAAACTACTCACAACTCATCGGAGGGGCTATGGTGTTGATGTAGAAGCCCTCCGTGGTTGATTCCCCCTCCGGCAGAGTGTCGGCGAAGGCTCCAAGATGGGATCTCGCGGATAAAAAAGGTTACGGTGGTGGAAATTGTGTTTCGTCTGCCCCCTGGATGTTTTCGGGGTACGTAGGTATATATATAGGAGGAAGAAGTACGTCGGTGGCTGCCCGAGGGGCCCACGAGACAGGGGGCACGCCCTATAGGGGGGGGGGGGGGCTTGCCCTCCTATCTCGTGGGAGCCTCGGATGCTTCTTGACTTGCACTCCAAGTCCTCTGGATCACGTTTGTTCCAAAAATCACGCTCCCGAAGGTTTCATTCCGTTTGGACTCCGTTTGATATTCCTTTTCTCTAAAA
>LR880972.1:300798671-300833914 GCA_904067115.1 Aegilops sharonensis
CCCCCCGGGCCAGTGCTTCTCTAAGTGCTGGCCTGAACCGAGCTGCCTGCGGGGCCCCCTCGGAGAAACTCGAGGTCTGGTTTTACTCGTAGCTAGTCTCATCCGGTGTTGCCCTGAGAACGAGATATGTGCAGCTCCTATCGGGATTGTCGGCGCATCAGGCGGCTTTGCTGGTCTTGTTTTATTGCTGTCGAAATGTCTTGTAGCCGGGATTCCGAGACTGATCGGGTCTTCCCGGGGAGACGGAATATCCTTCGTTGATCGCGAGAGCTTATCATGGGCTAAGTTGGGACACCCCTGTAGGGTATAAACTTTCGAGAGCCGTGCCCGCGGTTATGTGGCAGATGGAAATTTGTTAATATCCGGTTGTAGTAAACTTGAAGCAAACTCTCCTAAAATACACCAACCGTGTGCGTAACCGTGAGTGTCTCCTTTCGGGGTTGATCGAGAGGAGAACACGGTTTCTGGGTTATGTCTGACGTAAGTAGGAGTTCAGGATCACTTCTTGATCATTGCTAGTTGACGACCGTTCCTTTGTTTCTCTTCTCGCTCTCATTTGCGTATGTTAGCCGCCATATATGCTTAGCCGCTGCTGCAACCTCACCACTTTACCCCTTCCTTTCCTATTTAAGCTTTGCTAGTCTTGATACCCATGGTAATGGGATTGCTGAGTCCTCGTGGCTCACGGATTACTACACCACCAGTTGCAGGTACAGGTTTGCGATGATCATGACGTGAGAGCGATGTTTGCTTGTATTGGAGTTCTTCTTCTGCTTCTTCTTCGATCAGGGGTTAGGTTCCAGGTCGGCAGCCTGGGCTAGCAGGGTGGATGTCGTTTGAGTTTCTGTTTATGTTTCATCCGTAGTCAGATGTTGATCTTGTATATGATGTTGATGTATTCTTGTGGCATTTGTGCCTTATGTATGTATCCCCACTATTATGTAATGTTGATGTAATGATATCCACCTTGCAAAAGCGTTTCCAATATGCGGGTCTATCCTTGGTGGGACCATCGAGTTCCTTTTGGATAGGGTCGCATATTGGGCGTGACAAGTTGGTATCAGAGCCTCGACCGACCCTAGGAGCCCCTTTGATTGATCGTGTAGTTTGGCCGCAGTTGAGTCTAGAAGAAAACTATTTTCGGAGTCTAGTTATATCGGAGAGTAGGAATTCTTTTTACTCCTCAGTCCCTTCGTCGCTCTGGTGAGGAATCTTGACGTAGGTGTTCTGAACTACTCCTCTTCCCATTCAAATTTTTCTTTAGGATCACGCAGTTGGTTTTCCGATCGTTGTTCCTCAGCTCTCTGCATCCGGTGCATTTCTCGTCAAGTTGACTCGAGCCTCTTCATCGTTGTCAAGTCCAATCCTCAGTTGTTTTTTTTCCACTCGCCCTCCCTTCTTCCTCTCGGAACCGGAGTCCGTAATCGAGTATCCATCCTACTCGTGCGAAGTCTTTGCTTTCTTTCCTCAATGATTTCAACCGGTGTTTTCTCTTCAAGATATTCGTCGGTTTCCCCTTCCAAGTTGTCTTTGTTTTCCCGCCCTCCCACCCTATTATTCCCGTTCGAGTTTCTTCCGACCATCAATTTCATTTGTGCGGAGCCTCTTCAGTCTTCCCTCAATTATTTCAACCGGTGAATTCTCGTCTTGTTCGTCATTCTTCATCCCTTTCTTTTTCCGGTGCACTCAATTCATGTTTTTCGGTGTTGATCATATTCTTTTCCTTGAAGTGTTTTTCCTGCTCGCTCTCCTCTTGCCAGTTTATCCTTCCGGAGTGATGAAGACATCTCAGGAGACTCGTCTGTGTTTGAATTAATTCGAGGCTGTCACCTCATTCAAATATCTCAATTATTCCGGTGCATCATCTATCTGTTCAACATCCCTTTCCAACGGTGTTTTCTTTTAGTGGGCCCTAACCCACAGGTCTTTTCCCAGGATCTTACCTGACACTTCTAATTTCCGGAGCCATTCCTAATTCTTTTCAAGTCTGACGTAAAAATGGATTTCATCAGTCAGATGCCTTTTCCAAGATCAATTTCAAATCATTTCATTGTTGGCTCAACCTCTCTCTTTTTCTTTCTTCCGGAGTATCTCATTAATTTTGGTGATGTTTATCGTCGTCATTTGAAGACCGAAGTAGAGTTTCTCTTAAATCTTGCCCGTTCTCCCGGAGATTCATGGTGCTAGCTCGATGTTATCCTATCTAATTGTTTCCAGTCATGCAAATTCTTTTCATTCATCCGGAGTATTTCAGGGGTTGCTTTCCATCTCGATCATCTGGAGGTCATCTTTTCGGGATATTTCTTCGTTCCAAGTTTTCAGCTTCGTTCATCTCAATACTCTTCCGGTGCTTCGTTCAAGTGTTCTTTAATCAGCTCATGATCTCTTTGTTCTTTTACATCTAAATCCCCTCTAGCTTATTGGTTCTTCTAATTCTTCCCGGTGATTCATTCTCTTTCGGCAGTCATTTTCGAATTCTTACGGTGGTTCGTTCAAGATTATTTTCCTTGTTTATCATTTTAATCCATTCGTTCTTTCAATCCTACCGGTGGCTCATGAAGTCCTTCTCAAGTTTGCGTTATGTCACTTCTCAATCCTTTTCAAGAAGAATAAGTAATATGCGAAATCCATTGCTTGTCATCAATTTAATTTGATGAAGGATAAGCATACAATAAATCTTATTCTTATTTCATCCAAGTGATTAATCCTTTTCTTCAGAGTTTGTTCTTGATGAATAAATTCTAGTTCCAAGTGTTTTAATCTTTTCTTTTCCGGAGTTCAATTTCCTCGGCCATTTCGTCGGAATCCTCCATCTAAATCATCGTAAGATTTAATCTTATTCTTTCATCCTTCAAGTTTATCTCATAATCCTTTTGTTACCGGAGTTCTTCACGGTGGTTCTTCATGATTTAATTCATTCTCTCAAGAGTTCATCAAGATTTTGTTGGTGGAGCTCAAGTATCTTTCCTTCTTGCTTTTCGAAGTGCAATTAAATCTCCGTATTCTTTTGAAGTGGAGTTTTGCATTTCTTCGTTTTCTCAGCTATCCAATCATTTCATTTGTGGCCGGTTATCATCTTATGATCTTGAGATGTTACCTATAAGCCAACAACAAGCTTATTTCTTTTCGTTGTTGATTTTCTCAACAACTCTGTTCAATCCTTCCTTCTAAGTTATTTTCATTCAATTCTTTCAATTCTTTCCGGAGGTTTTGTGTCATGTCTTCATCAAGTATCATTCCATCCTCTCAAGTTCAGTTCTATTCCTCCATGTTTTAGCCGGAGTGCTGCCTAAATCGTTTCAGTCTTATCTGTTTCTTTTTCCATTCTAACCATTCCGGTTAGAACGAGTTGTTTCATAGTCCACCTGTTTCCGTGAGCATTTGATTCTCGTCATTCCCGTCGTTTCTCTCTTCTTCTCGAGTGCTCTCGATTATTTGCTTCTTCTATGGAGTTCTTGTTTCACCTCTTCCTCTTTCTCTTCCGTCTCGGTCCTAAGATCTCGGGACGAGATCTCTTGTTAGTGGAGGAGTGTTGTAACGCCCCGGATTCGATGCGCCAGGTGTCTGCCAGTTATTCGCCGTCCTTGCCATGTCATGTGCTTGCGTGTTGCACTTTGCCATGTCATCATCTGCATTTCATATCATGTCGTCATGTGCATCTCATTTTGCATACGTGTTCGTCTCATGCATCCGAGCATTTTCCCCGTTGTCCGTTTTGCAATCCGGCACTCCTATGTCTCCCGGCGCCCCCTTTTACCTCTTTTCGTGTGCGGGTGTTAAACGGTCTCGGAATGGACCGAGGTTTGTCAAGCGGCCTTGGTATAGCACCGGTAGACCGCCTGTCAAGTTTCTGATCATTTGGAGGTCGTTTGATACTCCAACGGTTAACCGGGTAACCGCAAAAGCCCCTTTTGTTGCAGCCCAACACCCCTTCCAAAGTGGCCCAAAACCCAGCAAACTCCCCTCCATGCTCTCGGTCGTTCGATCACGATCGTGTGTGCGAAAACCGCACCTCATTTGGACTCTCCTAGCTCCCTCTACCTATATATATGTGTTCTCCCCGAAATTCCGCAGTCCAAACCCCCCCGAAACCCTAAAAATCATCCCCGTCGCCCGCCGGACATGTCCAACCCGGCCGGACGCTTCTCCGCCGCCGCCCGCGCCCAACCGGGGGATGCCACGTGTCCCTCCGTCGCCCGGGCTCTCCCGCGCCGCCGCCAGCCCGTCGGGGCCCAAGGCCGGCCCGCCCCGGGCCCGATCTGGGCCGCGCCCCGCCCGCTCACCGCGCCCTCCGCCGCCGCCTCGCCTTCGCCGCCGGCGCGCTCCGCCCCGCCGCCGCGGTCGCCGCCTCCGCCGTGCCCGGTGCCTCCCGCCGGCGCCGACCTCGCCGCGCCGCCCCGCCTCAACCGCCGCCCCGCGCCTCCACGCGGCCGGATCCGGCCGGATCCGGTCGGGGAGAGGCCCCGCCGCCGGCCCCCGTCGCCGGAGCTACCCTCTGCCGTGGCCCCGAGCCCCTCCGGCGAGCCCTCCCTCTTCTCCGGCCGCCGGCGCCCCCGATCCGGCGAGATCCCGGCGGGCCTCGATTTCCGTGCTATGGTTGACTTTCCTCTCCCCCCCGTTTCCCACTAAGTCCCCAATCTGTGATTATTTGCATGCATTTTCATTGTGTCATAACTCTGTCATCGTTGCTCCGTTTCGTGCGTGTAATATGTCAAATTATTCGCCTCGAAGAGTAGATCATTTCATCTCATTGCATCATTTTCATTTGAGCTCATCTTGTTGCCCTAAATGCTGTTAGAAGAGTGCTATGTGACGTTAGTTTCTGTTTCTTAACAGAACATGCACTTTTGTCATTTTTGCCATGATTGATGTGTGCACCCTATGAACTTGAGTCCTACATGTGTTTTGTAATATGCCATGCCATCTTTCCAGTGGTGCTTGCCATGTATTTTTGTGATCTCTGTGGTGACTAGCACAAGCATGCAAACTAGGCTTCATGATGTTGCTGATTTCAGCCCTGTTTTGCTGATATTTTTATGCCATGTTAACTTGATGCTACCGAGAGATCCATGCATATTTTGAGATACTTCAGTAAGGATTTTTTGAACATATGTTATTCTCTATCCATCCATGCCCTTGTTTGCAATTATGGAGTACCATAGCTTGAGTCAATCGAGCTCTACTTTTGCTATAAAATGTTTCCTGGCAGATTGTTTACATGTTATTCAATTTTGCCAAAGTTGTTGTAGTTGATCCGTGTACCCTATGATGTTGTTCTTGCCTTGTATAGCTTCTATGTCATGTCTTCTTACTGTTGCTTGCCTTGCCATGCCATTTATTGCACTGTGGTGAGTGGTTCAAGCTCACCAATATGCCTACTTATCGTTGTTCCTGCCATGTATGAATCTATAATATAACTTGCCATGTTTACATGGGTGCCATCATATCTTCTGATCCTTTTTGGCTTATGGTCAGTAAGGGACTTTTGTTCTATGCATTTAGTAGAGTCATGCCATGCCTTTGTTTGCCATGATAAGTTCCTGTAGCTTGTTGTTTCATAGCTCTAAACATTGCAACCTGATGTTATTTCTGCCAAAGCCTGAAACTGTTATTATTTGCAATCTTGCCATGTATTTTTAGCATGTTCTAGTCATTTATGGAGATAGCTCACTGTTCATGTTCTGTAATACTTTACATGTACATCATGCCCATGCCTTTTGTTTTCATATTGAGGTGTTGTAGCATATTGTTTTGATGCTTGCAATATGCCTACTTGCTGTTATGGACAGATTGTTGTTATGACTTGTATAGAGTGTATGTGTTGAACCGTTGCTCCGTTTTGAGTGTGATCTATATGAAACTTGCTTGATTTTGCATGTAGTTCCATATTATCATGTTGCATTCATGTTTGGAGGTGTTTTCTTGATGTTTGTATGCATTTTGCATCAATGCCACGGTTATCTTGTTTTGCTCATATCTTCTAGGCCGTAGCTCCGAATCTAATGAACTTTATATGTAACTTGACTAGAATTTCGTGTAGATCATCGTGGTGCATCTTAAATTGCTGTTCAACAACTTGAACATAATGTTTATTCAGATCTGGACCAATTTCGAAATTTGCATATGAGGACTTACCGGAATTGTTATATGTTGTTCCCGGCCTCATTTAAACTTGCCTTAATGTGTTGCTCTTGTTTGCATCATCTCTTGCCATGAGTAGCGTCATGTAGCTTTGTCATGCATCATGCTTGGTTGTGCATCATGTCTTGTCTATGTGTGGTGTGTTTACTATGTTGTGTGCTTCTTCTTGTTAGTTCATGTTTCGTTCCTTTGTTTCTCTTCTCGCTCTTATTTGCGTATGTTAGCCACCATATATGCTTAGCCGCTGCTGCAACCTCACCACTTTACCCCTTCCTTTCCTATTTAAGCTTTGCTAGTCTTGATACCCATGGTAATGGGATTGCTGAGTCCTCGTGGCTCACAGATTACTACACCACCAGTTGCAGGTACAGGTTTGCGATGATCATGACGTGAGAGCGATGTTTGCTTGTATTGGAGTTCTTCTTCTGCTTCTTCTTCGATCAGGGGTTAGGTTCCAGGTCGGCAGCCTGGGCTAGCAGGGTGGATGTCGTTTGAGTTTCTGTTTATGTTTCATCCGTAGTCGGATGTTGATCTTGTATATGATGTTGATGTATTCTTGTGGCATTTGTGCCTTATGTATGTATCCCCACTATTATGTAATGTTGATGTAATGATATCCACCTTGCAAAAGCGTTTCCAATATGCGGGTCTATCCTTGGTGGGACCATCGAGTTCCTTTTGGATAGGGTCGCATATTGGGCGTGACACTCTGCATCCTTCACCACCACGTCGCGGGCGGCCGCGGCCAGGCCAGCTGCCTGTTTGCCTACCTTTGAGGCCGCCACGGCCTGGCTCCATGCCGCCCTGACGGACGCGTCGGCTCGAAGCCATTCCGAGATCAGCTCCAGGTGCCCCAACGCCAGGCGTCGGTCGACGCCTTGAAGGTCGTCACGAAGCTGGTTCAGCGCGGAAAGAGCTTCCTCCAGAAAACCAGGCGCGACAGAAGAATCACGGCCCAGCGGCGTGATGGACGGGGGAGGAGACAGTGCCGGTGTCAGGATCGGTGAGGTAGCAGCAGCAGAGGGGGCCGGGGGCTCCGGAGCCTTCGGGACCTCAACAGGTGAGCTGAGGGCGGGTGCCTCCGGAGCCGGCTTGGCTACGGAGATTGCCTCCTCTTGAGGCCGGGCCTCCGAGCCTCGGGAGGAAGACCCAGCCGCAGGAGCACACAGGCCGTCCCCGTCCTTCTGTGCCAGAGGTGGCGCGGTCGCGACAAGCTGCTAGGCCTCGATGGTCCCGGCCGTCTCCTTCTTCTTTTTCACCACCGGCATTGGCCTAGCCGTACAAGATGGAGGCATCAAGACACTACGACAAGAAAAGGGAACAAAGACCAAGATCGCGCACTTACTCGTCCACAGTGGTGTAATCCCTCGCACTCTTCAGAAGCACCATGCTCGCAGGCCTCGCGGACTGGGGCACTGGCGTGCGAGCCCCAGCAGCGGACAAGGGTTGTGCCCGGATCGGCAGCAGTGCCGGCCGGCGACGAGGCAGAGGCATCGCCTCGGGGGAACAGCATCGACCTGCTCTTCTTTGGGACCCCCAGCTTCAGCTTCTTCGGAGGGGTGCCCTTGGACCTCGTGGTGACCCCGGCGGAGCGTGGCGACTCCCTGATAGGATGCTCGCTGGCATCATCATCATTAGAGAGGGTGCGGAGGAGATCGGTCTGGCACGGGGGAGAGGTCTCCCCGCCCCCTCCCGGGTCGCCTCCGAGTCCGCGCTCTCCTCCTGGTTGGACTCGCTAGAGGACAACTGCACGGGGGAGCCCGGGGTCCGGGATGGGCCCAAAGGCACAAGCCCGCGCTCGTTGAAGACAGGCATGGCGTCGGCGATCTTCTCCCCGTTGGGATGGCGATACAGCGGAAGATGAGTATCCGGCGGGTAGCCCTGGTCCTTCCCAAGCAGGAGGCGCACGACCTTGTTCAGGTCCTCTTCGGGCAAGTGGTCCAGGCGCAACCGGAGGTCGCCTTCCGTGCCCTTAAGCTTCCACAAGGGGCGCGAGCATGCCTGGAGCGGAGCCAGGTGCTGTGTTAGGAACTCCTTGACGGTCATGGCCCCCGTCAGCTTCTTCTCCTTCGGGTTGTTCGGCTTCAGATCGGCCACCATCTTCTCCATCAACTGCCCCACCCGGGGATCGGTTGCTTCTCGTGAGACCATCCCTCGTGAGGCGTTGGCAGCCCGGTCGACAGCTCTAGCCGAGGGTAGGAGCGCTTGGCATCCATGAAGATCCATTTGTTCCGGAAGTCCTCTACCTTCTTCCCGGCTCGCGAAATCACGTTGCTGTCGTTGGCCACGACGAAGTTGGCGCACCCCAAACACTGGTTTTCCTTGACCCAGAGGTAGAAGAAATGGCGGAGCAGCGCCGCGGACGGCATCACCCCCACGAACGCCTCACAGTAAAAGGCAAAGATCGATAGGAGGAGGATGGAGTTGGGATGAAGATGGAGGACGTGGAGATTATAATGGCAAAGGACGGCATAGATGAAGCTGGAGAAAGGGTGGACCAGCCCCGGGAAGACGTTGTGCAAGAATGGATAGAAGGTATCGCCTAAGGTTTTCGGCTTGGCGGAGCCGGCCCGCAGCACTGTCTCTCCCCCCTCGTTGCTGCTGCCCGTCGTCAGCTGGAGAACGGCGGCGAGGTTCTTCTCCTCGGTGATGGTGGACGTGCTCAGGGTAGGCTCAAACCAGGAGGGCGAGCGCACGGACTTCGCCTTGTCAGTGGCCATCGATCGCAGGCTTGGGGGAGAGTTTCGGTGGACTAGAGTCTCTATGGGCGAGAAAGAGAAGGGGATTTTGAGCAAGATGAAGGATGGGCAATGAAAGTTCCGCAGCAGGCGCCAGCCTTTTTGTCAGGCAGGGACGGTTGCCGAGGCAGCCTGGGGAAGCGAAGGCGCCTACGTCCCATCAATCACCACGCATCAACCAAGGCCGCAGGCGGCTGAGGCCCGCGGTACTCCGCACTTGCCCTTTGGCTTTGCCTCGAAGCCAAGTTCGAGCGCGCCTTGGGCCCCGGGGCTGCTATCGACGTTCTGGGAATGGGGGTACCCAGACTTGCCTGCCTGCGGCCCATGGCGTGGCTCCTTCAACGGCCCGGCACGGCCCAGCTTTAGCAACAACAACTCAAGACCCTCGCGAGGGGCCAGGCCTTGCGAGGCGGATGGCACCAAGACCTCCCTGGGGACAGCCTCACCAGGCTGGCACCCAAGGAGCGGAGATATCCATGCAAGGTGCACCTCGCCAGGTTTATATGACGTGAGCCATGACAACCAAGGCCAGGCGGGCGCCAGCGGGTGCAGTGTACTAGTTTCCTCTTTGTTGCTAAGGAGCCAAGTGCAAGCGCGGGGTCCCGAGGAATCAAGCAAATGTTTCCATATCGGTGCAACAAGACCAGGACTGCCAAGACGGCAGGACAGAAGTCATCGCGGAGCCCATTATAGCGTCAATGCCAGCAGCTTTTGCAGGCGAAGACCACTTTTGTCAGGAAAACTTGTACGAGTTGTCTCCCTTTGAATTTGGCCATTGTGGGATCCCTTCCCGCCTACATTTGGGAAGAGGACCAAGGCCACTATAAATAGGACCTAGCCACCACCATAGGATCATTCAGATCAGCTTCACACCCACCAGCTCATCGAGCACAAGAACACCTCACCTCCTGAGGTTGTTCAACCACTGTACTAGTTCATCCAGCCCCTCGAGGCAATCCACCACAAAGCTCGAGTAGGGTATTACACCGCAAGGTGGCCCGAACCAGGGTAAACTGCCGTGTCTCTTATTCGCTCGGTTCATCTTGCTATGCCACGGATTCGGTGAGCAGGCGGACTGGGGAGGACGAGTTCTTCGCATGCACCCCAGAGTTCGAACCTCTCAAGGGTCTGCGGAACCCTGAATCCGACATACATAACTGTTGGCAAGACAGGAATTTCAAGCAAGATGGTAAGGGAGAATAGGCGAAGAAAAGCAGATAAGTTACCCGAAGAGGTTTGCTGGGAAGGAGCTTTAGTTTCCCCGGCAATATCAGCTGCCAGGTCAGGATTGCCACTCCCTCCTTCGGTGACCACGGTCTCGCCCTGGGGGACTCTTCCATGGGAACCCTTGGCGGGGATCCATCAACTCTATCAACGGGCGGAGTGGGCCTCTCCTGAAAGGGCTCGCCTTGAGTGGTCCCCTCCCCTACTTTGGCCTCAATAGTGGGGGGCTCTCCATCGCTCCCCGTGGGAGGAGCATCTTCTGCGCTTTCGGGCCGGGGGCTGAGCTGGGGGCTTGGTGTCGGGACGCTCGTGTCGCTCGCTGCCGGGCACGTCCCTTCCACTATCATTGATGGCTCTGCGTGTTTGAGCCGCTTGGTCCGATGAATGAGGGTCTCCATCTCCTCCTCCTCCCTGTCGACAATAGCAAGCAAGATAAGTCAACAGATACAAACAAACATACTGGAGCTACTACAAGAGAAGAAGAGAAGGAGGGAGTGGTCTCCCTTACTCTTCATCTATGAGCATGGAGTTCAGCTCGAACTCCATCGATGGCATGGGGGACCTGCTCCTCTTCTAGGGCAGAGGAATGGAACTCTCTGACAACTTCAAGCCCTGTCGAGGTGCGGGGGATTCCGACGAGGATGATTCCTGCGAGGATCTTGGGCCAGACTCGTAGCTGGAATAAACTCCCTCGGCCGTAGATTGCTTGGCGGGGGGGAAGGGGTTCCCCAGCAAGGCGGGAGGATTGCCGGTGCACCACGTCCTACTTGTTGCTCTTGGTGACGGTATTCTTCACCTTCTTGGCGGTAGGCATAGGATCGGGAACCGCCGCTCCTTGATTAGTTGCACACCTGCGCAGGCGCTGATCCGGGATTGGCTCGGGGGCTTGAGGGCCTGCCATGAGCCACTCCTTGTCAGGTTCCCCTGCCTCTTGAACCTCTACTGTCGCAGTGACCAGGGCCTCAATCCCAGAGGGTTCCTTCCCGGCAGGCCCGTCCCCGACATGCTGAGACCCGGCAGGATCCTCCTCGGCAACCTCCTTCGTGGCTTGCGCCTCGCTGCCTCCATGGGAGGAACCTTCATCATCATCCTTCTCCTTTTCCTTTGCCGCCTTCCTAGCCTTCTCCTTCACGGTAGCATGGAATGCCCTATCCTCCTCCAACCTCTGCCTAATTACGCCGACTCCACCTTGGAGGTGCGCTTGTACATCTTGGTCTCCACTCTGGTAGCTCTTTCCACCAGAGTGGATGACCACTCAAGCTCTTCGTCAAGTGTGGGTAACTTCTAGTCACCCGCAACTCCATGAGCATTGCAATCAGGCATCCACTTCAGGATCTGGTCCCTGGCAGAATTGATGTTCATTGGGACGACGATTGCCGGTAACTTGAACAGTCCAAAGCAGCCAAAAAGTTGGTCACATAACTAGGCATGGCCATAGACTGACAGGTTGTTGGCCAAGCTAGGGAGCAATCTCATCCTATCCGCCGCATCTCCATACTCCCAGGCGAACATGTCCCTTTTTTTTGCAAAGGCGAGATGCGACGAAGGAGAAAGTCGGCCCCCACATGCTCGGTAGTTAGCTCGGCAGCCTTCAAATGGGTAATCATGTTTATTGCCGGGTGGAGCCTGTCATCAGAAAGGCCTGCTCCTCTCCAATCGTTGCCGCGCTCGACGCACTCTGGTCGTGCTTGGCAGAAATCTGGGGCCTTCTCGTCCTGAATCCAACACCAATCTCCCCTCCACTCCTCCCATCTCTCACGCTGCACGCCGGGGATGTAATCCCAATTCTTCCTCGGCACTCGTGGCATCCAACATATGTTCCCGGAGCGGCGAGCTTTCTTCTCCACCTACGGGACGAAATAGTGCCTGAAAAGATCAACATTGGGGGCAACCCCAACGCAATTCTCGCAGAGATGAGCGAAGATTGCCATACACGCCATTGCATTTGGTGTAAAGTCCAGGAGATGGAATCCATAGATCATCATCATCGCCTCAAGGAAATCCGAGAAGGGAGGGCACAGACCGCAGATGAAGTATGCGCAAAAGAATCGATATGAACCTGGCGGGTCCTCTTCCCCCTCCGCCAGGACCTTGGGTGCGCCGTGACCTTTCGGGGCTTCCCTCCCCCACAGATATATATACCTCGCTTGCAACACGTCGCCGTCCAAGTTTGACGGGAAGAAGACGACATCTCCCCTCTGCTTCCTGTCCAGCTCTGTCGCCCTCTTGCTCCCCTCAGCGGCTGCCTCTTTCGCGGCGGTCGTCCACTTTCCCTAGGCGGCGGTTTTCTTCCCCATTCCCTCAAGATTGCGACGGAGATGGGGAAAAGGCATTGGGTGGGAGGCCGGCGACGAGTATGGGGAGGGAGGAAGGGCAGTTGCTTGGCTTGCAGAAGAATATGGTGCAGGAGCGGAGCACGCAACGAATGAGAAGTACCCTTTCGCGTTTCTCCTTCTTAAGGAAAGAACGTGGGGGAGGACGCGACTCTTCAGAAAGTTACCGTTTCTGATTAATTTCTAAAGTCCCACTAACCCATGACGCGTGGTAAATACATGGAGTGGACGTTGGATTGACTGATTATCATGACAAATCGCTGCAATGCGCAGCGATTTCTCGCCACGTGTCTGTGCACTATTTGGGGCCTAACCCAACGTGCCCAGCGACGCGTATGGCTCAGGCCCGGGGGCTTCTATCGGGGTAAACAAAGAGGGGCATATGTTTTCCCCTGACTTGTGCACGGACAGCGAGCCACCGACCCGCCAAGATTGCAGCACCCAAGATCAGACCAAGCACTAGAAATCAATTATTTGAAGAATCAAAGTGCAGATCAAGAAGACCAAGTCAAGCCAGAGAGACAAGATATCGCTAAGGGAAAAACCTCCCTCGCCGGGTAGGCGAGCCTGGCGAGGACGAGGTTGTCCCAAAGACAAGCCACCAGACCACCCCAGCAGACTTGTCGGGCACAACAAGGGTGGACTGCCCTACCAAAGCTTCACCGCTCCACCTCACAGCGACGCAAGTCACCAATCAGTGCGGTGTCAAGCCCCTAAGTGACTAAGTGGCTGCCTCTTGCCACATGGCAGCCACTTCCTACGGAAAACACCTCCAAATAACACCCGTCCTGACATGTGTCAAGCAAGCAGGCGCGAAGCTGGCAAAACAGCCTATCAAGGCTTGCCGCGCATGTTGTGATGTGACACTAAGCGAAGCATTTAATGCGCTCTCTCTGTCTGCAGAGTTAGGTATGATAGCATTGTTTGCTATCTAACCAGTACGTAATGACTGATTTGCCACTGCGGAGACCCCTTGACCTATAAAAGGAGGCCCATGGCAACCGTAGAGAGGATTCAGACACTCGCATATTCATACGCGTGTAGCCGCTCTTGCCTCGAGGCGACCCTACCGGGCAAGAGCGTCGCGTTCTCCACCATAATCCACCATCAATCCACCAAAGCAGGAGTAGGGTTTTACGCCTCGCGGCGGCCCGAACCTGGGTAAAACTGCCCATGTGATCTCTGTCGTGCCGTGTTACGCTTCTCCGCTCTTTGTGCAACGTGCCCATCCCCCCGCCGAACCACAAAGGGGCTCATGGCCCCATAGTTGGTCGTGGTTTCCCATGACAAGGTGCTTCGAAACAATGAACTTTGGTACTGGTGCATACTCGGGGAGAACACTTTTACCTTGAAATTTAGTGGAGGGATCATCTTATAATGCTACCGCCGTTTAAGCAAAATAAGACGCATAAAGGATAAACATCACATGCAATCAAAATAGGTGACATGATATGGCCATCATCATCTTGTGCTTTTGATCTCCATCTCCAAAGCATCGTCATGATCTCCATCTCCAAAGCATCGTCATGATCTCCATCGTCACCGGCTCGAGACCTTGATCTCCATCGTTGCGTCAGGGTCGTCTCGCCAACTATTGCTTCTACAACTATTGCTAACGCATAGCGATAAAGTAAAGCAATTACATGGCGCTTGCATTTCATACAATAATTAAGAGACAACCCTAAGGCTCCTGCCGGTTGTCGATATTACAAAACGTGATCATCTCATACATCAACATATATCACAGCATATCTTGACCATATCACATCACAACATGCCCTGCAAAAGCAAGTTAGACGTCCTCTACTTTGTTGTTGGAAGTTTTACGTGGCTGCTACGGGCTTCTAGCAAGGACCGTTCTTACCTACGCAAAAACCACAACGGTTTTCTATCAAGTTTGCTATTTTAACCTTCTTCAAGGATCGGCCGTAGTCAAATTCGATTCAATTAAAGTAGGAGAAATAGACATCCGCTAGCCACCTTTATGCAAAACAAGTCTCATGCCAGTCGGTGGAACAGGTCTCATGTGCATGGGCATGTAAGGTTGGTCTGGGCCGCTTCATCCCACAATACCGCCAAATCAAAATAAAACGTTGGTGGTAAGCAGCATGACTATCACCGCCCACAACTCTTTGTATTCTACTCGTCCATATCATCTACGCATAGAAGCTCGCTCTGATTCCACTGTTAGGAAATATTGCATGGAAAACAAAAAAAATTATACGCACACGCAAGATCTATCCATGGAAATGCATAGCAAAAATAGGGGAGAGTGAGTCTACGTACCCTCGTAGACCGTAAGTGGAAGCGTTTAGTAACGCGGTTGATGTAGCCGAACTTCTTCGTGATCCAACATATCAAGTACCAAAGATACGACACCTTCGCGTTCAGCTCGATGACATCCTCGCCTTCTTGATCCAGCAAGATGGCGAAGTAGTGGATGAGTTCCGGCAGCACGACGGCGTGGTGAAGGTTGTGATGATGCTATCTCCGCAGGGCTTCACCTAAGCACTCCAAACATATGATCGAGGGATGAAACTGTGGAGAGGGGCGCCGCACACCGCTAAGAGATTGTTGTGGTCTTGTGTGGCGCCCCTCCCTCATATATATAGGTGGGGGGAGAGGGGAGGCTACCAGGAGGCGCCCCCAAGGAGGCTGAATCCTCCTTGTGCTCCTGCCCTGGCCCCCCCCCCCCTTCCTTATTTGTGCCCGGGAGGAAGGCAGGGGGAGGTGCCCCCCTTTCCTTTCTCTCATGAGGAAAAAAAGGAAGGAGGGGCCAACCCTCCCCCTTTCCTTCCCCTAGGGCCGGCGGCCAGGGAGAGGGGCGCGCCAGCCCCTTGTGGGCCGGTGTGTTCCCCCCTTTGGCCCATTAAGCCCATATAGCCTCCCGGGGCTTCCCGGAATCCATTCCGGTGATCCGATGAATAACCGGTACCCCCGAAACTCTTCAGGTGTCCAAACATCATCGTCCTATATATCAATCTTTACCTCCAGACCATTTCGGAGCTCCTCGTCATGTATGTGATCTCATCCGGGACTCCAAAACAACATTCGGTCACCAAATCACATAAATCATATAACACTATATCATCAATGAACGTTAAGCATGCGGACCCTACGGGTTCGAGAACTATGTAGACATGACAAAGACACCTCTCCGGTCAATAACCAATAGCGGAACCTGGATGCCCATATTGGTTCCTACATATTCTACGAAGATCTTTATCGGTCGAACCTTATGACAACATATGTAATTCCCTTTGTCTATCGGTATGTTACTTGCCCGAGATTCGATCGTCGATATCTTCATACCTAGTTCAATCTCGTTACCGGCAAGTCTCTTTACTCGTTCCGTAATACATCATCTCGTAACTAACTCCTTGGTTACTTTGCTTGCAAGCTTCTTTGTGATGTGTATTACCGAGAGGGCCCAGAAATACCTCTCCGATACACGGAGTGACAAATCCTAATATCGTTCCATGAAAACTCAACGGACACCTTTGGAGATACCGGTAGAGCGTCTTTATGATCACCCAGTTACGTTGTGATGTTTGATAGCACACAAGGCATTCCTCCGGTATCCGGGAGTTTCATGATCTCATAGTCGAAGGAATATGTATTTGACATAAGAAAGCAATAGCAATAAACTGAACGATCATATGCTAAGCTAACAGATGGGTCTTGTCCATCACATCATTCTCCTAATGATGTGATCCTGTTATCAAATGACAACTCATGTCTATGGTTAGGAAACCTTAACCATCTTTGATCAACGAGCTGGTCTATTAGAGGCTCACTACGGACACAGTATTTGTTTACGTATTCACACATGTATTTAAGTTTCCGGTCAATACAATTCTAGCATGAATAATAAACATTTATCATGAATAAAGAAATATAATAATAACAAATTTATTATTGCATCTAGGGTATATTTCCATCAGCTACTCCTACAATTTGGTTTTCCCATTAATCACACTAGCCTACATGTCAGCGATAGTGTTAAATAACATTTAAGATAGAGGGTCACCCTAACGTAGTCCATTTTTAGTATGGAAGTAATGGTCTACGCCATCATTTACTTTGACAGCCACACCGCCTCTGGTAATGAAATTTCAGATCCACTTGCGCCATTTCTTGAAAATACCTTTCGGTCCTAGGGTCTAGTTGAGAAACAACCATTTGAATTTATCAGAAGCCTTTCCAAATTCAATCTTGAATACTACTCCACCGATGTTCTTTCGATGCATCTTGTGCACTAACTCATGTAAGATCACTACTCCTGCAATTATATTCCTTCCTTGCATGAAAGCCATTTGGGATGGCTAGACGACATGGTAATCAACTGAGTTGAGCCTATTAATAGAAACTTTAGTGAAGATTTTGAAGCTGGCATGAAGGAGGCATATTGGTCTTGATATTATGTGCATTCTATGCCTGCGGAATAGATAGTCCAGAGCCTGTTTGGTTGATATAACCAATCTTCAGAAAATGGTAGTATATAATATCATTTGTTAAGAGGTCCTCTCTTTGGGTAACATATTTACCAAGGTGTTAATTTCCTCGGAATTAGCATGTAAGGTCAAGCAAATACATTATAAATAACTAAATATCACCTAGTTCCCACCATAAAAAGGCATCAACTAGCCCCAGGCAAAAAGAGTTTATTCATTTGCAATCCATACAATTAATATTATCACCCTTTATCGTCAAAAATTATATTTGGAAAAATACTTTCAGGAAGAACCACCCAAACCCTTTGGACTTTTTGTATACTTGAGGTTACTACCAATAAAATGTAAAGCAAGAGGCACACTGAAAATGTACCATTTTAACAATCAATGTGATTTTCTTGTGAAAGCATGGTGATTACATCCACAAGAGTGAACAAACTAAACAACCAGTCAGGAAGCAAGATTAGAAGTAAAGAAAAAAATAGAAATAAAAAGAACAACCCGGGCCATTTGGAAGAGAAATTAAAGTTTGATCCATGTATTAAGGACTCTAGAAGACATTGAAAAGGTGAATTCCCCTGTTCCAAGTCCAACTGCTTGGTCCGAAATCCGAAATGAAAATCATGTGCAAAACATGCCAATTTAATTATGTTACATTGAGTCAACCATGAGGTAACCATTGATCATGTGATCATTGCTTCTGTTATTATACGATTATGGCTGGGTGTCATTATGTAAAGTTTTTATGATGAAGTTATCTGATCGAGGCAATACCAAATGTGCAAGTAATACCATGGGTAGCAAATTATTTCCGTATTATCTTTACGTGTTACCTATCTTGAGAAAACACTATGAGTGTATGTGAAATACCCTTCACCATGCCAATGACATTATACGCCAAGTGAAAATAAATACATATGACAAAAATCATAAATAAAGCGGATTTTCATATTTAGGTGGCATTTAATGGTTACTGTTGAAGAAGTTTTATTAGAGCGATGTAATGAACCACTTCCCGATAAACGATCATACATGTTTTATTAACTTGCCCAAACTATATGACATGGAAACATCAACGATTGGATTGCACCAACAACCAATCATTAACCGATGGAGAAGACCTCATATGTGTATACGGCTGCACAACTGAAATGCACCTACACTTAGAGTTGCAAATATCAAAGGAAAAAATGATAAAAGAGAGTGACCTGGCTAGTATGAATCCGTCCATATCAATATGAAGCCACTGGATGTCACATGGAGATATCATCCTCTAGCATGGGTAGCAGCCCGAGCCGGCGCATCTTTCCGAGTAGTGGCGGCAGGAATAATCTCCATGGTATTCATTGAATTCTTTTTTTCATGAATACCAGCAAGATACATCAAATATAGGTACAATATACACACATTATTAAATCTTTGATATTCATCTGAATACCAAGGAATACCCTTGGCGCCACCCCTGATCTTTCCTCTAAGTGCTCGATCTCAATTTTGTTTCCACACCCTAGAGCAGTGCCAAATCTAATGCGACTTCAGTGTGCAGGTGAGGCGACAAGGTCCAACATATTCGAAGTGTGTGGTGTCGAGAGTGATTGTGGCGCCACAGTGCGTAGTTGCTACAGAAGTATGACACAGTGGAGGCAAGCGTCATGACGGATGGCGTTGCTCCCCGATGGCATTGGTCCAGTTGGGGCAAAGAAAATGGTGGCCACGATCTTGGGTTTGCAAGGGGCCGGTAGGAGTCAGAGATGATGGTGGTGGCAGGGAGGGGAGTAGTAGTCATTGTTTTCCACACGCACACCTCTTTTCGGAATTCGTACACACGCAGGGGTCATCGTCTGCTTCTAGCACCGCCGGGACTGCGAGACAACGAGCAATACCGACAGAGGAAATCTCATCCTTACCTTCCCTCTATCGAACATGTGATGCTCTCACCCACGCCTTCTGGCCACCGTCGCCCTGTGCTCTCCCTCAACCAGAGATGCACCACCGCCTCGTGCTCTCCCTCGACCAGAAATTCAACGCCTCCGGCCGCCGTCCCTTAGGCTATGGTTGCTTGACACAGTGAGAAGACTGGGAGGGGCGGGCACAGGGAGAGATAGAGAGGGGCGTTCCCTATTACATCGTCGCCATCGTGTACCAGGTAGAGGAAGGATGCGAGAATTCGGAGGAAAGTTTAGTAGAGGTTTTTTCGGGAAGGATTGATATGGGCCCATGGTCTACACATGGGCCTAGAAGACAACGACACAAGGCAGCGCACTAGTGAGCCACTCTCTCATAGGTCAGGCTACATGCGCCAAACACAGCCCTGACACGCCGAGAGGTCGGCTTTCCTCGGATCTTTTATAGGGTTTTAAAAGATTGTCACAACATGTTGAATTTTCTTCATCTGTGTGATTTATTTTCTCCTAAAATTAGTTGAAAATTTGGTTTTTTAATCGACTGAGACATAGTTGCACCATAAAAATGTTGCTTATTACGGGCTAAATATACTTACATTATTGTACCTTTAAAGTGGAAAAAATATGTTTTGATCCTTTGTGGGATAGTCATTATGTCCGGCTATTTTGAGGCTTAACGAGAAAACCACCAACCAAGTTACTCCTGGATGTTTCAGTAAAAAAAAAGGTTATTCCTCAACGTGATGTCGTTATCTGCGCAAAAGAAATTCAGATCGTGCAGTCACATCGATGCCCATAGCCTTTTAGGAGGAGGGCTTTTCATGTGGGTAGATTGGCATATATCCACGGAAGTGCATGCATAGCACGCATAGCATGTAACAGCAACACCATTAATTTGTCGAAATAGACCGGTGTTAAATGGATAGGAGCTCACAACGGCTGCCCACGCTTTACTGAAGAAAATATGTTCTGATGTTAAATTATATACACCTTTGTCCGGAATAAAAGAAAACATACGAACTTTATTCAACCGAGATAACAGATATACATCATTTGTAAGGAATGATACACTTATATTCTTAGGATCCTCAAACCGATACAGTAGGAGAAAATCTAGTCAATCTAACAAGCTCGTGAGCAACCTTATTGCTTCTCTATCACAATGTTTGAACCTAGAAACAGGAAACAACACAAACAATAAAGTAGCAATCACAAAAACTGCCGCCATCATTAATTCCAGCCGACCGTCCGTTATTATTCATGGTTTCAATGACCTTCAAACTATCTGAATTACAACGAATCGATTGCATCCTATCCGTTGCACGAGTGAAACACCAAATCTGAATGGCAAAGCGTCCACTGTCAGAATGTCCACACACTGATCCATTCTCCAGAAACCTCGTGCAATAATTTTTCCTTTCTCCTTCCTCAGATAGCCCAGCCGTATCCTTAAGAAGATCATGATCAAAATAAGCATCAACATTAAGCTTCACGAATCACACTGGTGGACGAACACCACCCCCCCCCCCCTCTCCTCATAGAAGCGTTGTAATTAATGGTAAGAGCTTGTATCCCATTGAAATTTGGTTAACATCTTGAATTTTCTCCTATCACAAGTTTTCGTCTTCCCACCATAAATACCAAGTCATAATGGCAATCATGTCACGGATATTCTGAAACCCCATAATGGATANTTTGAACCTAGAAACAGGAAACAACACAAACAATAAAGTAGCAATCACAAAAACTGCCGCCATCATTAATTCCAGCCGACCGTCCGTTATTATTCATGGTTTCAATGACCTTCAAACTATCTGAATTACAACGAATCGATTGCATCCTATCCGTTGCACGAGTGAAACACCAAATCTGAATGGCAAAGCGTCCACTGTCAGAATGTCCACACACTGATCCATTCTCCAGAAACCTCGTGCAATAATTTTTCCTTTCTCCTTCCTCAGATAGCCCAGCCGTATCCTTAAGAAGATCATGATCAAAATAAGCATCAACATTAAGCTTCACGAATCACACTGGTGGACGAACACCACCCCCCCCCCCCTCTCCTCATAGAAGCGTTGTAATTAATGGTAAGAGCTTGTATCCCATTGAAATTTGGTTAACATCTTGAATTTTCTCCTATCACAAGTTTTCGTCTTCCCACCATAAATACCAAGTCATAATGGCAATCATGTCACGGATATTCTGAAACCCCATAATGGATAAAGCCTGATCCGACATGTGTAACAAGAATTTCAAGACAGACTCACCAACACGATCCACTTTGCTAGCTCTCACAATAATTTCGTCCAAACCTAGTCTTTTCCGGACCTCCTTAGCTTTCTGGCACTGAAACAACAAATGATTCGTGCCTCCTAGCCCAGATGCACAATATGAACAAATTGAAGAAACTTTCATGTATCTATTGGCTAGCGTAACGCAACAGTGAAGAGTGCCATGTAGTGTCCGCCAAATAAAAAATCCACCTTTGCCAGACAAGATAAATTCTAAACTTGCACCAAATGGGATTAAAATTGGTTTGACCCATTTCATTTGTACGACAGAGTTTCCTTCCATGTTGGTGATCCCATTCAACAAAATATGCAGAACAAACAGGAAAAAACCCATTATTAGTACATTGTTGAGGAAATCGTTAACTGGTAGCTGCTTGGTTGGCTAGCGAGTATGGGATTAATAGGCTGACCAGCAAATTAATCAATGAATCAGCCGATTTATCAGTTTATCGACTACTCGATGACCCTATGAGTAGGGATTAATCACCATGTTAACTGGTTAATTGGACAAATTCTTGAACATGGCTTAGTAAAACTCCAAGCAACAATATTTGACATATCAAACTGGGGGAAGGGATAACAAGGACCCGTTGTGCATCAATGGGCAAAAAGGCCTCTTTGCTAAATCTGGACGACAAATGGTTGAGCATGCGGTTGTGAAGGAACTTTTTGCGGGGCTCTCTTGTGTATCGTTCTATGAACGGGAATGGGCTATTAGTGGTGTTTGGTTCAAACAGTAGGCTAATTTTTTTTAAGTGACTTTACTTGTGGAATAAAGACTTAGTTTACGTCATGCCGGTTAAATGAGTGATGAAACGAGTGAAACTATTTGTGAAATGATTGAAATTAATTTTTTGAAAGAGGGAAATGTTTTTTATTGGCTGAAATTCATTTATTTAAATCAATGGAATCGCTTTGAAAATATATTTTTATGAATGAAATCAATTTTCTGAAATGAGAGAAATGTGCTTTTTCAAATGAGTGATGAAATACTTCTTTTGAAACGAGTGAAATTGTTTTTCAATGAGTAAAACAGTAAAATTAAAACTAGTTCAAATATATTGGTGATTGACCTTGTTATGAAGATCTTGTTGCCACGAATTCGAATACATATTTCTTTAAACGAAGTTTTTGTTCCAAAAATATTTATCATCCAAAATTTTAGTATGAAACTAGGGGTGGTGTAGTTAGCATGTATCCAACCGTTTTTCTCTCCACACACCCGCACACAGGTGAGGTCCATGTTTGGTTGTGTATTGTAAAACAGTCTTGTTATATCTCAGTCGACTATGACTTGGTTAAGCCTCAACTTTTGCTATATTTGTGAGATCTTACATTGATATTCATGCAGGTTTTTTTTATTATATAGAGAAAAGTATATTTTTCGTCCCTCAATTCTTGATGAAGTCTAGATTTAGTCCCTCAACTATAAAACCGGACAATTTGCACCTTCAACTTTTAATACCGGACAATTTTTGTCCATCGACACAACTGAAGTGGTTTCCGAGCTGACCTGGCATGTTTTGACCGGTCATAGTCCAAGTGGCGGTATTTCTCTATCCTACTCATCATATCTCTTCTTCCCTTGTATTATCCCTCGAATGAGCGGTTCATTGAGCACTTAGAGTGCACCGGCTGCACAAGCGCGGTGGTGGCATGGCAGGATGCCGGCGGCGATGACGCGGAGCTAGCGCTCGAGGGGTTCTGTGACACGCGTGTTTCTGTCGCTGTGCCGACTGGTTGTCCCTGTGGTTGCGCCAACAAGAGGGAATCATCCAGCAGCTTGCCGGGAGCAGCACGGATTGCCCGTAGCTGCATAGGCCTCCTCCATGGCTCGCCATGTGCAGGCGCTCCACCTCGTCGTCGTAGTAAACCACACCACAGGAAGCAACGCCGGAGGACCTAAATAGCTGACGCCCAAATCGTCTTCCTCGACTCGGGTGACTGTCACAGCGCCGCAATCTCCTCCTCCTGCAAGCTTCGGTTCTCTCTGTCGGCTTCCTAAGCTCCCCATGCTCCTACCTAAGCCTCACGCGTCCTCCCCAAGAAGCCCGTGCTCCGCCGCTCGTTGCCGTCGACGCAGCCGTCGCTCCGGTGCTTATCCGCCACATTTGAGCACGCGTACGAGTTATTTACCTAAAACCACCACATTTGGGGCTAGGATAACAACTTAGTACCACATTTGTGCCAAGGCACAAAAAACCACCAGATTTGCGCCTAATGAATAACAAAGAGCACTGATGGTCTGATTTGCTCGTGAAAACAGCGAAACTGACACATTGGGCCCACCTGTCGGGCTGACGTGGCGAAGACCAAAACGTTTGACTGACTGATGTGGCAAATGATCCGGGGGCCCCACCTGTCATTGACTAGAAAGTCATCTTCTTCACACCATTTTTTCTATGAAGCATTCCATCGAGCACCTTATGTGCGTTCATCCTCTGGCCACTGAAGAAGTCACAACACGCCATGGCCACGCCGGAGCAGTGACCAAAGGAACGGCGGGAGTGGTGAGTAGAGGAACGCCTCCGTCCCGTCCGCAGCTCACGAAGCTGGCATACGCAGCGGCGCGGGCATGGTGCCGGCCGAGCCAAGTTGTGGCCGCGCAGGGGAAGGGGCGGGTGGCTCACCTTGAGCACGTATGCTTGCTCAGATGCATCAACGCCATGCGTGAGCACGCATGCGTGAAGAAGAAGGTGAGGACATACTCGTGTTCATGTTTGGCAGACTCGGAAGCGAACTCCGTCGCGCCGCCCGACGGAGTCGCCGTGTCCAGGAAGCTTCGCGGGACCTGCGCCTCCTCGCTAGCCATGCCCGCAAGCCAGGAAGCCTACGCCATGCGTGAAGAAGAAGGCGAGGGCATACATGTCGTCGTCCATGGCGGACTCGCCAGCGAACTCCGTCGCGCCGCTCGACGCAGTCGCCGTGTACAGGAAGCTTCGCGGGAGCTGTGCCTCCTCAATGGCCCTGACCGCAGGCCAGCACGTCGACGCCAGGAGTGAGGTGGCCTTGGGCTAGCTTGAGCAGGGCTCGGCTGCCGCGGCCATGGTGGACATGAAGCTCTCGGCTTGGCCGTCCATGCCGGCGGCCATGGTGGACATGAAGCTCTCGGCTTGGCCGTCCATGCCGGCGGGGGCGGCGGCCAGATTCGGTGGTTCATGGCGTGCAGGGAACAGGCTGAGGCGGCTCGGGCCTAGCTTGAGCAGGGACTCGGCTGCCATGGCCATGGAGCTCTCGGCTCGGCCGCCCACAAGCTGCTCGATACAATGCTCCTAAGGAATAAAGATGGGATGAAGATGAACGTGTAGTCAATGACAGGCGGGGCCCGCATCTCATCTGCCACCTCACCTAGTCAACATTTTTTTTGTACTTGGTCTTTGCGACGTCATTCCGACAAGCATGCCCTACCTGTCAGTTTGGCTGTTTTCACGACCAAATCGCAGCATCAGTGCTACGCGTTACATGTTAGAAGCAATTTCGGTGGTCTTTGTGCCCTGACACAAATGTGGTACTAAGTTGTTACCCTAGCCCCAAATGTAATGGCTTTGGGTAAATAACTCCACGCGTACGTGCTATAGGTGAGCCCCTGGTCGTTTCTCCCCTCTCCTTGAGCCTCCCCGTGTCATCTAGCTCGCTGCCCACATAGCGCTGCCCGTCGTTGCCGGCGAAGCTTCGGCCATCCCGCGTGCCCGTGCTTGCTTTCCCAGACGCGCGGACACACCAGCTTGCTCCAAGGCGTGGCGCAGCCTCTCCCCGCTAGCACCCGCCTTGTCCAGATTCCAGAGTGCCGGTGCAAGCTAATTTGTTGGCGTGGACCAGTCAAAACCAGTCAAAATCCAAGCCAAGCAAGAAGTGAAACCGGGGCAGCTATACAAGGGATGAAATTTATCCGGTATGAAAAATTTAAGGTGTAAGATGTCCGGTTTTGAATTTAAGGGACCAAATCTAAACTCCGCTAAAAATTAAGGAACAAAAGATATATTTTTCTCTATTACTCCCTCTGTAAATTAATATAAAAACGTTTAGAACACTACTTTAGTAATCTAAACGCTTTTATATTAGTTTACGAAGGAAGTATATATTATATCATTGACTGACTTAGTCAACTGAGACCAGCCACCACCCTAAGGCCCGGCACCGGTAGAATTACGCATTTTTGTGCTCTCTCTGCTTTTGCTCTTACGGCTGCTCCTCACAAGCTGTTATCACCGTCGGTGTTGCTGTCAGATGTCAATGAGTAAGGACGAGACAAAGCTGTTGGAGGATGGCCGGCGCGCCGTACCAACTAACACGAGCATGAGCTTTAGGGAATGTTGAGCCGTACGTGGCGTCCCTTTGTAATCAAACTCTTCTACCGCTACCGGTCATCCGTTTATCATCCCGCCGTCCGCGCCGCATAAATACGAGCGCACGCACAGCTCGTAGCAGCGCACCAGGAGCAAAACGAGTTGCAACATGGCTGCGTCCGTATGGTTGTTCTTCTCGCTGGCGTCGCTCGGTGCCCTCCATGTTTCCGCCCTCAGCGTCCGCCTCCTCGCCAGCCTCGCGCCCTGCCTGCGCGGGCCCAAGGATCTCCGGCGCAGGTACGGCGCGTGGGCCGTCGTCACCGGCCCGACGTCAGGCATCGGACGCTCCATGTCCCTGGAGCTCGCGCGGCGTGGCCTCAACCTTGTCCTCGTCGGCCGTGACCCCGCCAAGCTCCGGGATGTCTCCGAGACCATCTCCAGGGCTCACGCCGTGCAGACCAAGACCGTGCTGTTCGATTTCTCCCCCATCTCCACCGCGCAAGGTGTGAAGAACTTAATACGAGTAGTGCAGCGTGCGTGCGTGTCCTTGTGGTCACTGTCCACTGATCGGTCATGTCCTGTCGTGTCGATGGATCTTCCGCATGCAGGGGACGAGGCGATGCGGCGGCTCCGGGAGGCGGTGGCGGGGCTGGACGTAGGGTTGCTGGTGAACAACGCCGGGGTGGCGAAGCCGGGCGCGGTGTACATGCACGAGGTGGGCGTCGAGGCGTGGGCGAGGATGATACGGGTGAACGTGCTGACGCTGACGGAGGTGACGGCAGCGGTGCTGCCGGGGATGGTTCGGCGGGGCAGGGGCGCCGTCGTGAACATGGGCTCGGGGTCGGCGTCGGTGCTCCCCTCCTTCCCGCTCTACTCCGTCTACGCCGGCACCAAACGGTACGTCGCCGAGTTCTCCAGGAGCCTCGCCGTGGAGTACGGGAGCTCAGGCATCGACGTGCAGTGCCAGGTACGTAGCCGGCGTGCCGCTCGCATCCATGGCGTCGTTGTGTCGTGTCAACAGGCTCCCCTTTGGTTGTGTCGTGTCTGCAGGCCCCGTTCCTGGTGGAGACGAACATGGTGTCGAGCGCGGTGAAGGCCAGCTTAAACTCGCAGTTCGTGCTGACCCCGGACGCGTACGCACGCGCGGCGGTGCGCTGGATCGGGTACGGCACGCTCTGCGTGCCCAACGTCGCCCACCGATTACAGGGGTGGTTCGTCGGCCTGTTCCCAGACTTCGTCACAGACGCGTACCGCCTGGGGAATAATCTGCGGCAGAGAGCCATCTTTCGGAGGGTCAAGCCGTGGAGGAAATCGCAGGGGAACTCTCGTGTTCCTGCCCAGGACAAGGTTGGTGTTGGTGTTCGCTCGGATTAGGCTGGTCATAGTGCAAAGTAACATAATAGTAGTATCATAGATAAGTTCATTTATTAGCTCATAGACTCATCTTCTTTTGAAAAGCACTATGTTACAGTAACATATTATGTTACCACCTCTCATTAATTACTTGCCACATAAGCAGGATTTTCTCGAAGTGCGCTATGTTACTAGCTAAGTTACTCCCACTATGACTAGCCTTAGATGGTTCGGAGTTCGTGGTTACTGGAGCATGTTGTGATGAAGTTGCTCCATGTTTTTTTTTTGAGGGAAAAGTTGCTCCATGTGTTTTTGTGCAACAGTTGTTCACGCAAATGTTAAATAACTGGTTGGGCAAAACTGTTAAGTGATGGATTTTTTTTGCGGGGAAGTAATGGATTTATAAAAAAAAGCTTTCAACCCGCTTTATAAATAAAGCCATCACCATGTCCATATAACAAGTTTAAGTGCAGCGAAATAAAATAGTCTGCTAGGACAACAACACAAACACGCCAAAAAAATATCATAAAAGAACCTAAATGATAAGTGCCACACGTGTGACACGAAACACTCTGGTGCTAACGTTTTTTAAATAAAGTTGCCATCCGAAAAGAAAAATAAAATAAAATTTGTCATTCAAAAAAAAGTGACCATGCTTGACAACTAAAGTTGTCATCCTCGCGTCACCAAACTTGCCATCAACGTTCGGAGTTGTCATGTGTTCGTGTTATATGTATGACACTTATCGGGGTCCTAAAAGAAATAGAGAAAAAGACCACCAAGTGGTCACATACTCAACGCGCCTGTTGTGAGGATAGTCGGTGAGCGATAACATGTGGCACATTCATCATGAGTCTCAAACACTCATCGTCGCGCTGCCTAGACAACAGATGACAATTCTGCAAAAAACAAAGAAAATAGAAGAATGAATCAAAGGCCCGTCTATGAAAGACTCAATCAGTCACGAACTTATTATGCGTCGTCCACATCATCCAAGCTAACGCCACAAAACACAAGTTAGACTAGGTGCCTCTTCCTACCGGTCTGATTGGCTCTGGTTTGAAGGAACCCAGCCAGGTCCAGGGCCTCCCAGTCAGGACCCAAAGCCTCACAGACAAAACTCCAGAGAAATCTCGTCGCCGTGCAAGAGTGAGGATGTGGGTCTCCATCTCGGGGACACCATAAAGGGGGCACAACCCATTCCCCGGACCGTGCCTCTTGAGCACATCCGTCCCAGATGGGAGGTGATCCCTCAATTGCAACACAAAAAAAAATTCATCTTCAAGGGCAAGGGCACCTTCCATAGAGGGAGGTGAGGTCCAGGCAATAGTCGGCCTACGACATAGAGCATGATATCCCAAGCTAATGGAGAAAGGCTCCGAAGATGCAAGACGCAAGGATACGGTGTCCGAATAATCCACGAGCACCGACATGAGGGCATCCCACAGATTAGCCCACCCTAGAGTCTCCAGATGCCCAAATGACCGTCATAACAAGATATTCAAGTGGCCATAATGGGCAGCCGTAGATACCAACACCATCGGTTTGGTGCAAAATGGCTAACAAGTTTGGGAACCCCATACATAATGGGCTCCGCCAACCCATGGGTCAAGCCAGAATAGTGGCCCCTCTGCATAATGGAAATCCACCATGAAAAATATGCGTTAAGTGTACAAAAGTTGTATTGCTTGCACAATGTGTCATCGTTTGCATCACTATTGAAGAACTTTTCTCACCGTTTGAGTGGTGCTAACGACGGTAATTTTGTCAAGTTTGAATTGCTTACCATGTGTGCTATGTGGTTAACGATGGTAGTCGATGTTGATGATTTTTGATGTGTTGTTGATCGCTTCAGTGCGAGTTTGGAGGTCTTTTTTTTCTATAATAATTTGACATGTGCAGCCTTGACGTCTTGACTAGTTTTAGCCTTTGACATGATGTCATCCAAGCATACTTGATATCAATATCCTCTCCTTTCTCGAATTTTTTCGAGGCACAACTAAATGATTAGGGGTTCATGTAGATATTTTTTATAAAGCTTAGCTCCCTTGCAGTTTTAGTGGTCTGATCAATATTTAAACAAAGGAATAAACTAGCCTTCTCTCAAAACAAGGCTTCTGCCTCACTTTATAGATAAAGCAACAGCCACGTTTATCCAAAAAGTTCAATATAGAAAAGATAAACATAAACCTGTCAGTGGAACAATACAAATATGCCATGATAAAAGAAAAAGGAAAAAGCCCTCAAGTGGCGGATAGATCAATGGCTAGGAGGCAGATGAATAACTAGGAGGCGGAGCAATGGCTAGATCAATGAGTAAGGGGCAGAGCAAGACGATGTCCTGCCGTAATCATGTAACATCCCAAATTTCCTATTTGAAATGTTTTACAATATTAGCTAAGCATCTATGCATATTGTTTGAAATTGAGTGGCATTTGAAGTTTCAGAAGATCTTGAGTTGATGGAATTTGAATTCAAAATTTGGCAGTTGAAATTTATTTCAAATCAATGCCTGACAAATACTTGAGAAAAAGTATGAGAGGAGTAAACATGACACTCCAAATATGTCAGATGAAAAACCCTGCCAAAAAGTTTGAATTCAAATCTGAATTTTATTTGAGATTTTAGAAAAATGATTTTTTATAAAGTTTGAGTTTTGCCCGTGAAAAAATGTTCAAATTATAGGGAATATTCCCCTGATCATTTTGATATATATATGTCCTATATAAAATATTTATATTTAAATATATTTTCTCTCTCTCACTAATTCAAAAAAAAATAGAAAAAGGAAAAAAAAACCCCGGGCGCTAGCCAGGGCAACCGGCCCAGCCAGCGCCGACAGCCCACCAGGCGGGCCAGGCCAACCGGCCCAGCGAGGCGCAACCCAACCGAGCCGACCGACCCAGCCGCGCCCGAGCCGAACACCCTAGCCCTCGGTCGCCCGACCCGACTCCCCCCCTCTCTCTCTCTCACCGACACCCCGGCCCCACCCCTTCTTCCTCCTCCCGCAAGACACGCCAACCGCCGCCGCCGCCGGAATCCCGAAGGATCCGGGATCCTCCCCGATCCCCTCGCCCGATCTGCCCCCTCCTCCAAGCCCGGTCTCCCCCTATAAATAACCCCGCCCTCGCCCCGTTCCCTCACTTCCCCCCCCCCCCCCCCCCCGCGCCCCCGCCCCCCCCCCCCCCCCCCCGCGCCCCCGCCCCCCCCCCCCCCCCCCCGCGCCCCCGCCCCCCCCCCCCCCCCCCCGCGCCCCCGCCCCCCCCCCCCCCCCCCCGCGCCCCCGCCCCCCCCCCCCCCCCCCCGCGCCCCCGCCCCCCCCCCCCCCCCCCCGCGCCCCCGCCCCCCCCCCCCCCCCCCCGCGCCCCCGCCCCCCCCCCCCCCCCCCCGCGCCCCCGCCCCCCCCCCCCCCCCCCCGCGCCCCCGCCCCCCCCCCCCCCCCCCCGCGCCCCCGCCCCCCCCCCCCCCCCCCCGCGCCCCCGCCCCCCCCCCCCCCCCCCCGCGCCCCCGCCCCCCCCCCCCCCCCCCCGCGCCCCCGCCCCCCCCCCCCCCCCCCCGCGCCCCCGCCCCCCCCCCCCCCCCCCCGCGCCCCCGCCCCCCCCCCCCCCCCCCCGCGCCCCCGCCCCCCCCCCCCCCCCCCCGCGCCCCCGCCCCCCCCCCCCCCCCCCCGCGCCCCCGCCCCCCCCCCCCCCCCCCCGCGCCCCCGCCCCCCCCCCCCCCCCCCCGCGCCCCCGCCCCCCCCCCCCCCCCCCCGCGCCCCCGCCCCCCCCCCCCCCCCCCCGGGCCCCCCCCCTAAATAACCCCGCCCCCGCCCCGTTCCCTCACTGCCCCCCCCCCCCCTCGCCCGACCCTCCCCTCGCCCGCAATCCGTCGCCGGAGCACCGCACCGCCGCCGCGCCATTGTTACCGCCCCGGCCACCTCCGACCACCCCCGAGCTCCACCAAGTCGACCCCCGAGTTCCCCTCGCTCCGCCGCACCCGCCGGAGGCCTCCGTCGTCGTCCCCGACCACCGGAGCCACCGCGCCGACGTTGCCCGAGCCGCCGTCGACCGTCGCCGTCGTCGACCACCGCGGTAAGCCGCCGGAGACCCTCGCCACCATCCGATCTAAGATCGACGCGTTAGATTAGATCCCCCGAAGGGGTAGGTTTATTTTAAATAAACCGGTTTAGTTCCGGTTTAGTTTTGGTTTTAGTTAGGTTTAGTTAGACCGGCCCGAAGCGGTTTATTACCGCGTGCACGTTTTAGTTATATTACGCCGATGCGTTAGATAGGCCCATTAAGCGCCAGTTTTCGTTTTAGTTAATTTTTTTCGTTTCTGTTTTTAACAGAATAGTTTCAGTTTTGTAAAATCCATATCTTTTAATCTACTTAATATTTTTAATTGATTCTTTTTTTGTTAGTTTACAAATTTGTTGTAGTTTCTGTAGAAAATATGTTTAGTCATGTTAAAATTATTATAAATTGTTTTATTTTAGATTTAGACAGATTAGTAATTCTGCTATAAAGTGAGTTAGAATTATTTTATTTTAGTGATTCTTTTTGTCACTACTTTGTTTTGACCTTACCTAACCGTAGGAATTTATTTGGGCATTTTAGATTTAATAAAAAAATAGTTTTAATCAAAATCTTGTGGTTCTTATTTATTTAACTAGCTACTGTTTTCCTATTATTTTATTTAGCAAATAATTTTATTTTTCCTATGTGATAGTTTATTTTAGGTTAGTTTCTGTAACTTTAGAACATGGACTTTTATTTACAATAAATAAAACTTTTATTTTATTTTTCTTGCTAGGATTGTTTTAGGCATAATAGGAGTTTTATAATAGCTTTTAATGTGATTCTTTTTGCTCCTAGTTGCATGATGAATTCTCTTCTGTTAGTTAGCAAAAACCCATGCTTAGGTTCTGTTAAGAAAAATTTAGTTGTGTAAAACTATTCTTGGTTGATTGTTTGATGTGGTGGAAACAATGATTTAGATTTCTTCGAGTTTTCTTTGGTTTTGATTCGATTGTTTTGTGTGTTATGTTAGCATGCTGTTATGTTAAGTGATCATATGTTTGTATGCTTATATGATTGTTGTTTGCCTCGGTAGAATTTACGGAGTGCGAAGCTTGCTACCACGAGTCCCTAGCTTTCGAAGATCGTCAGCAAGGCAAGTCATTGATCATATTTCTGTTACAATACCTATGATTTTATTGCATTAGAATTATACCTCCCCACCATGCATGCAGTAGGAAAATTTGAAGTTATGTTCTTGAGTAGTATCATGAGGTAGGATGAACCCAATTCCCCTTGTTACCATTGCCCGGGACGAAGTAGTTTATTTTGCTATGCTCGTAGACGGGGTTGGTTGAGTGAATCATAAGGGAGATGTGAGAGTCAAGATGATNNCCTATGATTTTATTGCATTAGAATTATACCTCCCCACCATGCATGCAGTAGGAAAATTTGAAGTTATGTTCTTGAGTAGTATCATGAGGTAGGATGAACCCAATTCCCCTTGTTACCATTGCCCGGGACGAAGTAGTTTATTTTGCTATGCTCGTAGACGGGGTTGGTTGAGTGAATCATAAGGGAGATGTGAGAGTCAAGATGATGACAACCCCATGACTTCAAGCTCAAGATGGACTTCAAAATTCACTACTGGGTGGAGGACGGTTGACGGGCACCCTGGAGAAAACCAGCGGTTGGCCGGGATGCATGGAGAAGCGCCATGACATCTTGCGGAAAGCTTCACCCAGCCACGAAGAGACGGATGTATACCCATTGACCGGAAGCTTACCTGTGCAGCCGCAAGCCATTATGGGCTCTGGCTTGGTCAACCCTAGTTGTTACTCTGGCCGGACGGTGCTACGAGATGTAGAAGAACGGTAGGATTGGATGGGTACCGGCAGTGGCCAGAGGAACTCTTCGGAAGACCCTGTTTCGTTCATCCCGTCTTCAAACACCATGAAGTGCGAAGACTTAAAAGGAGGGAACGATTCTTGCGGGTAAAGTGCGCAAACCTCTGCAGAGTAAAGATCTAATCGATTAGCCGTGTCCCCGGTTACGGACAATATGAGCCTCTGGAACTTGGAAGTATTTCGGATATCTCAACACCAAAATTAATAAATTAATTGAGGGGATTATTATTTAATAATTGGGAATGAGACATTGGTTGGCGGGACCATCTCAATAACTACCAACATTTTGTAGTATTTGTAAACAAGTCCACTGTTGTAGGGAAAAACTGGCTTTTTCGCAAAACAATGAAACTTAGAGCCCCACAGCCAAATTGCATATAGTGATAGAAATTTTTATTATTGTTCTCTCTTCATGACTTGCCAGCATATTCAAAATGCTGACCTACACGGCTGCAACGTCTTATGTTGCAGAGGAGTATTCCGATCAGGGGTGAGGCTACGATCCACGCTTGGCGATTGCCCTATGGAGTCGGATGGACTCGCTATTCTTCTATGCTTCCGCAGCTTATTTAGTTTATTTCTCATGAGTTGGCATTCGGCCGAATTTATTCTATTGTAATAAAGACTCGATATGAGAATCGTGCAATAAATTCAGGTGTGATTGAACTTTGATTATTTCATCAATGTACTGTGTGTGCCAGCATGATCTTGGGATGGTACAGCTACATAGAGACTTGACCGATTTTGGGTCGGGTCGCTACAGAGATGGTATCAGAGCACAAGCTGACCGTAGGATGTAACCCCTAGGATCGGAAAGCCATAGGAAGAGACTATTTATTTTATGTCCTTATCATTCCGTAATTCTCCCCTGTTCATTTCTGACTCCTCTCCGATTTTCAACATTTTAGATGGCCGCTGAGTTCACCCCAGTTCTGCTACCGGAGTTTTGCCAGCCAGATGAGACGATGCCTTTCGGCAAGAAGCTGGTCCAGATCGTGAAGAAGCTGAAGATTGCTCTGCCCTCAATCACCGGGAAGCCTACCAATGCACTTCCGACGGATACCCGCTACAGGATTGAGGTGCACATTCCAGGGAGGACCTTCGGAGGACATTCAGAGCCCATTGACTTTGAGTTTACCGATTTCAATTGGATCCTCGGAAGAGACATGGCGATTTATCGTGCACTTGGACATCTCCGAGAAGAGTACAGGGCCGAGCTCGACCCATCAGACCTCGCCATGATTTCTCGCAGAGCTAGGAATGGAGATATCATCCGCACCGTAGAGGACGACTCCATTCTCTCATATGTCCAAGACTTGGAGTGTCTCCTCAGGAAACGGGAGATCCAGACTCGCCGTAACTCGAAGGTACACAGGAGGCTGTTGTTCCGTGAACTGGAACTGGAGGAGAAAGCACACGCAGACTTCCTTGACCATGAAGAAGAAATCAAGGATTTCATGGAGAGAGTCGACAAGCTGAAGATGGATGTTGCCGCATTAGAGGAAAAGATGGACTTGGGAGAAGACCTTTTTCCGAGTGGAGATGACGGACCTCTCGTGAGCAATGACCAGGATTATGAAGAGAGCTCCACCGAAGAAAGCCGCAAGAGGAGGCGCCGCATCAGAGGACGCCACACCGGAGGACGCCGCACCAGAGGACGCAAGGATAATTGATAAAGATATTTAGTCGACCGCCATGTTATTTTTCCGTTGATCAGTTAGGCCGTTATTTTCGATTAGTCGTGAGAAATTGTAATCCGAGATTGAACCATGTTTGAGTTGATTGAATAATGATTGGTGTGATTATGATTGTGCATTCATATGGGTAGTGATATTTTCTCATTAGACCCTTGTTCTATTCTAATTTTCTCATCCACTCCAAAACACCAGATGCCTCCGAGACGTGACCCCGGTCTCAACTTTCTGCTGGAGCTCACCCAGCTGATCCAGCAGCAGAATGCCCTCATGCAGATGCTCATCCAGAACCAGAACAACAACAACAACAACAATCCACCGCCACCACCCCCTGTTGACAACTTGACCCGTTTCCTAAGGCTGAATCCGCCAGTGTTCTCTAGCAGCACTGAGCCGATTGTGGCCGATGATTGGCTCCGCAAGGTCGGAAGGGAGTTAGCCACTGCTGGATGCACATATGCAGAGAAGGTGCGCTTTGCCGCACATCAGCTTGATGGACCTACAGCCTCTTGGTGGGAGAACTACACCGCCACTTATCCCCTCGCCACCATCACGTGGGATCAGTTCCAGCAGGCTTTCCGCACCGCTCATGTTTCAGCTGGAGCCATGAGTCTGAAGAAGCGTGAGTTTTGCAACTTACGCCAGGGAAACCGTACTGTGGGGCAGTACGTGGATGAGTTCAGCAAGTTAGCTCGCTATGCCCCGGATGATGTGGCCACAGATGCCGCAAAGCAGGAAAAGTTTCTCGAGGGACTCAATGACGAGCTGGGAATGCAGCTAATGGTGGCTACCTTCAACAACTACCAGGAGCTGGTAGACAAGGCCACCATACTTGAAGGCAAGCAGCAGCAGATTGATAGCCGCAAGCGGAAGTATGGCCAGGGGAAGTACAACTCTGGAGCTCAGCAGAAGCCCCGTTA
>LR880972.1:300841878-300862656 GCA_904067115.1 Aegilops sharonensis
CCTATGATTTTATTGCATTAGAATTATACCTCCCCACCATGCATGCAGTAGGAAAATTTGAAGTTATGTTCTTGAGTAGTATCATGAGGTAGGATGAACCCAATTCCCCTTGTTACCATTGCCCGGGACGAAGTAGTTTATTTTGCTATGCTCGTAGACGGGGTTGGTTGAGTGAATCATAAGGGAGATGTGAGAGTCAAGATGATGACAACCCCATGACTTCAAGCTCAAGATGGACTTCAAAATTCACTACTGGGTGGAGGACGGTTGACGGGCACCCTGGAGAAAACCAGCGGTTGGCCGGGATGCATGGAGAAGCGCCATGACATCTTGCGGAAAGCTTCACCCAGCCACGAAGAGACGGATGTATACCCATTGACCGGAAGCTTACCTGTGCAGCCGCAAGCCATTATGGGCTCTGGCTTGGTCAACCCTAGTTGTGACTCTGGCCGGACGGTGCTACGAGATGTAGAAGAACGGTAGGATTGGATGGGTACCGGCAGTGGCCAGAGGAACTCTTCGGAAGACCCTGTTTCGTTCATCCCGTCTTCAAACACCATGAAGTGCGAAGACTTAAAAGGAGGGAATGATTCTTGCGGGTAAAGTGCGCAAACCTCTGCAGAGTAAAGATCTAATCGATTAGCCGTGTCCCCGGTTACGGACAATTTGAGCCTCTGGAACTTGGAAGTATTTCGGATATCTCAACACCAAAATTAATAAATTAATTGAGGGGATTATTATTTAATAATTAAGAATGAGACATTGGTTGGCGGAACCATCTCAATAACTACCAACATTTTGTAGTATTTGTAAACAAGTCCACTGTTGTAGGAAAAAACTGGCTTTTTCGCAAAACAATGAAACTTAGAGCCCCACAGCCAAATTGCATATAGTGATAGAAATTTTTATTATTGTTCTCTCTTCTTGACTTGCCAGCATATTCAAAATGCTGACCTACACGGCTGCAACGTCTTATGTTGCAGAGGAGTATTCCGATCAGGAGTGAGGCTACGATCCACGCTTGGCGATTGCCCTATGGAGTCGGATGGACTTGCTATTCTTCTACGCTTCCGCAGCTTATTTAGTTTATTTCTCATGAGTTGGCCTTCGGCCGAATTTATTCTATTGTAATAAAGACTCGATATGAGAATCGTGCAATAAATTCATGTGTGATTGAACTTTGATTATTTCATCAATGTACTGTGTGTGCCAGCATGATCTTGGGATGATACAGCTACACAGAGACTTGACCGATTTTGGGTCGGGTCGCTACAAATCAACTCACCCTTCAAGTCGCCTAACCGATCTTTGTCCCGTTGACTAGGGAGCGGTGACCCGTGCTACAAAAACGTTAGAAATTTAAATATCGAGTCAGTTGCCCGTCGCAAGAAGACCTGCTCGACAATCATCTTGTTACCAGTCGTTCGAAGGGTTCAGGTCATCGTCGCGAACAATAACCAAAAGAAGCATCATGAGCACTAAATGGGTATTCGATAAAGCTGTCACGCTAATGAAGCAGGGGCCAGACAACATCAAAGATGATGCCAAGCTTTGGACTATGGCGGGTAACCTGAAGAACAAGATTCCAACTGAACTAACTTGTTTCCATTGGGAGGGTGTATCAGTCTTCACGCTTCCAATTCACGAAGACCGAACTAACTTGTTTCATTGGGATGGTGTGTTAGTCTGCTCTCTGCTCGGCCTAGGCTGTGTCCTTCATGCGGCGTTACCTTCCTGAAGGTGTTGCTTTTGAAGAACCTTTCTTAGAGTTCATGTGTTATTAAATATGGTGCTTGATGATGTTGCTCGCTATTTGTGTGTCGTTCGTTGCGTTGGCTATCTTTATTTTTCCTTCTTTTTTTATTTCCACCCCCTATACATAGCTTCAGTCTTTAACGACTTTGTTTTTGCTAGCGTGATCAATTGTGTGTGTTGGTGTTGATTGTGTGCATTCTAGTTGTGCAAAGGTCTAGTGTGTGTTTATTGTGTTTTGTATACTCTTGATACTTGACTATGAGAGAATAAAAACGTCCTTCATCGGAAAAAAAAATAGTGGACTTTGTATTTTCTCTTCTGTCTATCATTAGACACGCATGGTTTGAAAAAGAAAGTAAGGTTTCATTGTTACAAAAGTTTCAGAAAATCGCTACATTTAGGTGACAGAGTATCATGTGAAGATTTTAAATTTCATGCAAAGTCTTTCATGTAGAATAAAAATCAACACACAGTTCTCTCACGAGAACTTGAAGTAACATGTTCATTTATAGAATGACAGCTGTTTTCAGATTTAATAAAAAATTGAAACTACTTTAAGGGTCTCTTTGATTCAAAGGATTTTCATAGGATTTTTGAAGGATTAGAATCCTTAGGAATTTTTCCTACGTTGATCGTTTGATTCATAGGATTGAATCCTATAGGATTTTTTCCTAAGGATTCATTTGTACTACATTTTACAGGAATTCTAACATCCACTCCAACCTTTTGAAAGAAATCCTTTGTTTTTCCCGTGACACAATCAAACAAACTCAAATCCTATAGGGATCCAATGGACATGCCATTCAAATCCTACGTTTTCTCTATTCTTGTGTTTTTGCAATCCTATGAATCAAAGAGGCCCTAAAAAAAATTGGTTGATGTGCATATTGTTATGGTTTTTCAACCGCTAACAAACAACTGCACGAGACATGTCCCCGCCAAAGAAAACTGCGTGAGACATGTGTTTCTGAAGTCTGAATTCAAAATTTGGAGAGTACGCGTTGCATCGTTTTCAAACGAAGGAGTACTTGGAAGTGCACATCGTGCACAGCTCGTAGTTGGCAGCCGACCAGCCGGCATTCCTCAGTCAAGAGCAGGCGGCGCCGGCATGGTTCCTCTCGCTGGCCTTCCTCGGCACCCTTTACGCCGCTGCATTCTCGTTCCGGTTCCTCGCCTACCTCGCGCTCTGCTTGCGCCGGCCGAAGGACCTCCGGCGCCGCTACGGCGCCTGGGCCGTCGTTACCGGCCCGACGTCCGGCATCGGCCGGTCCGTCGCCCTGGAGCTCGCCAGCCGGGGGCTCAACCTCGTGCTCGTCGACCTCAACGCCGCCAACCCCAAGGAAATCTCTCACACCGTCAGATCTCGCCACGCCGTGCAGACCAAGACCGTGGTGTTCGACCTCTCGCTCGTTTCTACTGCCCAAGGTAATTAAACTTGTACAGTTGTACTACTACTCAAACTCAAGCATGCACAGAAGCAAAATAGCAACGAGTCGCTTCATCACTCTCATGGTGACCGCCGGCGGCAGGTGACGAGGCGATGCGGCGGCTCCGAGAGGCCGTGGCGGGGCTGGACGTGGGAGTGCTGGTGAACAACGCCGGGGTGGCGAAGCCGGGCGCCGTGTACCTGCACGAGGCCGACGTGGAGGCGTGTGTGAGGATGATGCGGGTGAACCTGTGGGCGCTGACGGAGGTGACCGCCGCGGTGCTGCCGCGGATGCTGGAGCGACGCAGGGGCGCCGTCGTCAACATGGGCTCAGCCTCGTCGGGGGCCATCCCCTCCTTCCCCCTGCACACCATGTACGCCGCCACCAAAAGGTATGTGTTACACAAGAGGGGCATTTCGGTACGGTGGAGCAAATTTAGTTCCTAGGATGGAGCGAGACTGTGAGACTGATTGGTTTTTCTGCTTACATTACATGTCGGTGGTTCATTCCAAGCAAGTACTCCCTCCGTAAACTAATATAAAAGCGTTTAAAATATTAAAGTAGTGATCTAAATGCTTTTATATTAGTTTACAGAAGGAGTACGTCGCGCAGTTCTGAAGAAGCCTTTACGTTGAGTACAGAAGCAAAGGGATCGATGTGCAATGCCAGGTACAGTAATATAGATTGCCCGTTACATTTTCGACGCATATTTAGCTTCATCTGAGAGTCCCTTTGATTTGATGGATTTCCATGCAAAAAATGGAGGATTCTAATTCTTATGAACTTTTCATACACGTTGGCTGTTTGATTGCAATCCATAGGATTTTTTTCTTAGGATTTATTTGTACCCACATTTGGTAGGGAAATTTCCATCCACTTCGAAACTCACGTAAGGAAACAAATGTTTTTCCTGCGTAAAATCAAACGATCATACAATCATGTAGGTCATGACACTCTATTTGTGCATTTTAGAAATCATATGAATCAGTGAGGCCCTGAATTGTTTCCCTATATAGAGATGATTGCTCAAAGACTAGAAGATATCCAGATTATTGGAGAAGTGTGTATGAACTACTGGGATAAAAAAAATCTAGAATATGTAAGCTAAACACAATAAATACTCCCTCCGTTCCTAAATATATGTCCTTTTAGAGATCCACTATAAAGACTACATTTGGATGTATATATATATAGACGTCTTTTAACGTATAGGTTCACTCATTTTGCTCCCTATGTAGTTTATAGTGAAATCTCTCGAAAGACTTATATTTAGAAACAGAGGAAGTACATAATATGTCACCCCAAAGGACAAGGAAGACTTTAAAATACACATTGAACAGTTAATGAAATTAGGAGTAATAGGAGAAAGTAGAAGCCGGGGCATAGGTCTTTATGTGAGTCATCACTAAAATAGTTATAGGCAAATAAACAAAGAGACATTGTAGAAGATGCTTATAACATTGCAAACAAACAATATTGGATTAATAGAAAACAAGGAAACAAATATTTTTCAAAACTCAATTTAAGACACTAATTTTGCAGTCAAAATGCCAGAAGAATCTATAGAATGGGTAACACTTGCATGTCCTCAAGTACATTTCAGTGGCTTCTGACAACCTTTGGAATAAAAAATGCATCCGGATTACTTTAAATAAAAATGCAAAATATATTTAATGAAAATGAAGAATTCATATAGGTATATGTAGAACATGAGTTGATATTCTCTAAACCGGACAAACAACATATGGCTCTTCATGAAAAAAATGAGTAGAACAAAACGGGTTAATATTATCTAGAAAGAAAACGGAAGTCTGCAAAGAAAAGATAGTTTGTTGACATGAAATAGGAAAGGGAAAGATATATTTACAAGAGCAAATTTCCAAGTTCTTACAATTCGACACTATGGAGAAAGAGGAAACCCCAAAATATCCCATGTGTAAAGAATGTTTGGTAAAGGCGTTTGATCCTTTAGACGGGTAATATATAGATGAAAAGATCAATGTACTGAAAATTAAAATGTTTTTACTGAAAATGAAAATGTTTTTGACCGTCTATTATATCATAGTTTCTTAGGGGCAGCTTAGTTCATTGTTTTAGTCGTCAAAAAAGGGCAGCCCGGTGCATGTAGCTCTCACTTGCTCCGGGAAGGGTCCGGCTATTTTGGGTCTATAGTGCGCAGCCTTTCCCTACATTGTTGTAAGAGGACTTGAACCCGTTACCTCATGGTCACAAGACAGCAACTTTACCACTACGCCAAGGCTCCCCTTCTGTTTTAGTCGTCGAAACCAGTACAAAATCATGCCCAATTACTTTTCCTCTGAGGGTTGAATGTTATGCTTGTTTGGTGGTTTCGTAGTGCACCGAATCATCTTTTTCAAATTTTCGGTAAAAATTAAAGCATTAAGAGTCCCCTATTCCAATAGGTTGAGTTGTCCTATTTGCCGCTCAATGCGACAAATAATTGGACAAACTCCACACCAGCCATACGGGCTGGAAATGGAGCGGCCTATTTAGGTATCTGTTTTTCATGAAAAAGTGAACATGGTGCGGACGTGGAGTTTCTACACCCAGGAGCAAATGCTCCTGGTGTGAACAGTAGAATAAAAAAAATTAAAAAAATGTCAAAAAATTCTGATTTTTTTGTGGCATACTTATACGAATGTTTGTTGTGCACGTAAAATTTCGTCGCGAAATCACATTGGTGGAAGGTGTGGTAAAAAAACCAAATCGATGCTCTGAAAATGTTACTTACAAAAGCATTTTGCGTATCTGATTTTGTTTTTTTCGGCATGACTTCTACGGATGTGATTTCGTGATGAAAATTTTTATGCACAAGAAACACTTGTTCTATTTTTTTTATTTTACTGTTCACACCAGGAGCATTTGCTCCTGGGTGTAGAATGGTACTTTCGACATGGTGCCTCCTATTTGACGCATTTCATGTCAAACAAAGCCACGACGCACAGGGCGAGCGCAACTGGGATGGACCATTAGAGGCTGCTGTAGCGAGCAGACCACTGTATACTAATTTTGGCTTTACTAAAAAAGTATACTAGTTTGGTACTTTAGCGAACATACTGTAGCATCAAGCTGTGAACAGCTTCTAAATTCCAAGTTCTTTTTAAAATTCATGAACATTTTTTAAAGGTAAAAGAATCAAAACGCGAATGAATTTGGAATATGCTAACATTTTTTAAAGACGTGAACATTTTGTAAATTCCCCAAAAACATTTGAACACATGAACATTTTTAAAATTTGTGAACAAAGTTTAAAAACTGGGCCATTTTTTGAAATCCTGAAGAATTTTGTGAAAACACAAACATTTTCAAACATTTCTATAATTTTGGAACAATATTTGAAAACAGGGACTTTTTTTAAAATTCTGAGCTACTTTTAAAAAGCATGATATTTTAGAAATTCCTAAATATTTTGTAAAAACGTTAACTTTTTTGAATTTTTGAAAAATATTGGTTGCAGGAGCATTTTGTGAAACTCTGACAATTTTTTAAAGTTGAGTATGTCTAGGGCACATCAAGTAAAAGCAATAAGAAAAACAAAGAGGAGACTCACGAACGAGGAAGAGGAAGTAACATAAACGGACAAAAAGGGCCGGCCCTGCATCAAATATGGTTTTCCCATTAACATGAACTCGGGTGTGTAGAAATCCCTCAGAGGAGCCTTTCATCTAGTTTTTCTAGGCCTTCCTAACTCCATGAGGCTTCTCATGACAAAGATAGTGGGAATTTAAGTTAAAAAGTTTTTTTTAAAGAAGATAGTGGGAGCTTTCCCTTTGAGATGTCTAAAAAATGGTTCCTTTCGCGATACATTGGCATACTTGCACTGTGAGCATGGATGCGCTCTCAAAACAAGCTTTCATCCCGCTTTATATGTAAAGCAATAATCACACAAAGTACACGACCGTCACAAAGCTAAGCCGTCCCCCGCGCGTCGCCTCTGGCGCACGGGGGAAACCCTAACCGCGCCGCCAGCCGCCTCTCCCCGCTCCTCCCCCGCTTTGCCGCCGCCGAAGGGGACACTGGCGAAGCCTGCGTGGTCCCCAGGGAAGGTGGCGGCGGGGCATCCTCGTCGTTCTCGCGCAGATCTCGTGGCGGCCGATGGCTCGCGGCGGCCGGTGGCGCGCGGTGGTGTTCCGCCGTTGGCTGGCGCTTGCTGCCCGTGGGGCGGCGTCCCTCACGACGGCGGGGCTGCCCCTGAACGGCGCTTGGTAGTGGCCACGTGGCGGCGCGCGGGTGGACGGATCTGGGGTTCCGGTCTGCGTCCTCGTCGTGGCAGCGCTTGCCGTTGCCCTCGACCATGAGGCGTGGTCCGGGACGGGCCGAGCGCCGGTGGTGCTGGCCAGGACGCATGCTGGCAGCGCCCTACTTCACCTCGCGCCGTCTCGCTGGCCAATGGTTGTGGTCATCTTCTTCGTCGGAGATGGCCGGCCAGAGGCTTGGTGATCGGATCTCGAGATCTATCATCTAGTCCCGGCTGCGAGTTGGGGAGACATGGTTGCCGGTGAAAACCGAGCCGTTGGCAGGCGATGGCGGCGTTCTATGCCGTTACCTTGATGGAGGCATCGTCGTGTAACTACTGTCGACCCACTCGTGCTGCTCTGGGGGAAACCCTAGGATCTGGTGTTCCAGATCGGACGATGGCGGCACTGCGGTGTCGTTTCTCTCTTGGGAGCATCGTTTGTGGAGCGGCGCTGGAAGTCAGAGGCAGGAGGTGGAGCGACTTCGTCTTGCACGGAGCTTTGGTGGAGATGTTAAGTCATGCCTGACCGACAGGTGCTACGCTTTGTCATGCCTGGTCGGCAGGTGCTACGCACGACAGATCTTCCAAAGACTTCAAGCTGTGTCGGCTGGTGGTACTTGGCAGCATGGTGCTGAGGTGTATCAGTGGCGAACGCGACATGCACAGCCAGTGGCGGCGCCAGGGGTCTTCCCTGGACTTCCATGGAATACCAAAGAATTACTAATCCATTGGTATATTACTGCTAGCTTGTTGTATATTTGCTGTCATATTGCTATAAAATTCACAGTTGAATACCAATGAATACCAAGGAAGAAGTTCCTGCCGCCGCCACTGTGCACAGCTGTTTGCGTGCAGGAAGGAGTTGCCGTTGGGCGCCGTGGTGGCGTCGACGATAGCTAGACCGAGCAAGATTGATGCATCAATACAATTCTAAAGATGGAGCAGTGGCAGTTGGCGGCGGCGGCCTCTAAGAACACGCCGGACCGACGAGACCCATGCCCGACAGGCGTCCTAGATGGGTCCTCAGGTCTTAGATGTTAGGTTTGCTGCGATGTCTTTTTGATATTAGACCCAGGCTATCTGCGCCCCTTCATCAACTGGATAGGTGTAGCGACAGTTTGTTGCTTAGACAACGGCTTTAGTCTTGCTGTGATATTACTTTGTAAGGTCTTGTGAGAATAATTAATAAAATGGCCGTATGCATCGCCCAAATGCAGAGATTGGGATTATCCTCTTTTTTAAAAAATATATAAAATACATAGCCGAACGATACAAGATGATGAAGTAGTCTCTTACATAACTGATCCTAGGATAATCGAGGAACATAGAACGCGAGCGACTACGCAACTGAAAGATGACGTAGAAAGACATGGGAACACCGTCACAATACGCCTACACCTAAGCTCCACCACGCTCTCGCTAACAAGCTAGCACTTTATCTCGTGCAGGCTCCATTCTACGTGGCGACCAGGATGGTGTCAAGGCTGGCGGAGACCGGGCGGGCCGGGCGCCTCTCTATGTTCCTCATCGCGCCGACGCCCGACGCGTACGCGAGCGCGGCGGTGCGGTGGATTGGCCACGGCCCGCCCCTCTGCGCTCCCAACCTTGGCCACCAGCTCCTGTGGTGCCTCGCCGCCGTCGTTCCGGACTTCGTCCACGATTGGCTCCGCATGCGCGGGCACCTGCAGCACAGAGCGCTGGCTCAGAGAGCGCCGAAACGTCGCGCCGGCGTGCCAACAACTCTCAAGTGAATTCCTGGTGCTCTTGTACAATATGTCTGTGTTCCACAAACCACACGTTCTAGTGTTGGAATAACTGAATTCCCAATGAAATGAATCATGTACGTATTTTGCAGAGGAAATGCAATTATTTGTCCACGTATTGCACCTTCACCGTTCGTTAATTAGTTGCATTCAACATTTAGGGTGTGTTTGGGAGCTTAAGTATTTTTGAAGTTTTGTAGGAATAATGTGGTTTCTGAAAAACTTCAGTACTAAATACTTTGAGGTGTTTGGATAGAAAAAATACTGCAGTTTAAGAAACCATAGTATCTCAAAAACTATGGTATTTTTGTAGTATTTGAAAAAGAGGACGGGACCTCTTTTTTAAAATTGAGAAACGCTGGCTCATTGGCCTCTCTAAGTCCATCTTCTTATGACCAATATTTTCTAGATTATAGATCTATCTGGCCAGAGTACACGCACGAATGACTTAGCACCGACCGGAAACACATACAGGGGTGTGTTGCTCCCGTTCTCTTCCAGATATTCGATAGGTCGGCGAGCAGCCGTATAACGCTTCCAGGTTCCGTTTTCCTATAAGAGCCCTCGATCTTTATGTCATGGCCATCTTTTACCACTGCTTCTAGACATGCGAGCTGCACCTTCAGTCCCTGTCACAATGCTCCGTCTTTGATGGATCACAACAGATAACTCATAATGTATACTAGCATGTAGGAGTAGTAGAGAACGTGCTCATGCCCAGCATGCATACGGCGGCCGTTAGCATGAATAGATGGCCGTGAGAGCAGCTAAATTAGGTCCGGCTTTATGTATGATCAAGATTATCCATGCAACGATAGAACAATTGGTCAGAATCACAAAAACTTAATAAAACTGCCATTTGCCAAACACCTTCACAGTTTTACCAAAACTGAGAAAAACTACGTTTTTTAGATACTAAAACCCTGTTTGGTAGCAAAGTATTTTCTAAGTTTTCTGTGAATACTACAGTTTTTTAGATTATCATAGTTTTATTTATTGATTGCCCCTAAAAACTGTGGTTTTAATACTACAATATCGGCAAAACTGCAGTTTTTTCTCTGCATAAAAAAAAGAACCCAAGACATCTTTTTTTAAAACTGAGCAACCGAAAAGAACAATGCAATGCATAAAGCTTGGCTGTGCGGTTGCAGTTCGTGCAGCTTTATGACATGGTGAAGTTGCTGCCGGCTATGCCATGTTGCCGGGTGCCCTCTTTGGTAACCAACAAGCCCTGAGACTAGTCACAATGGGTAGTAACTTAGACTAGTAACATGCATATGTTACTAGTCTATGTTACTACCATCATAATGGGTAGTAACATATGTGTTGTGTCATGCAACACTTCATTTATTACGTTGTAGACTCATCTTTTCTTGATATGTGTGATGTTACAGTAACTAGCTATGTTATCACATGCCTCTCTTTCTTCATTAATTACATGTTACATCATTTATTTTGCCTAGATAAGTGTGATGTTACCACATATGTTACTTCCACTGTGGGTAGTCTGAGCGTAGGTATTCACTGGAGGTCACTTTGTGCTAGCTTTCGTTCTTATGCATCCAGATGGCAATGGCTAGCTAGCTACAAAAATGGCTGCTCTAGTGCCGTGTACATGGTCGTTCTTAGTCTGGTCAGTTGGGGCATGCAACTACGCTGATAAACTGAATTGTTCGCTAGCTAGCATTTTTATGTCGCTGCATCAAACAGATTCTCATTGTCGTGAATACTCTGAAATATTATGTTGTGTCAAAACCACAGTATTTGATACCTACATGATAAATTATTGTAGTTTTTCGATACTTTGGTTTTTACAATACTTTACTATGATACTAAGGCCTTGTTTGAGAAAAACTACATAATATTATTGTAGCTGCTTCCCACCGCTGCTTCCCCCACCGCACAGCCGCCCGTGACCAAGAAGCCGCCTCGCCGCCCCTGCCACATCCGACCGGCACGCTCGTCGGACACCGTCACACTCGTCGGACGCCGGCAGGGCAGCTAGCTGGTCTGTGGGCGCCGCGACTCTCCTCACCGGCCGTCTCCTTCTTCAACACTCGCAAGCTGTTTGAAAGTTTGCCAAGGTACGAAATGGACTCCGCTGACGAGTTCCTTTTTCACAATTTCCTTTGAGACTCCGACGATTCGTCGTCCGACGACGAGGAGGAGATATTGGCTGCCGTGTTGGTCCATCACCACCTCAACAGCCAGCGGCCGTTGTTCCGTGGCTTCATTCCAGGCCACCTTCCGGCGTTGAATCGCAACCGAGAGAGTGGGCATTTCCTTTTTTGGAAGGACTACTTTGATACAACAAACCCGTTGTTCAAACATCACAAATTCCACCGCCGTTTCCGTATGAGTAAGCATGTTTTCAACCGTATTAGAAAGGGAGTGGTCGGCTATGATGACTACTTCGAGTGCAAAGAGGATGCCGTCAGCAAGATTGGTTTCTCCTCTTATCAGAAATGCACTGCCGCCATCCGAATGCTTGCATACGGAGTGCCCATTGATCTCATTAACGAGTACGTCCATATGAGCGAGTCTACATGCCTAGAGTCCCTGTATAAGTTCTGCAAGGCTGTTATTGCTGTGTTTGGCCCTGAGTACTTGAGAGAGCTGACAGCTGAAGATACAGCCCGTTTGTTGGCGATGAATGCCAGCAGGGGCTTCCCGGGGATGCTTGGCAGCATAGACTGTATGCTCTGGGAGTGGAAGAACTGCCCTTCTGCTTGGCAAGGGCAGTATAAGGGACATGTCAGGGCTTGCACTGTCATACTAGAGGCCGTGGCGTCTCAAGATCTCTGAATCTGGCACTCTTTCTTTGGCATGGCTGGATCACACAATGATATCAACGTGCTTCAGCGCTCGTCGGTGTTTGCTAGGCTTGCCGGAGGCAACAGCCCACCGGTGAACTTTACTGTCAACGGCCACAACTACGACAAAGGGTACTATCTGGGTGACGGTATCTATCCTCAGTGGACCACTATTGTCAAGACAATACCCAACCCTGTCGGAGAGAAAAGGAAAAGATTTGCCCAAGAGCAAGAAAGTGCTAGGAAGGATGTCGAGCGTGGCTTTGGTGTTTTGCAATCTCGATGGGGCATCGTTCGGTATCCTGCTAATACTTGGAGCACGCAGAAACTGTGAGAGGTGATGGCTGCTTGTGTGATCATGCACAATATGATCGTAGAAGACGAGCGCCCAAAACGTCTGTACGATCAAGGCTTTCCGTTTCAGGGTGAGAATGTTGTGCATGAGCATGGAGTAGCGGCAACATTTGAGCAGTTCACTCAATTTCATGAAGACATGAGTGATTGGGAAACTCACGTGCAACTGCAAAATGATTTGGTTGAGCATATGTAGTCTCATGTTGGCAACCAATAGATGTATCTTCTTTTATTCGTTTGCAAAATTATGTGAAATATTTTCATTTGTATTTGGCTTGTAAAACTATACTATTTATTTGGGCGGCCAGACTATTTGGCTTGTAAAACATTTTCATTTAACAATATGTTGAATGCAAATCAATGTAAAATTGGGCGGCCAGCCGACCACGCCGGCACATATGGGTCGGCGCGTTGAACGCGCTGCCGACCCATATCAAAAATAAGGCGGACGCCGGGCGAGCGGCCGACCCAAACGAACAAAAAAACAGACGAAATCACCGTCTGTTTAGGTCGGTCCGTTGGAGTTGCTCTAACATTGCTATTTCTTAAAGAAGCACCTGCCTTTCCTAAAATATCACATACACTACATGCACACATTCATGCTGGCTACTTAGTACCGGAGTCACTGAAACTGCATGCGAGATTGATGATAATCATCGTGTTCTTGCTATCCATAGATTACTACCGAAAAAACATATTCTGCCTTGTGTTTCTCAATACGTCGAGTGTAAATTATTGGTCACTTGGCTTACGCCACTGTACACCGTGTGTGAATCAGGGTGCACTTTGACATGTGCCTCAGCGTATTGCCACATACGGCGTGACACCCCTCAAAAACTCCTGGCCTTCAGGTGTTAAAGCCGAGTGTTTTAGAGGCCCGCACGGTTACACTATTAGTGAAAACCTTATACACAGAGGTATAGCAGTAGCGTGGTCAAAACATAGCGCTATTGCTATTTATTAGTAGTGCTTGTTACAAAAGCACGCTACGACCATTGTTATAGCAGTAGCGCGTCTGCGCGGAAAAGCGCTACTACTATAATTCCCTCGCTGGTGCCGGTAGGCTAGGAATAGTAGTAGCGGTTCTTCCAGAAGCACGCTACTGCTAAAAACTTTGTACCAGCGCGTTTATGTTGTAGAGCGCTACTGCTATGAAAAAGAAAATAAGTAGAAAAATAAGTAGAAAAGTAAATAAAAATGAAAGAAATAGAAAAAAGAGAAATGAAAAAAAAGAAAATGTAAAGAAAACAAAAGAAGAGGAAAAATAAAACAGAAAAGGATAGCTGTAGCGTGTTTCGCTGGAAAATGCTATAGCTAACTTAGCTATAGCGTGTTTCGGCAAAACGCGCTACTGCTAGTTTGACTTAACCCTCGGCCGCGCGGGCTCAAAATTTCGCTAAGTCCTTCCCCCTCCACTCCCCCCTCCCCCAACTGCTCCATCGCCGTCGTCGCCCTGCCGCCTTCGACCATACCGCCGCCGCCCGAGGCCGCCTTCGACCACACCGCCACCGCCCGAGGCGCCCTCGATCTCACAGCCGCCGTCCGAGACCGTCGTTGACCTCACCGTCGCCTCCCTCGAGCTCACCGCTTCCGCCCGAGCCCGCCCAGGACCTCCGCCGCCCGAGTCAGAGCCTGCCCTCGCCGCCGACCGTAAGTCTCTGCCTCTCCTCTCCCCTACCATCCTCTCTCTCTGCTAGGGCAATTCATATATATGTTGATGTTGTGTTGATGTTCATATGAACCCTAGGTGTTCATATGAACCCTAGATTTGTTTAGGGCAGTAGGCATTTTTTAGCATTTAGGAAAAATGATTAGCAATTTTTTAGAAAATTAGCTAGGGCAAATTTTTATGAAAATGCTTAAACAGTAATTCCATTTAGCTTTAAATTAATAAAGGGTATGTAAATAATAGTAGCATTTAGATTTAAATTAATAGAGGCTATAAACAAAAAGCACTTAGCTATGAAAAATTATTTGGACTATAGACCTGAATCTGTTCCAAATTTCATTCAAATGAAATTTGAATTATTCGGACTATGGACCTGAATATTTTTGAAGAAATTGGGTGTAGGTACTAAGGTCTTGCTGTGGAAATTTTGGTGAGGTCAGAAGGGTTAGAGAAAATGGAGTTCCTAGAATTTTAGCTTTAGACAAAAAACAAAAGTATTTAGCTATAAATAAAAAACAGTAGCTATGGCATTTAGCTATAAACAAAAAACAGAATTGTTTTTCTTTTCAAAAACTTGGTTAAACTAATTGTTGCTATGTAAACAAAAAACAAGATTGTTGTTATATGATATATGTCATTGATGTTCATTTGCATATTCCATTATTGTTGATTATATCTTTTCAATGAAGTGGCCATGTTATATGCAAATTCCTCAATAGTGTTTGCTCATGTTATATCTTTTCATTGAAGTGGTTCGACCAAGTGGCTTTGTTGTTTCTAGGGAATGAAGCTGAGTGGCCTATGTTTTGTCGGAATGTTGATTCATTTCCGTTCCGGCAAATTTCAGGTTCTCGATTTGTCCACTTTTTAGCAGAAGTCATGTCGAAATTTTCCGTGAATTTCAGCATGACTTGTGCTACAAACTAGGACATATCGAGTGCCCGGGATTTGCCGCACCGGGAAGGAGTCAACGTTCCTGCAAAGCATAGGCCTTTTTATGTCATTATTCATTTTATTAGGTCTAGAATTAATTGACTAGATTTAATAGTAGGAAACATGGCTAGCAACGATGAAGGACAAGGTTCTGGTGACTGCGACAATGTCTACCTGGCGGCAGAAGAATTTTTGAGGGAAGCCGATGATCAAGAGTTGATGTTGCTTGGTCCGCCTGTCACATCGGAGATTGAGACCGACATCGAGACTGGCGCTGAGACTGAGACCGGCGCTGAGACTAGACCGGCATCGAGACCGGCGCTGAGACTGAGACCGGCGCCGAGACTAGCGGAGCCGGTATAGAACCGAAAGCAAAGAGGAAACGACTTCCTAACAAGCTCAGGACTACTAGACTGGTGGTCACGGAGGTGGACGCCGGCAATTTTGAGCCAAACGCGCCCGAGGAAGCGCGCGCGTGCTATGACAATCAAATAGGCTGCATCATACGGACAACCGCCACCATCAATGATGAGAAACTAAAGAAGATAGATAATATGAGGCCCTCCCTCCTAAAGAAGCTGCACCAGATATTCTTGTTCCCGGGCCGGAATGAAAAGGATTATAAAGATCCAGATAAGGACCCGGCAATGAAGAAGATAAACAAACACGCCATGACCAAGTTTAGCGACGCGTTGGCCGCTGGAAATCAAGGGTGAACTATCGGATCGTCAACAAAAAGGAACCCTACTCCGAGATTGTAAAGGATAATCCGACAATCACGACAGAGCACTTTCAAATATTCAAGGCGGCTTGCGAGGCCGAAGCTGCCAAAAAAAAGTCGAAGTACATGAAGGGGCTTCAACAGAGGAACATTGGGTGCCACCACCTCGGAAGTCGTGGTTACGGCGGGAAGATGTCCATATGGGCCAAGGAGGACGCAGAAGCCACGAGTCTGGGCATCCTGGACCCCTTGGCGGAGTTCACCGTTGAAAGATCGAGGATGTTGCCAAGAGGGGGGGGGGTGAATAGGCGCTTTAAATAATTACGGTTTAGGCTTGAACAAATGCAGAATAAACCTAGCGGTTAATTTGTCAAGCACAAAACCTACAACAACTAGGCTCACCTATGTGCACCAACAACTTATACTAAGCAAGATAAACTACTAGGTGATAGCAAGATATATGACAAGAAACAATATGGCTATCACAAAGTAAAGTGCATAAGTAAAGGTCTCGGGTAAGAGATAACCAAGGCACGCGGAGACGACGATGTATTCCAAAGTTCACACCCTTGCGGATGCTAATCTCCGTTTGGAGCGGTGTGGAGGCACAATGCTCCCCAAGAAGCCACTAGGGCCACCGTAATCTCCTCACGCCCTCGCACAATGCAAGATGCCATGATTCCACTAAGGGACCCTTGAGGGCGGTCACCGAACCCATACAAATGGCAACCCTTGGGGGCGGTCACCGAACCCGTACACTTTGGCAACCCTTGGGGGCGGTCACCGGTACCCGTCAAATTGCTCGGGGCGATCTCCACAACCTAATTGGAGACCCCGACGCTTGCCCGGAGCTTTACACCACAATGATTGAGCTCCGAACACCACCAACCGTCTAGGGCCCCCAAGCACCCAAGAGGAACAAGCTCATGGGTACCAAGCACCCAAGAGTAATAAGCTTCTCAACTTGTAACTTCCACATATCACCGTGGAGAACTCAAACCGATGCACCAAATGCAATGGCAAGGGCACACGGAGTGCCCAAGTCCTTCTCTCTCAAATCCCACCGAAGCAACTAATGCTAGGGAGGAAAATGAGAGGAAGAACAAGAAGGAGAACACCAAGAACTCTAAGATCTAAATCCAAGGGGTTCCCTCACATAGAGGAGAAAGTGATTGGTGGAAATGTGGATCTAGATGTCCTCTCTCTTTTCCCTCAAAAACTAGCAAGAATCCATGAAGGGATTGAGAGTTAGCAAGCTCGCAGAAGGTCAACAATGGGGAAAAAACACGAGCTCAAAGGATAAGGTTCATTGGGGAAGAAGACCCCCTTTTATAGGTGGGGTGAAATCCAACCGTTATGCTCACACCCCGCACCGAGCGGTACTACCGCTCCAAGGAGCGGTACTACCGCTAGGGCGGTAATAGCCCTTTGAAAAACAACGACAAGGAGGCAAAAGGCCAGAAGAACCGTCGGAGCGGTACTACCGCTTGTCCTCACGGTACTACCGCTAGGTGTAGCGGTACTACCGCTAGGGGTAGCGGTACTACTGCTTGCGAGCGTGTAACGCCCTCGATGCGGCTATATCTCCCACGTGTCGAAGCACGACTTAGAGGCATAACCGCATTGAAAGCAATGTCGCAAGTGAGGTAATCTTCACACAACCCATGTAATACATAAGGGAAATAGATACATAGTTGGCTTACAGTCGCCACTTCACACAATACATAAATAAACATCCATCATTCAGATTACACTCAAGGTCCGACTACGGAACCAAAATAAAAGAAGATACCCCAAATGCTACACAGATCCCCGATCGTCCCAACTGGGCTCCACAACTGATCATCAGGAAAAGACACATAGTAACGACCACGTTCCTCATCGAACTCCCACTTGAGCTCGGTTGCGTCACCTGCACTGGCATCGTCGGCACCTGCAACTGTTTTGGTAGAATATGTGAGTCACGGGGACTCAGCAATCTCACACCCGCGAGATCAAGACTATTTAAGCTTATAGGAAGGACAGAGTTGTGAGGTGGAGCTGCGGCAAGCGTCTGGCATATATGGGGGCTACATTCGCAAAAGAGAGCGAGAAGAGAAGCAAGGCACGGTCGTGAAGCTAGTAGCGATCAAGAAGTGATCCTGAACTACTTACGTCAAACAATACTCCAATACCGTGTTCACTTCCCGGACTCCGCTGAGAAGAGACCATCACGGTTACACACGCGGTGGATGTGTATTTTAATTAAGGTCAACTTCGGGTTTTCTACAACCGGACATTAACAAATTACCATCTGCCTCATAACCGCGGGCACGACTTTCGAAAGATAATACCCTGCAGGGGTGTCCCAACTTAGCCCATTATAAGCTCTCACGGTCAACGAAGGATATTCCTTCTACCGGGAAGACCCGATCAGTCTCGGAATCCCGGACTACAAGACATTTCGACAACAATAAAACAAGACCAGCAAAGCCGCCCGATTGTGCCGACAAATCCCGATAGGAGCTGCACATATCTCGTTCTCAGGGCACATCCGGATAGGTCAGCCTACGAGTAAAACCAGCCCTCGAGTTGCCCCGTGGTGGCCCTGCAGTCTGCCCGGTTCTGGCCAGCCCTCGAAACGGCACAGGTCCGGGCGGGGGCGCGGGGGGGGGGGGGTTGAGGGGTGGGGTGGCGTGGGGGCGGCGGGGGGCGGGCGGGGGGTGGGGGTGGGGCGGGGGCGGGGGGCATGGGAGGGGCAGCGCGGGGGGGGGGGGGTTGAGGGGTGGGGTGGCGTGGGGGCGGCGGGGGGCGGGCGGGGGGTGGGGGTGGGGCGGGGGCGGGGGGCATGGGAGGGGCAGCGCGGGGGGGGGGGGGTTGAGGGGTGGGGTGGCGTGGGGGCGGCGGGGGGCGGGCGGGGGGTGGGGGTGGGGCGGGGGCGGGGGGCATGGGAGGGGCAGCGCGGGGGGGGGGGGGTTGAGGGGTGGGGTGGCGTGGGGGCGGCGGGGGGCGGGCGGGGGGTGGGGGTGGGGCGGGGGCGGGGGGGGGGGGAACCCACGACGAGGGGGGGGGGGGCGGGGCGGAGGGGGGGGGGGGGGGGAGGGTTAAAATAAAGATGACCCTCGGGCTCGCGAAAACCCGGGGGGAAAAGGCTTAGGTGGCAAATGGTAAAACCAATGTTGGGCCTTGCTGGAGGAGTCTTATTCAAAGCGAACTGTCAAGGGGGTCCCATAAATCACCCAACCGTGTAAGGAACGCGAAATCAAGGAACATAACACCGGTATGACGGAAACTAGGGCGGCAAGAGTGGAACAAAACACCAGGCATAAGGCCGAGCCTTCCACCCTTTACCAAGTATATAGATGCATTAATTATAGCAGATATATTGTGATATCCCAACAAGTAAACATGTTCCAACAAGGAACAACATCTCCATGTTCCAACAAGGAACAAACTTCATCTTCACCTGCAACTAGCAACGCTATAAGAGGGGCCGAGCAAAGCGGTAACATAGCCAATCAACGATTTGCTAGGAAAGGATGGTTAGGGGCTTGACATGGCAATATGGGTGGCATGATAATCAAGTGATAGGCATCGCAGCATAGGCATAGCAAAAGAGCGAGCATCTAGCAAGCAAAGATAGAAGTGATTTCGAGGGTATGGTCATCTTGCCTGCAAGGTTCTCAGAGTTGTCGAAAGCTTGATCCTCGTAAGCGTTCTCAACAGGTTCCTCGTTCACGTACTCGTCTCCCGGCTCTACCCAAAGCAAGAACACAAACAATGGAACCATAATAAACCACGGTGCAATGCACAAGCAACATGATGCAATACATGGCATGATATGCGAGATGTGATATGCAATGCGTATGCGTGCTCCGGAAGGGAAATGATGAACCAGGCATTAACTTGGCAAACCAAGTATGCCGCTGGAAAGGTGAGATGATTTCGGTTGAAATCGATATAAAGATCACCGGAATCGGATGCACGGTTTGCAAATGACAAGCAAAACAAGAATGGCACAAATCTGCCACTAACAGCATGATGCCACTTAGCAAGCAACAAGAAATTAAGCTACTGCACCCAAACATAGCAACAAAGCATATGTAAGTGATCTACTCAAGATGCTTGACAAAAGATGAACACTGAGCTACGGCTAAATCACATCATAACAGGTCCAAACAAGCATGGAAAAAGTGCAAAATATATCAGCTTAACAGACTTAGAGAAAATACTGAACATGGCAGAATCAGCATCAGGAAGCAATGTTCAGAGCAAGCAAACAACATTCTACAGGAAATTATAATAGCAAAACAAGGCATGGCATGAATCTACTCAAAGGATAGAACAAAAGTCCTTTACTGACCATAAGCCAAAAAGGATCAGAAAATATGATAACACCCATGTAAACATAGCAAGTTTCGTTACAGATTCAGCAACAGGGCATGACAAAAACAGATAACAAGTAGGCATGTTTAAGAGCTCGATGCACTCACTACAGAGCATTTCATGATAAGCTAAGCATACATCCATCAATAAGACATGGCATAGAAGCTACACATGTCAAGAACAACATCATAGCATACACGGATCAACTACAACAACCTTGGCAAAATTGAATAACATGTAAACAATCTGCCAGGAAACATTTTATAGCAAAAGTAGAGCTCGATTGACTCAAGCTATGGCACTCCATAATTGCAAACAAAGGCATGGATGGATAGAGCATAACCATATGTTCAAAACATCCTTACTGAAGTATCTCAAAATATGCATGGAACTCTCTGTAGCATCAAGTTAACATGGCATAAAAATATCAGCAAAACAGGGCTGAAAACAGCAACATCATGAAGCCTAGTTTGCATGCTTGTGCTAGTCACCATAGAGATCACAAAAATACATGGCATAAACCCCTGTAAAGATGGCATGGCATATTACAAAACACATGTAGGACTCCAGATCATAGGATGCACACATCAATCATGGCAAAAATGACAAAAGTGCATGTTCTGATAATAATCTGAAACTAACATCACATAGCCCTCTTCCAACAGCATTTCGGGCATCAAGATGAGCTCAAATGAAAATGATGCAATGAGATGAAATGAT
>LR880972.1:300877481-300895296 GCA_904067115.1 Aegilops sharonensis
AGAAGTCAACCCTCTCGGATCTCGATCCAGATCCGGCGCGGGACGAGGCGGCCGGCGGCGCTCGGGGCCGGAGAGGGAGAGGGAGCTCGCCGGAGGAGGAAGAGGCCGGCGCGGGCCGGGGCGGCGGTGGCCGGGCGGCGCGGCGCGGCCGGGCGGCCGGCGAGGCGACGGCGGCGCGGGACGGGGGAGCCGGGCGCGGGCGCGGCATACGGGCCGCAGGGGCCCCGCTCGGGCCAGGCGGGCCGGCGGCGGCGCGGGCGGCCGGGCGCCACGTGGCGGCGCACGGTTCGTCCGGGGCGGCGGCGGGTTTTCGTCCGGTGCGGACCGGACGTGTCCGGCGCGCGGAGGGGGATTTCACTAGGGTTTGCCCGGATTTGGAGGGGGAGATGCATATTTATAGGTAGAGGGAGCTAGGAAGCTCCAAATGAGGTGCGGTTTTGGCCCACACGATCGTGATCCGCCGACGGAGAGCATGGAAGTGACTTAGATGGGTTATTGGGCTGTTTTGAAAGGGTGTTGGGCTGCAACTTAAAAGAGGCCTTTGCGAGAGTGCGGTTAACCGTTGGAGTACCAAACGAACTCCAAATGACCCGAAACTTGACAGGTGGTCTACCGGTGGTGTACCAAGGCCACTTGACAAACCTCGGTCCATTCCGAGAAAGTTTAGTACCCGCTCACGGAAAAATGTTAAAGGGGACGCCGGGGGACATAGGAGTGCCGGATTGCAAACCGGACAACGGGGGAAATGCTCGGAATCATGAGACGAACACGTATGCAAATGAGATGCACATGATGACATGATATGAAATGCATGACATGGACAAAGTGCAAAAATGAAGAAAAACCCAACCACGGAGGGAATATCATATCACAATGCCGAAAATGGCAAGAGTTGGAGTTACAAATATGGAAAGTTACATCCGGGGTGTTACAGAGCGGTACTAAAAAATACATCCGTGCCTACTTCAGATGGACTTGGGACGAGTTTTTGGTCCGGAGCGGTACTACCACTATAGTAGCCGCGGTAGTACCGCGCTGGAGCGGTAGTAAAAAATTACATCCGCTCCTGACCGCGGTAGTACCGCTGCAGCCTTTTCAGCACACCTAAACTGCCACAACTTCTGCAAACGGACTCCGAACTCAACGAAACCAAGTTTGTTGGAAAGCTAGCGACAAGGGCTAACACAATCTTGATAGAAATAACAATAATAGGAAAATTATAAAAGGCCCAAAAGAAAATGGTGAGAACCCTTCCTCGAATAAGACCGGTAAAACCTCCAACACCGAAAACGCAATAGAAGAAGCATGTGAACTCCGTTTTCGATGAACTCGAGCTTGTCAAGAAGATGACCATAAGCTCTAAGACTCACAAAGAGAACCAAACAAGAACCAAGAAATATGATGCAAGGATGCAATGGTTTGAGCTCTCTATGAACGATACGATCAAGCCACCAACTTGAGAGCCCCCATTGATAGTACGACAAACAATCCTGTAACCCGGTCTCCCAACTACCACCATGAGACCGGTAAAATAGAAAACCTATCAAGGGCAAACCTTTGCCTTGCACATGATCCACTTGAGCTAGAAGATGACGATCTTGTCCTCCTCAAGATGGACCACCTTTCTTGATTGCGTTGGGTCGATGGAGACTAGATGATTGCTCCCCCATACTCCACTATGGGTGAGCCACTCTTCGGCACATCTTCAAAAGTTCATTGACACCATAATGGATGGCAAGCTTCAAGCACTTGATCTTTTCGTGATGCTCCACTTGAACTTGCACACGACAATCTTGATTGGCGATCACCACTTGATGTCATCCTTTCCATGGGTTGTATGATATCTTTCTCTTGACGCAAGCCCATGGACACGTACCTAACCCCACATAGAACTATCACATAGACCATGGGTTAGTACACAAAGTGCAATGGACAATGCTTACCATACCATGGGATCACTTGATCCCTCTCGGTACATCTTCTACGCTTTGTGAGTTGATCAACTTGATTCACTCTTGACTTAGTCTTGATCAACCTTGAATCTTTCCAACTCTCTTCATTTGGATGATGTTTTGAAGGTAAACATGAATGATCACACAATCTTCTTCTTCAAGACATGCTTGCAATAAGCTCAACACTCACATGACCAATCTTTGGATAATTCCTTAATAGCACCTTGGTCAACTCATAAACTCCTTGAAACCAACACATGGACTTCAAGAAATGCCTATGGACAAATCCTTCAAACATAACTCAATGCAACCATTTGTCCATCCAGAATGTCATCAATTACCAAAACCACACATGGGGGCACCGCATGTCCTTTCAATCTCCCCCATTTTGGTAACTGATGACAATAACTTTCAAGATAGTTTATATAAGGAATTATGCATCACCATGCAATGCAACAACCAATAATGCATGCGAATGAGATGCAAATGCTAAGGAAACAGAAACCAAAGCTTCTCCACAAAACTCTCTGAAACTTCTCCCCCATTGACATTGATTGCCAAAATGGGCGAAAAGCTTAGAAGGCCAATATAAATTGTGGTCCTCCATAATTGTGTATTTCTCAACAAGAGAGTGGAATGCAATACACATATCCAACGGTAAATACTTGGAGGAAGACAAACTATATTGAGGCCCAAAGATTGCAAAAGAATGATATGCCACAAAGACATAACAAAGAGAGAAACAATGAATCAAGCAATCAAAAGATACCAATTAAAGCAAGCTATCAAAAGATACCAATTGAACCAACTAGACCAATGATCCTACGTGCCACATGAATAAATGATATTATGATAAGAGCAAAGGAGTGATCTAAAGAAACTAGAGAATTCTCCCCATGGTTTGTACACACAAAAGAATCATAGCTCCCCCAAGTGCACAAAATAGGATCATAGCTCCCCCAAAATCAATAGAAACTAACAACAAGTGTAAGTGAGCATATAGGAAGCAAAGCCTAGCACTTGCAACAAACACATGGTTGAGCAACATGTAAAAGAGGCAACTTAAGAATAGACTCAACCAACATGACGTGTGTGAGTCATGGCAAAGCACTTGAGAAGACTAAAATAAGGATGAGCATTAAGCATCAACATAGTCTTGGATAAATGAGATACACGGTGCATGAGATTCCTTCCCACACACACCCAGTAGCAAATGGGTTCACAAGCTCACTAAAAAGATAACAACAAAGCTTGCGACAGCCCATGGTGAAGATAGAAGATGAAAGCCTCATCAAGATGAGGGATACCAATTAAGATGGCAAAAGCCTCGTAGAGATAAGAATGAGGAAAATAATCTTCACCACACAAGAGTGCATCAAGATGCAACGAGATAAGACATGCACTCAAGGCAAAAGCTTTCACGGAGCCACCAAAGAAATAACATAAGAAAGACAAGGTGGACATGAAAGAAAGGATATCATCTAGATATGTAATTTCGCTCAAGTGTATAAGGTTCTAGGTAGACGAAATCATGATGATATATATCTACAAAGAAGGATGTACACCCGAAATAGTTACAACACGAAGGAACAAGATCTCCAAAACGAAGTCATGGATATACCAATAAGATATTTGCTTGGAAGCATAGCACATGGCTAGATATGGTCTTATTGTATATAAATGAATTGCTACCACACAACCATCAAATACATCACAACAAGAAACATGAGATCATCGTTGAGATGCTTTGAGAAAGGAAACAAGTATCACAAGATGGAATGAATATCATGCCAAGATGCAACCTACACAAGGTTGAATGCAAGAAAAGAGTGCATGAATAGATACTTGTTACCGCGATATCATTGGAAGGATGTAGAAGAAACCAATTGAAGGTAATAGATAATAGTACATTGAGCATCCTAGCTTGACTCCAATAAGCACATGGTGACACCACCTTCCTTGTGAGTGGGCCGAGCATCCAATGCATCTCCAATTGTTCCTAGAACAACAACACAAACAAAATGGTACCCAAACTCATCGGGACCAAAGAGTTAGAGAACCAACAATATATAGGAAAAACTCCACAAAAATATGTGCATATAGATATGAAAATGAATTTCATGCACATCTCATCCAATTTGAGACTTGGTGGAGTTTCCCCTATATATTGGGTCAAAGAAAGAAAGCATGCCAAAGAAACTACAAGAAGTTAATATGCATGCTCAAGACTTTCAAGAACGGATATCAAATGACAAAGAAAAACCAAGTGAAGAAAAGATACCAAATGAATAAAACACCACTTGGAGGATATCCATAAAAGATACATCAAGGAATGAGATATCCATTGATACACTCAAAATAAAAGATATCAAACTCCCAGAAGAGAGGATGGTTCCAGACAAACCAAGCTCTCTACAAAGTTTCATGATGGCACAAAGTACCAAAACGAAAACGGCTTGCCTTCCACCAACACATACTTGATAAGGATCGCAAGAAGAGTGTTTTATAGAAAATAGGATAGCTACCCCAAGACTAGTGCATTATAGAGAATTTGCATTTGAATACAAAATGCACAAGGTGGGATCACCACTTTCACTATATCTAGAAAACACTAGACAAGATCAAGAAATACACAAGATCCACAAGTGGTATGGAAGACAAAGGGAGTTGATACATTCCTTGGCAAGAGAAAAGGCAAATAAAGCAAAAGCCAATCTAAAGATGATCAATAATTTCTACCACACATGTGAGTACCAATTGTCAAAAGATAAGAAGTATTTGGAGATAATTCCCGGTGGTAGATAGCAAGGATATCCAACATCATCTTGACACCAAACACAAGAAAATATGCAACTTGTAGAGCTAACATGCCACCTAGGAACAAGATAATTTACAATATCAACTCTAGGTGACAATATCTCAAATGTACACATTTTCTAGGCTAGTAATATACGCATAGCATATTACTCCCCCATAATGTGATACCAATTAAGGATAAACAAGAGGCAAATAAAAGAATCCAACAAGAGATAATTAATGGACTATTTAGAATTTGAATTTCTCATGAGAAGACATAACACATAGTGACTAGATAAGCTTGCAATATCAATACTAGGTGGTATTCCTCATGTACATACATTTGTGGGACCGTGAGGTGCACAAAGCACATCACTCCCCCAAAATGGGATGTTCCATTAATCTCTCACAAGAGCCAATTAAGATACAAACAAGATGCAAAAGGCTCAACGCACTACACACACGTACATGATGTGTAAACCAACACACACATACTTGATTACTCAAGATAAGAAAATTGGAGGCACAACATATACAAACACATGCAAGGAACAAAACCAAAACATGCAAAGGGTCAAGTAACTTTCAATGTAAACAATTTAAGTACAAGTTACCACAAGGAGGCACATTGGATATGAGATAGAAACTTGATAATATGAATGACTTGGCTTGAGGCTATATGAATGATGAAGACCCCTTAATTCTTCATAATGTAGCCAAGTCTCCAATGCCCTCCAACAACACATATTGATCAATTTTGGGCTTGTTGGTCCCCAACCAAGTTGGGTCCTAAGAGGTTAGTCACAATAGGCTTGGCAACCCAAATGGTTCTTTTCTTGACACCACTTTGAGTACCATCAAACTTGGCAAACACATTGCCAACCTTATCCTTCCCAAGAGAATAGATATTATCAATAATAATTGGGTTGGATAAGTTACCACTAGTGCATGAAGAAGCAACGTGACCTTTCCCAGGACATAAGTAGCAACGTCTACTCTTAATTTTCTTCTCACTTGATTTCTCAACAAGAGAAGCATTAACTTGAGTCTTCTTGGGAAGTGGCTTTTCTTCAACATGAGATTGAGCATGAGATTGAACTTGTGGCCTCTTCCCTTGTTGCTTATCACTAATGGCCTTCTTCTTCAATGGGCAAGATCTAACATGATGCCCTTCAATTTTGCACTTGAAGCAAATAATCTTGGCTGAATTCTTGAGTTGTTCTTGGCCCTTCTTGTTGTTTCTCTTGGACTTCTTCTTCTTATTGGAGTTGAATCCAAGTCCACCTTTGTCATTGGGGGATTTTTGCACACTCAAGATATTGTTGAGTGTGGACTTCCCTTCATGACACTTTTCCAAGTATTTCTTCAAATAAGTGACTTGGTCCTTGAGCTCTTTGATTCCTCTACATGGTTAGTATCGACGCAAGTGCTAGAGGAAGTATAAGCTTCATCGTTAGAGCAACAAGGCAAGGAAAGCAATTCATCACAAGATGTACCAACATTGTGAGTAGATGAATTACAAGGACTAGCACATGGCAACATAGCATTTTGACTAGAAGTAGTGCTAGTATCCACATGAGGCTCACTAGATGTTACCTTAGCAATCATGGCCTCATGAGCTATCTTTAGCACATTATGGGATACTAGAAGATCATCATGAGAGCTTGAGAGCTCTTCATGTCTTTCTTCCAATTTACCATAATTGCGAGATAGCAACTCAAGTTGAGCCCGTAGCTCAAAATTCTCCTTCAAAATGGATGCTTCACAAGTAATAAAGTTAGTAGCACAAGCATCATCATTAACAACAAGAGGAGAGGACAACCTGGAAAGCTCTTTTAAATAAGAAGCTTCAAGTTGAGCATGAGACTCGGTGAGTTTGATGAGCTCATCCTTAATGACCCTTGAGCCATTTTTGAGGTGCTCAAAATCCTCAAGGAGTCCAGCATGAGCAACTTCAAGCTTAGCGTTTTTAGTTTTAAAAACATTGGCCACCTCAAGAGCTCTATCACGAGATTCCTTCACTCTAGATAATTCTAGAGAAAAAGTCTCCTCAAGAGATTCCTTGGTGGTTTGTTCAAGTTCAAGATCTTGGGAGAGGTCCGCAATCTCATTAGCATAATCACGCTCATGACCTTCCATTTTGTCAATGGTGACCTCATGCTCCTCAAGATGAGATTCCAACTCATCAATATATTTCTTGCCCTCAATAGCAATAGACATGATTTCCATGAAGTTGGAACGAGCAATTTTATTCTTATGAAGAGCTTTAAAAATCATTTCCCCCTTAATTTTTAAGGAGGCAACAGTATCATTCTCTTCATCACTATCAACATCATCATCATCATTCTTGTCATCATCAATATCATCACAAGATATATTGGGATTCAAAGTGGGAGATACCTTTGAAGCCTTAGCCATAAGGCAAAACGCAATCGACGATGATGTAGGATCCCTTGAGGCACCATTCAAGACCACATCGTGTTCCATGGGGTGTTGGGTTTCCTCTACATTGTTAGCACAACAATTCTAGGAAATAGATGCATTTTTATCATGGCAACAAGACATAGCAAGCATATCATCATGAGATTTAGTAAAGCAATTTCTACATGATATGCAAGGACTATCAACACAAGCATGTGAAACATTTTAGAGAGCTCGAAGTGTTGAAGTCCAAAGATGGAGCATTGCAATAAGATAGTGATGAGGAATCATCAATGATAAGCACACTATCATCATTGCAATGAACACCACTACTCACCATATCATTACCTTGTGGCAAACCACATGTAGGTGAAGTAGAAGAAGTTGAGAATGCAACACGGCCGGAGGTGGAGGGAGAACAATCATCCTTACAAAACTTGGGAACACCATATTTATCTTGAAGCTTTGTCCACAGCTCATGAGCATCCCGGAACGACATGAGTTGAAATATAACTACATTGCTCAAAGCATCGAAAAGCACATTAGAAGCTTGAGCATTGAGATAAGAGTTTTTCTCATCCTCTAAAGATAATCTTTGGGGATCCTTTGGAGGAGAAAAACCCATATCTACAATTCGCTCTAAATTTGGGTCCATGACCCTAAAGAGATTAAGCATGCGAATTACCCAAACATCAAAATTTGTGCCATTGAAACTAAGAGTGTCAGAGAATCCTAAACCCCTAGTCGACATCTTTACTCTCTAGGCGGTTAAACCTAACAAAGAGAGACGAGGCTCTGATACCAATTGAAAGATCGAGGATGTCGCCTAGGGGGGGGGGTGAATAGGCGCTTTAAATAATTATGGTTTAGGCTTGAACAAATGCGGAATAAACCTAGCGGTTAATTTTTCAAGCACAAAACCTACAACAACTAGGCTCACCTAGGTGCACCAACAACTTATGCTAAGCAAGATAAACTACTGGGTGATAGCAAGATATATGACAAGAAACAATATGGCTATCACAAAGTAAAGTGCATAAGTAAAGGGCTCGGGTAAGAGACAATCGAGGCACGCGGAGACGACGATGTATCCCGAAGTTCACACCCTTGTGGATGCTAATCTCCGTTTGGAGCAGTGTGGAGACACAATGCTCCCCAAGAAGCTACTAGGGCCACCGTAATCTATTCACGCCCTCGCACAATGCAAGATGTCGTGATTCCACTAAGGGACCCTTGAGGGCGGTCACCGAACCCGTACAAATGGCAACCCTTGGGGGCGGTCACCGAACCCGTACACTTTGGCAACCCTTGGGGGCGGTCACCAGTACCCGTCAAATTGCTCGGGGCGATCTCCACAACCTAATTGGAGACCCCGGCGCTTGCCCGAAGCTTTACACCACAATGATTGAGCTCCGAACACCACCAACCGTCTAGGGCACCCAAGCACCCAAGAGGAACAAGCTCAAGGGTACCAAGCACCCAAGAGTAATAAGCTTCTCAACTTGTAACTTCCACGTATCACCATGGAGAACTCAAACCGATGCACCAAATGCAATGGCAAGGGCACACGGAGTGCCCAAGTCCTTCTCTCTCAAATCCCATCGAAGCAACTAATGCTAGGGAGGAAAATGAGAGGAAGAACAAGAAGGAGAACACCAAGAACTCTAAGATCTAGATCCAAGGGGTTCCCCTCACATAGAGGAGAAAGTGATTGGTGGAAATGTGGATCTAGATCTCCTCTCTCTTTTCCCTCAAAAACTAGCAAGAATCCATGAAGGGATTCAGAGTTAGCAAGCTCGGAGAAGGTTAACAATGGGGGAAAACATGAGCTCAAAGGATAAGGTTCATTGGGGAAGAAGACCCCCTTTTATAGGTGGGGAAAAATCCAACTGTTATGCTCACACCCCGCACAGAGCGGTACTACCGCTCCAAGGAGCGATACTACCGCTAGGGCGGTAGTAGCCCTTTGAAAAACAACGACGAGGAGGCAAAAGGCCAGAAGAACCGTCGGAGCGGTACTACCGCTTGTCCTCACGGTACTACCACTAGGTGTAGCGGTACTACCGCTAGGGGTAGCGGTACTACTGCTTGCGAGCGGTACTAAAAAATACATCCGTGCCTACTTCCGATGGACTTGGGATGAGTTTTTGGTCCGGAGCGGTACTACCGCTATAGTAGCCGCGGTAGTACCGCACTTGAGCGGTAGTAAAAAATTACATCTGCTCCTGACCGCGGTAGTACCGTTGCAGCCTTTTGAGAACACCAAAACTGCCACAACTTCTACAAACGGACTCCAAACTCAACGAAACCAAGTTTTATGGAAAGCTAGCGACAAGGGCTGACACAATCTTGATAGAAATAACAATAATAAGCAAATTAGTAAAGGCCCAAAAGAAAATGGTGAGAACCCTTCCTCGAATAAGACCGGTAAAACCTCCAACACCAAAAACGCAATAGAAGAAGCATGTGGACTCCGTTTTCGATGAACTCGAGCTTGTCTAGAAGATGACCATAAGCTCTAAGACTCACAAAGAGAACCAAACAAGAACCAAGAAAGATGATGCAAGGATGCAATGGTTTGAGCTCTCTACGAATGATGCGATCAAGCTACCAACTTGAGAGCCCCCCTTGATAGTACGGCAAACGATCCTATAACCCGGTCTCCCAACTACCACCATGAGACCGGTAAAATAGAAAACCTATCAAGGGCAAACCTTTTCCTTGCACATGATCCACTTGATCTAGAAGATGACGATCTTGTCCTCCTCAAGATGGACCGCCTTTCTTGATTGCGTTGGGTCGATGGAGACTAGATGATTGCACCCCCATACTCCACTATGGTTGAGCCACTCTTCGGCACATCTTCACAAGTCCATTGACACCATAATGGATGGAAAGCTTCAAGCACTTGATCTCTTCGTGATGCTCCACTTGAACTTGCACACGACAATCTTTATGGCGATCACCACTTGATGTCATCCTTTCCATGGGTTGTATGATATCTTTCTCTTGACGCAAGCCCATGGACACGTACCTAACCCCACAAAGAACTCTCACATAGACCATGGGTTAGTACACAAAGTGCAATGGACAATGCTTACCATACCATGGGATCACTTGATCCCTCTCGGTACATCTTCTACGCTTTTTGAGTTGATCAACTTGATTCACTCTTGACTTAGTCTTGATCAACCTTGAATCTTTTCAACTCTCCTCATTTGAATGATGTCTTGAAGGTAAACATGAATGATCACACAATCTTATTCTTCTTCAAGACATGCTTGCAATAAGCTCAACACTCACATGACCAATCTTTGGATAATTCCTTAATAGCACCTTGGTCAACTCATAAACTCCTTGAAACCAACACATGGTCTTCAAGAAATTCCTATGGACGAATCCTTCAAACATAACTCAATGCAACCATTAGTCCATACAGAATGTCATCAATTACGAAAACCACACATGGGGGCACGGCATGTCCTTTCAACCGTCCCGCAGGAGCGTGACGTCATCAGGGCCCGGCACCGTTGGGACCCAGTGAAGAAGGTTTTCGGGACGAACGCGGTCACGACGGAGTTCGTGAGATTGCTGGTAATTTTAGTTTCTGATCAATTCGACTGCACGTTAGTCATATTTGTAAACGGTCCTTGTGCCTTTTGCAGAGAGAGTAGCACAGGATTGCAGCCGAAAGCGACTCGCCGTCTGAGGCGTTGGCGAGGCCCAAGTGGGACACTCCATTCAACCGGGCATTAAACATATTGAAAGGACTCCAGGTGGAGACTCGACCGTCGTATGGACGCGTGCACGATGTAGGAGACGGCGCCACGTGGAAGAAGTACTACCATGAGACCACGGGGGAGAGAAAGGAAAGACGGAGGTTAACTGAAGAAAACATCGACAAGAAGGTTGAGATTGCGGTTGAGAAGAAATCATCTGAGATAGTCACGACAGGGGTAGCTGCCGCAAAATAGGTGCTTGTAGATATGTCTACTACCTTGGTTCCGGCTATTTTCAATTGGAGCAGGCAAAATCCAAAAAAAAATGCAGCGGACTTTCCCCTTGCTGACTTCTTCGGGAGCAGCTCGACTAGCGTTGCACCAGCACCTACAGCTGCACCTGCTCCCGCATCGGCTCCTGCACCTGCTCCGGCACCGGCTCCCGCACCTGCTCCGACACCGGCTCCGGCACCGGACGTGCTCGGCGGTGTTTCATCTTTGGCTGAGCTCGACGCCCTCACGGTATCTGTCACACCGGCCCCCTTCAATAAATGTATAATCTCCTGTTTTCATTGCCTTTCGGATGTCTCACATCACAGACTTTTCTTTGCAGGACAACGAAACCCCGTGCACCATATTGTACACCATCGGCGACCAGAAGGTGGACGTGGGGAAGGCAACGATAATGGAGCCGAAGGAACCATTGTTCCACAGCCGGCCGATCCCCCGAACATCTTCAAGGTTTCCGTGGCCAGTGTCAAACCGGGCCACGAGAATTTGGCTCCTCTGGTACTAGTGGGGGATGATGACGAGACCCCGTGGCGGCTTGGTGATTGTTGCAATGGGTGGGTCTTGTTGTGGCCAAAGAGTCTACTTCGTCTGGAGGCGGCCGGGAGCACACCCACAAGCACACAGTTAGGTATGAACATCAACACCTCACCTACCCAATTAGCGTCGGCTATCGTGCTGGGTGATAGCGGAGGGGGTGAGGAAGAGGCTCCATTAGTTGCTGGTGACGTCGCCATAGATGAGGATGAGGATGAGGATGACACTCAACAGTATGTCAATACTTGCGCCTACTTAGATGAGGATGAGCGTCATGAGTCGGTGCCTGAATTGCTGCCTCCAGAGTCTGAATGTATTATGGACAACCTTCCGGTAGTAAAGAAGTCTAGGAAGAGACCGAGGAAAGGCAAAAAAAGCTGCTTCTATGATCCAGCCGCCTCAGCAGCCTCGGGTTCAAGACCGTATAGATATCCCCGGTGCGGCAAAATGGCATATCCCCGGTCAACCAATCCTACCTAAAGCAGCGCTAGGGGCCAGATTCGGCGATTTAAGGAGACTTCATGACGATGTGCCGCGGATAGAGAAAGGCCTTATCGCCTCAAAAAATCCCGGATACCCACTCTACGTGGTTAACGTGCCGGGGCAATTGTTGTACGTCGACACATTCCCCGCGAAGAAGTTCTTCCTTCGACCCGATTACATCTTCGACATGTTTCGCTTGAAGAAGCTGGATTTTATGTTTGTCCGCCTTTATGCCTTGCACATGAACTACCTCATCGGGGTTGAGCAGATACCTCATATCTGTGTCGCTGACCCGTACTTCATGCACGAGGGCTTCTTGGGAGTCCGCGCAGAGCACCGTGAATACGCGAGGGAATACATCGCCAATTTCATGCTCGCCAATAAGGACAAGGAGGCGATTCTCGTGCCTTATCATCCCCTGTAAGTCATCCGCGCGGATATCCTTCCTTTGATTTCAATCGTTCATTTGCACGGTGGAGGCTAATTAATTTGAGGTGTACTTATTTTGCGCAGAGGCGGACGCGCCGTCCTCATCATCATCTACCCCCGATACTCCCATGCTCTTTACTTGGACTCGTAGAAGAACATTAACAAAAATAATTACACCCACATCAAGTCTGTTCTCGATAGTGCTAGGTTTTACTACGGCGCACGGGGTGGAGAGGTCAAGGACAAGAAGAAAAGGGACGACAGGCCCGCCTTCGGCCATAAGACCGATTTCTGCTGCATCCAGCAACCGAGTGATTCTCTTAATGATGGATTCTATGTCCTACACCACATGCTGGAGTACAGATGATGTCTACTACACAACCTTCTTCTTTAGACGTTGTTGGGCCTCCAAGTGCAGAGGTTTGTAGGACAGTAGCAAATTTCCCTCAAGTGGATGACCTAAGGTTTATCAATCCGTGGGAGGCGTAGGATGAAGATGGTCTCTCTCAAGCAACCCTGCAACCAAATAACAAAGAGTCTCTTGTATCCCCAACACACCCAATACAATGGTAAATTGTATAGGTGCACTAGTTCGGCAAAGAGATGGTGATACAAGTGCAATATGGATGGTAGATATAGGTTTTTGTAATCTGAAAATATAAAAACAGCAAGGTAACTAATGATAAAAGTGAGCGTAAACGGTATTGCAATGCTAGGAAACAAGGCCTAAGGTTCATACTTTCACTAGTGCAAGTTCTCTCAATAATAATAACATAATTGGATCATATAACTATCCCTCAGCATGCAACAAAGAGTCACTCCAAAGACACTAATACCGGAGAACAAACGAAGAGATTATGGTAGGGTACGAAACCACCTCAAAGTTATCCTTTCTGATCGGTCTATTCAAGAGTCCGTAGTAAAATAACATGAAGCTATTCTTTCCGTTCAATCTATCCTAGAATTCGTACTAGAATAACACCTTAAGATACAAATTAACCAAAACCCTAATGTCACCTAGATACTCCAATGTCACCTCAAGTATCCGCGGGCATGATTATACGATATGCATCACACAATCTCAGATTCATCTATTCAAACAAACACAAAGTACTTCAAAGAGTGCCCCAAAGTTTCTATCAGAGAGTCAAGACAAAAACGTGTGCCAACCCCTATGCATAAGTTCACAAACGGAACCCGCAAGTTGATCACCAAAACATACATCAAGTGAATCAATAGAATACCCCATTGTCACCACGAGTATCCCACGCAAGACATACATCAAGTGTTCTCAAAATCCTTAAAGACTCAATCCGATAAGATAACTTCAAAGGGAAAACTCAATCCATTACAAGAGAGTAGAGGGGGAGAAACATCATAAGATCCAACTATAATAGCAAAGCTCGCGATACATCAAGATCGTGCCAAATCAAGAACATGAGAGAGAGATATCAAACACATAGCTACTGGTACATACCCTCAGCCCTGAGGGTGAACTAGTCCCTCCTCGTCATGGTGAGTGCCGGGATGATGAAGATGGCCACCGGTGAGGGATCCCTCCCTCCGGCAGGGTGCCGGAACAGGGCCCCGTTTGTTTTTTGGTGGCTACAGAGGCTTGCGGCGGCGGAACTCCCGATCTAGGTTATTTTCTTGAGGTTTCAGTGTTTATAGGAATTTTTGGCGTAGGTCTCACGTCAAGGAGGTTCCCGAGTTGTCCATGAGGCAGGGGCCCATGCCTAGGGGGGTGGGCACGCCCTCCACCCTCGTGGACGGCTCGGGACTCTTCTGGCCCAACTCTTTTGCTCCGGAGGCTTGTGTTGGTCCATAAAAAATCATCAAAAATTGGCACGTCAATTGGACTCCGTTTGGTATTCCTTTCTATAAAACTCAAAAACAAGGAAAAAACAGGAACTGGCACTGGGCTCTAGGTTAATAGGTTTCCCAAAAATCATATAAAATAGCATATAAATGCATATAAAACATCCTAGAAGGATAATATAATAGCATGAATACTTCATAAATTATAGATACGTTGGAGACGTATCAGCATCCCCAAGCTTAATTGTTGCTCGTCCTCGAGTAGGTAAATGATAAAAGAAATAATTTATGAAGTGTGAATGCTAGCAGGTGCACAAGTTTGATCAATGATAATTTCAATCACCTTTTCTAGCATCATTATATGTCATAACAGTAGCTCGTCTCATAAACTTTGCATGATCAAGTAACAAACTATTCACATGTTAAAGTATAAATTTATAGGTTCAAAGTTTTAATCAGACACAGAGAAAGATAGGGGCTTATAGATTCGCCTCCCAACCTTTTACCTCAAGGGTAATGTCAACAATAATAGTTCATGATGCCTTACATCCAATTGGATATATATATCAGAATCTTTCCAACACAATGTGCTTGCCAAAGGATAAAATGTAAAAAAGGAAAGGTGAAGATCACCATGACTCTTGCATAAGGTAAAAGACAAGAATAAAAGATAGGCTCTTCGCAGAGGGAAGCAGAGGTTGCCATGCGCTTTTATAGTTGGATGCACAAAATCTTAATGCGAGGGAACGTCACTTTATATTGCCACTTGTGATAGGGACCTTTATTATGCAGTCAGTCGCTTTTATTGATTCCATATCACAAGATCGTATAAAGCTTATTTTCTCCACACTAAAAGATCATACATATTTAGAGAGCAATTTTTATTGCATGCACCGATGACAACTTACTTGAATGATCTTACTCAATCCATAGGTAGGTATGGTGGACTCTCATGGCAATACTGGTTTAAGGGATGTTTGGAAGCACAAGTAGTATCTCTACTTGGTGTAAAGAATTTGGCTAGCATGAGTGGGAAAGGAAAGCTCAACGTGTTGGGCGATCCATGACAATATACTTTATTTTGGATATAAGAAAACATAAACCATTACGTTGTCTTCCTTGTCCAACATCAACCTTTTAGCATGTCATATTTTAATGAGTGCTCACAATTACAAAAGATGTCCAAGATAGTATATTTATATGTGAAATCTCTCTTCCTTCAATATTTTTTCATGAATTGTTCAAGTGACCAATACAATGTTTGCTAACCTTCAATAAATTTACCACCTCTACTTATTATATGTAAAGTCATTACTCCCCATGGGATAAGCATATGAAACATATATAATTTCGGATTTATGATATTCAATTCATTCAACCATTTACTCATAGGATATAAGTGAAGCATACGAGTAAATGACAAACTACTCAAAAAAGATATAAGTGAAGATCAATGAGTAGTTAAATAATTATGTAGCTTTGTGAGGACTATATCTCATTTAAGAATTTCAGATCTTGGGATATTATTCAAACAGAAAGAAAAACAAAATAAAACGACATTTCAAGGATAGCAAACATCACGTGAAGAAGCAAAAACTTAGGATCAACTAAAACTAACTGTTGAAGAAGAAAGGTGGGATGCCAACCTGGGCATCCCCAAGCTTAGACGCTTGAGACTTTTTGAAATATTATCTTGGGATGCCTTGGGCATCCCCAAGCTTGAGCTTTTGTGTCTCCTTAATTCCTCTCATATCACGGTCTCCCTAAATCTCAAGAGCTTCATCCACACAAAACTCAACAAGGACTCGTGAGATAAGTTAGTATAAACCAATGCAAAAACCTTATCATTCTCTACTGTAGCAAATCACTAAAATTATTATTCAACATTGCATACTAAATGTCTCTGTATATTTAATACTCCTATCCTCAAATAGAATCATTAAACAAGCAAACATATGCAAACAATGCAAACATAACAGCAATCTGCCTAAACAGGACAGTCTGTAAAGAATGCAGCAAGATCCATACTTCCCTAGCTCCAAAAATTATTAAAGAAAATTCCCACTGTACTAAATTTATCAGAGCTTATTATGCAAAAGGTTTCAATATTTTATCACATTCTGAATTTTCTAGCGAATTTTTGCAACAGCGATAAACTTTCTGTTTTCAAACAGCAACATGTAGACTTGTAAAATAAGCATAGCAAAGGCTATCAATGCCACTTTTATTGAAATAAAAGATGCAAAACATTTTTCTAAATAAAAGCAAGCAAATTCTAACAAAATAAATTGACGCTCCAAGCAAAACACATATCATGTGGTGAATAGAAATATAGCTCCAAGTAAAGTTACCGATGAACCAAGACGAAAGAGGGGATGCCATCCGGGGCATCCCCAAGCTTAGGCTCTTGGTTGTCCTTGAATATTACCTTGAGGTGCCTTGGGCATCCCCAATCTTAGGCTCTTGCCACTCCTGATTCCATAGTCCATCGAATCTTTACCCAAAACTTGAAAACTTCACAACACAAAACTCAACAGAAAACTCATAAGCTCCGTTAGTATAAGAAAATAAATTACCACTTAGGTACTGTTGTGAACTCATTCTAAATTCATATTGGTTTAATATCTAATGTATTCCAACTTATCTATGGTTCATACCCTCCGATACTGCTCATAGATTCATCAAAATAAGCAAACAACACATAGAAAACAGAATCTGTCAAAAACAGAACAGTCTGTAGTAATCTGTATCTAACGCAAACTTCTGGAACTCCAAAAATTCTGATAAAACAGGAAGTCCTAGGTAATTTTTTTATTGATCTTCTTCAAAAAGAATCAATATTTTATCATGTTCTGGTGATTTTTAACAATTCTGGGACTGAGTGCAAAGTTTCTGTTCTTACAGCAAGATCAAATTAACTATCACCGTAGGTTATCCTATAGGTCTTACTTGGCACAAAAACTAATTAAAACATAAAAACACATCTAACCAGAGGCTAGATGATTTATTTATTACTAAACAGGAGCAAAAAGTAAAGAACAAAGATAAAATTGGGTTGCCTCCCAACAAGCGCTAACGTTTAACGCCCCTAGCTAGGCATGATGACTTCAATGATGCTCACATAAAAAATAGGAATTGAAACATAAAGAGAGCATCATGAAGAATATGACTGGCACATTTAAGTCTAACTCACTTCCTAGGCATAGGGAATTTGTGAGCAAACAACTTATGGGAACAATAACCAACTAGCATAGGAAGGCAAAACAAGCATAACTTTAAAACTTTAAGCACATAGAGAGGAAACTTGTTATTATTGCAATTCCTACAAGCATATATTCATCCCTCATAATAATCTTCAGTAGCATCATGAAT
>LR880972.1:300895424-300919758 GCA_904067115.1 Aegilops sharonensis
ACATTTAAGTCTAACCCAGTTCCTATGCATAGGGAATTTGTGAGCAAACAATTTATGGGAACAAGAATCAACTAGCATAGGAAGGTAAAACAAGCATAACTTCAAGATTTTCAACATATAGAGACAAAACTTATATTATTGCAATATGTAAAATTATGTATTCCTCCCTCATAATAATTTTCAGTAGCATCATGAATAAATTCAACAATATAACCATCACATAAAGCATTCTTTTCATGATCTACAAGCATAGAAAATTTATTACTCTCCACATAAGTAAAATTCTTCTCATTCGGAATAGTGGGAGCAAACTCAACAAAATAACTATCATGTGAGGCATAATCCAATTGAAAATTAAAATCATGATGACAAGTTTCATGGTTATCATTATTTTTATAGCATACGTGTCATCACAATAATCATCATAAATAGGAGACATGCTTTTATCATAATAAATTTGCTCATCAAAACTTGGGGGACTAAACATATCATCTTCATCAAACATAGCTTCCCCAAGCTTGTGGCTTTGCATATCATTAGCATCATGTATATACAAAGAGTTCATACTAACAACATTGCAATCATTCTCATCATTCAAAGATTTAGTGCCAAACATTTTAATGCATTCTTCTTCTAGCACTTGGGCACAATTTTCCTTTCCATCATTTTCACGAAAGATATTAAAAAGATGAAGCATATGAGGCAACCTTAATTCCATTTTTTTGTAGTTTTCTTTTATAAACTAAACTAGTGATAAAACAAGAAACTAAAAGATTCAATTGCAAGATCTAAAGATATACCTTCAAGCACTCACCTCCTCGGCAACGGCGCCAGAAAAGAGGTTGATGTCTACTACGCAACCTTCTTCTTGTAGACGTTGTTGGGCCTCCAAGTGCAGAGGTTTGTAGGATAGTAGCAAATTTCCCTCAAGTGGATGACCTAAGGTTTATCAATCCGTGGGAGGTGTAGGATGAAGATGGTCTCTCTCAAGCAACCCTGCAACCAAATAACAAAGAGTCTCTTGTGTCCCCAACACACCCAATGCAATGGTAAATTGTATAGGTGCACTAGTTCGGCGAAGAGATGGTGATACAAGTGCAATATGGATGGTAGATATAGGTTTTTGTAATCTGAAAATATAAAAACAGCAAGGTAACTGATGATAAAAGTGAGCTTAAACGGTATTGCAATGCTAGGAAACAAGGCCTAAGGTTCATACTTTCACTAGTGCAAGTTCTCTCAACAATAAATAACATAATTGGATCATATAACTATCCCTCAGCATGCAATAAAGAGTCACTCCAAAGACACTAATACCGGAGAACAAACGAAGAGATTATGGTAGGGTACGAAACCACCTCAAAGTTATACTTTCTGATCGATCTATTCAAGAGTCCGTAGTAAAATAACATGAAGCTATTCTTTCCGTTCAATCTATCCTAGAGTTCGTACTAGAATAAATCCTTAAGATACAAATAAACCAAAACCCTAATGTCACCTAGATACTCCAATGTCACCTCAAGTATCCGTGGGCATGATTATACGATATGCATCACACAATATCAGATTCATCTATTCAAACAAACACAAAGTACTTCAAAGAGTGCCCCAAAGTTTCTATCGGAGAGTCAAGACGAAAACGTGTGCCAACCCCTATGCATAGGTTCACAAACGGAACCCACAAGTTGATCACCAAAACATACATCAAGTGAATCAACAGAATACCCCATTGTCACCACGAGTATCCCACGCAAGACATACATCAAGTGTTCTCAAATCCTTAAAGACTCAATCCGATAAGATAACTTCGAAGGGAAAACTCAATCCATTACAAGAGAGTAGAGGGGGAGAAACATCATAAGATCCAACTATAATAGCAAAGCTCGCGATACATCACGATCGTGCCAAATCAAGAACACGGGAGAGAGAGAGATAAAAAACATAGCTACTGGTACATACCCTCAGCCCCGAGGGTGAACTACTCCCTCCTCGTCATGGAGAGCGCCGGGATGATGAAGATGGCCACTGGTGACGGATCCCCCCTCCGGCAGGGTGCCAGAACAGGTTCCCGATTGGCTTTTGGTGGCTACAGAGGCTTGCAGCGGCGGAACTCCCGATCTAGGTTATTTTCTGGAGGTTTCATTATTTATAGGAATTTTTGGCGTAGGTCTCACGTCAAGTAGGTTCCCGAGTTGTCCAAGAGGCAGGGGCCCACGCCCAGGGGGTGGGCGCGCCCTCCACCCTCGTGGACAGCTCGAGACTCTTCTGGCCCAACTCTTTTGCCTCGGATGCTTGTTTTGGTCCATAAAAAATCATCAAAAATTGGCACGTCAATTGGACTCCCTTTGGTATTCCTTTTCCGTAAAACTCAAAAACAAGGAAAAACAAAAACTGGCACTGGGCTCTAGGTTAATAGGTTAGTCCAAAAAATCATATAAAATAGCATATAAATGCATATAAAACATCCTAGAAGGATAATATAATAGCATGAATACTTCATAAAATATAGATACGTTGGAGACGTATCAACAGACGGGATCACCAGAACCTTCGCATGTCACCTAGATCCCGCGATGCCTTATTCTGCAATGGGCAAAGAACTTAGGAGATATCGAGGATCATCGACTTCGAGCTGAGTTCTATCACATCCAGCGCGAACTTGCCCAAATCATCATGAAGGAGGTTGTCGGGAAAACAGGGTTGTTCTACAAAGAAGGACAAATGTCGCGGGAAGACGTCCGAACACGCGTAGCCGCTCAGCGTCTCGACCTGAAGCCTTTCACTAAGCTCGGGGACTATCTCCCTGACTTGGATGGATGGCACGACATGTTGGAGTGATTGTCGATATATGGCAATGTGTTCGTTTAGTCCATACTATCTGTATGAAGAAACTTTGAGTTATGCACGACGAAACTTTATTTGTGATGTAATTAAACCGTCCTCCTCGACTAGCGAAGATCACTCTAGTTAGGGAATTTTTGGTACGATGAACTTTGTTATTTATGCTTATGATATGTTGCTTCTATTTTTGCCAAGTATGTCTCTTTCTGTTGCTCAACTATATATGTTGTATATCATCGACTCATGTGACGATGCAGGTGTATAGATCATCGATGGCGAAGAAGTGCTACGCCAGGAGTATACGACGAGTGGCCGGAATGTCAAGCCCAGGTGTACCAGTTTCCGGTTTCCGAGCGACAGCCAGTAGTTGGTTTAGGTTCACGCTAATGCGAGAGAGGGATACGAACTCATGTACTGCATAGTTCCACTCTCACTCAAAGTGGTAGCTCTTCTCGCGTATATCATTGTTTAGATGGATGACAATGTAGTTGCAAGTAATCGAGACTTGTATCGCTATTTTCGAGATGATGAAGAGAGACCACTTTGTGTTGGATGATGATTATGATGATGACATGATTTGATGAGACTATTTGTATGTATATGCTATGATTACATTTGTATGTGTACGATATGCTAAAGATTATTGTATAAAGCCTATTCAAATACAAAACAAATATGCAGAAAAAACAGAAACTAATAAAACTAGCAGTAGCGAGGGGAACAAAGTTAGCAGTAGCGCTCCCTTACCAGTAGCGCTTCCTGCTAAAAAGCGCTGCAGATATTAGCAGCAGCGCTCTGCACTAAAGCGCGCTACTGCTAGCCATGTATAGCAGTAGCGTGGGATGACAGGCGCTACTGCTACACGTTAGTTGTAGCGCCTTATCAGTAGCGCGTCGTCCCGTGCTACTGATTGGCAAAATACCCGCGCTACTGCTAGGTTTTTCCCTAGTAGTGTTAGTGTAAGGGCATATTTATCCCTAAGGTGTTTTGGTGATTGATGAAAATGCTTTTGCGGACTAATCGTGTGCCTTGAGTATTTCAGACGTTTCATCACTAGGCACAAGACGGTTTTTGTGCCCCTCGAAGACTATTGAAGACGGCGTTTGTCTACGTTTCTTTTCGGTGGATTTGAGTCATAGGAAAGCCATACTATTAAGAGGGGGTCCGCATTGGTTAGGCTAGGGTGGAATCAACACGTACACATCCCTTTTGCACCCTCTGAGCTTTTCCATTTCGTTGAAGGTTCCCTTGCTGCCTTCTCCCTGAGGTCTGGTCCCAGCGGTAGTACCGTGAACCCCAGCGGTAGTACCGCTCGAGAGCTACAAGCGGCAGTACCGCTCCTCAGTGGTAGTACCGCTTGGAGCTCTCAGTCGTAGTACCGATGCGGCTCCGTGCTCCTACCATCTCGACTCGAGGGTTCTCCTTTCATGTCGGGTTTTGCGGCACTAGCTGCGGCAGTAGGGGTGGTAGTACCGCTCATAGGCGGTAGTACCGTTCCTACCACCTCGGTAGTACCGCCCTGGATCCAGGTCCTGCTCTGCTTCCCGCTCCCATCTTACAGTGTGGCAGTACCACGAGGTGGAACAATAGTACCGCTGGTCACAGCTATAGTACCACCCACCCCTGCGGTAGTACCGCCCTGTGCGGGGCTGAGCGATGGTAACGATTGGTTTGTCCTCCCCCTTATAAAAGGAGGTCTTCTAATCCAAGTTGACTTACCTCTTTTCCCCCAAGCTCCATTGTTTCTCCAAAGCTCATTTTCGCCCGATCTCTCTCCCTACCCAATAAAACTTGTTGATTTTCTAGGGATTGGTTGAGAAGGCCCAGATCCACACTTCCACCAAGAGAAATTTGATTCCCCCACTCATCCCTTGCGGATCTTGTTACTCTTGGGTGTTTGAGCACCCTAGACGGTTGAGGTCACCTTGGAGCCACATTCCATTGTGGTGAAGCTCCACGATTTCGTTGGGAGCCTCCAATTAAGTTATGGAGAGAGCCCCAACCTTGCTTGTAAAGGTTCGGTTGCCGCCTCCAAGGGCACCAATAGTGGAATCATGGCATCTCGCATTGTGTGAGGGCGTGAGGAGAATACGGTGGCCCTAGTGGCTTCTTGGGGAGCATTGTGCCTCCACACCGCTCCAACGGAGACGTACTTCCCCTCAAAAGGAAGGAACTTCGGTAACACATCCTCGTCTTCACCGGCTCCACTCTTGGTTATTTCTTCCCTTTACTTGTGCAAGCTTATTTGTGTTATATACATTGCTTGCTTGTGTGCTTGTAGTTGTTGCATCATATAGGTTTTCCACCTAGTTGCATATCTAGACAACCTACTTTGATGCAAAGTTTAATTTGGTAAAGAAAAGCTAAAAATTGTTAGTTGCCTATTCACCCCCCTCTAGTCAACTATATCGATCCTTTCAATTGGTACCAGAGCCTCGTCTCTTTATTAAGGACTTTGCCGTCCGAAGAGTATGGTTGACACCGTAGACGGTGCGGAGGAGCACTCTGGTGTGAATCCAATCTCGTCTACGGACTATGGGGGAACCGCGGTCTCTCGTGAGGAATTCAATGTGGCTTTGGACACATTGAAGACCTCCATGACGAACAAGGTTGAAAGCATGTTTAATAAATTCTTAGAAGGTCTTATACTATCCAACGCATCGTTGAAGGTGGGTGATCCCACTAACAAGGTGACGGATGCTAACTCCGACAAGGGGGAAGCTACTAGTGAAAAAGCTCCTTCTTCTAGTGGTAAAAATGGCACCGGCATCTTTGCCCATGTGGAACCTCCACTTGTTTACGGTGGACTGGTTCCTTCCACTCATTTGATTCATGGCGGCCCTGCCCCTAAGATTGTGAAAAATGAGGACTTTGATTCTTGGGTCTATCGCTTTAAGCATCATTTAAATGATGTGAATACTAATCCTTCGAGAATCATTGAAGAAGTTTTCTATCCGCATGACCTAAGCAACTTCACTCCTAGAGAAGCCACGGATAATCAATTCAATGAGAATGCTCTCTTCGTCATCCAAGAAGCAATTCCACCCGAAGATCTTCCTCATCTCCGGCCCTACTCCATGGCCAAAGATGCTTGGCACCAAGTTGTTTCCCTCTACAGGGGAAGCGCAAGCATTCAACGCTCCAACTATGAAGTGGTGCAAGATGAAGCCGATGAGTTTGCAATGAAAGAAGATGAAGAACCTCGTGAGCTTTATCGGAGAGTAAACAAACTCGCGGTCTCACTCCGAGATCATGGAAGCAAGGACACGGATGACAATTGGATCAAGCGCAAATTCCTCAAGGCAATGATGCCTTACCACAAGGCCATGTCCTCCGTCATTCGTCAAAGGCCGGACTTTCACACCTTGTCCTCAAGTGAAGTGTTGGATGAGTTCGTAGCTATGAGCATCTTGGACAAGACCGCCGACAATGCGGTGCTACGTTCTCAAAGAGCAAGGAATCCCAACCTTGCACTAAAGGCCAAGGTTAATGTGTAAGAAGAGGATGAAGAGGAAGAGGAGGAGAGCAACCCCGAAGATACAAAGTATGCCTATCATGAACACATGGCTCTTGCTTCAAGGAAATTTTGGAGCAAGAAGAACTCTAGGCCCAACTTCAACAAGAACAATTCAAGTGGCGCAAAGGTCAAGCAACGTGTGAGGACTTGCTATAATTGTGGCAATGTGACCCATTTTGTTGCAGAGTGCCCTTATGAGAAGAGGGAAGAAAATGGTGGCAAGCTCATCCGAAAGGACAAGGCCAAGTCTTTCCCCAACAAGAGCAACTTCACCAAGAAGACTCCTCCCAAGGCATTGCTGGTACAAGAAGAGTACAATGAGGATGATGATGATGAAGATGGTGAGTCGGGTGCCATGGCCTCCGTTGCCATTGCGATGACACCACGGGTGTCTCTCTTCAACTCACCTAATGAAAGCATCACCGCCAAGTGCCTCATGACTAAAGCCACCAACAAGGTAACCCCCAACATCAAAACTACCATCATTAATCATCCTTCTTTGATGGATTGCATCGATGAACATAAGGGATCTAATGTGGAGGAGAATGAGTTTGAGTCCTTTATGGGTAAACTCAAGGGTAAATCCAAGAATCACTTCGTTGCTCTCTTGGAACAACTTGGTGAAGCCAATGACATGATCGAGGCTCATGAAGATACCATCTCTAAGATGGAGGGGCATAGTTGTGACTATGCCGATGAGATTTCAGATCTTTCCAATGCTCTTGAGGAAGAGCGTGGTCTTCGTTTGGCTCTTGAGGAGTCATACAACGATGATCATGCTAAACTAAAGAAAGATCTTGATCATGCTCTTGTTGTATCTCGTGTGCTAATTTCTGAGAAAGCCAAACTTGAGATTGATCTTGCTAGACTCAAGGAGGAGTTTGATATACTTGACAAGGCTCACAAGGCCTTGAAGGTTATTCATGCTAGTCTTAAAGACTCTCATGATCAACTTCAAGTGAAGCTAACCAAGGAGAAAGCCACCTTTCCTCATATGGTTTTAATTTATAATGCAAATGCTACTAACCCTTGTTGTGAGCATGGGCATCTTATTGAGGAGAATGCAAAGTTGAAGGAGCAACTTGAGAAAGGCCTTGTGTCGTGCATACAAGGTGAGAAGAACCTCAACGACCTTTTGAGTAATCAAAAGGAAGTTGTAGCCAAGGAGGGGATTGGGTTCGCACCCAAGCCCAAGAACAAGAAGAAGAATGACAAGACCAAACAACCTCCTCCTCTCAAGCAAATTTTTGTGAAGGAGGGAGAGGGTGCTTCCAAGAAGAAGAAGAACAATGCGAAGGGTGGTGGTGTCAAGAAGGGCAATGCCACCCTGATAACCCACAATTATAGGGGATCGCAACAGTTTTCGATAAGTAAGAGTGTCGAACCCAACAAGGAGCTAAAGGTAGAACAAATATTCCCTAAAGTTCTATCGACCATCGATACAACTCTACGCACGCTTGACGTTCGCTTTACCTAGAACAAGTATGAAACTAGAAGTACTTGGTAGGTGTTGTTGGATAGGTTTGCAAGAAAGTAAAGAGCACGTAAATAAAACTAGGGGTTGTTGTAAGTAAAGAAGCAATAAAGTAAATATAGCGAGTGCGGAAAAGTGGTGGTAGGAGTTGCGAAATTGTCCATTAAGCAATTGACTACTTTACTAGACCGATAGTAAGTATTATGTGGGAGAGGCCACTGCTAGCATGTCATCCCTTACTTGGAATTCTATGCACTTATGATTGGAACTATTAGCAAGCATCCGCAACTACTAACGTTCATTAAGGTAAAACCCAACCATAGCATTAAGATATATTGGTCCCCCTTCAATCCCGTATGCATCAATTTCTATGCTAGGCTGAAGCTTCTGTCACCCTTGCCCTCCAATACATAGTCCTATCAACATAAAACTAACCCTAAGGTGTGATCCACGCGCGCGCTCATATGATGGGCACCAAAGGACAGCAACATAACCACAAGCAAATTAAATCAATCATAGAATTTCATCAACCACCTATAGGACAACGAAAATCTACTCAGACATCATAGGATGGCAACACATCATTGGATAATAATATGAAGCATAAAGCACCATGTTCAAGTAGAGGGTACAGCGGGTTGCGGGAGAGTGGACCGCTGTAGATAGAGGGGGGAAGGTGATGGATATGTTGGTGAAGATGGCGGAGGTGTTGGTGTAGATCGCGGTGATGATGATGATGGCCACGGCAGCGTTCCGACGCTACTGGAAGAGAAGGGGAGAGGGGGCCCTTTCGTCTTCTTCTTCCTTGACCTCCTCCCTAGATGGGAGAAGAGTTTCCCCTCGAGTCCTTGGCCTCCATGGCGTGGGAGGGGTGAGAGCCCCTCCGAGATTGGATCTGTCTCTCTGTTTCTCTCTGTTTCTGTGTTTTGTTCTGCTGCCCTTTCACCGTTTCTTTTATATCCGGAGATCCGTAACTCCGATTGGACTGAAGCCTTCGCCGTGATTTTTTTTCCAAAATTTAGCTTTCTTGTGGCCGAAGAAGGGCATCAACCGCCTTAAGGGTGGCCCACGAGGGTGGGGGCACGCCCTCCTGGGGAGGGCGTAGGCCCCTGCCTTGTGTCCACCTCGGACACCGTTTCGCGTTGATCTTTTTCCCAGATTTTCCAAATATTCCAAAAATAAGCTCCGTCCATTTTTATCCCGTTTGAACTCCGTTTGATATGGATATTCTGTGAAACCAAAAACATGCAACAGACAGGAACTGGCACTGTATCAATATATTAGTCTCAAAAATAGTATAAAAAGTTGCCAAAAAGTATATGAAAGTTGAATAATATTGGCATGGAACAATCAAAAATTATAGATACGACGGAGACGTATCAGCATCCGCAAGCTTAATTCCTGCTCGTCCTCGAGTAGGTAAATGATAAAAAAGATAATTTTTGATGTGGAATGCTACCTAGCATAATCTTGATCATATGTCTAATCATGGCATGAATATTAAGACACGAGTGATTCAAAGCAATAGTCTATCATTTAACATAAAAACAATAATACTTCAAGCATACCAACCAAGCAATTATGTCTTATTGAAATAACATAGCCAAAGAAAGCTCATCCCTACAAAATCATATAGTCTGGCTATGCTCCATCTTCACCACACAAAATATTCACATCATGCACAACCCCGATGACAAGCCAAGCAATTGTTTCATACTTTTGACGTTTCTCAAACCTTTTCAACTTTCATGCAATACATGGGCGTGAGCCATGGACATAGCACTATAGGTGGAATAGAATATGATGATGGGGGTTATGTGGAGAAGACAAAAAAGGAGAAAGTCTCACATCGACGCGGCTAATCAACGGGCTATGGAGATGCCCATCAATTGATGTCAATGTGAGGAGTAGGGATTGCCATGCAACGGATGCACTAGAGCTATAAGTGTATGAAAGCTCAAACTGAAACTAAGTGGGTGTGCATCCAACTTGCTTGCTCATGAAGACCTAGGGCATTTGAGGAAGCCCATCTTTGGAATATACAAGCCAAGTTCTATAATGAAAATTCCCACTAGTATATAAAACGGACAAGCCATGAAAACATCATGCTAGCTATCTTACGATCATGCAAAGCAATATGACAATAAATGCTCAAGTCATGTATATGATGATGATGGAAGTTGCATGACAATATATCTCGAAATGGCTATGGAAATGCCATAATAGGTAGGTATGGTGGCTGTTTTGAGGAAGATATAAGGAGGTTTATGTGTGATAGAGCGTATCGTATCACGGGGTTTGGATGCTTGGTACGAAAACACCATCGCTCGTCCCTGACCGCCACTCATAAGGAAGACAATCAATAAACACCTCGTGCTCCGACTTCGTTACAACGGTTCACCATACGTGCATGCTACGAGACTTGCAAACCTCAACACAAGTATTTATCAATTTCACAATTACTCGACTAGCATGACTCTAATATCACCACCTTTATATCGCAAAATTATTGCAAGGAATCAAACACATCATATTCAGTGATCTACAAGTTTTATGTAGGATTTTATGACTAACCATGTGAATGACCAGTTCCTGTCATCTCTCTAAATAGATATAAGTGAACCAAGAGAGTTTAATTCTTTCTACAAAAGATATGCCCACGCTCTAACAAATATAAGTGAAGCAAAAGAGCATTCTACAAATGGCGGTTGTCTAAGTGAAGAGAAACAGGCAATCCAAGCTTCAAATGATATAAGTGAAGCACATGAAGCATTCTATAAAGCCATACTCAAAAGATACAAGTGAAGTGCAATGAGCATTCTATAAATCAACCAAGGACTATCTCATACCAGCATGTTGCATAAAAGAAAAGTGAAAACTAAATGCAAAAGACGCTCCAAGATTTGCACATATCACATGAATGAAACGAATCCGAAAACATACAGATATTTGTTGAAGAAACAGGGGATGCCTTCCGGGGCATCCCCAAGCTTAGACGCTTGAATCACCTTGAATATTTACTTGGGGTGCCTCGGGCATCCCCAAGCTTGAGCTCTTGCCTCTCTTCCTTCTTCTCACATCGAGACCTTCTCGATCATCGAACACTTCATCCACACAAAACTTCAACAGAAAACTCGGTAAGATCTGTTAGTATAATAAAGCAAATCACTACTCTAAGTACTGTTGCAAACCAATTCATATTTTGTTTTTTCATTGTGTCTACTGTAGTATAACTTTTTCATGGCTTAATCCACTGATATAAATCGATAGTTTCATCAAAACAAGCAAACTATGCATCAAAAACAGAATCTGTCTAAAAAAAAACAGTCTGTAATAATCTGAACATTCACCATACTTCTGATACTTGAAAATTTCTGCCAAAATTAGGAAACATAAAACATTTGTATATAAAGACAGTTCAAAAAGAATCAGAACCATTTGATGTTCCAGTAAAAAATTAAAAATCGCGCACTACAGCCAAAGTTTCTGTCCTGCACCGCACAAACCAACAAGCATTGTAAACATCCTAAAGGCAAACCTTGGCACATTATTTTTATAATACAATGGAATTGTACAAGGGGATAATTATTTTGTTGAAAAGTTTCTGTAATTAATATTCACAAAGTTCCCATGGGCATGAACAAAGTTCAAGGACGTCCCCCACTTTCACAATGCTCGTCTCTCTCACTTTCACTTTTCTTTTTGAAAAGTTTTGGGTTCCCCTCTTTATTTTTTTGTTTTTAAACTATATAAAAGCACTCAACAGAAATAATGACTCTCTAAAACTTCCGGGTTGTCTCCCTGGCAGCGCTTTCTTTAAAGCCATTAAGCTAGGCATATAGTGCTCAAGTAATGGATCCACCCGGATCCCAAGGTATATCAAAGCCAATTTTAATTAGCAATGATTTGTAATTTAGTAATGAGCACAAAGTAACATATATAAAGCAATGGCGATGTCTAACTCTCTTCCTATGCATCGACATGTCATAAAAGAACAATTCATGCACACATAGTAAAGGCCAATGCATAGTGTAAACAGTTTCTTGCAATTTTGCCATGTTGGAAACATAGAGAGGTGGAGATATAGTTCCTCTCTCATAATAATTGCAAGTAGGAGCAGCAAGCACATGCATATTATTTTCATCAAAATCATCATGTGTAACAGTAAAAGGCAACCCATCAATATAATCCTTAATAAGTGCAAACTTCTCCGATATAGTGTAGTTGGGAGAATTCAAAAAGATAATAGGACTATCATGCGTGAGTGCAATAGCAACAATTTCATGTTTAACATAAGGAATTATAGCAAGTTCATCTCCATAAGTATAATTCATATTGGCATCTTGGCCACAAGCATAACAAGCATCATCAAAAAAGGATATTTCAAAAGAATCATAGGGATCATAACAGTCATCATAGCAATCATCCTTCAGTAAGCACGAAGGGGAATTAAACAATGTATGAGTTGAAGAGTTACTCTCATTAGAAGGTGGGAACGGGTGATCAATCCGCTCTTTCTCCTTTTGTTCTTCGCTCTCCTCCTCATCTTTTTCATCCAATGAGCTCACAGTTTCATCAACTTCTCCTTCCATAGATTCCTGCAAAACATTAGTCTCTTCTTGGATAGCGGAGACTTTCTTAGTAAGCACATTAATATAGGAATTATATTCATAATTATCATAGCAATATTTTAGGATAGCTAAATTTCCAGGCCTATAAACATCATCATCAAAAGCTTCATACTTTTCAAACAAAGATTCAATTTCATAAGCACCCTTAAAAGCAATAAATTCTTCTATTTGTTCCACATCATAGTAATCATATATACCTCTAGCATAAGAAGCTAAGGTTTAATTATCATTAAATTTGCATGAAAAGGGAATGTGTGGAGCCTTCATCCTAGAGCAACAAGTATAATCATAATTCAAGCATAGTTGTCTAGCATACCACTTCAATATATGAATTTGATCCCATAATAGTTTCCCTTTTTGAGTCAAGCGATAATCCCTAAAGTATTCACGTTGATCCAACGTTACTCCCATTACATAGTTGAATGGGGTTTTCTGAGGATTATCAAAGTAGTACATAATATCTTTCACATAACCAGCATCGAGGGTTTTAGGAGGTTCCCCATCTCCATGAGTATTTTGTCCATAATATCTTTCACATAATCCCTAATTTTTTTGGTATTTAGTGTTCCATATCCATAACTAAAGATAAAGAACAACTAAGAACATCAAATAAAAATTACTTAGTGATAAAGCAAACAAGCACACGCGAGAATATCCACCCCACGCTATGACTCCCCGGCAACGGCGCCAGAAAAAGGTCTTGATAACCCACAAGTATAGGGGATCGCAACAGTTTTCGATAAGTATGAGTGTCGAACCCAACGAGGAGCTAAAGGTAGAACAAATATTCCCTAAAGTTCTATCGACCGCCGATACAACTCTACGCACGCTTGACGTTCGCTTTACCTAGAACAAGTATGAAACTAGAAGTACTTGGTAGGTGTTGTTGGATAGGTTTGCAAGAAAGTAAAGAGCACGTAAATAAAACTAGAGGCTGTTGTAAGTAAAGAAGCAATAAAGTAAATATAGCGAGTGTGGAAAAGTGGTGGTAGGAGTTGAGAAATTGTCCATTAAGCAATTGACTACTTTACTAGACCGATAGTAAGTATTATGTGGGAGAGGCCACTGCTAGCATGTCATCCCTTACTTGGAATTCTATGCACTTATGATTGGAACTATTAGCAAGCATCCGCAACTACTAACGTTCATTAAGGTAAAACCCAACCATAGCATTAAGATATATTGGCCCCCCTTCAATCCCGTATGCATCAATTTCTATGCTAGGCTGAAGCTTCTATCACCCTTGCCCTCCAATACATAGTCCTATCAACATACAACTAACCCTAAGGTGTGATCCACGCGCGCGCTCATATGATGGGCACCAAAGGACAGCAACATAACCACAAGCAAATTAAATCAATCATAGGAATTCATCAACCACCGATAGGACAACGAAAATCTACTCAGACATCATAGGATGGCAACACATCATTGGATAATAATATGAAGCATAAAGAACCATGTTCAAGTAGAGGGTACAACGGGTTGCGGGAGAGTGGACCGCTGTAGATAGAGGGGGTAAGGTGATGGAGATGTTGGTGAAGATGGCGGAGGTGTTGGTGTAGATCGCGGTGATGATGATGATGGCCACGACAGTGTTCCGGCGCTACCGAAAGAGAAGGGGAGAGGGGGCCCCTTCGTCTTCTTCTTCCTTGACCTCGTCCCTAGATGAGAGAAGGGTTTCCCCTCTGGTCCTTGGCCTCCATGGTGTGGGAGGGGCAAGAGACCCTCCGAGATTGGATATGTCTCTCTGTTTCTGCGTTCTGTTCTGCTGCCCTTTCGCCGTTTCTTTTATATCCGGAGATCCATAACTCCGATTGGACTGAAACCTTCGCCGTGATTTTTTCCCCAAAAATTAGCTTTCTTGCGGCCGAAGAAGGGCATCAACCGCCTTACGGGTGGCCCACGAGGGTGGGGGGCACGCCCTCCTGGGGAGGGCGTGGGCCCTGCCTCGTGGCCACCTCGGACACCGTTTCGCTTTGATCTTTTTCCCAGATTTTCCAAATATTCCAAAAATAAGCTCCGTCCGTTTTTACCCCTTTTGGACTCCGTTTGATATGGATATTCTGCAAAACTAAAAACATGCAATAGACAGGAACTGACACTGGGCACTGGATCAATATGTTAGTCCCAAAAATAGTATAAAAAGTTGCCAAAAAGTATATGAAAGTTGAATAATATTGGCATGGAACAATCAAAAATTATAGATACGACGGAGACGTATCACACCCCTTCCAACGAAGCCAGCGACTTTAACCCTTCTTATGTGTTGTGCCGTGCTAGTGATGTGCCAAATTTGTTGGTTCTCCTTATGAGTACATTGAATGGTCTATTTGGGTTCCTAAGACCCTTGTCACTAACATCAAAGGACCCATTACAAAATGGGTACCTAAAACCAAGCATTGATCTCTTGTAGGTGTTTGCTTCCGGTGGGGGATCATGGTTGCTCGATAGTGGAGCTACAAATCATATGACCGGAAGCAAGGACTTGGTGGTGGACGTGCACAAGATTCCATCTATGCCCACCAATGTCGAGTGGGGTGATGCCTCGTCTTCTAAGGTATTGGGACTCGGCAAGGTTGTCATTTCTCATGATCTCACGATCGAGAAGGTCATGCTTGTTGAGTCCCTTGCATACAATTTACTTTCTGTTCGTCAACTTGCACTCATGGGTTTTGCCACCTTCTTTGATATTGATACCCTGGCCCTCTTGTGGAGCAAGACTCTCAAAGTAGCCTTTGTTGGGCATGTCGAAAACGGTCTCTATGTGATTAACTTTTCGGAGCGAACCACTAAGACCGCGACATGCCTAATGGCTAAAGTTGACGTGGGATGGCTTTGGCATCGCCGTCTAGCCCGTGTCAATATGAGATCTTTGAAAAGTCTTCTCAAGGGGGACAATGTTCGTGGACTAACAAATGTTAGTTTTGCTAAAGATCGTGCTTGCAGTGCTTGTATCGAAGGAAAGCTACATGAGAAGGCTCACCCTCCCACGACTATCATTTACTCGAAGAGGCCTTTGGAGCTCCTTCACATGGATCTCTTTGGGCCTCCATCCTTTGATAGTCTTGGGGGTAGAAAGTATTGCTTGGTGATTGTGGATGACTATTCAAGATACACATGGGTATATTTCTTCAAGAGGAAGAGCGAGACCCAACAAACCGTCATTGACTTTACGAATGAAGCCCAACGTCAACACAATGCAAAGATCTTGACTATAAGAAGCGACCACGGCACCGAGTTCAAGAACTACACCTTGGATGAGTTTCTTAGTGATGAGGGGATCAAGCGTCAATATTCCGCTCCATACACCCCTAAAAAAATGGTGTAGCGGAGAGGAAGAACTGGATGTTCATGGATGCGACAAGGACCATGATGGCGGAGTTCAAGTCTCCATACAACTTTTGGGCTGAAGCCATCAAGACCGCGTGTCATGCATCAAATCGGCTCTACCTCCGCAAGGGCTTGAACAAGACTCCATATGAGATTCTCACCGGTAACAAGCCCAACCTCAAGTACTTTCGGGTGTTCGGGTGTAAGTGCTTCATTCTCAATAAAGGTGTTCGTTTGTCTAAATTTGAGGCTAGAGCTCATGAGGGCATATTTGTTGGTTATGCTACAAACTCCCATGCTTACCGTGTTATAAATAAGTCCACGGGCCTTATTGAGGAGACATGTAACGTGGAGTTTGATGAGAATAACGGCTCCTAAGTGGAGCAAAGTGGTACTTGTGATGTAGGTGATGAAATTCCTCCCCAAGCCATAAGAAGAATGGGTGTTGGTCATATCCTACCCATTGAGGAACCCCTTGTGGCTGAAGGAGAAGGACAATGTTCCACTCAAGTGGAACCATCACCAACCCGAGACCCACACGCTTCCGAAGAACAAAGTGAAGGCCCTCAACCTCATGAACATGACCAAGGGCAAGATCAACCTCAAGACGGTTTTGAGTCACCAAGTGATGCCCAAGGTCAAGTTCTCTCCTCCGAGAAAGTTCAAGATCAAGAGCAAGCTCAAGATCAAGAACAAGCTCAACACGGTTCTCAAGATGATCAAGTGACCGCTCCTCAACTCACCCCCGAGGAGGAATTGGAGCGTCGTGCCGCTAAGATTGCATCCAAGCTCTCTACCAAGGGTCATCTCATGAAGAATGTGCTTGGAAGCATTCAAAAGGGGGTAAGCACTCATAGACAATTGGCAAACTATTGCGAACATCACGCGTTTGTCTCTTGTGTTGAACCCCAAAAGGTCTATGGGGCTCTCGAAGATCCGGATTGGCTCAATGTCATGCATGAAGAACTCAACAACTTCGAGTACAAGAAGGTGTGGAGATTGGTGCCAAGGCCAACGGGGAACCACAATGTCATTGGAACCAAATGGATATACAAGAACAAGAAAGATGCTCATGGGACAATAGTTCGCAACAAGGCAAGATTGGTGGCACAAGGCTACTCCCAAGTCGAGGGTATCGACTACGGTGAAACCTTTGCTCCCGTTGATCGCACTACAAAAAAAGATACATCCGCGACATTTTGGGCCGAACGAATTTTTTTTTGTCATACATATGACACTTCTATGACAATAATTGTGACAAAACCCGGTATCATCATAGATGTGGTGGGCCCCTACTTCTATGACAGAAAATGGGCTTTTTGTCCTGGGCGGGCCAGAGACGCAGCTGCATGACATTCTTTGGGCCGTCCATGATGGAAAAAACCGTGGTAGAAGCGAGGGGGAGGAAATTTTTGGGGAGTTCCCGGTTACGGTGGGAGGTCGGGGGCCGAGCGATGCACGTTTCTCTCGTACACGTACGCGCGTGTGTGCGAGGCGTTGGCTCTAACTGAACCCGAGTGAGGCGTTGGGCTCTAACTGAACCCGAGCGATTGCACTGCAGGCTACACGTTACTGAACCCGAGCGATTGACCGATGGCTGTTAACTAAACCCGATCGAGCGATTCCCTCGCCACTGCTGCTAACTGAAGCCGATCGATGCTGCCTCTGGGATGAACAGTGAGTGTTGCGGGGGGGGGGGGGGGGGGGGGAAAGGGAGGGGCGGGGTTGCCCTTTGTGGAAAAAACCCCCCGGGGGGGGGGGGGGGGGGGGGAAAGGGAGGGGCGGGGTTGCCCTTTGTGGAAAAAACCCCCCGGGGGGGGGGGGGGGGGGGGGAAAGGGAGGGGCGGGGTTGCCCTTTGTGGAAAAAACCCCCCGGGGGGGGGGGGGGGGGGGGGAAAGGGAGGGGCGGGGTTGCCCTTTGTGGAAAAAACCCCCCGGGGGGGGGGGGGGGGGGGGGAAAGGGAGGGGCGGGGTTGCCCTTTGTGGAAAAAACCCCCCGGGGGGGGGGGGGGGGGGGGGAAAGGGAGGGGCGGGGTTGCCCTTTGTGGAAAAAACCCCCCGGGGGGGGGGGGGGGGGGGGGAAAGGGAGGGGCGGGGTTGCCCTTTGTGGAAAAAACCCCCCGGGGGGGGGGGGGGGGGGGGGAATAGTGAGCGGCGGCGTTGCCGCTTGATGCACAAGACCCCGTGGTGTGGTGGAGGGCTGGATGAACAGTAGACAGTGGAGGGCTGGTTGAACAGGACCCCGTGGTGTGGAGGGCTGGATGAACAGTAGACGGTGTAGGGGTGCCCGTGGAGAGGTGGTTGAACAGTAGCCGGTGGAGTAGCACGCGGTGGAGGCTGTATGAACAGGAGCCCGTGGAGGCTGGAGGAGGTCGACGGTGGAGATGAACAGTATCTCGTGGAGTCCTGTTTTGCGGTACGCCACACCCCTCCCGATGAATAGGACCCCCGTTTCGACCGTAGGAGGTCCGTTTCATCCGTTTTGCGGTACGCCACACCCCTCCCGATCAACAGGACCCCCGTTTCGACCGTAGGAGGTCCGTTTCGTCCGTTTTGCGGTACGCCACACTCCTCTCGATCAACAGGACCCCCGTTTCGATCGTAGGAGGTCCGTTTCCTCCGTTTTGCGGTACGCCAGACCCATCCCGATCAACAGGACCCCGTTTCGAACGTAGGAGGTCCGTTTCCTCCATTGTGCGGTACGCCATGCCTCGTTTCCATCGCCTGTTCCGTCCAAGCCCTCCCGATGAACACGACCGAATTCCGTTCCGACCTAGCCGGTTGGCTCCCACGCGTTCCGTTGTCTCCCGATGAACATGACGCATTCCGTTGCCTCCCCATGAACACGACGAAGACTCTGTTTCTCCGTTCCGACCCAGCCATGTACACGAGTCCTGGCCGTACGTATGTGCGAGTAGGCATTCGAGACCCCACCCATATGTACACATACATGGCTGTATTTTCTTTCTTGCACCCTGGCCGATCTACGTACGTGTACATGCTACGTGTGCGCCTCTACTACGACACGTATGCGCCTCTACTACGACACGTGCGCGCCTCTACATCCACCAGTATATATGTACGTACATGTTCACGACCAGAATGACAACGCTACGTACGTTTCGACCAGGTGGGTCCTGACTGTCACGCACTTCCTTGCCTGCGAAGATGTAGCTGGTGGGTCCCAACAGTCAGGGGGCGAATCGTTTTTTTTGCCCAGACGCACTTCCTTGCGTGCGAAGATGTAGCTGGTGGGTCCCAGCAGTCAGGGGAAACATTTTTTCGTGAAATACAATGGCCCGTCCGGTGGGTCCCAGCTGTCAGGTGGAGGAATCATTATTTTCCGCGTAATAAGGAGGCACTTCCTTGCTGCGGCCGTGGACCCAGCTGTCAGCCTCTCCACGTACAGTCCACGTCCGATGGAAGTCGTTCCTTGACCACGTTGACCATGCCGCGCCGAGAGCACTAGGGCGGTGGACGACGGCCAGGCCTAGGAAGGGGACGACGGGGAGCCGGGGAAGACGTGGCAGTGGAAGCCCGCGCGAAGAGGAGTACGAGGGTTCACTGGTTCGGCTGTGGTGTGAGGTTGTCGCCGCTGCAGGGCCTGGCCAGCGGTGGGAATAGTAGGGGGCGATGAGGCCTCCGCGGCAGCACAGCCGGCCACGGAAGGCAGGAGCATGTGGCACGACCGGTGCTGCTTTGGGCGGCTGGAGCAAGAAGACCAGAGGTTGAAGAAGCACTACGGCCGTTGGATGGACATCGTACGGTCACTGGAGCTAGAGTCGTTCATATTGACTAAAGTTGACAAAGGCCCCCGTCCCAGTCAACTTAGTAGGCCCACAAGTCAGCCTCCACCATGGTGGGTCCCAGCTAGCAGGGGGAGTATACATTTTTTGTGCGTAATAAGGAGGCACTTCCGGTGGGTCCGAGCTGACAGCGGGGGGAACATTTTTTTCACGAAATACGCTGGCCCATCCGGTGGGTCCCAGCAGTCAGGTGGGGAAACGTTTTTTTCGCGAAATAAGGTGGCCCGTCCGGTGGGTCCCTGCTGTCAGGTGGAGGAATAATTATTTTGCGCGTAATAAGGAGGCACTTCCTTGCGGTCGCCTGGACCCAGCTGTCAGCCTCTCCACATACAGTACTTGTGACTCCCCCGATTCAATCGTACACTAATCATGCACGCAAATGTGTGCGATCAAGATCAGGGACTCACGGGAAGATATCACAACACAACTCTAAAACATAAATAAGTCATACAAGCATCATAATACAATCCAGGGTCCTCGAGGGCTCGAATACAAGTGCTCGATCATAGACGAGTCAGCGGAAGCAACAATATCTGAGTACATACATAAGTTAAACAAGTTGCCATAAGATGGCTAGCACAAACTAGGATACAGATCGAAAGAGGCGCATGCCTCCTGCCTGGGATCCTCCTAAACTACTCCTGGTCGTCGCCAGCGGGCTGCACGAAGTAGTAGGCTCCTCCGGTGTAGTAGTCGTCGCCGACGGTGGCGTCTGGCTTCTGGGCTCCGACATCTGGTTGCGACAACCAGGTAGAAAGGAAAGGGAAAAAAGGGGGAGAAAGCAACCGTGAGTACTCATCCAAAGTACTCGCAAGCAAGGAGCTACACTACATATGCATGGGTATATGTGTAAAGGGCCATATCAGTGGACTGAACTGCAGAATGCCAGAATAAGAGGGGGATAGCTAATCCTGTCGAAGACTACGCTTCTGGCAGCCTCCGTCTTGCAGCATGTAGAAGAGAGTAGACTGAAGTCCTCCAAGTAGCATCGCATAGCATAATCCTACCCGGCGATCCCCTCCTCGACGCCCTGTTAGAGAGAGACCACCGGGTTGTATCTGGCACTTGGAAGCTGTGTTTTATTAAGTATCCGGTTCTAGTTGTCATAAGGTCAAGGTACAACTCCAAGTCGTCCTGTTACCGAAGATCACGGCTATTCAAATAGATAAACTTCCCTGCAGGGGTGCACCACATTACCCGACACGCTTGATCCCATTTGGCCGGACACACTTTCCTGGGTCATGCCCGGCCGCGTAAGATCAACACGTCGCAGCCCCACCTAGGCATAACAGAGAGGTCAGCACGCCGGTCTAAACCTAAGCGCACAGGGGTCTGGGCCCATCGCCCTTAGCACACCTGCATGTTGCGAGGGCGGCCGAAAGCAGACCTAGCCTAGCAGGCGTTCCAGTCCAATCCGGCGCGCGCCGCTCAGTCGCTGATGTCACGAAATGCTTCGGCTGATACCACGACGCCGGTTGCCCATATCTTGTCCCACGTGGCGGTTAGTGCGTATAAGGTCAACGACCCAACTCAGATCAAATAACAAGATCTCGTTAAGCGTGTTAAGTATACGCGAACGCCGAACAGGGCCAGGCCCACCTCTCACCTCGGCGGCCGGTCTCAACCTGCCCTGTTGCTCCGCCACAAAGATCCACACAGAGGGCCGTTTGGACAAAGGTCCTTTCAGCCCCCAATCCGTGAATCACTCGCGGGTGCTCCACGAGCCGACCCGACTTTAGTCACCACATGTATCATGTATAAAGTATAGTATATACCTGTGATCACCTCCCTAGTGATCACGGCCCGATAGTATAGCAAGGCAGACGGACAAGAATGTAGGGCCACAGATGGAAAACTAGCATCCTATACTAAGCATGTAGGATTGCAGGTAAAGGTAATAACAGTAGTAGCAAGGACAAGCTATGCATCAGGATAGGATTAACGGAAAGCAGTAACATGCTACACTACTCTAATGCAAGCAGTATAGAGAAGAATAGGAGATATTTGGTGATCAAAGGGGGGGCTTGCCTGGTTGCTCTGGCAAGGAGGGGTCGTCGTCGACGTAGTCGATCACAGGGGCAACATCGGTCTCGGGGTCTACCGAAGAGAAGAGGGGGGAGAAACAGTAAATACAAAGCAAACATAGCATCACAAAGCGTAACATGGCAATATGTTGTGCCGAGTGTGACCTAACGTATGGCTACACGATATAGGTGAAGGTGGAATTCAACCGGGAATGTATTCCCGGTTCCGGACTTGTGTCAGACAGATGACCGGAGGGGAAATGTTCCATGTTCAGCATGCTAGAGGCATGTGACAGATGAACGGACCGCATATTCGGATTCATCGGATTTTTCTGAGCAACTTTCATGTATAAAACGTTTTCATCCGAGCTACCGTTTAACTTCTATGAATTAACGAAGTTCAAAGCATTTTCTGGAATTACTGAAATTCTGCTAAGTCCTCAGTTTTAAACATCACCTGGCTGTTTTCAAAAGGCTATAACTATTGTTCTGTCCAACCTATGGGTTAGTGCGTTATATCAATCTTGAGCAATTTTCTGTGATCTACATGACAGAATCAAGTCCATCTACATTAGTGTCCATTTGCTTGCTCAAATCTTTGTTTGAAAAGTTCTACTGGAAGTCAATTCTAGAATCTGTCTTTCAGTTCTTCCAGTTAACAGAACATAGACTTTTGCCATTTTTATAGGAATTAATCTAGGCGGCTTTTGAATTTGGTTCAATGGAAAGAATTGAACCCTGCCAAGTGTACTACACGCACATACGAATTTTACTCATATTAACATTTGTTTAGGTGCTGTTTAAGGGCCGTGAAGAGGGCTAGTTGGTGTAAAAATTGCAAAGCTGACTACTGCTACAGTAACTGAATGTTACTGTAGCAGGGGAGCAGCAGCCGAGCGCAGCGGGCACAGCAGCAGCAAGGAGCAACAGCGGCAGCGCGGCGAGGCCGGCCGAAGGCGGGCGAGGCCAGAGGTGGGCACGGCCACACACACACACCGCACGCACACATCGCGCACACACACTGCACGCATGCACAACACGTACACACACGCACGGCCGCTCGGCCATGGCCAGCCGTAGCAGGCTAGCAGCAGCCGGCCGCAACGGCTAGCGGCAGCACGCACGCACGGGGGCGGCCTGGTCAGAGGTGGAGCGGGGCACGGCAACGCGCGGGCAATGCGCGCCGGGGCGTGGCTGGTCGAGCAGCGGGAGAGGAAGGCTGGGGGCGAGGCCACGGCAAGGAAGGCGCGGGGAGCCTGCGGCTGAGCCGGGAGTTGAGCTCCGTCCGGCTAACGTGGCGGAGCGCGGCGAGGAGTGGCAGAAATAGCAATAACAGCAGCATCACGCAGGGCAAGTAGCAACGGCAGTAGCATCGCAAGGAACTGCAGGAGCACGTACGCAGACGCTGAACTACGGCCATGGCAGCCACCTGCTCGTACAGGCGACTACGATGAGGGATTCGAGACCGGGGTGAGGGGATTCGGAGGAGAAGCTCACCGGGGAGGCACAAGGGGGCCCGGTGACGGCTTAGTAGCTGCAGGCTTGCCGGAATCGCCGAGATTTGCCGGCGACCCGAGGAAGAAGAGGGTGGCGTCAAGGGCGATGCAGGGGCTCCGGGCTCGAGGTCGTGGACAAGGAGGAAGCAGAAGACGATGGCGATTCTCCTGGTGCATTCCTAGCCAGCGGAGAGGTCAGTAGCCGCGCGATGACGATGGCCATGGCAGCAGCAGCGCTCGGCGTCGAACAAATCGAGAGAACGAATGAGAGGGAGAGCCGGCTAGGGTTCATCAAGGGAGGGAGGAGGGCGTCGGGGCGTCCTCTTATCCACAGGGAGAGAGCGGGGATGACCGCCACGGGACCAGGGGCGCCATGGGATGGCTGCCACGATCCCCCCGCCTCCTGTAGCGAGGTTGGGGATGAGGTGGAGGTGGTCTGCCCAATGTTGTTCGACAGGCCAAAGTGCACAAAAGCACTAGAGCCCATTAACACATAGTAGTTAGGCCTTTCCCTTTTATTTTATTTTACACTGATTGCAGAATCCGTTTGTAATAGTTTGAGTTGTTAATTGGTCTTTGTAAAAATGTGGAACTTGGCCACATAAATACATTACAATATTTGGCACTACCACAAAAAGTTTGGTAGGAGTTTGAATTGATTTAGATTTTTCACAAATGGAAAAGTATAAGAAAAGGGTGATTTGGAACTATTTTAATTTCCAAGGGAAATTAAATATCTCAAATGATGTTGAATCATTCATGACAATTAGTTAGTGAATATTTTCAACCCACCAAACATTTTTACTTGACAGTTTGAAGAAATAAGAATTTGACTTGTTTTCGGAATTTGAATTTGACCTGTGTTTGAAACAAGTGGGTTTAGCAAGAGTAACAGTGGTGACAATGTTGGAAATATGCCCTAGAGGCAATAATAAAAGGATTATTATTATATTTCCTTGTTCATGATAATTGTCTTTTATTCATGCTATAATTGTATTATCCGGAAATCGTAATACACGCGTGAATACATAGACCACAATATGTCCCTAGTGAGCCTCTAGTTGACTAGCTCGTTGATCAATAGATAGTCATGGTTTCCTGACTATGGACATTGGATGTCGTTGATAACGGGATCACATCATTAGGAGAATGATGTGATGGACAAGACCCAATCCTAAGCATAGCACAAGATCGTGTAGTTCGTTTTGCTAG
>LR880972.1:300943949-300954885 GCA_904067115.1 Aegilops sharonensis
CCCCCCCTTGCTCCTTTATATACGGGGGCAGGGGGGCACCCCATGACACACAAGTTGATCTACGTGATCATTCTTAGCCGTGTGCGGTGCCCCCCTCCACCATATTCCACTTCGGTCATATCGTCGCGGAGCTTAGGCGAAGCCCTGCGCCGGAGAAGTCATATCGTCTCGGAGCTTAGGCGAAGCCCTGCGTCGGTGGAGCATCATCATCGTCACCACGCCGTCGTGCTGACGGAACTCATCCCCGACGCTTTGCTGGATCGGAGCCCGGGGATCGTCATCGAGCTGAACGTGTGCAGAACTCGGAGGTGCCGTACGTTCGGTACTTGGATCGGTCGGATCGTGAAGACGTACGACTACATCAACCGCGTTGTTATAACGCTTCCGCTTTCGGTCTACGAGGGTACGTGGACAGACACTCTCCCCTCTCGTTGCTATGCCATCACCATGGTCTTGCGTGTGCGTAGGAATTTTTTTGAAATTACTACGTTCCCCAACAGGATGAGGTAGCGCAGTCAAAGATAGCAAGACCAGGATGCAGGCGATAGTCAAGGATTGACCAGATTGAGTTCAGAATTTCCTAGTAAAAATACTAAGGGTATTTGATTTGTAGTGCGGAATAATTTCACTAGTCGGTGTCCTCAGTTGACAACCCAGAACCCATAGATTGATTACGACAACGAAAGACATTACTTCAACAAGGTTAGTAAGATGTGGTGCAATGGCAAGACATCTTCGAGATACCAGGGGGTAATACTCGAAGGTAGAACATGATAGAAGTAGAACCGGATCATTGACCTATGACAATAGATACTTCAACCTTGCCAAAAATAGACGAGGCACTGGATTGAATTCCCATCAGATATATCATATCAGAACAGCATGGTCGGAACCATAACTGTAAGGAATCAATTTCAACAATACCGAAGGAATCATACAGCTGGATAATCATTTTGCAATAAGCTTCCGAGACGGTCTACATCATTTTCATGGGCATGAACACAAGGTTCAAGGTCGACTCCCACTTCTTTAATGCATATCATTTCATTCACCTCTCGCTTTGATAAAACTGTAGTGTTAGAATTTTATCTGGTAGAACACCATAAGAGTATGACTTGTGAAAACTTTCGGGTTCTCACAGATTAGGGGAAGGCATAGGTTCAACCCATCGGGCATCTTAGTAACATATACCACAAGTTTCAAAAGTAAATACACAAGCTCGAAAGCAGGGCATGGTTGGCCAAGAAGAGGATACAATTTACCAAAGGCATTATGTATCAGGGGAAGGACTCCCAGGGTGACTGAATATGAAGGACACTGTCGGATAACAATCCAACAATGGATCGGGCGATCCACAACGAAGCTGATGTGAGTATCGGTACTCACTTAGAGGAAGAAGAACGCAGAGGGCATCAAATTATAGAAACAACTGACTAATTCAAAGATGAAATGCAAATAAATTATCGTTTCCAAATCAAGGGATCGGAAGCCAATGGTCTGATTTAGAATGGATATGTCGAATAGACTTAGGGGTAAAATCGACAGCAATTTGATGGGTCGATAACCAGCTCATGTTCAAAATGACATCTGAGCCATAAAGATAACTTAAAAGGATCAACCGATGATTGTGTACCTTCGCACTCGTGTTGATTCAATAGGATCAAAATGACGGTGTCAAAGGAGACTAATGAATATAGCCAGACCTATGGGAAGCATCCATAATGCAAGCAGACAAGTATTTGCAGAGCAATAAGCTGCTAAGGATTTTTGGAGGATCAAATAGTATTTCGAAGACTTTTGGGAAACACTTGATCAACTGGGGATGAGCGGGTACTCGATAGGTGCAAGAATTTGTCCATAGGGGTATTTAGGCGACTTAGAACTGCAAGGCAGTAGGCACCAAGTATCCTCGGAACAATAGTCGAGAATTTCGGGGTTTCTTGCAATAACAAGATCAACGGGGAATGATTGTATCAAGGCAAGTGCACGTGGTTATCCATAGGGGTTTATCGATGGAAGGGAATTGCAAAAGCGATGGCACAAAGTCTCGAAAGATCATCGTAGAGTATCTTCCGGATCTTCCGGTGCAACAAGCGATCATCTGGAGTGAGGGGGCTCTCCGGGAGAAGGTATTTTCGAGAACCTAAAGTTAGTTTTGTTTTTAGCAAAATCATCATTTAACTCGAATAGAAGAGAGATCAGAGTCCCAGAGTATAGAAGAGGAATAAAAGATCATAATACCACCCAGTGGCGACGTGGGCCCGTAAAGCACATAGCCATGTTAGTAAAAGTTTTGCAATGTCTAGACTCGACTTCGGTCAAGGAGTGTGGAAGGGGGATTCCTACAGGCAGTCGGCTCTGATACCAACTTGTGACGCCCTCGATTCAATCGTACACTAATCATGCACGCAAACGTGTACGATCAAGATCAGGGACTCACGGGAAGATATCACAACACAACTCAAAAACATAAATAAGTCATACAAGCATCATAATACAAGCCAGGGGCCTCAAGGGCTCGAATACAAGTACTCGATCATAGACGAGTCAGCGGAAGCAACAATATCTGAGTACAGACATAAGTTAAACAAGTTTCCATAAGATGGCTAGCACAAACTAGGATACAGATCGAAAGAGGCGCATGCCTCCTGCCTGGGATCCTCCTAAACTACTCCTGGTCGTCGCCAGCGGGCTGCACGAAGTAGTAGGCACCTCCGGTGTAGTAGTCGTCGTCGACGGTGGCGTCTGGCTCCTGGGCTCCGACATCTGGTTGCAACAACCAGGTAGAAAGGAAAGGGGAAAAAAGGGGGGAGAAAGCAACCGTGAGTACTCATCCAAAGTACTCGCAAGCAAGGAGCTACACTACATATGCATGGGTATATGTGTAAAGGGCCATATCAGTGGACTGAACTGCAGAATGCCAGAATAAGAGGGGGATAGCTAATCCTGTCGAAGACTACGCTTCTGGGAGCCTCCGTCTTGCAGCATGTAGAAGAGAGTAGACTGAAGTCCTCCAAGTAGCATCGCATAGCATAATCCTACCCGGCGATCCCCTCCTCGATGCCCTGTTAGAGAGCGACCACCGGGTTGTCTCTGGCACTTGGAAGGGTGTGTTTTATTAAGTATCCGGTTCTAGTTGTCATAAGGTCAAGGTACAACTCCAAGTCGTCCTGTTACCGAAGATCACGGCTATTCGAATAGATAAACTTCCCTGCAGGGGTGCACCACATTACCCGACACGCTTGATCCCATTTGGCCGGACACACTTTCCTGGGTCATGCCCGACCGCGGAAGATCAACACGTCGCAACCCCACCTAGGCATAACAGAGAGGTCAGCACGCTGGTCTAAACCTAAGCGCACAGGGGTCTGGGCCCATTGCCCTTAGCACACCTGCACGTTGCGAGGGCGGCCAAAAGCAGACCTAGCCTAGCAGGCGTTCCAGTCCAATCCGGCGCGCGCCGCTCAGTCGCTGACGTCAGGAAATGCTTCGGCTGATACCACGACGCCGGTTGCCCATATCTTGTCCCACGTGGCGGTTAGTGCGTATAAGGTCAACGACCCAACTCAGCTCAAATACCAAGATCTCGTTAAGCGTGTTAAGTATACGCGAATGCCGAACAGGGCCAGGCCCGCCTCTCACCTAGCGGTCTCAACCTGCCCTGTCGCTCCGCCACAAAGGTCCACACAGAGGGCCGTTTGGACAAAGGTCCTTTCAGCCCCCAATCCGTGAATCACTCGCGGGTGCTCCACGAGCCGACCCGACTTTAGTCACCACATGTATCATGTATAAAGTATAGTATATACCCGTGATCACCTCCCTAGTGATCACGGCCCGATAGTATAGCAAGGAAGATGGACAAGAATGTAGGGCCACAGATGGAAAACTAGCATCCTATACTAAGCATGTAGGATTGCAGGTAAAGGTAACAACAGTAGTAGCAAGGACAGGCTATGCATCAGGATAGGATTAATGGAAAGCAGTAACATGCTACACTACTGTAATGCAAGTAGTATAGAGAAGAATAGGCGATATCTGGTGATCAAAGGGGGGGCTTGCCTGGTTGCTCTGGCAAGGAGGGGTCGTCGTCGACGTAGTCGATCACAGGGGCAACATCGGTCTCGGGGTCTACCGAAGAGAAGAGGGGGGAGAAACAGTAAATATAAAGCAAACATAGCATCACAAAGCGTAACATGGCAATATGTTGTGCCGGGTGTGACCTAACGTATGGCTACACGATATAGGTGAAGGTGGAATTCAACCGGGAATGCATTCCCGGTTCCAGACCTGTGTCAGACAGATGACCGGAGGGGAAATGTTCCATGTTCAGCATGCTAGAGGCATGTGACAGATGAACGGACCGCATATTCGGATTTGTTGGATTTTTCTGAGCAACTTTAATGTAGAAAACGTTTTCATCCGAGCTATGGTTTAATTTCTATGAATTAACGAAGTTCAAAGCATTTTCTGGAATTACTGAAATTCTGCGAAGTCCTCAGTTTTAAACATCACTTGGCTGTTTTCAAAAGGCTATAACTATTGTTCTGTCCAAGCTATGGGTTAGTGCCTTATATCAATATTGAGCAATTTTCTGTGATCTACATGACAGAATCAAGTCCATCTACATTAGTGTCCATTTGCTTGCTCTAATCTTTGTTTGCAAAGTGCTACTGGAAGTCAATTCCAGAATCTGTCTTTCAGTTCTTCCAGTTAACAGAACATAGACTTTTGTCATTTTTATAGGAATTAATGTAGGCGGCTTTTGAATTTGGTTCAATGGAAATAATTGAACCCTGCCAAGTGTACTACACGCACATATGAATTTTACTCATATTAACTTTTGTTTAGGTGCTGTTTAAGGGCCGTGAAGAGGGTTAGTTAGTGTAAAAATTGCAAAGCTGACTACTGCTACAGTAACTGAATGTTACTGTAGCAGGGGAGCAGCAGCCGAGCGCAGCGGGCAGAGCAGCAGCAAGGAGCAACAGCGGCGGCGCGGCGAGGCCGGCCGAAGGCGGGCGAGGCCAGAGGTGGGCGCGGCCACACACTCAGAGCACACACACCGCACGCACACATCGCGCACACACACTGCACGCACGCACAACACGTACACACACGCACGGCCGCTCGGCCATGGCCAGCCGTAGCAGGCTAGCAGCAGCCGGCCGCAACGGCTAGCGGCAGCACGCGCGCACGGGGGCGGCCTGGTCAGAGGTGGAGCGGGGCATGGCCACGCGCGGGCAGTGCGCGCCGGGGCGTGGCTGGTCGAGCAGCGGGAGAAGAAGGCTGGGGGCGAGGCCACGGCAAGGAACGCGCGGGGAGCCCGCGGCTGAGCCGGGAGTTGAGCTCCGTCTGGCTAACGTGGCGGAGCGCGGCGACGAGTGGAACAAATAGCAATAACAGCAGCATCACGCAGGGCAAGTAGCAAAGGCAGTATCATCGCAAGGAACTGCAGGAGCACGTACGCAGACGCTGAACTACGGCCATGGCAGCCACCTGCTCGTACAGGCGACTACGATGAGGGATCCGAGACCGGGGTGAGGGGGATTCGGAGGAGAAGCTCACCGGGGAGGCACAAGGGGGCCCAGTGACGGCTTAGTAGCTGCAGGCTTGCCGGAATCGCCGAGATTTGCCGGCGACCCGAGGAAGAAGAGGGCGGCGTCAAGGGCGATGCAGGGGCTCCGGGCTCGAGGTCGTGGACGAGGAGGAAGAAGAAGACGATGGCGATTCTCCTGGTGCATTCCTAGCCAGCGGGGAGGTCAGTGGCCGCGCGATGACGATGGCCATGGCAGCAGCGCTCGGCGTCGAATAAATCGAGAGAACGAATGAGAGGGAGAGCGATTGGGCATCTAGGGTTCGTCAAGGGAGGGAGGAGGGCGTCGGGGCATCCTCTTATCCACAGAGAGAGAGCGGGGATGACCGCCACGGGACCAGGGGCGCCATGGGATGGCCGCCACGATCCCCCCGCCTCCTGTAGCGAGGTTGGGGATGAGGTGGAGGTGGGCTGCCCAATGTTGTTAGACGGGCGAAAGTGCACAAAGGCACTAGAGACCATTAACACATAGTAGTTAGGCCTTTTCCTTTTATTTTATTTTACACTGATTGCAGAATCCGCTTGTAATAGTTTGAGTTGTTAATTGGTCTTTGTAAAAATGTAGAACTTGGCCACATAAATACATTACAATATTTGGCACTACCACAAAAAGTTTGTTAGGAGTTTGAATTGATTTGGATTTTTCACAAATGGAAAAGTATAAGAAAAGGGTGATTTGGAACTATTTTAATTTCCAAGGGAAATTAAATATCTCAAATGATGTTGAATCATTCATGACAATTAGTTAGCGAATATTTTCAACCCACCAAACATTTTTACTGACAGGTTGAAGAAATAAGAATTTGACTTGTTTTCGGAATTTGAATTTGACCTGTGTTTGAAACAAGTGGGTTTAGCAAGAGTAATAGTGGTGACATGGCATCATTAACACAAGATTATTGTAGCTTAATTATCCGGGCGTCACAGTACTCTTCCAATGGAAGTTGGCCGTTGACCACATTGACCACGCCGCGCCGAGAGCACCAGGGCGGTGGTTTGGACGACGGCGAGGCCTAGGAAGGGGACGACGTGGAGCCGGGGAAGACGCAGCAGTGGAAGCCCGTGCGGAGAGGGTACGAGGGTTCACTGGTTCGGCTGCGGTGTGAGGCTGCCGTCGCCGCAGAATAACAGGGGGTGTGGGTGAGTAGAGGGATGACCTGGCCAGCGGTGGGAGTAGTACAGGGCGGTGAGGCCTCCGCGGCATCACAGCCGGCCACAGGAGGCAGGAGCACGTGACACGACCAGCGCTGCTTTGGGCGGCTGGAGTAAGAAGACCAGAGGTTGAAGAAGCACTACGGCCGTTGGATGGACATCGTACGATCACTGCAGCTAGAATCGTCTATATTGACTAAGTTAACAAAGCCCTTGGTACGCGTCAACTTAGTAGGCCCACAGCTCGGATTTGGCAGAGAACATATAGCCCATTTGCGATTTGTAAGAATGTACATCCCATTTTTTAATTCTAATGGAATTTACTACAACCCATTTACAGTTTGTTAAAAGTACAGCCCAACTTCTAGCTAGGACAACGATTAATAATTTCAAACAACCGCTCAAAACATAATTCAAAAAAAATTCCCACATTTTGATGGGATCCGAAATATTTTTATCCGAAATTTCTAGTCAGGTTAAATATAATTTCAAAATAAAGTTGTATTACGTTAAAATCCAACGAAATATTGCGCGCGCAACAAGTAATGAAATTAAAATTTTCAAATTCCAAAAATAATATATTTTTCAAACTAATTACATGTTTGGTGCATAGTAACTGTCCAGTTATTATAATTACATCCCATTTATTATTTCTTAAAGTCCATTTTGTTGTTAAGCCTAATGCATACCTCCTAGGAAAGTTTGTAGCCCAGCATGGCGGAGAATAACAAGTTGACCCGGATATTGTGTACAACTGTCGGCCCAGTTGCATTGCTGATGTTGAAAAAAAAGGCATGTGTAGTACAGTACAACCTAACATGGTTACTCAGCCCACATTCAGCGACGCCGGAAAGGCCCAAACAAGGTTTCTGTACAACTTTTTGAAGTCACTGAGCTCAATTAATAACTTAATAAAAAAGTTAGATTACGGTGGAACCTAATTAAAGCTGTCATGAGCAAATAAATAATTCAACGGGTCCCACTTGTGCGTGTGCGCATGTGTGTGCGCGCGTGTGTGTGTGTGTGTGAGAGAGAGAGGGAGAGAGAGAGATAGAGAGAGAGACCCATCGGTCCATGCTCGTAAATACATCTTTCAGCCATATGTATTGCTGATGCTCAGTAAAAACTTATATAGTTGACACAATCATATAGAACATCATAGCACACTGAACTTGCATACAAAAATTTCACGCAGGCGGCACAATCAGGATGGAAGCAGTGGATCGCTACGGGAAGGGCTATGTTGAAACCAACGAAGTCGTACATAACGGTTCATCGTCTTTATCAATGACGGGGAAATATCTTGAATGTTGTGCAAAGAAAACAGACAGACAACACAATAAGTTCTGCTAGCACATTAAGTTGACGTACGACCCTTTCTAAAAAAAGTTCAGGTACAAAATTAGAACAAGTCACAATCAAATGTACTGGCATATCAGTGCTTCACACCCATAGCTCGGATTTAACTAGTATCTGACAAGATTCAGTTGTTACCTCAAATTAGAGCACATCCAGGCAGCCAGCCCTGCCTCTTCTCCCAAAGAAGCAGTGGCCTCCGCCGCGCGATGGAGTAGGCCCTGTGCCATCCATTGTTCCGAGCAACACGGGGAAAGTCTGACGTTGACTCCTGTAATGGACGTCGTCGACAGACCCTGGCACCAGCGGCGGCGGCAGGACTTCGATTGATGGATTGACCACTTCTTCGACATGCACGAACACTCGATACAAGTACATCCCTAACATGGTCCGCGGCGGCCTTGGTGGTGATGAATAGTACAACCCCGGTTCCTGCACCGGTATCTCAACACCAATCACCTTCGGTATGGTGGACGGCTTCTTCATCCATGCCATAACCGTCAGAGCCCAGCTGTCTGGAGGAACAAACATACTTACGAGCTCACCTCCAAGGGCGTTGATAAGCTTGTTCATGGACTCGCTGTTCCAAGCACGTCGAGGCATGCCGTGGAAGGTAAGCTTTGTTAAAAACTCAAACTCATAGGGCACCGAGCCCCATCCTGGGTGCCACCGATCAAAGCTCACCAGCGCGCCATCGCAGAACAAACGCTGGGAAGATTAGAACACACGACTGTAGTCGAAAGTTGTCCAGAACCTGACGAAGAAATCAGCCGGTGGCGGACAGACTTCTACGAGCAAGTCACTTCTTTGGATGTCGTGCACAATGACAAGAGCTTTGACAAGGTCATCCGGCGAGACGGGAGGCCGGTCGTCGTTGATGGTTACCATCAGCACTTTGCCGGCAAACTGGCCGTCAAGCGCCGTCATGCCACTGTTGAGTGACAGCACGCAGCGACCGAAGGCAGGACGGACCTCAGGATCTCCGGCTCGGAGATCCGCGTTGACCGGTGACATGATAGTGCACTTGAGTACAGGGAGTACAGGAGGGGGATTTGGGGGAACTGGAGTAGGAATCGAGATTCCAGAGGTGGGGGAGGGGCGAGAGACTGGGGATGAAAAGGTAGCATGAATTTCGAGCACGTGCCAATATGCTCTCGGCGCGCAAGCACACAAAACACCGGTGGCGCCCACATGTCGGCCTAAGAGTCCTTATTCTTTCTTTTTTGGAGAGCCCGGCCTTTTTTTTCCAGGATCTTTTGAGAGCCCGGCCTGAGAGTCATAATTGACCTGTTTGGCATTGCGTTACTACTCGGCCCATATTCAACGACACCTCACTGGCCCAAACAAGTGTACATCATCGAAAAGACACTGAGCTCAAATTATATAACTTGAAAAAAGGAGATATACTATGAACACTGGAGAATGGTGATGACCTCATTTAGCCCACCAGTATTTCGAGACAATAAATAGTTCGAAACAACGATATATACAACATTCAAACACTGACTAGTGACTACTACTGACATAAACAGCAAGACATGATAGTTCATAAGAATTCTTGCTACACCACCAAAACGCACCCATCTGCAGCGCTCAGACTCTCGTGATCCAGACGAGAATGACATTCTAAACAGAAGCAACTATTACATAGTAAGAGTGACATAGACGAGGATGACCAAATGACAAGGAATATGCATAACAAAATAAAGAACTACCCATCCAGAACCAGCAGCAAAGACAACAAAGTCATTCGAAGAGATGATCCAACACCATCATAATTTGCAGCCACGCTTCAGCGGCCAGTGATCCGGGGACACAAGTACTCCACCCTTTCGATGCAACAGCCCAATTATCTATCAACCTGAAGGCTTGAACCACATCACTGCATGTCGTAATTGAGACATCCAAGGATCAAAGTTAATCCGGATGCCTTTGTCATTCTCACCTTCTTTTGGCTGCAGGCTGTATCATCGACAATCAGGGGAGTTTGCTCCCGAACTTCTAGGGCTCGCCGTGTAGACACAGTTTTCCATAGCAAACAGAGCCTCTTTGCCATCAAGGTCCTTGCCAACGGTGATCTCCTGGTTAATCGGATAATTGAGTCTGAGAAACAGAGAGTGTGAACCAAGGTTGTTTACCCGCCTCCAACTAAAAAATCCTAAAGGCCCCGACAAGCTGGTATCCTGCTCATAGACGTAACAACCACTGTCTGAATACTCATGTATTACACGGTGCTTGTATACAGTGGGGTTTTTGCAATATAACCTTTCCGGCTCATGTGTCCGAATGGTCATCAGTCTTTTGCCGTCGTCTGATCGAGCGAGGAACCAGTTGTGCTTCCCTGTTTTCGGCAAAGGTGGTGTGATTACAAAGGGTAGTAACTGTAGGGACACTGCATCATATCAAAAAGGACAGGCATTGTTAATGTAAGATCAGCATTGTTCAGAGTATGAGTAGGATAATGCAAGAAACAACATTGATATGTCCCTGTTGGAACTGGGAGGAAAATACAGGGAAATGTATACTGGGTTCAAAAATATAGAAGTTCCATGCATGGTTATACTCATGTTATCTTGCAATCGATTCTTCACAGGAAACTACCATGTCATGCATGTTATGTACTCCCTCCGTTCCCAAATATTTGTCTTTCTAGGCATTTCAAATAGACACAACATACGGATGTATGTAGACATATTTTAGAGTGTAGATTCACTCATTTTGCTCCGTATGTAGTCACTTGTTAAAATCTCTAGAAAGACAAATATTTGGGAACGGAGGGAGTAATCATGTTCTGTCCTCACAAACAAATTCTTCAAGGTAACTAACAGACCATGCATT
>LR880972.1:300969546-300984209 GCA_904067115.1 Aegilops sharonensis
GACGGTTCCGTTACACAGGTCTTCGGCGACGGTAGTTGTACACGTTTTTCGTAGATGTTCGAAGAGGGACTTGGCGCATCCAAAAGGGTACTTGACGAATCCGAGGTCTCCGGCCGTAGTGGTACTTGCTGTTACATGTAGTCGAACTTGGCGTATCCGTGTACTTGGCGTTCCGGTGTGGTAGTCGTTCAAGCGTCTGATAAAGTGGTACTTGGCAATCCACAGCAAAGAGGAACCATGAAGGGAGGCTCGAGGAAGAACACTACAGCGAGGCGGCGAGGCCAAGGGAGGCGCAGCGGCGAAGCGGGGACTCACGAGCAGAGGAGGAAGTCGCAGCGTTGGTGCAAGGTGGCGACAAGACGAGGTGGCACAGGGCCCGGCAAGATGAAGCAGCAGGATGGGGAGGCTCTCGAGCGAAGGGTGAGCGGGCGACATGGAGGGCGGCAACAGAGTAGCGGCAGCAGGATGAGGACGACAGCGACCAGTGCTGGGGCCCCGGCGTGCTCCGGCAAAAACGACGGGGACGAGCGGCGCAAGGATCAGGAGCTCCTCTCCCGACCGAGCGGGGACTACATGAGGCAGAGGCGGCAAGCTTGGTGCGCCGGAGGTGGGAACGGGCGCAGGGGGTGGCGAGGGTCGCCGGAGGCGAGGACGCGGAGTCGAAGCAGAGGCGACCGGCGGGGCAGTCGGTGAGGGGGTGCACGGAGCTACTGCTGGCGGCGAGGTCGAGGAACGGAGGGGCCACGGGGCGGCTGCGCGCCTGGTCGCAGCGACCGAAGGGCGACGAGGAGGAGGGTTGAGGGGGCGCTCCTGGGCCGCCGGCGAGGAGGTGGAAGGGCGAGGGGGCACTGTTCCTCTCTCTTCTCTGCGGGAGGCAGCGTGAGGGAGGAGACAAGAGGGAGAGATGGAATCGGACGATGGGTGTGGCTCGATGGCGTCGGGCGCTGCAAGGAGGAAGGAGCGGAGGCGAGGGGATCGATCAAACGGGACGAGTGGCTGGCGGCGGAGGGAGAGATCGAGAGGGTGGGGATCGGGCGAGCGAGGGCTAGGGTTAGAGGGTTAATTGGGCCTTGGGAGGCCTTGGGCCATAGAGGCCGGCGCGGGAGGAGAATGGCCAGGGGCCGGCTGGGCTGGCTCCTCTCTCCTCTCTTATATCTTCCTAAGCAGAAAACAATTAAAGAGAAGAAAAGAAAGAGAGGGTTAGGGAAAGGACTTGCGGGCGCGGATAATTTTCCCGGACTCATGAAAATATGAAGAATTTAACAAAAATGGCCCAAGGATTTTTGGTGGATCTCCGGAAAATGATAGAATAATAATGGCAAGGTTTTGAGGTCAACTCGGAGCAGAAAAAGGCATGGGATTTTGCAAGTGTGTTATGGTGATTCCAAAACGAGGAATATTTTAATATAGCTCCCTAATATTGGGAGGATATGTTATAAAGAGAAGTCACCCTTCCCTCGATTTAAATGGATCGAGAAATCCATGCAATTTATTTAGAAGAGTTTTTAAAAATTAATGATATGATGGCATGATGACATGATGCAATGCAAGAGATGACATGAGCAATGCACAAACAAAACAAACCACACGACAAAACTCGGAAACCCTGGAAGGCAACTGAAGCTCCGGTCTTGGGGCGTCACAAACCAACTTTTTACCGTCTTCTCTGAAGGCAGCCATCCAGTGGGAGTTCATGCCGACCCAGTACATACCTGCCAAGAAGTTTCGGGCGATGGTGATCGGATTGATGTCGAGGGAAATGATGCACGGTGACCCACTACATACCTGCAAAGAAGTTTCATCTAATGGAGATCGGATTGAAGTCGAGGGGCATCATGCACGCCTCTGTATCATGGTGAGCCAATCTCGCAAGACCAGATAGCAGCAAGCAGGGTGTCTTGAAAAGCTTAGGCCTCACTTCGACGCTGGCCGTGTGCATGTCCCTCGAGCATGCAGCCAGCCGCAGGGCATTCAACATATCCATACACGAACAACAGAGGTCGAGGATGTCACTGGGGAGATTGCTCCAATCGCGGCTCATATGGATGCTGCGCGGTTCGCGTTCGGCCATGATGGAGTTTGGAAGGGGGCTTGATTTACGGGGGAGAAGGATGTCGGTGCTGGAGCGGCTAGCGAGGGAATAGTGGTACTGGGGGAGGCGAGTGAGGCGACGGTACACGGGGGCACAATGAGATGGAGACGGAGACGGAGACGGAGAAGGAGATGGAGTGGTGCTATGGGAGCGGAGAGGGAGACAAGGCGAGGCGTCAATGTGTTGTACAGCAGCGGTGACAAACTGCACAGTGCACATGGTGAGGCTGACTTTGGTAACCCGAACACGCCGCCTGGACTAGTGTCAGACGCAGGGTGTTGTCACTTCACTATGAGGACTATATGAATAGTATTTTGACCATCAAGTGTACCACAGTTGTAATACTACTACTACTAGTAGTAGTAGTAGGAACATGAGTACTCCAGTATTGTATAGCGGAAATAGGTCTCCCGTGCTAGCATGCCTGTTCACTTCATCGTTCAGGTATCATCCATATTGCGAGCAGAACCAAATTCTCGTGCATGCCCAATCAACGCCGTGCCGCAATGCATGCAGTGGTCGTTCTGGTGCATCAAGGACGGCATGCAGATCGTTCCACACTTGAGAAGAGGAAAAAATGGAATGGTAGAACGCGGCAGCAGAGGAAGAGAACGCTGGCTAACGAGGCTGGGAGGGGATCGAGCAGGAAGTTAATGCTCCACGCCTAAAGGTTTTGGGAAAACCTGAATTTCATAAGGTGACTTATACTCACCTAAACGGAGGGAGTATTTCTTAACCAGAGAATGTTGTGTCTCCCACTCACGCGCTCAAAAAAAAAACTACAACACATTTTTTATCTGTTTGCATAGGTCCCACCTATCAGTAAGGATGGGCACGTACACGAACAGGTACGACTCATCAGTCTACCCGCATAGCCTTTTCGTTTAGTCTACCTAGCCGTCTAATCAACTGCCTGCACGCCACTTCTCCCATTTACTTCTCCACCGGGAACCGATTCTCCTCGGCTTCTTCACCTCCCCTTCGTCTTCATTTGCATCCAAACCCCACTGTGTTCACATTGTTTTAACCTCTTTAAATAATCATCTACTACTTCAGTTAGACTAGCCATCTAATCCTAATTCTCCAAACCATAGCCCTCCGTTCCAGCGGTTCCAAATGGCGAAAGAGATCGAGATGCAGGTTTTTAGCGTCCAACATGTCCTCGTCGAAGGCTCGATGCGCATAGTTGCCACTGTCACTATCCACCCAAGGGTTGTTCAACAGTGGATCAACAATGTATCCAACTCCCTCGAAAAGGTAGAGACGAGGGTCATCGGTCTCGACGCAGAGTACACGGAGCGTGCCCCTGGGAAGATCCAGCGCACCGCCGTCCTTCAGTTGTGCCTCGAAGATGATGTTTTGGTGTACCACATCATACACTCGCCCTCCATACCAGGTGAGCTTCACGATTTCTTGGCTCGGGAGGACGTATACTTCTGTGGGGAAGCCATCGAAGGGGACAAACAGAAGCTGGAGCCGTACAATCTTGATTTGAAAAGCATCGCTGACCTACAAACCAGAATCAAAATTCATGTAGAAGATTGTGATAAATAGACACCATCCCTATTCGAAATAGCAAACTTTGTGCTCGGTACAAATCTTCAGAAGGGTGACAAGACGGTGGCATTAAGGTCGTCTGGATGAGAGAATTATCCCTTGACGTACGAGCGGATGAAATATGCTGCCCTCGATGCCCGTGTGAGTTTCGAGATAGCTACAAGGTCCAAAGAGCTTGTTGCGAAGCCGTCTCCCATAGAGAAGAAGAAGAAGAAGAAGAAGAAGAATAAGAAGAAGAAGTAGAAGAAGGAGAAGAAGAAGAAGACGAAGAAGAAGAAGAAGAAGAAGAAGAATAAGAAGAAGAAGTAGAAGAAGGAGAAGAAGAAGAAGACGAAGAAGAAGAAGAAGAAGAAGAAGAATAAGAAGAAGAAGTAGAAGAAGGAGAAGAAGAAGAAGACGAAGAAGAAGAAGAAGAAGAAGAAGAATAAGAAGAAGAAGTAGAAGAAGGAGAAGAAGAAGAAGACGAAGAAGAAGAAGAAGAAGAAGAAGAATAAGAAGAAGAAGTAGAAGAAGGAGAAGAAGAAGAAGACGAAGAAGAAGAAGAAGAAGAAGAAGAATAAGAAGAAGAAGTAGAAGAAGGAGAAGAAGAAGAAGACGAAGAAGAAGAAGAAGAAGAAGAAGAATAAGAAGAAGAAGTAGAAGAAGGAGAAGAAGAAGAAGACGAAGAAGAAGAAGAAGAAGAAGAAGAATAAGAAGAAGAAGTAGAAGAAGGAGAAGAAGAAGAAGACGAAGAAGAAGAAGAAGAAGAAGAAGAAGGAGCAGAAGACGAAGAAGAAGAAGAAGAGGAAGAAGAAGAAGAAGAAGAAAAAGAAGGAGAAGAAGAAGAAGAAGAAGAAGAAGAAGAAGAAGAAGAAGAAGAAGAAGAAGAAGAAGAAGAAGAAGAAGAAGAAGAAGAAGAAGAAGAAGAAGAAGAAAAGGCTGCACCAGCAGGAGGGCATTATGGATGGATGAACTATTTCCTCTCTTGTAAAAAAAATTATTACCTCTCGGTGTATATTGATATAGATGGACTATTTAGATGGTGTGCATGTCTTTGGAACAGAGTAGTAGCATGGGTCCGCTTGATTATAAGGAACTATTTATCCGCATATATAGCTTTCTCTGCTACTCCTTCCAGTGATCGGTATGCAGTGCATGTGTCCGTAGACATGACATCTTGTTCATGGAAGTTCAACTACGGCGACCATCATGTTTCATCTCGCGATTCCCACGACGCCTCTCCAACCCACGGCACCACGCCCCCCGACGTGCGCCTCACCCCTCTCGGCCGCACCGCCTTCTGCCTTTGTGTGCATGACATGTGGGCCACCTAAAATGCGGCGAGCATCAAGTTTCTAACACATCCACCCGCGATTCCCAGGACGCCGCTTGAACCCATGAAACCACACGTCCCCCGACCTGCGGCTCACCCCTCTTGGCCCCACTGCCCCTCTGCCTACGGGAGCATTACATGTGGACCAGTCACCTATCGGGTCCACATGTTATTGACTCAAAGGTAGGTGTAGTAAGGCGCTGAAGCTCAGTCCCGACGGCCCTGAGAGGGAAATGTAACTCCTGCGCCAGGGCTTTTGGTGCTCCCGCAGCACGAACTCGTGCCAAACTCAAGATTTGTTTCTTTACTATACATGCACGCAATGATTTAATGGACATTGTAATCTCAACATGTGATGGGGAGCTCTAAATTTGAATTTGAAACTTATAAAACGAAAAGATTAAAAACAAATAAATTGGGAGAGAGGGAGTATATCGTAGGATGTGTCCCATACAAAATAAGTCCCCTGGTTTGTCACCGCGAAGATGCGGTTAGAAAGGAGCACAGCGTCTTCCTACTCGTACGGCAACAAATCGGCCGCAGACAGCATTGTCCGCCTTTGACCGCCATGTGCAAGGTCCGTGCTATCTTATTCAATCTCACCGTGGTTCCATCGTACCAATTCATGCGGTGGCCCGTTGCATGGCTGATCCCAATGTTGGACAAAGGTTCTACGGGAACGGTGTCACCGTTGTAAATGTTGTGCAAATTGATGTTGGTACCCTCCCGTACATATGCAAGCCAATCTCCACTCGCACTGAGCCTAACCTGTGAAACAGTGGGCAGGGGGAGAATTAGGAAATGGACACGGAAGTAGTCTTTAGAATGCATTTAGTACGTGATCAAACTCATCTTACCAGCTCATCGGAGGAAATCCGAGTGCCCCTCAACGACGATATCTCAAGGGGCGTCAACTTGCAACTACGGCCACGCCGCGCTGGAGAGACCCCCAAGGAAACATCCTCGTGTGTTCCATGGAACATCAAGATGCATTTGTATGAGTAGTTTATCTTGTGAGAGAAAAGGATGAACGAGGGAAGGCCTCTAGAGATAGAGATGGACACTACTACTACCAATGTGCTGGCCCGTGCATTGCAACGGATCCAAAGTAGTAGAATAATACTTGTTCACGTGCTTGAAATATAAACACTCTAGTTTTTATATACATGTGTCAGCAGACATGACAGCTTGTCCATGGAAGTTGAACCACGGCGACCATCACGTTTCTTGTTTCTACCACTGCCACACCCACACGCGATTTCCACGATGCTGCTCCAACCCACGGCACGACGTCCCCCGACGTGGACATGGATCCTCTGACGTGGCTATCACTGCCTTGCCCTGCCTTTCCTTCGCTGACAGGTGGGACCCACGCTTATGGGTCCCACATGTCAGTGACAGAATGGTAGGATTGTTCGCGTCAGGGGATCCTCATCCCCCCGACGTGCCCCTCATCCCTCTCGGCCCCACCGCTCCTCTGCCTTTGTGTGCATGACATGCGGGCCAGTTGAACTGCGGCGACCATCAACTTTCTACCACAAACACACCCGATTGGACGCGGTTTGCCTACTCCGCTGCTGTGCTCCGATCCGTACTCCCACACCATCGAATTTTCATCTAGTGGTTGTGACACATTTCGTCTCGGGCATCAATCCTCAGCTGGAGTACTTATGTACTACAGGTAGTACCCGCCGGTGTGGCCATCTATGCCTCGTAACGCCCCGACACCCAGCTGTGGCACCCTCGCCACGGCCACGCCACCACCGGCCGATTCATCTCGAACGAGTGAGTCGCGAACCACGCCACCACCATGAGAATGACATGTGCGACAACCGCATTTAAGGTCCGCATGTCATTGACTCATAGGCCGGGCACTAAGCCACTGAAGTTCGGTACCGTGGGCCCCGAGAGGGAAATGTAACTCCTGCGGCAGGCCTTGTGGTGCTCCCGCAGTACGATCTCATGCCAAAATTGGAACTTATTTCGTACTACTACCAACTAGTACTAGTAAGGTACACATGCATTGCACGCATGAGATTCTTGTGGTTTGTGCATTATGCTTCTACATGTGGAGCTTTCTGGATTCTAACATGTGGCAAAATCTGGTGGAATGTAAGGTTACGCAAGTTTGATTAACTTAGGTGAGTGTTTGGTTCAAGCCACACCTTAGGCAAGCCACACTAAGGCCCCACATGACATACACACAAAAAATGTGGCAAGATTCCCTTAGGCTTGCCAACTTGTGGCTCTCATTTTGAAGAACTAATAACTTTGCCTAAGCTTAGTTGTGGAAAAGTTAGTCATGAATTGAGTTCAACCATGGAGTCTTCTAGATTATACATGTGGCGGAATCTGGTGGATGATATCCAACGACCAGTAGTGCTCGGATTTGCCATCTTTGTACCGTCGGATTGGCTTCATCCAACGACCAACTTCCAAAGTTTTTCACACACTATATAGGGGGTATAGATATAGATGTGCCGGTCCGCTGCAATGGATCCAAAGTATATCTATTTAGTGGAGTGCACTCTAAACACATTATCTATTTATTTTTATCTAACCTTCCGTAGCCATGCAACCATGCCACATAAGTTTCATGGGTGCCCCCCACATCATATTATTCATACTACGTTGATTGAAAAAAAGATAAATCACCCAAAACAAGATCTTCCCATTTTTTGTTCCTACGATGTTGTGCCGTGCACGTACCTACTAGTTGTATAGTGGTAGTACTAGTAATATAGTATTAGGAGTAAAAACTTGGTACTAGTAGGAGTAGTACTAGTACGGAATGCTCCTACTCTATCAACGAGCCCCGTCTGACACCAAATTTCTTGGCTTCCGTGCTACGGCTAGATCTTCCCCTCGTTTCTGTTTTCCAACCCGGCAGCGGGCTGGGTGTCGGTTTGCTCGACGGCGGTCCCACATGAAAGTGAAAATGCTAGGCAACATGCCTTCCCTAAGCTATGTTTCAGGCTGGACGGGCCGTGTTGTACTCCCGATTCCTGGGCGTGTGGGGGTGCGACGCGAACGCGGCAGGCCTTTTCCTTTTACCAGCAATGTGCCCGTGCCTTGCGACGGATCCAAAGTAGTAGAATAGTAGTATTTGTTCACAAACTTGAAAGAAATCAGTATTGTTTTGATATACTCCTAATATATTACTCCCTCCGTACCTAAATATTTGTCTTTTTTGAGATTTCAAATGGACTATCACATACGGATTATATAGACATATTTTAGTGTTTCTAGAAAGATGCCCGCGTGTTGCACGAAGTTGATGGAAAAGGTAAGCACAACTTATAAATTGACGGATGGAGTACTAGTTATAGTGATGCATATAGTTAAGCAAAGGGATCGCACATGTCAGTATTGCCTGGAACGAGAATGCAATAGCACAATAAGAATTAAGGCCACGACGATGCGATCGCAGTGGTGGTTACATAAGGCAAGAAGAAAGATGGATCCACGAACGTACGACCTCCTCCTCCTCAACTTAGTGCGCCGGGCCATCGACCGATGGATAAGGAGCGACGGCTTTTGTGGCGAGGTCGAGGTGCTTCTCAACAAAGGCATCCAAGGCTTCCAGCCGGTTGAGGAAGGCCAACGTCGTAGCGTCCTCACTGGCCTTGTAGATACCTATGTACACGATTTGCTTGTACACGTGGATGTGTACGTCGACGAATTCTTGCAGGGCGAGGCGCCTCGCGGCGAGCGCGACCTCCGGGTGGACATTCTTCGTGGCGTCGGTGGGCAGTCGCAGGGCCACCAGTGCTTGAAAGAGGTTGCAGCCATGGAGGCCGATTAGGGTGGCAGGCAATGAGGAGCCCGGGCGCGCGGGCTGGAGGAGTACGGCGATGTCGTCCGCGAGCTTCTTGAGGACGGTGAACTTGTTGCTGGTGGCAACGATCATCTGGTCCAACTGAGAGTCGTAGTTGGCGTCGACGGCGGCCATCCACCAGCCGGTCTCCAACACCGCCTGGAGACGATCCTCGGCGCCACACCGCAGGCCGGCGTCGTGGACCATCTAGCGCAGCCGCTGGCCGCTCACGCGCATCGCCGCCATGGGTCTGGAGTGAGCTCTTTTGCGCTTAGTGTAGGTGCTTAGGCAAATGCTTAGGCGCGTACGATGTGGTAGATGCATTAGAATGGAGGGGCGCCTTTATATGAGGGCAATGAGGGCAAACTGCGTTGCATTCACATCGTGCAGCCTCTTTTCCCGGACCTCCTCCCATTACTTCCCTCATGCATTAATTGAAGGAGGATGCATTGGACGTTCAACATATCGGGAACCGCTACTCCCTCACTCGTCTGCATTAAAGCCGTATCGGGAACTGCGCCGCCCGCTGTCAAATCGAATACTCCCTCCGTCTAGGTGAGTATTAAGTCATCTTACGAAAACCAAATAGTAAACACATAGGCGTGGTGCATTAACTCTCACGTTGTTTCTTATTTTTTGACATAAATAGAGGAATCAACCAAGAAGAGATGTGGGGCTTGTATGTATTAATGACTTGAGACTATCAAACATGACATGCAGTGGTCAGTTCGTTGCACAAGAACAAATACAACCCACGTCAGCACACACGCATCTTATATAGCATCACATCCAATGGCTATAAAGATGAATGAGACCAAATTATATCTCATCTAGATGAGTTCTAGCAAAACTGTATTAATAGTACTTAGTACTCCTGCGCCATGTATCATATATTAGTATCATGTAGTACTTTATTTATTGCCATGTATGACACATAGTACTCAACTCTCTCTCTTTCTTCATTTAATTCTATGACACCTCATCAAAATTGCTAAGGCTAGTACCATTACAACCAGCCTTAGCAAATACTAAACATTAAGTTCTCTCGTTTTCCTATCCACCTTGGTCACCTAGACGGAGGGAGTATACTGCGCGGGCTTTTCCTGCGCGGTAGGCGGGGCAGTTCCGCCTTGTCGGTTCGACAGAGACGCGAGAAGACGAGGGAGTAGGCTGCTGCAAACGTAGGGTTGTGTGATTTGACAGCGAGTTACTGCTGGACAGGTGGGGCCCCGTGATTTGACTTGCCATTATCATTTTAACTGCGGCGCTACGACCGGCGTGAGTCTCCCGATTCCTGACCACCTCCATACAGGTGCCTCTCCCAATGCTCCACCATGTAGTAGAGGCTGGCTCTTGCATGAGAGCCCACTTCTCCACTTTTTCCTTGCCTCTCTTTCCTCCACATATGCAAAAATGCCATGTAAAGCGCACTATTGTACTTACTTGCTCCTACAGGTGCTTAAGCTTGCCACATAGGCATAAAGTCTGATGTGGCAAGTTAATCAAGAAGAGAGAGACTAGTTTGGTGACCCAAGGAAGAAAAGGTGCTAAGCGCGTGTACCTAGGTGAAAAGACTATTTTGAGTCTATAGCTAATTAAATGAAGCAAACTTAGCAACACCATTTCATTGGAAGAGGTCACTCCTTGGCAAATGCAATAAATACTAGTACTCCCTGTGTCCCATAATATAAGAACGTTTTTGTCACTACACCAGTGTCAAAAACGTTCTTATATTATGGGACAGAGGGAGTACGAAGAAAGAGATAGAGAGAAGTAAAAAAAATACACTTATAGCCAACCTTATAGCCAAAACCTTGTTGTAGTATGAGTGACTAAGTGATGACTATGTATGACATGCCAACATCAGATAGCCTAACGCACCGTGTTAAATCTCCAAGGGCGCGACCACACGAGCGACCCGACGGTCATGGTAGGCGCGACCACGATACGGGCTGCTGGTAGCCCTTGGATCTGAGATCAAACGGTCGCATGCTAAGTTGCTAAAAATTTGCAGAATAACCCTCCAGGATAGGATATTCACCCATAGGTCTAGAATCACGCCATGCAACCGTTCGATCTCAGATCCAAGGGCTCTCGGAAGCCCGTATCATGGGAGAATGGAAAGCCACTACCCTGCCATTCGCACGCTGGCAGTTCGCTCCTACTCGTCCCCACACGTCCTTCAATACTATGGCGGTTCGCTCCTAGTCGTCCAGTCCATTCACATTATGACAGTTCCACTAATATCCTAACCCTCCTCCCAAATCCATGGCGTCCCAAATCTCCCCGATCGGCGGTGAGTAAAATGTTAGAACCATCACCGGCGATGAGTTCGACGTCATCTACACCCGTTCCTCCGCGACGGTGAAAGGATGCCTTTCTCGCTTCAGACGCATGTTCGAAGACTCAGATGATGAGTGGGTCACTGGGCTAGATGTTTAGTACACCACAGTCCTGGGACGAGAGAAGGATCTAAAGGACGAAGAGAGGAAGAAGCCCGTCGTGATCCAGGTTTGCGTGCATGATTTATGCTTCGTCTACCACATATTCCATGCCGACATTGAGTGCCAGGATTTTAAGGACTTCCTCGAGAGCAACATAGTCAAATTCGTTACTGTAGACTTTGGTAACGACAAAGAAGTCCTGCGTCAGATAGGCCTCGTTGTAGGCAACACCTTCGACCTCCAGAAGAATCGGCTGGTGTCCTCTCGTCAACCTTCAATGCTGACCCTGGCAGGAGCCATGGTTCATCCTTCGTACGGTAAACTATAGAAACCTCCATACACGTTTCATCGTCATGCATGGCAGCGGAATGTACTAGATATAGACCACATCCACTACGCTGCAATGGATGGCTACTTTTGCTTCAATATCTACAAGGGTTGGATGAAGAGCAACAACCAAGTGTGCGGTTCAAGCAAAGAAGTATCGGCCAAGAGGAAGAGGGACAAGGACGAAGTCGAGGACGTGGACAAGGACTCCGAGTAAGGTGGCAGTGTTGTTACTCATGGTCGTTCTAATGCAGTGTCTACCGGAATAGTTGCAAAGTTTAATTTCAGGTGTGCTTAATTTAATTTGAGGGGTGTGTTGTGCTGAGCCCCCAGCAGAACTATGTTATGTTTCTTCTTGATACTTTAACTCTTCAGTACGTACATACTAGTATTTCTTACATTTCATCTTTTAGTTGGTATAGTACTACCACTCGTTTCTTCACATTATATACGTACAATATATATGGCCAACATCTTATAGCCAGCAGTTTAGTTGTCAAAGAATTTCAGGGTGCTTAGTTTTGTCAAAGAATTCCAGGGTGCTTAGTTTTATTTGAGGGGTGGGTTGTGCACTTGTGCTGGACACCATTATTGTGACAAGCCTTTTTAATAGTACTATATGCATAATTTGGCGACGAGCGCTCTCTATATGTACCACCTTTTTTTTTAATTTCAAGTTTTGCTCCATGGCGCAATCCATCGATACTACTACTGTACAAAAGTGGAGTATATACATTTTTTAAAAGGCTAGAGGGCGGGGCAGTCTATCTTGGTCGGTTTCACGAGAGGAGAGGGCCTTTGTGATTTGACAGCTCATTACTGCTATCAAATCGAATAGTACTGCGCCGCCCGCTGCACGCCCGACGCCTCCATTAAACCCCTCCGTTAAACCCGCATGCAAACCGAGAATCCTACTCCGACCACACGTCCAATCATGAGCGGGCCGGAATTAAACGCAACACCGGCCGAGCTCCTCCCGTCCGCCTCAGTTTAAACGAGGCCAGACGTCGGCCAAGCTCCTACCGTCCGCCCTCTATTTACACGAGGCCAGACAGACAGCAGGCAAGAATCGCACCCCTCCGCCGCTCCCCCATCTCCTCCTTCACCATTTTCTCCACTCTTCCAATGTTTTCCGATGAGCCGTTATCCGGCATATTACCCGGATGGGTGGCCCGCCGAGTCCTCCGGATACGGGCGAGGCCGCTCAGTGCTTCACCAACCTCGCTTGGCCCGACGGCGCCAGTTGCCGCCCCAAGCAGGCGCGTGGTTCAGCAACTCGCCGCTCCAGTTCAGCTCGATGAGGAGTGGCGAGTTGCTCCACGCCGGCACGGCGGCGAGCAAGCCGGTACGGGCGCGGTCGCTGCCGTGTCGTACCGCGCCACCAGTGTCTGCGGTGGCTGCGCCTCCCGTGCCTGCGGCAGCGCCATGCACGCAGAGACAGAAGCCGGGTGCATGGAGAGCGACGAGTCGGTGGCCAGCTTCTCCGTGTCCGCCGCCATCATCGAGGAGAAGTAGAACACGGGAGGCCGCCGCCACTTGGGACCCATGAAGGCCACCGCCGAGGCGACGACCGCTGATTCAGGTGGTTTCTTTGCTGCTTCGTCTCTTCCGAGGACCTTCATCGACCCCGCAAAGTGTTTGACGGACAAGAGGAAGACAAAGGGATCCGCGGGCGGCCATTTAGAACTAAAATAAGTCTAGATACATCCATTTCTAGGACAAGTATTCTGGACGAGGGAGTATTAATTATACAAGAGAGACGGATTGGTACCTCTTAGTTCATGTAAATGTAATGAAATCCATCATGTTTATATGAAGATCCGGCTTTTTTATATGAAATCCTTCATGCTTATATGAAATCAGTTTGTGTTTGCATGAATTTCATCTGGTTGGTTAGAGTTGTAAAAATGTATGCCGCTGGCGTTTGATGTCGTCCTCCGCTTAAGGAAGCGGGAGGAAATTTGTCGGCTGCTGATACGTCTACAAGGTATCTATAATTTTTGATTGATCCATGCTACTTTATCTACTGTTTTGGACCATATTGGGCTTTATTTTCCACTTTTATATTATTTTTGGGACTAACCTATTAACCGGAGGCCCAACCCAGAATTGTTGTTTTTTTGCCTATTTCAGTGTTTCGGAGAAACGGAATATCAAACGGAGTCCAAACGGAATGAAACCTTCGGGAACATGATTTTCTCACCGAACGTGATCCAGGAGACTTGGACCCTACTACAAGGATTTTCTCACCTAGGGGCGCGCCCCCTACCTCATGGGCCCCCTGTTGCTCCACCGACGTACTCCTTCCTCCTATATATACCTACGTACCCCCAAACGATCAGAAGAGGAGCCAAAAACCTAATTCCACCGCCGCAACTTCCTGTATCCACGAGATCCCATCTTGGGGCCTGTTCCGGAGCTCCGCCGGAGGGGGCATCCACCACAGAGGTCTTCTACATCATCACCATAGCCCCTCCGATGAAGTGTGAGTAGTTTACTTCAGACCTTCGGGTCCATAGCTAGTAGCTAGATGGCTTCTTCTCTCTTTTTGGATCTCAATACAATGTTCTCCCCCTCTCTCGTGGAGATCTATTCGATGTAATCTTCTTTTTGCGGTGTGTTTGTTGAGACCGATGAATTGTGGGTTTATGATCAAGATTGTCTATGAACAATATTTGAATCTTCTCTGAATTCTTTTATGTATGATTGGTTATCTTTGCAAGTCTCTTCGAATTATCAGTTTGGTTTGGCCTACTAGATTTATCTTTTTTGAAATGGGAGAAGTGCTTAGCTTTGGGTTCAATCTTGCGGTGTCCTTTCCCAGTGACAGCAGGGGCAGCAAGGCACGTATCGTATTGTCGCCATCGAGGATAAAAAGATGGGGTTTATATCACATTGCTTGAGTTTATCCCTCTACATCATGTCATCTTGCCTATGTGTTACTCTGTTCTTATGAACTTAATACTCTAGATGCATGCTGGATAGCGGTCGATGTGTGGAGTAATAGTAGTAGATGCAAAATCGTTTCGGTCTACTTGTCGCGGACGTGATGCCTATATACATGATCATGCCTAGATATTCTCATAATTATGCACTTTTCTATTAATTGCTCGA
>LR880972.1:301020837-301046129 GCA_904067115.1 Aegilops sharonensis
ATCAACCAAGCCAAATACACTCAAGACATGCTAAAGAGATTCAAGCTAAGTGATGTCAAGCCGGCTTCCACTCCAATGCCCACCAAGTGCCAACTTGACATTGATCCCAATGGTAAAGCGGTGGATCAAAAGGTATATCGCTCTATGATTGGCTCCTTGCTTTACCTTTGGGCATCTAGACCGGATATCATGTTGAGTGTGGGAATTTGTGCATGGTTTCAAGATGCACCTAAGGAAAGCCACTTTGTGGCGGTCAAGCGAAACTTTTGATATTTGGCTCATACCCCACATTTTGGCTTATGGTACCCAAGAGGAGCAAACTTCAAGCTTGTAGGTTATTCGGACTCGGATTGGGCGGGAGACAAAGTGGATAGGAAGTCCACTTCCGGAGGGTGCCAATTCCTTGGTTGCTCTTTGGTAAGTTGGTCTTCTAAGAAGCAAAGTTGTGTGTCTCTCTCGTCCATCGAAGCGGAGTATGTGGCGGCCGGTAGTTTTTGTGCACAACTTCTTTGGATGAGGCAAACATTAAAGGATTACGGTGTCATTTGTGACAAAGTGCCTCTTTGGTGTGACAATGAAAGTGCCATCAAGATTTCTCTCAACCCGGTTCAACACTTCAAGACGAAGCATATTGAGATTCAGTATCACTTCATCCGGGATCACATTAGGCGAGGGGAGATCGAGCTCACCTATGTCAGCGCTCATGATAACCTTGCAGATATTTTCACGAAGCCCTTGGATGAAGCAAGATTTCGCGAGTTAAGGCATGAGCTAAATATCATTTATTCGAGCAATGTGACTTGAACCCTTGCACACCCCACCATACTCGACTTGTTGTCTTGTTTAGGTGTAGGCATGGACATAGGGGGAGTGTTCTTCTCTCAATGAACTCTCCCTCCCCCCATTATGCATAAATTGATCAAGTCTTTCACATTAGCCATTCTTGATGGTACTTGTGCTTCAGAGACGAGTTTTGGTCACGGGCCCAAGGTTAAAATCTTCGCGGTGCCATACCTCTTGACTCAAACATAGGTGTTCTCGGCCACCGCCCTCTCTTGAAGAGGTGTGTGTTTCCTGTCCTCTTGCTAGTGTTCTCGTTGCTGAGTCTTGGTTCCCTTTTCTTGCTGTTTGTTTTCCCTTCTTTTTGAGCCGAGCCGTTTGGTGTCTAGTCTTTGATTCTTGCTGGGCGGTACTGCCACTGGTGGTGCGCGGTACTACAGCTTGTGTTGATAAGCAGTACTACCTCCCACACGAGCGGTACTACCGTTGAGGGGCGGGGCCAGGGGGTTATGTCGGGGTAGGGGGAGGTTTCGTCTCCCCCATACCCATTCGCACCGACCCCTCGTTCCTCTTCGTCTCTCCAGCGTCGACTCACCGCGGATTGGCTCTGACGGGCCGCCGTCTCCGGGCCGTCCTTCTCCATTTCCTTCGGTGGAGTCGATCCCCACCCCGTCCTCTTGCCATGGATGCCGGTATTGCCCCCGTTCCTCCTCTCCTTTTGTCTAGATTTCAGATCTAGTGTCTTAGGGGCAATAGTGGTTGCTTCTCTCGATTTTTGGCTAAATCTAGGCTTGAGTAGGTTGGAGAAGGCGACTAGACTTTTTGGATTGATAATTGGTAGGAGTATTTTTGAATTTGGCAGTCCGGTAGTGCCGGATTTGACCACGACAGTAGGGAATCGCCGTTTCCCCGTCTTGAGCGGTACTACCGCTCCTAGTGGAGCGGTACTACCTCTAGGGCGGTACTGCCGCTTATGATTCGCGGTACTACCGCTGTTTGCCCAATTCCATCCTATTCCTGCCATTTGTTGATCTCTTTTGCTGTGTTTGGTGGCTTATGCTCGTTCTTTCTGGTTGTTTCGTATGTCCGTGTGTTTGGTTCCAGGTGATGGTCATTCTGAGCAGCATGCACGCCGTGTCAACCCCGGGCATGCAACTTCCAAGCGCTACCGCACCTCTGAGACAACGGCGGCCTCATCAAGTGTTCCGCCTCCTCCTCAAATGAAGAAGATGAGTGCGTCCAAGCCCAAGCCAAGGACCAAGTCTGTGACAGAGCTGTCTGCCAAGGAATTCTGGGAGAAGCATCGACGCAACCCCTATGAGGTCGATCAAGAAGCCGCCTTGGTCAACCGCCCGTTCTGGAACCGTTTTCAGTATGCCATCTACTTTGATGTGATCAAATCCAAGAAGAATCTTTTTGTTGATGTTCGCTCCATCGATGTTGACTTTATGGAGAAGGATCCTGTCTACTTTGGGGAGGCTCTTCAGATGTGCTCTCAGTTGAACATCCTCAGGATCATGCAGTTCAACAAGGACTTTGATGCAGATTTAGTGGCTCAGTTTTATGCCACCGTCCATCTTGGAACCGATGAGGACAGGACTCTGAATTGGATGACAAATGGTAGGCTGCTTTTTGTCAAGTGGAAGGCCTTCATGGAGCTTCTTGAAGTTGAGGATCAAGGTCTTCAGAACCCAGTTGGCTTTCATCCTCACCGCAATGCAACTTCCACTCACAAGCAATCTCTCTGGCCATACTGTACCTTGAAGATTCACCCAGTGACTAAGAAGGAGACCTATGAGCTGCCTGCATTTCTAGACATTCTCCATCGCATCTTCAGGGAGACTCTCTTCCCTTGCATTGGCAACTTGGATATGGTCCACTCTTTCCTTGTGGACATGGCTTCTTTTCTGTCAGCATGAGAAGGAAGAAAACACTGGAGAATCTTTGGATATCTCTCATGTCATGTGGTCTGAGTTGGTTTCCGCTATCTCTGAGCGAAAGTGCCCTATCTATGGATCGGTCATCATGTTGCTTATTTAGAAGGCCTGGGAGCGTGTTTATCCTAAAGTGTTGTTGGAGACTGGGGATCTAGTTTCTCATGAGATCAAGTGTCTGAGGAAGAAGGAGAACTAGGGCACCGCAGCTCCGAGTTCTGGCGTCCCACCTGGAGCTGCTGACATGGAGACCGAGGCTGATGCTGATGATGACGATGACTATGAGCCTTCCGGAGTAGAGCCCTCTTGGGCAAAGAAGCTCAAGCGCAAGATGAAGAAACTCTTTTGCCTGGAGTCTCATGGTCAGTACATGACTCATGTGGCTGAGAAGCAGGCCAGGAGTCGTCACAAGGAGCTCATGCATCAGTTGGGTGCGACTGTTGCCAGCGGATCTGAGGGCAAGATCACTGATGAGGAGGAGTGGATTCAGCAGCACCGTCCGTGGACCGATTCAGACACCGAGCAGTTTCTGACTTAGGATGGCAGTGCAGACGATCCCGCCAGGATGTGATGATAGAGCCCCTCAGTTTGCTATCACCCGGAGCCTTAGCGGCGCTCTTTGCCTTTTTGGTGTCTCGATGCCAAAGGGGGAGAGAGCTTAGGGATTTGTCGTTGTCGAGTTGCGAGCGTGTGTTTGTGTGGTGTGTTTGCCTTGCCTTGCCTGTCTTTCTCGCAAACTCTTTTCTCGTGTTGAACCTTGCTTGCTTTGGTTTGGTTTGTGCTCATGAGACTTATCTATCATATGGTGTAAGACATATGCACTCTATCGCATCTCATTGAGCTTATGTTATCTTGTGCTATTTATTTCATGCTCATATTTACTATCTTGCTTAGTGTTAACCTTATTGTTGCAAGATATGCATTGTCTAATATAGGGGGAGTGTTGATCCTAGTATGTGTGTCGTGCAGTCCAAAGCACTTATCTAGATAGCACAAATTTAGAGGGGGGGGCGTCTATATTTTAAAGATGTGGGGTTTGCTTATGTCCTATATTTTTCCCCTTTGTGCAAATCCCGTATTGTCATCAATCCACCAAAAAAGGGGGAGATTGTAAGGGCATATTTATCCCTAAGGTGTTTTGGTGATTGATGACAATGCTTTTGCGGACTAATCGTGTGCCTTGAGTATTTCAGACGTTTCATCACTAGGCACAAGACGGTTTTTGTGCCCCTCGAAGACTATTGAAGACGGTGTTTGTCTACGTTTCTTTTCGGTGGATTTGAGTTGTAGGAAAGTCGTACTATTAAGAGGGGGTCCGCATTGGTTAGGCTAGGGTGGAATCAACACGTACACATCCCTTTTGCACCCTCTAAGCTTTTTTGTTTCGTTGAAGGTTCCATTGCTGCCTTCTCTGTCACGCCCAAGATGCGACCCTATCCAAAAGGAACTCGAAGGTCCCACCAAGGATAGAAGCGCATCTTGAAGACGCTTTTGCAAGGTGGATATCATTACATCAACATTACATAATAGATGGGGATACAACCAAGACATACAATGTCACATGAATACAACAATACAACATACAAGATCAACATCCGACTACGGATGAATCATAAACAGAAACTCAAACAATATCCACCCTGCTAGCCCAGGCTGCAGACCTGGAGCCTATCCCCTGATCGAAGAAGAAGCAGAAGAAGAACTCCAAAACAAGTAACATCGCTCTTGCGTCAAGATCATCGCATAACCTGCACCTGCAACTGATGGTGTAGTAATCTATGAGCCATGAGGACTCAGCAATCCCATTACCATGGGTATCAAGACTAGCAAAGCTTAATGGGAAAGGAAGGGGTGAAGTGGTGAGGTTGCAGCAGCGACTAAGCATGTATGGTGGCTAACTTACGCAAATGAGAGCGAGAAGAGAAACAAAGGAACGGTCGTCAACTAGTAATGATCAAGAAGTGATCCTGAACGCCTACTTACGTCAGACATAACCCAGAAACCGTGTTCTCCTCTCGATCAACCCCGAAAAGAGACACTCACGATTACGCACACGGTTGGTGTATTTTAGAAGAGTTTACTTCAAGTTTACTACAACCGGATATTAACAAATTCCCATCTGCCACATAACCGCGGGCACGGCTCTCGAAAGTTTATACCCTGCAGGGGTGTCCCAAATTAGCCCATGATAAACTCTCGCGATCAACGAAGGATAATCCTTCTCCCTGGGAAGACCCGATCAGTCTCGGAATCCCGGTTTACAAGACATTTCGACAGTAATAAAACAAGACCAGCAAAGCCGCCCGATGCGCCGACAATCCCGATAGGAGCTGCACATATCTCGTTCTTAGGGCAACACCGGATGAACACTACGTACGGCAACCGACGATACCCCAAGTTGCCTAGAGGCAGCACCGCAAGTGGCTCTGGTTTGGACCAACACTTAGACAAGCATTGGCCCGGGGGGCTGAATAAAGATGACCCTTGGGTTAATTACTCCCAAGGGAAAAGTAGGTGGTGGTGAGGCAAATGGTAAAACCAAGGTTGGGCCTTGCTGGAGGAGTCTTATTCAAAGCGAACTGTCAAGGGGGTCCCATAAATCACCCGACCGCGTTAGGGACGCAAAATCCGGGAACATAATACCGATATGATGGAAACTAGGGCGGCAAGAGTGGAACAAAACACCAGGCATAAGGCCGAGCCTTCCACCCTTTACCAAGTATATAGATGCATTAATTAAATAAGAGATATTGTGATATCCCAACATAATCCTGTCCACCATGGAGCAATCTTCATCTTCACCTGCAACTAGCAACGCTATAAGAGGGGCTGAGCAAAAGCGGTAACGTAGCCAAACAACGGTGTGCTAGGAAGGGTGACAAAGGTTAGAGGTTCATGGCAATTTGGGAGGCTTGAGCAGCAAGTGATAGGTAGCGCAGCATAGCGAAAGAACAAATCAACTAGCATAGCAATGATAGTAATGAGATCCAAGGTGACGGTCATCTTGCCTGAAATCCCGCAAGGAAGAAGAACGAGTCCATGACGAAGACGAACGGATGAAGCCGAACCAAGCGTAGACGAACGAATCCTCACGATCGCAACGAAACAGGAACTAACAAGAAGAAGCACACAACATAGTAAACACACCACACATGAACAAGACATGATGCTCAACCAAGCATGATGCACAACAAGCATGATGCATGACAAGGCTACATGAAGCTACTCATGGCAAGAGATGATGCATACAAGAGCAACACATCAAAGAAAGGTTAAATGAGGCCGGAAACAACATATAACAATTCCGGTAAGTCCTCATATGCAAATTTCGAAATTGGTCCAGATCTGAATAAACCTTATGTTCAAGTTGTTAAACAGCAAGTTAAGATGCACCACGATGATCTACACGAAATTCTAGTCAAGTTACATATAAAGTTCATTAGATTTGGAGCTACGGCCTAGAAGATATGAGCAAAACAAGTTAAACATGGCATTGATGCAAAATGCATACAAACATCAATCAAACACCTCAAAACAAGGATGCAACATGATAATATGAAGCTACATGCGAAATCAAGCAAGTTTCATATAAAGCACACTCAAAACGGAGCAACGGTTCAACACATACACACAATACAAGTTTAAAGGACAAGTTGTCCAAAACAACAACTAGGCATATGGCAAGCACCAAAACACTATGCTACAGCATCTCAAAGCGAAAACAAAAGGCATGGGCATGATGTACAGGTAAAGCATGACAAAACATGAACAATGAGCTATCTCCAGAAATCACTAGAACATGCTCAAAAGGACATGGCAAGATTGCAAATAATAACAGTTTCAGTCATTAACAGAAATAACATCAGGTTGCAATGTTTAGAGCTATCAAACAACATGCTACAGGAACTTATCATGGCAAACAAAGGCATGGCATGAATCTACTAAATTCATAGATCAAATGTCCTTTACTGACCATGAGCCAAAAGGGCGCAGAAAATATGATGGCACCCATGTAACATGGCAAGTTATATTACAGATTCATACATGGCAGGAACAACAATAAGTAGGCATGTTGGTGAGCTTGAACCACTCACCACAGAGCAATGCATGGCATGGCAAGGAAACTCACATCAAGAAGACATGTTTATGAAGCTAAGAATGGCAAGAGCAAGTTCATAGAGTGCATGGATCACTAGCAAAGCACATGGAAAAACTGAACTTAATGTTAACAGGCTGACAGCAACATTATGAAGCAACTTTAGAGCAAGATTACAACAAGCTACAGCAGGCTAAAAATGCAACCAGGGGCATGGATGGATAGAGAATGACATGTAGATCAAAACATGTTTATAGAACATCTCGAGATTATGCAAAGAATGACTTGTAGAAGCAGGTGAACATAGCATCATGATATAGCAGATTCAGACATGCAAAACAGCAACAGCAAGTACCCTACTTAACAAGCTCGATGCACTCACTACACAATTCACAAAAATATATGGATGGCACCACTGGAAAGATGGCATGGCATAGTACAAAACACATGTAGGACTCAAGTTCATAGGATGCACACATCAATCATGGCAAAAATGACAAAAGTGCATGTTCTGATAAGAATCTTAAACTAACATCACATAGCCCTCTTCCAACAGCATTTCGGGCATCAAGATGAGCTCAAATGAAAAATGATGCAATGATTTGAAATTATTTACTCGTTGAGACGAACAATTCGACATATTACACGCACGAAACGGAGCTACGGATGCAGAGATACGACATGATGAATATGGCATGAAAATGTAAATATTTCGGGGACTTAGATGAATTTTGGAGGGGGAAAGTCAACCTTCGGATCTCAGATCCAGATCGGCGCGGAACCCGAGGACCGCCGGAGATGGACGGCGCCGGCGACGAGGGAGGAGGCCGGAGAGGGCCGGGGCGCCGGGGTCGCCAGAGGAGGCGGGGCGGCGCGGCTCCGGCTGAGGCCTCGCCGGGTCCGGGCGACGGGCGGCGGTGAGGCGGCGGGGCCGGGCGCGGCCGGAGGCGGCGGCCGACGCGAGGCAGCGGAGGCGGCGGGCGGGAGAGCGGGCGGCGGAGCGGGCTCGGGCGGGAGCCGGGCGGCGGCGGGATGGGCCGGGAGGGCCCGATCCGGGCTCTCCGGGCCGCGGCGGCGGGGACGGCGCGGCAGGCGAATGGAAGCGTGCCACGTGGCGGCGGCGGGGCGACCCGGACGTGTCCGGCTGCGGCCGGACGTGTCCGGGGGCGGCGGGGACGAATCAGCTAGGGTTAGGGGGGAAATGATCCGGAATTTCGGGGGAGAGGGCATATTTATAGGTAGAGGGAGCTAGGAGAGTCCAAATGAGGTGCGGTTTCGGCCACGCGATCGTGATCGAACGACCGAGAGCATGGAGGGGAGTTAGATGGGTTTTGGGCCACTTTGAAGGGGTGTTGGGCTGCAAAGAGAAGGAGGCTTTTGCGGTTACCCGGTTAATCGTTGGAGTATCAAACGACCTCCAAATGGCACGAAACTTGACAGGCGGTCTACCGGTGCTATACCAAGGCCGCTTGGCAAACCTCGGTCCATTCCGAGAAAGTTTAACACCCGCACACGAAAAGAGGTAAAAGGGGGCGCCGGGAGACATAGGAGTGCCGGATTGCAAAACAGACAACGGGGAAAAAGCTCGGATGCATGAGACGAACACGTATGCAAAATGAAATGCACATGATGACATGATATGAAATGCAGATGATGACATGGCAAAATGCAACACGCAAGCAAATGACATGGCAACGACGGCGAATAACTGACGGACACCTGGCGCATCGAATCCGGGGCGTTACATTCTCCCTGAGGTCTGGTCCCAGCGGTAGTACCGCGAAACCCAGCGGTAGTACCGCTCGAGAGCTACAAGCGGCAGTACCGCTCCTCAGCGGTGGTACCGCTTGGAGCTCTCAGCCGTTGTACCGCTGCGACAACGTGCTCCTACCGTCTCGACTCGAGGGTTCTCCTTTCGTGTCAGGTTTTGCGGCACTAGCTGCGGCAGTAGGGGCGGTAGTACCGCTCCTAGGCGGTAGTACCGTTCCTACCACCGCGGTAGTACCGTCCTGGATCCAGGTCCTGCTCTGCTTCTCGCTCCCATCTTACTGCGCGGCAGTACCGCGAGGTGGAACGGTAGTACCGCTGGTCACAGCGGTAGTACCGCCCACCCCTACGGTAGTACCGCCCTGTGCGGGGCTGAGCAAGGGTAACAGTTGGTTTGTCCTCCCCCCTTATAAAAGGAGGTCTTCTTCTCCAAGTTGACTTACCTCTTTTTCCCCAAGCTCCATTGTTGCTCCAAAGCTCATTTTCGCCCGATCTCTCTCCCTACCCAATAAAACTTGTTGATTTTCTAGGGATTGGTTGAGAAGGCCCAGATCTACACTTCCACCAAGAGAAATTTGATTCCCCCACTCATCCCTTGTGGATCTTGTTACTCTTGGATGTTTGAGCACCCTAGATGGTTGAGGCCACCTCGGAGCCACATTCCATTGTGGTGAAGCTCCGCGGTTTTGTTGGGAGCCTTCAATTAAGTTGTGGAGAGAGCCCCAACCTGGTTTGTAAAGGTCCGGTTGCCGCCTCCAAGGGCACCAATAGTGGAATCACGGCATCTCGCATTGTGTGAGGGCGTGAGGAGAATACGGTGTCCCTAGTGGCTTCTTGGGGAGCATTGTGCCTCCACACCGCTCCAACGGAGACATACTTCCCCTCAAAAGGAAGGAACTTCGGTAACACATCCTCGTCTTCACCGGCTCCACTCTTGTTTATTTCTTCCCTTTACTTGTGCAAGCTTATTTGTGTTATATACCTTGCTTGCTTGTGTGCTTGTTGTTGTTGCATCATATAGGTTGTCCACCTAGTTGCATATCTAGACAACCTACTTTGATGCAAAGTTTAATTGGTAAAGAAAAGCTAAAAATTGTTAGTTGCCTATTCACCCCCCCCCCCCTCTAGTCAACTATATCGATCCTTTCAGTTAGTGTAAATTGGTCACTTGGCTTACGCCACTGTACGCCGTGTGTGAACCCGCGGTGCACTTTGACATGTGCCTCAGCATATTGCCACGTACGGCGTGACACCCCTCAAAAACTCTCGGCCTTCAGGGGTTAAAGCCGAGTGTTTTAGAGGCCCGCACGGTGAATAGCGGTGTCATGTGGTCGTGGTCATTGCAGTTCACAGCGCAGTGACGGGGTCGTACGTAATCCGTGGGACATACATGTACGCCGTGTGCCTTCAACAACACACACGGCATAATGCATGCTGGCAGACGGTTGTTCACACACAATGCCGGTGGCATGATCGTCTGGATTCCGATACCACCATTAATGCACGCATAACGCCCACAATCGTCATTCACTTACCTCGCCTACAAATACCTTCCTCCTCCGCTACCTGCCCCCGAGCTCGACGCCGGCCGCGCCTCCACCACCAATCCTGACGCCAGCGGTCGAGAGAAACCACATTGCCCGAGGTGAGAGATCTTCCATTTATCTTTTTTTCCTGCTAATTAAGTTTTGTCATATGTAAGTATGATTATTTCATATAGGCATACGATAATCTTCACAATGGATTCTAGTTTAGGTTAGCTTGAATTAATGATATATAGGTACGCAGATCAATTATATAAGATAATTAATCTTTTTGATACTGATTGATCGAGATATATATGTGGATGATATGGATCTAGCTAGTGAGATAGATAGGTTTAATTTTAATGTAGATAATCAGTCACAATAGTCAGTCATATATCGATGATTTTAATTTTAATGACGGGTGTCGCCCTGTGCAGGTCACAAATTTAACCGTTCATTCTTTAGTGGTTGTCACAGAAAATGACTGACCCAAATTACATAATTAGTCACCCGATCCCTAGTCACCCCCATATTATGCCAATTATAGTCCAAATATTTTCTGACTAAACAATAAATAAATACAATATATAATATATATTTTTTGCGAATGAAATACAATATATAATATGTTCTTACAGATTTACAATATATTATGTTATTTCACTTATATTTCTTTTAGAAAAGGAGGAGGACCCCCGGTCTCTGCATCTGGACAATGCATGCAGTCACCTTATTATTTATTCACACAAAACCTTACAAAGTCATACAACAGTAAGACTAAAGCCACCGTCTAGACAACATCTGTCGCTACTCCTATCCAGTTGATGAAGGAATGACGATAGTCTGGGCCTAATACCAAACAGACCTCGCAGCCAAACCTAACATCTAAGACCTGAGGTCCCAACCAGAACGCCTGCCGGGTATAGGGCACCCATCAGTCCGGCGCACTCCTCAACCAGGACGCCTGCCGGGTATGAGGCCGCCACAGCCACCTGCCACCACTCCATCTATTATTTCACTTGTATTATATTCATGTTTCATACAATTAAATATTGCAATTGTTTTCATATAATTGTTTTGGTTTTTCAACCGTTAACAAACAACTGCATGAGAGATGTGTTCCATCGTTTTCAAACGGAGTACTTCGAAGTGCACATCGTACCCAGTGGCAGTTGGCAGCACACCAGCCGTGGTAAATGCACGCTGTGTAATAAGAGAGAGGACGGCGAGGTGTCAAAAAGAAAAAGGGTGAGACGGCGAGAGGATGTCATTCCTCCGGCAAGAGCCGGCGGCGCCAGCATGGTTCCTCTCGTTGGCCTTCCTCGGCACCCTTTACGCCTCTGCAGTCTCGTTCCGGCTCCTCGCCTACCTCGCGCTCTGCTTACGCCGGCCGAAGGACCTCCGCCGCCGCTACGGCGCCTGGGCCGTTGTCACCGGCCCGACATCCGGCATCGGCCGGTCCGTCGCTCTGGAGCTTGCCAGTCGAGGCCTCAACCTCGTGCTCGTCGACCTCGACGCTGACAATCTCCGGGAGATCTCCAACACCATCAGATCTCACCACGCCGTGCAGACCAAGACCGTGGTGTTCGACCTCTCGCTCGTTTCCAGCGCCCAAGGTAATTAAACTTCTACTGTACTGCTCAAGCTCGGCACAGGAGCAAATAGCAACGAGTCGCTTCATCACTCTCATGGTGGCCGCCGGCGGCAGGTGACGAGGCGCTGCGGCGGCTCCGAGAGGCCGTGGCGGGGCTGGACGTGGGAGTGTTGGTGAACAACGCCAGGGTGGCGAAGCCGGGCGCCGTGTACCTGCACGAGGCCGACGTGGAGGCTTGTGTGAGGTTGACGGAGGTGACCGCCGCGGTGCTGCCGGGGATGGTGGAGCGGGGCAGGGGCGCCGTCGTCAACATGGGCTCAGCCTCGTCGGAGGCCATTCCCTCCTTCCCCCTCTACACCATGTACGCCGCCACCAAACGGTATGTCTTACACAAGCGGGGCATTTCGGTGGAGCAAATTTAATTCCTGTGGGTTCATTCCAAGCAGGTATGTCGCGCAGTTCTCCAGGAGCCTTTACGTTGAGTACAGAAGCAAAGGGATCGATGTGCAATGCCAGGTAATATATATTGCCCGTTACATGTTCGATCTCATATTTAGCTTCATCTGAGAGTCCCTTTGATTAAATGGATTCCCATGGAAAATTGGAGGATTCTAATTCTTATGAACTTTTCATACACGTTTGTTGTTTGATTGTATGATTGCAATCCATAGGATTTTTTTTCCTTAGGCCTTGTTCGTTTAATCCTCCTTCCGAGGGGATTGCAGTGGATTGGAGAGGATTTTGACTTGTAGGGGATCTAATATCCCTCAAACCCTGACATTTTCCTTCAAAAACCACCTCAACTGAACAAGGCCTTAGGATTTATTTGTACTACATTTGGTAGGGAACTTTCCATCCATTTCCAACTCATGTAAAGAAACAAATGATTTTCCTGCGTGAAATCAAACAATCATGTATGTCATGACACTATATTCGTGTGCTTTTCTATTCCTGCGTTTTAGAATTCATGTGAATCAACGAGTCCCTGAATTGTTCCCACAAAAAATAAATCCCCGAGGCCCTGAATTGTCTCCCTATATAGAGATGATTGTTCAAAGACTAGAAGATATCCTGATTATTGGAGAAGTACGTATGAACTACTGGGATAAAAAAATCTAGAATATGTAAGCTAAACGTTAACATAATAAAACATACATAATATGTCACCCCAAAGGACAAGGAAGGCTTTAAAATACACATTGAAGAGTTGCTGAAATTAGGAGCAATAGAAGAAAGTAGAAACCGGCATAGGTCTTTATGTGAGTCATCACTAAAATAGTTATAGGCAAATAAAGAAAGAGTCCTGATGACAACACTGTAGATGATAATTATAACACTGCAAACAAACAATATTGGATTACTAGAATACAAGGAACCAAATATTTTCAAAATTTAATTTAAAACACTAATTTTGCAGTAAAAATGGCAGAAGAACCTATAGAATGGGTAACACTTGCATGTCCTCAAGTACATTTCAGTGGCTTCTGACAACCTTTGGACTAAAAAATGCACCCGCGTTACTTTAAAGAAAAATACAAAATATATTTAACAAAAATAAAGAATTCATGTAGGTATATGTAGAACATGATCTAATATTCTCTAAAGGTATTTTGGAAAAATACTGTATCGCTCGACACTGCAGCATAACCTGTGAACGATTTTTCATTTCAAGTTCTTTTTAAAATTTATGAACATTTTTATAAAAAGTGAAAAAATTCAAAAGGCGAATGAATTTCGAAACTGTGAACATTTTTGGGAAAATTTAATATTTTTTTATACATGAACTTTTTTAAAATTCCCAAAACGTTTTCTGAAAATATGAACATTTTCTGAATTTGTGAGAAAATTTACAAACTGGAGCATTTTCTGAATTCCTGAACATTTTTTTGGAAAAACACGAACAATTTAAGAAATCCTCAAACATTTTTAAAATTTGTGAACAATATTTGAAAACAGGGACATTTTTTGAAATTCTGAGATATTTTTAAAAAGCACGAACATGTTTAGAAATTCACGATTTTTTTTGAAAACATGAAAGTTTTTTAAATTTTTGAACAAAAATTGAATACATGAGTATTTTTTGAAATTCTCAACAAATTTTGAAAAACAGGAATACTTTTGAGATTTCAAACATTTTATGAATTTTCAAACAATATTTTTAGTTCATGAACATTTATAAAAAGAAACTTGAGAAAGTAACAAACAAAAAAAGGGGAAAACAAAGAGGAGACTGGAGGAAGAAACAGGAGTGGACAAAAAGGGCCATTCCTGCGTCAAATAGGGTTTTCCCATTAAAACGAGCTCCCGGTGTGTAGAAATCCCTCAGGGGAGCCTTTCATCAAGATTTTGTAGGCCATCACCCTAAAAAAAAGTTTTTGTTGGCCTTCGTAAGTCCATCAGGCTTCTCATGACAAAGATAGTGGAAACTTTCCTGTGGAGATGTCCAAAGTTAACTGATGAACTGATCCAATTTAGAGGCGCATTGAAAAATGGTTCCTTGCGACAGTAACACGGTGCATCTATCTATTATCTATTATCTATTATTATTATTATTTAATTAAAACAAGACGCAAACTAGACATCACGTTTGTCCACATAGACTAAATTATTTTAACCGTTGACTTTTCAATATAAACGGCTGAGATTTAAACATATAGTGTTACACACTAATAATATCTATAGGCATATATTCTGTTGAACATAGCAAAAGTGTCACGTACATGCTTCTAGGATGAAAAGAAAAACACATCACAGCTACGTGCATGAGAAGGACACGCTCAAGATTACTATGTCACCATTATGTGCGATTTTTTTGTACAAGGAAATAAGGAGACGTGTAGGAGAAAGAATTGTACTAATCAGTTTCCGTTTGAGTTCTGTAATAGAAAAAGAGAATCCAGCCATGGTCCGGTTGGGCTAACCTGCCACCTGTTTCACATTGGCCCAGTTCAATAATACACGGCCCAGTTTACCACTGCACCTGTAGCGTCCAGCCAATGGATCAACTAGACGAGGAGGGCAAATCATATTTGACGCCTGCAGGCGTCAAAAAGACGTGGCTTCGCTGAAGCCTGGGCCACCCTCGCTCCAGTTTTGGGCCAGCCCACGGTCGCTCTGCTTTTTCTTCTTTTTCCTGCTTCTTTCATTTTGTTTCTGTTTCTTTTTTTTCTTTCCTTTTTTACTTTCTGTTTCATTTTTCGTGTCTTATACACAGTTCATTGCAAGTGTAAAAAATGTTCTTCTATATTTAAGAAAATGTTCACCCTATATTAAGAAAAGGCTCAACATATTTTTCGAAAATGTTCATTTGTGTATTTAAAAAATTCAACATATATTAACAAATAATTCCAATGTGTAATTAAATATCATTCAGCGTATACCACTAAAATGTTTAGTGTGTATTTAAATATTGTTCAGCGTATATCACTAAAATGTTCAATGTGTACTTAAATATTTGTTCAGCGTATATCACAAAATGTTCAGTGTGTATTTAAAATTTGTTCAGCCTATATCACCAAATGTTCAATGTATATTTAAAAATTGTTCATCATTTGGAAATTCAAAATGGTTGTTCATGTTTTCAATAATTTTCACATTTTTAAAGTTTGATTGAATTTGTAAATTTTCACGATTTTCATTCATTTATTCAAAAACTTCCATTTCTTTCCTGAAGAAATGTTGAAAAGTTCGAGAAAAGAAACGGATCTGCCATGTACATAGTACTTTAACTGATCAGGCGATGCAAATTGGTTCTTAAATCCTGGCGCTGCAATTCTAGCACTAACTCGTGAGGTCTATTGGTTTCAAAGAGGTATCACCTATCACGAGGTCACGAGTTCAAGTTCTCACTATCGCAACTGCTTTCTGTCTAGTTTTTTTTGCGCGCCTGAATTCACTAGCTCCAAATGGGCCGGCCCATTCGCGGTTCTCTTCGGCGAAAGGTCGTCATTTTGACGCTAACGGGCGTCGAGTAGGGACTCTCGACGAGGAGAGCTCTGCCGCTCGCGAGCGCGAAGAGGAGCTTTCGCACAGGGCCTGCATCGGTATGGGCTGGCCCATCCGGTAGCGCCATTGCGAGCTGCTATTATAATAGCAAAAAAAGGCCGATCTATCTCGAACTTGCAACCTACGATATATACAGTAAGTCTTCCTCACTGGTTGAGCTGCTGATTCTAAATGATTATAAGGGTGTGCGACTATTTAAGATCTAAGCACAGCGGCAGATAAAAAACCATCAAAAAATTCAACCATTCAATCTCTTAACCAATTTTAAATACACATTGAAATTTATTTTATATACGCCGATTTTCTAAAATACACACTGAATATTTTTGTGACATACTCTGAACATTTTTAAGTACATAAAAAAAAATTAATATACGATTAATATTTTCTTAATATATGGTGAACATTTTATTGAATGTACAATGAATATTTTTTTAATACACGATATACATTTTTGTAATGCATGGTGAACTTTTTCATAATGTACGGTGAAACATTTTCTTTATATATGATCAACATTTTTGTAATAGGAGGTGAACTTCTTATATAACACAAAAAGAGAAGAAGAAAATAAAAAAGCATAAAAGGAAATAAATGAAAAAAAAAGGAAAAAGGAATCAGAAAAAAAAATCACTGAAAACCAGACAAAACATTGAAAAAACCGCAAAAAAACAGGTGAAGAAAAAAGAAAAAAATCAGCAGGAAACATCTAAGGAAGATGCAGCGAAGGAAAAAACACGATCCATGTACATCGGCGGGCCCAGCCGGAGGCTCGCCTCAGTGAAAGCACAACCTTTTGACTCTAACAAGCGCCAGATAGGGTTTTCCCTAGACGAGGCAGTAAGAATAGACGAGGTAGTAGGTTCTCAACCAGAACATGGATGATGCAGCAAAAAAGGAAGAAACAAGTGATGTGGTAAATAAAAGACCAAAAGGTTGAAACACACACATCCATCCAACATCGACGTATAGCTCTTTCCAAATCAGTAGTAAAAACTAAGTTTATTATAAAATATGGTCATTTTTTTCCCTAAAAAAAAGTGACCATATTTTGTAATAAACTTAGCAAGATACTTTTCGTTCAGACTCCAAATGAACTTCTTTATAATAATACTTGTGTGCGAAAATAAACCTTATTTGGTGGATAAATATTACTACTCTATTGGTGTATGAATTATAGAATAAAGAAAATCAATAAAAAAATTCGTACGAAATCCATAGATAGTCTACAAATACTTAAAAACTAAATAAAGCTTATATATAAATTTAAAGTGATCCTGTAGAAATATCATAAATTATTTTGTCACTGTATTTTAATACTGTCATTTTATAAATTTGTACAACAAATATAAATAAATAAATATATATTTATATATGAAAACAACTGGTCAATGTTTTCTGTGAACGTCGTGCCAGGAACCAAAATGACATGCAAAAAAATTAAAAATTCTATACACGCAAATGCGCGAGTCAAGATAGATAAAAACATGATGCATTTTATCATGGTTGGACCCAATTATGAGGTTTGAGATTTAGCAGTAAATAAAAAAGTATCTATACAAGCCGGCGGGTGCAATTTTTGTTCCCATATAGGCTTATGAGTTATTGTGTCCAATTTATGTGTCTTTCTATTAAAAAAAAGGATATGTCCGAGACGCTCAAACATAGGCTTACATTGGCATTGGAAAGTACATGAGTCAAGAGTCTGATTAAGTGGTCAAAGAAAAGAAAGGAATAGTCCAATTCAGAAAGAAAAGAAAAGTTAAGTGACAGTTCAACCTCCAGCAAAAGAAAGAAGTTTCTGATTAGAGTTTTTGTCAATTAAATGATCCAACATGTAATTCGCAAAAAAAAAAATGCTCCAACATGTGTCCACGTTTGTTTGTTAGAGGCGTGGAGGGAGAGCAGTTATGAGTTAGTACAATCCATGTTTGCTTGCAAAACGGAAGAATAAAACAAGTTCTGTTTGCATTAGACGTGGAACAACAATTGCAAGGAATGACATCATGGATGATGTCAGCAAATACGATTTAACAACAGCTAGCCAATGAGTTACCTTTCCTCTTTATTCATGCCCCAACTAATTTAGCAAACGTTCTAAACATAATAATTTAGAAAGCCATCCACCTGGGTCTTTTTTTACGGGGATGGGTCTTTGACACGGGAAATCATACACAATTTTAAAACAGAAAACTGTTTCTGCAAATGATTTACTCCCTCTATCCATCTATATAGGGCCTAATGAGTTTTTCGAGGCTAACTTTGACCAAATGTTAAAGCAATACTATATGACATGCAACTTACACAAAGCATACCGTCAAATTTATATGTGAAATAAGCTTCCAATGATATAATTTTCACATTATACATCTCATGTACTATTAATCTTGTCAATAGTCAAAGGCGGTCTTGGAAAACGTATTAGGCCCTATATAGATGGAAGGAGGGAGTAGTAGAGTAAAAACATGAAACTTCAATAAATATCTCAGCTCATAATAACATGCATGTAGAAAGAAAATTAGAAATGAAATAAGAATATAAGGAAAATTAAAAGTTGCATTCTTATAAAATCCATGTGCCATACAACGTATCTAAATTCATCATTATTAGTATATGAAAAAATCTTCTTAGTGGACATATAATAAGCTATAAAATATGTATCCATTTCAAAATAAAAAGTAAATAACATTGTGTTTTCAATATGCATACAGGAGATTGTAAGTGTTAAACTATAACATGTCATCTATTCACAAATAGAGATAGTAATTCTTATTTTCATCATATTTTTCAAAAGACTATTCATGTATTATGCTCTTAGAAAAATCTGTTAATGTGAAAATAACAGTGAAAGTTGTGTATTGAAGATTACATTACATATTATAATTTAATATATAAATTATATAGAAAATCTAGCCGCGCAAACGCGGATTATTTGTTCAAAAAGACCACTTGCCGAGACGAATTGACAAAAGAGACTACATATAGATCAAATTGGCAAAAAAGACCCCCCAGACCGTGGCGGCAGGCGCGGCAACCGACGCGTGTCACTTGCCGCCACGCCCGGAGGCGGCAGCACCCGCCGCCAAACTGGCAGGCGGCCACTGGCGAGTAACAGGAATTGGCAGCCACGGCCATCCTCGAACGGAACGGTGCTGGAATTGTGGGCCATGCCGCCAACATATGAGGTGACCTCTGCCGCTGCACTAATTGCAATGCTTTTTTGTCTGTTTAGATGGCACTAATTCCTACAAGACTACGATGACTGAAGCACTATTTGATTCCCGTCTAAAATTTCGTCTATCTGCACGTTGATTGCAGTGTTTTGGATCACGTATATTTTTCGCCTAAAATTTCGTCTGTTCACGGTTATTTTTTTGCCATTAGAGCAACTTCAACACGCCGACTCAAACGGACGATGCTTTTGTTTGCTTTTTGTCTGTCTGTGTCGGCCGCCCGCTAGGCGTCCGCCCTCTTTAAGATTTGAGTCAGCAGTTCGCCCAACGCCTGCGACCCATTTTCATGTCCGCATGCAAATTTTGAAAAAGGCCCGCGGCCATAGATCATGTTGGCACCATGCCAGCAGGCATGTCGTCGCCCGAAGTTCACATCGGTTGGCATGGGCCACGCGTGTTTCCTCCCCCCTCCGGATGACTAGCCACCAGCCACCGGCGTGGCGTTGAGGTCGATGGGTGTTGGCGCGGGCGTGGAAGGCGCCACCACGCTCACCTCAAGTGAGCATTGCCCGGAGAGTCGGGAGCCTTGCGGGTAGACGTGGAAGCCGGATATCAGATGTGTCGCTGACGCGCGGGGTGACTCGGGCAACACCATCCGAGGAAAAGCAGAGCTGGCCGCGGCGACGGCAGCATTGACGAGGCCGTGCTGGCCAGGGTTTAACCCTTGAAACAAAAGCGCCTTCCTCATTGCCGCCGCGACGTGGGCTTGGTGGCCTCCTACCGCGCGGTTGCGGCGATGGCGGCCNTTCCCCGGAGAGTCGGGAGCCTTGTGGGTAGACGTGGAAGCCGGGTATCGGATGTGTCGCTGACGCGCGGGGTGACTCGGGCAACACCATCCGAGGAAAAGCAGAGCTGGCCGCGGCGACGGCAGCATTGACGAGGCCGTGCTGGCCAGGGTTTAACCCTTGAAACAAAAGCGCCTTCCTCATTGCCGCCGTGACGTGGGCTTGGTGGCCTCCTACTGCGCGGCTGCGGCGATGGCGGCCGCCGCGATGGCTTCGTCCCTTGCGTCTGCCGCGTGCCTTCGACCCTTTCTCTTTGCGGATTCCCTTGCATGCTCCTCGGACGCCAGCTTCTTCTTTGGCTTGGGCGCGACAGCGGTCTTGCGGAGGGGGGGGGGTTGTCATCGGAGCCTATGAATACACCAGTTTGAGAGCACTGATACATCGAAAAAGGGTTTCCCCCGCTTTATATTATAAAGCTACCAACATCCGAGAGCACGATACAAACACATGCCAACACCGCACTCAACACACACCCAAGGCAAGATACAAAGGTGCCGGGCACCGACACACCACCCCAACGACTACTAAACACACTACAAATGAGCAAAGAAGAACCGCTTTGAGCCGACGGAGACCACCACAAGTGCGATCCACCGGGAAAGGCGACACGGCCAATGTCAGAACGGGGACTCCAAAACTATGCCTCCAAGAAGGGCACGACTACGGAAGCTGCGCCACCACCAAGCTGGAGGGAGAGGCCGCGCCACCGCCGAACGACGCCACCACGCCCGCGCGTGCCCGTTGTCGCGCCGCTGAGCCCCGCCGTAGCCCAGCGCCTCCGGCGGCCAACCGTCCCGCACCGTTTTGGGGATTCGTGAGTAGGGGGAAAGGAGCGGCCTCGCCGTCGCCTACGCCGGTACAAACTAATAATACAAGTATACCTGAATTTTAGGCAGGAAATATACGTGATCCAAAACACTGCAATCAGTGTGTAGACGGATGAAATTTTAGACGGTAATGAAATAGTGCTTCAATCATCATAGTCTTCGTAGCAATTAGTGCCATCTAAAAAAACGAAAGGCATTGCAATCGGTGCATAGAATAACTGACACGATGGAATCAACACAGCGAAGCTATCTCCGCGTTGCAAAACAGCAGCAGCAGAAGCCGCCTCAATCGTTGGCGGCATGTCCCATAATTACAGCACCGTTCCGTTCCAGGATGGCCGCCGTTGCCAATTCCTGTTACTCGCCAGAGGCCGCATGCCAGTGTGGCGGCCGGTGCTGCCGCCTTCAGGCGTGGCGGCAGGTGCCACGCGTCGGCTGCCGCGCCTGCCGCCACGGCTGGGGTTTTTTTTTGTCAATTTGATTTATAGATAGTCTTTTTTGACAATTCATCTCGGCAAGTGGTTTTTTTTGGAAAAAAATCCACAAACGCGCGGGTAACACTACTAGTTGTCATAGTATTTGCATTCTGTGCACGGTTGCGCTCTCGCTAACCAGCTAGCACTTATCTCGTGCAGGCTCCGTTCTACGTGGCGACCAGGATGGTCTCGATTCTGGCGGAGAGCGGGAGGGTCGGGCGCCTCTCCCTGCTCCTCACCGCGCCGACGCCCGACACGTACGCGCGCGCGGCGGTGCGCTGGATCGGGCACGGCCCGCACGTCTGCGCCCCCAACCTCGGCCACCAGCTCCTGTGGTGCCTCACCGCCGTCCTGCCGGACTTCGTCCACGACTGGCTCCGCATGCGCGAGCACCTGCAGCACAGAGCAGTGTCTCAGAGAGCCCCGAGACGTCGTGCCGGCGTGCCAACAACTCTCAAGTGAATTCATGGTGTTCTTGTACGATATGCATGTGGACCGCACGTTCTGGTATTCGAATTACTGAACTCCCAATTAAGAATCATGTAAGCGTATTTTGCAGAGGACATGCAATTATTTGTCCACGTACTGCACCTTCACCGTTTGTTAATTAGTTGCATTCAACATTTACTGTTTGACAAAGAGCGCGTACAATGCAAATGTTGCACAAGTGTTTAGGAAAAGGAAGTTGATTCTTTTTCTTTTTGCCAGAAAACCTATCGGAGAGCAAAGTGCTTTTTTTTAAGCAATAACACTGGCTATTTCTGAAAGAAGCACTTGCCTTTCCTAAAATATCACATACACCACATGCACACATTCATGCTGGCCACTGAGTACCGGGTCATTGAAACTGCATGCGAGATTGATGATAATCATCGTGTTCTTCTTGCTATCCATAGGTCACTACACGAAAAATGTATTTTACCTTGTGTTTCTCGATACTTTGAGTGTAAATTATCAGTCACTCGGCTTACTACGCCACTCTATACCCGTGGTGCACTTTGACATGTGCCTCAGCGTACTGCCACATACGGCGTGACACCCCTCAAAAACTTTTGGTGTTCGGGGGTTAAAGCAGAGTGTTTTAGAGGCCTGCACGGCGGATAGTGGTGCCACGCGGTCGTGTTCGTTGCAGTTCACGTCACCGTGACAGGGTTGTACGTAAGTTGTGTGCCATGCTTACGCCGTGTGCCTTCAACTGTTGGAGAACGTAGCAGAAATTCAAAATTTTTCCTACGTGTCATCAAGATCTATCTATAGAGAAACCAGCAACGAGGGGAAGGAGAATGCATCTACATACCATTGTAGATCGCTAAGCGGAAGCGTTCAAGAGAACGGGGTTGAAGGAGTCGTACTCGTCGTGATCCAAATCACCGGAGATCCTAGTGCCGAACAGACGGCACCTCCGCGTTTAACACACGTACAGCCCGGTGACGTCTCCCATGCCTTAATCCAGCAAGGAGAGAGGGAGAGGTTGAGGAAGACTCCATCCAGCAGCAGCACAACGGCGTGGTGGTGGTGGAGGAGCATGGCAATCCTGCAGGGCTTCGCCAAGCACCGCGGGAGAGGAGGAGGGAGAGAGGTAGGGCTGCGCCTGGGAGAGGTGAAACTCATCTGTTGGCAGCCCCAAAGTCCTCAAGTATATATAGGGGGAGAGGGGGGGGGGGGGGGGAGGGGGGGGGGGGGGAGGGGGGGGGGGGGGAGGGGGGGGGGGGGGAGGGGGGGGGGGGGGAGGGGGGGGGGGGGGAGGGGGGGGGGGGGGAGGGGGGGGGGGGGGAGGGGGGGGGGGGGGAGGGGGGGGGGGGGGAGGGGGGGGGGGGGGAGGGGGGGGGGGGGGAGGGGGGGGGGGGGGAGGGGGGGGGGGGGGAGGGGGGGGGGGGGGAGGGGGGGGGGGGGGAGGGGGGGGGGGGGGAGGGGGGGGGGGGGGAGGGGGGGGGGGGGGAGGGGGGGGGGGGGGAGGGGGGGGGGGGGGAGGGGGGGGGGGGGGAGGGGGGGGGGGGGGAGGGGGGGGGGGGGGAGGGGGGGGGGGGGGAGGGGGGGGGGGGGGAGGGGGGGGGGGGGGAGGGGGGGGGGGGGGAGGGGGGGGGGGGGGAGGGGGGGGGGGGCGGACTGGGGAGGAGGAAACTTTCAGCGGGGGCCCCCACAAAACACGACAAAAGAGAGGGGGGGGGGGGGGGGCCTGCGCCCCCACCTAGGGTTCCACCCCTAGGGGCGGCGGCCAGCCCTAGATCCCATCTAGGGGGGCGGCCAAGGGGGGGGAGAGGGGAAACTTGCCCCCCAAGTTAGGTGGGTGCGCCCCCTCCCCAAACCCTAGGCGCCTTGGGCCCTTGTGGGGGGGGGGGGCCGCACCAGCCCACTTGGGGCTGGTCCCCTCCCACACTTGGCCCATGCAGCCCTCCGGGGCCGGAGGCCCCACTTGGTGGACCCCCGGGACCCTTCCGGTGGTCCCGGTACGTTACCGATAAAACCCGAAACTTTTCCGGTGACCAAAACAGGACTTCCCATATATAAATCTTTACCTCCGGACCATTCCGGAACTCCTCGTGACGTCCGGGATCTCATCCGGGACTCCGAACAACATTCGGTAACCACATACAAACTTCCTTTATAACCCTAGCGTCATCGAACCTTAAGTGTGTAGACCCTACGGGTTCGGGAACCATGCAGACATGACCGAGACGTTCTCCGGTCAATAACCAACAACGGGATCTGGATACCCATGATGGCTCCCACATGTTCCACGATGATCTCATCGGATGAACCACGATGTCAAGGACTCAATCGATCCCGTATACAATTCCCTTTGTCTAGCGGTATTGTACTTGCCCGAGATTCGATCGTTGGTATGCCGATACCTTGTTCAATCTCGTTACCGGCAAGTCTCTTTACTCGTTCCGTAACACATCATCCCGTGATCAACCCCTTGGTCACATTGTGCACATTATGATGATGTCCTACCGAGTGGGCCCAGAGATACCTCTCCGTCACACGGAGTGACAAATCCCAGTCTCGATTCGTGCCAACCCAACAGACACTTTCGGAGATACCTGTAGTGCACCTTTATAGCCACCCAGTTACGTTGTGACGTTTGGTACGCCCAAAGCATTCCTACGGTATCCGGGAGTTGCACAATCTCATGGTCTAAGGAAATGATACTTGACATTAGAAAAGCTTTAGCATACGAACTACACGATCTTTGTGCTAGGCTTAGGATTGGGTCTTGTCCATCACATCATTCTTCTAATGATGTGATCCCGTTATCAACGACATCTAATGTCCATGGTCAGGAAACCGTAACCATCTATTGATCAACGAGCTAGTCAAGTAGAGGCTTACTAGGGACATGGTGTTGTCTATGTACCCACACATGTATCTGAGTTTCCTATCAATACAATTATAGCATGGATAATAAACGATTATCATGAACAAGGAAATATAATAATAACTAATTTATTATTGCCTCTAGGGCATATTTCCAACAGTCTCCCACTTGCACTAGAGTCAATAATCTAGTTCACATCGCCATGTGATTAACACTCACAGGTCACATCGCCGTGTGACCAACATCCAAAGAGTTCACTAGTGTCATTAAACTAGTTCGCATCATCATGTGATTAAGACTCAATGAGTTCTGGGGTTTGATCATGTTTTGCTTGTGAGAGAGGTTGTAGTCAACGGGTCTGCAATATTCAGATCCCTATGTATTTCGCAAAACTTTATGTCATATCGTAGATGCTGCTACCACGTTCCACTTGGAGCTATTCCAAATTGTTGCTCCATTATACGTATCCGGTATCTCTACTCAGAGCTATCTGGATAGGTGTTAAGCTTGCATCGACGCAACTCTTTACGTCGAACTCTTTATCACCTCCATAACCGAGAAACATATCCTTATTCCTCTAAGGATAATTTTGACCGCTAACTGGTGATCCACTCCTTGATCACCTTTGTACCCTCTTGCCAGATATGTAGCAAGGCACACATCAGGTGCGGTACACAGCATAACATACTGTAGAGCCTACGTCTAAGGCATAGGGGACGGCCTTCGTCCTTTCTCTCTTTTCTGCCGTGGTCGAGCTTTAACTCTTAACTTCATACCTTACAACTCAGGCAAGAACTCCTTCTTTGACTGATCCATCTTGAACACCTTCAAGATTATGTCAAGGTATGTGCTCATTTGAAAGTATTATTAAACATTTTGATCCATCTTATAGATCTTGATGCTTATTGTTCAAGTAGCCTAATCCAGGTTTTCCATTGAAAAACACTTTT
>LR880972.1:301105316-301120706 GCA_904067115.1 Aegilops sharonensis
ATTATGGGCTCTGGCTGGGTTAACCTTAGTAGTGACGCTGGCTGGACGGTACTACGAGATGTAGAAGAACGGTAGGATTGGATGGGTACCGGCAGTAGCCAGAAGAACTCTTTGGAAGACCCTGTTTCATTCGTCCCGTCTTCAAACACCATGAAGTGCGAAGACTTAAAAGGAGGGAATGATTCTTGCGGGAAAAGTGCGCAAACCTCTGCAGAGTTAAAGATCTAATCGATTAGCCGTGTCCCCGGTTACGGACAATTTGAGCCTCTGGAACTTGGAAGTATTCGGAAATCTCAACACTAAACTAATAAATTAATTTGAGGGGTTTATGACTTAATAATTTGGGAACGATATATTGGTTGGCGGAACCATCTCAATAACTACCAATAATTTGTAGTAATTTGCAAGCAAGTCCACTGTAGTAGGAGAAAATTTGCTTTTCGCAAAATGATGAAACTTAGAGCCCCACAGCCAAAATGCATATAGTGTTAGTAACTTTGTTATTGTTATTCTTCATGACTTGCCAGCTTATTCAAAAAGCTGACCTACACGGCTGCAACGTCTTATGTTGCAGAGATTTATTCCGATCAGGAGTGAGGCTACGCTCCGCGCTTGGCGATTGCCCTTTGGAGTCGGATGGACTCGCTTTACTTCTACGCTTCCGCAACATTAGTAGTTTATTTCTCATGAGTTGGCCTTGAGCCAAATTTATTCCCTTGTAATAAAGACTCTATATGAGAATCGTGTAATGATATTCAGGTGTGATTGAACTTTGATTACTACATCGATGTACTGTGAGTACCAGCATGATCTTGGGATGGTACAGACACAGAGATTTGACCGATTTTGGGTCAGGTCGCTATAGTAGAAACTTTATTTTCTTGTTACGATGATTTTCAACTTCACTCTGATATTCTTTGAACTTTTCAAATGTTTCAGACTTATGCTTCATTAAGTAGATATACCCATATCTGCTCAAATCATCAGTGAAGGTCAAAAAATAATGATACTTGTTGCGAGCCTTAATATTCATCGGACCACATACATCAGTATGTATGATTTCCAACAAATCTGTTGCTCGCTCCATTGTTCCAGAGAACAGAGTTTTAGTCATCTTGCCCATAAGGCATGGTTCGCAAGCATCAAGTGATTCATAATCAAGTGATTCCAAAAGTCCATTAGCATGGAGTTTATTCATGCGCTTTACACCAATATGACCTAAACGGCAGTGCCACAAATAAGTTGCACTATCATTATTAACTTTGCATCTTTTTGGCTTCAATATTATGAATATGTGTATCACCCAACAAACCATTTTCGTTGGTGTGTATGACCATAGAAGGTTCTATTCATGTAAGAACAACAATTGTTCTCTAACTTAAATGAATAACCGTATTGCAATAAACATGATCAAATCATATTTATGCTCAACGCAAACACCAAATAACACTTATTTAGGTTCAACACTAATCCCGAAAGTATAGGGAGTGCGCGATGATGATCATATCAATCTTGGAACTACTTCCAACACACATCGTCATCTCACCCTCAACTAGTCTCTGTTTATTCTACAACTCCCGTTTCGAGTTACTACTCTTAGCAACTGAACCAGTATCAAATACCGAGGGGTTGCTATAAACACTAGTAGAGTACACATCAATAACATGTATATCAAATGTTCACTTTGCCATCCTTCTTATTCGCCAAATACTTGGGGCAGTTCCGCTTCCAGTGACCAGTACCTTTGCAGTAGAAGCACTTAGTTCTCAGGCTTAGGTCCAGACTTGGGCTTCTTCACTTGAGCAGCAACTTGCTTGACGTTCTTCTTGAAGTTTCCCTTCTTCCCTTTGTCCTTTCTCTTGAAACTAGTGTTCTTGTCAACCATCAACACTTGATGTTTTCCTTGATTTCTACCTTCGCCGATTTTAGCATCGCGAAGAGCTTGGGAATTGTTCTCGTTATCCCTTGCATATTATAGTTCATCACGAAGTTCTACTAACTTGGTGATGGTGACTAGAGAATTCTGTCAATCACTATTTTATCTGGAAGATTAACTCCCACTTGATTCAAGAGATTGTAGTACCCAGAAAATTTGAGCATATGCTCACTGCTTGAGCTATTCTCCTCCATCTTTTAGCTATAGAACTTGTTAGAGACTTCATATCTCTCAACTCGGGTATTTTCTTGAAATATTAACTTCAACTCCTGGAACATCTCATATGGTCCATGACGTTCAAAACGTCTTTGAAGTCCCGATTCTAAGCTGTTAAGAATGGTGCACTAAACTATCAAGTAGTCATCATACCGAGCTTTGCCAAACGTTCATAACGTCTGCATCTGCTCCTGCAATAGGTCCGTCACCTAGCGGTGCATCAAGGACATAATTCTTCTGTGCAGCAATGAGGTTAATCCTCAGATCACGGACCAAGTCCGCATCATTGCTACTAACAATTTTCAACTTAATTTTCTCTAGGAACATATCAAAATAAAACAGGGGAGCTAAACGCGAGCTATTGATCTACAACAACATAGACAAGCAAGATACTATCAGGTACTAAGTTCATGATAAATTTAAGTTCAATTAATCATATTACTTAAGAACTCCCACTTAGATAGACATCCCTCTAATCCTCTAAGTGATCACGTGATCCACATCAACTAAACCATGTCTGATCATCACGTGAGATGGAGTAGTTTCAACGGTGAACATCACTATGTTGATCATATCTACTATATGATTCACGCTTGACCTTTCGGTCTCCGTGTTCCGAGGCAATATCTGTTATATGCTAGGCTCGTCAAGTTTAACCTGAGTATTCCGCGTGTGCAACTGTTTTGCACCCGTTGTATTTGAACGTAGAGCCTATCACACCCGATCATCACTTCGTGTCTCAGCACGAAGAACTTTCGCAACGGTGCATACTCAGGGAGAACACTTATACCTTGAAATTTAGTGAGAGATCATCTTATAAAGCTACCATCGAACTAAGCAAAATAAGATGTATAAAAATAAACATCATATGCAATCAAAATATGTGACATGATATGGCCATGATCATCTTGCGCCTTTGATCTCCATCTTCAAAGTACTGTCATGATCTCTATCGTCACCGGCACGACACCATGATCTCCATCATCTTGATCTATATCAATGTGTCGTCACATGGTCGTCTTGCCAATTATTTCTCTTGCAACTATTGCTATCGCATAGCGATAAAGTAAATCAATTATTTGGCGCTTGCATCTTATGCAATAAAGAGACAACCATAAGGCTTCTGCCAGTTGCCGATAACTTCAACAAAACATGATCATTTCATACAACAACTTATATCTCATCACGTCTTGACCATATCACATCACAACATGCCCTGCAAAAACAAGTTAGACATCCTCTACTTTGTTGTTGCAAGTTTTACGAGGCTGCTACGGGCTGAGCAAGAACCGTTCTTACCTACGCATCAAAACCACAACGATAGTTCGTCAATTTAGTGTTGTTTTAACCTTCTCAAGGACCGGGCGTAGCCACACTCGGTTCAACTAAAGTTGGAGAAACTGACACCCGCCAGCCACCTGTGTGCAAAACACGTCGGTAGAACCAGTCTCGCGTAAGCGTACGCGTAATGTCGGTCCGGGCCGCTTCATCCAACAATACCGCCGAACCAAAGTGTGACATGCTGGCAAGCAGTATGACTAGTATCGCCCACAACTCACTTGTGTTCTACTCGTGCAAATAACATCAACGCATAAAACCTAGGCTCGGATGCCACTGTTGGGGAACGTAGTAATTTCAAAAATTTCCTACGCACACGCAAGATCATGGTGATGCATAGCAACGAGAGGGGAGAGTGTTGTCTACGTACCCTCGTGGACCGAAAGCGGATCCGTTAGTACAACGTGGTTGATGTAGACGTACGTCTTCACGATCCGACCGATCAAGTACTGAACGCACGACACCTCCGAGTTCAGCACACATTCAGCTCGATGACGTCCCTCGAACTCCGATCGAGCCGAGCTTTGAGGGAGAATTCCGTCAGCACGACGGCGTGGTGATGATGATGATGTTCTACTGATGCAGGGCTTCGCCTAAGCACCGCTACAATATTATCGAGGTGGATTATGGTGGAGGGGGGCACCGCACACGGCTAAGAGATCCAAGGGATCAATTGTTGTTGTGTCTATCGGGTGCCCCCTGCCCCCGTATATAAAGGACCAAGGGGGGAGGCGGCCAGCCAAGGAGGAGGGCGCGCCAAGGGGGGAGTCCTACTCCTACTGGGAGTAGGACTCCTCCTTTCCTTGTTGGAGTAGGAGAGAAGGAAAGAGGAGGAGAGGGAGAAGGAAAAGGGGGATGCGCCCCTTGTCCAATTCGGACCAGAGGGGGGGCGCAGGCCTCCTTCCTTTTGGCCTCTCTCCTCTATTCGCGTATGGCCCAATAATGCCCATATACTCCCTGGCGAATTCCCGTAACTCTCCGGTACTCCGAAAAATACCCGAATCACTCGGAACCTTTCCGAAATCCGAATATACTCGTCCAATATATCGATCTTTACGTCTCGACCATTTCGAGACTCCTCGTCATGTCCCTGATCTCATCCGGGACTCCGAACTCCTTCGGTACATCAAAACTCATAAACTCATAATTTAACCGTCATCGAACTCTAAGCGTGCGGACCCTACTGGTTCGAGAACTATGTAGACATGACCGAGACACGTCTCCAGTCAATAACCAATAGCGGAACCTGGATGCTCATATTGGCTCCCACATATTCTACGAAGATCTTTATCGGTCAGACTGCATAACAACATACGTTGTTCCCTTTGTCATCAGTATGTTACTTGCCCGAGATTCAATCGTCGGTACCTCAATACCTAGTTCAATCTCGTTACCGGCAAGTCTCTTTACTCGTTCCGTAATACATCATCCCGCAACTAACTCATTAGTTGCAATGCTTGCAAGGCTTATAGTGATGTGCATTACCGAGTGGGCCCAGAGACACCTCTCCGACAATCAGAGTGACAAATCCTAATCTCGAAATACGCCAACCCAACAAGTACCTTCGGAGACACCTGTAGAGCACCTTTATAATCACCCAGTTACGTTGTGATGTTTGGTAGCACACAAAGTGTTCCTCCGGTAAACGGGAGTTGCATAATCTCATAGTCATAGGAACATGTATAAGTCATGAAGAAAGCAATAGCAACATACTAAACGATCAAGTGCTAAGCTAACGGAATGGGTCAAGTCAATCATATCATTCTCCTAATGATGTGATCCCGTTAATCAAATGACAACTCATGTCTATGGTTAGGAAACATAACCATCTTTGATTAACGAGCTAGTCAAGTAGAGGCATACTAGTGACACTCTGTTTGTCTATGTATTCACACATGTATTATGTTTCAGGTTAATACAATTCTATCATTAATAATAAACATTTATCATGATATAAGGAAATAAATAATAACTATATTATTGCCTCTAGGGCATATTTCCTTCATCGTGGACTAAGATGGAACCTGCAAACATTTATTCAAAGGAGAAGACAAGGTAATATGGGCTCTTTGTTAGATCAACAATAATGCATATGAGAGCCACTCAACATTTCCATCGTGGTCTTCTCCTTATGAATCAAAGAAAAGAAAAAGAATTTCAAAGAAACACACTAAAATATTTTTGGAGTTTTTGTTTTTCTGAAGAAAGCACAATGAAAGAAAAACAAAAACGAGAAAAAAATATATACACGGGAAAGCTCCCAACAAGCAAAACAAGAACGAGAAATTATTTTGGGTTTTTCTTTTAGTATTACTAACTAATAAACAAATAATACTAGAAAGAGAAACTGAAAAGAAAAGAGAAATATTTTTGGATTTATCAAAGTTTTTCGAACACAAGAGAAGAAAGCAAAGTAGAATTAACATGGATTATACAATGAAAAAGGATGAACTCCGACAACTAGAACGAATGTGTGAGACATGAATGTAATGTCGGTGAGAAATACGTACTCCCCCAAGCTTAGGTTTTTGGACTAAGTTGGTCTATGGCCATGGCTCGAGGTAGCCCTCCCCTGGATAGTACGGGGGGTCCTGGGGGTTCCACTGACCGGCGACCTCCTGTGGCTCCCACTGATAAACAGGCTCCTGATATGGCTCGGGTGCTGGTGTTGGTGCTGGCTCAGGTGTTGGGGGTTGTGTTAGACCCTAGTGTGCATACATGTCCTCGGGCATAATAGTATACCTACCTGAATAAAGATCGAACAAAGAAGGTGCAGGCAAATTAATAATCTCACGAGTCCCTGGCTAAATACTAAGTTGTAAAGAAGGCGCTTGTGCTTATCTTTGTCGATAAAATGATGCCCCACCATGCTAGCATAATCTAAATATTTAGTAGATAGCGGCATCTCCTCCGCCTCCTCATGTCTAATAGGAATATCAAAAATGTCTAGCGAGGCGGGTAGCATAGATGCCACCATAAAGGGCACCCTTCGAACGGTTTGTGTGTAACCGTCGAGCAACCATAGCACCCAAACTAAAAGTTCTATCAGCATATAAAGCATGGAGCAAAATAGCAAGGTCAGGCGCACTGAGAGATCCACTCTCCCAACGACCAATCAAACATCTCCCGGAAAATAACGCATAGTAACGTGAAACGGGGAAATTTAGACTAGCCTGATGCGGCTTGAAGCTACGCCGGTATTTCCCCAAAGAGGAAGGGATGATGCAGGATAGTGGCGGTAGGTATTTCCCTCAGTGATGAGACTAAGGTTATCGAACCAGTAGGATAACCAAGCAACACTATGTAAACAACACCGACGTATTAAAGGGGTTGTCAATCCCTTTCGGGCAACGGCGCCAGAAATTGGCAAACGGATGTGAGAGAGTAGTAAATATTAATAGATCGAACACCAAATAAAATAAAGTGAGCAAGGTATTTTTGTATTTTTGGTTTAATAGATCTTAAAATAAAAGCAAAGGAAAATAGATCGCAAAGGCCAATATATATTACAGAAGAGACCCGGGGGCCGTAGGTTTCACTAGTGGCTTCTCTCGAGAAAAATAGCAAACGGTAGGTTAACAAATTACTGTTGGGCAATTGATAGAACTTCAAATAATCATGACGATTGATGACCCACGAGTATAGGTGATCAATTGTAGCTCTCTTAGGTAAGTAAGAGTGTCGAACCCAACGAGGAGCAGAAGGAAATGACAAGTAGTTTTCAGTAAGGTAATGTCTGCACGTGCTGAAATTGTAAGTAGCGGAGTAGTTTGATAGCAAGATAATTTGTAATGAGCAAGTAAGGACAGTAGTAACAAAATTGCAGCAAGTTAGCCCAATCCTTTTGAGTCAAAGGACAGGCCAAAACGGTCTTTTGTGATAAGCAAAGCGTTCTTGAGGGTACACGGGAATTTCATCTAGTCACTTTCATTATGTTGGTTTAATTCGTGTTCGCTACTTTGATAATTTGCTATGTGGGTGGACCGGTGCTTAGGTGATGTTCTTACTTGAACAAACCTCCTACTTATGATTAACCCTCCCGCAAGCATCCGCAACTACGAGAAAAGTGTTAAGAATAAATTCTAACCATAGTATTAAACTTTCGGATCCAATCGGTCCCTTGCGGAATAGCACATAAACAGGGGTTTAAGCTTCTGTCACTCTCGCAACCCATCATCTAATTGCTACTCCACAATGCATTCCCTTAGCCCAAATATGGTGAAGTGTCATGTAGTCGACGTTCACATGACACCACTAAGGGAATAACAACATACATACTATCAAAATATCGAACACATATCAAATTCACATGATTACTTGCAACATGATTTCTCCCGTGACCTCAAGAACAAAAGTAACTACTCACAAATAATAATCAAACTAATGATCATAGGAGTATTAAATAGCATAATGGATCTGAACATATAATCTTCCACCAAATAAACCATATAGTAATCAACTACAAGATGTAATCAACACTACTAGTCACCCACAAGTACCAATCTATAGTTCCGGTAACAAGATTGAACACAAGAGATGAACTAGGGTTTGAGATGAGATGGTGTTTTTGAACATGTTGATGGAGATTGCCCTCCCTAAGATGGGAGAGTTGTTGGTGATGATGATGATGATGATTTCCTCCTCCGGGAGGGAAGTTCCCCCGGCGGAATCGCTCCGCCGGAGGGCAAAAGTGTTCCTGCCCAAGTTCCGCCTCGAGATGGCGGCGCTCCGTCCCGAAAGTCCTCTCCTTATTTTTTCTAGGTCAAAATGACCTATATACAAGAAGATGGGTACCGGAGGTGGGCCTGGGTGAGCACAACCCACCAGGGCGCGCCTGGGCTCTCTGGCGTGCCTAGGTGCGATTTGCCCACCTGCTGGGCCCCCTCTGGTAGTTATTTGCTCCAATATTCCTTAAATATTCCATAAAAAATCTCCGTGAAGTTTCAGCTTGTTTCGAGTTGTGCAGAATAGGTAGCCTGACGTAGTTTTTCCAGGTCCAGATTTCCAGCTGCCAGAATTCTCCCTCTTGGTGTGTACCTTGCAAATTATGAGAGAGAAGACATTAGAATTACTCCAAAAAACATTATTATGGATAAAAACATCATAAATAACAGTAAGAAAACATGATGCAAAATGGATGTATCAACGATATCCAGGCAATCATCATTATATAGAAATAGACCCCCATCGTTTTATCCTTAGTAGCAATGATACATACGTGTCGGTTCCCCTTCTGTCACTGGGATCAAGCACCGTAAGATCAAACCCACTACAAAGCACCTCTTCTCATTGCAATATAAATAGAACAAGTTGGCCAAACAAAACCCAAATATCAGAGAAGAAATACGAGGCTATAAGCAATTGTGCATATAAGAGATCAAAGAAGACTCAAATAACTTTCATGGATAAAAAGATAGATCTGATCATAAACTCAAAGTTCATCGGATCCCAACAAACACACCACAAAAGAGTTACATCATATGGATCACCAAGAGACCATTGTATTGAGAATCAAATGAGAGAGAGGAAGCCATCCAGGTACTAACTACGTATGGACCCGTAGGTCTAAAAAGAACTACTCACGCATCATCGGAGAGGCACCAATGGAAGTGGTGAATCCCTCCGTGATGGTGTCTAGATTGATCTGGTGGTTCTGGACTCTGCGGCAACTAGAATTGATTTTCATCGACTCCCCTAGGGTTTCTGGAATATTGGGATATTTATAGATCAAAGAGTCGGTTCAGGGGGCAACATTTTGGGAAGTGTGCTTTTCCCACCAACAAAAATGACTTAAGAGTTCCCAACACTTTCCATGCTAGATATATCATAGGCGGTTCCCAAACAGAAAATAAAGTTTATTCCTTTTTCCACCATACTTTCACTTTCCATGGCTAACCGTATCCACGGGTGCCCTCCATGCCAACACTTTCCAAGGACTTTATTATTTGACAACATAAAGTAAATTCATTTTTCATTTCGGGACTAGGCATCCCTAATACCTTTGCCTTATTCTTGTGTAATGACAAGTGAATAAACACTCATCGTGAGAATAACACATCTAGCATGGAAATATTAGCCACCCCTCACCGCCTCGCGAGCAGTACGAACACACAAAAGAGAAGTTTATTTTGAAAATTAGAGATGGCACATACAAATTTGCTTAGAATAGCAAAAGAATACCGCATATAGGTAGATATAGTGGACTCATGTGGCAAAACTGGTTTAAAGGTTTTTGGATGCGCAAGTAGTGATCATACTTAGTGCAAAATGAAGGCTAGCAAAAGATTGAGAAGCGGCCAACCAAGAAATGAATAATCTCATAAGCGAGCATTAAGCATAATTAACACCGAATAATGCACCACAAGTAGGATGTAATTTCATTGCATGACTATTGACTTTCGTGCTTGCATAGGGAATCACAAACCTTAACACCAATATTCTTACTAAAGCACAATTACTCATCAACATAACTCACATATCACATCATCATATCTCAACACTATTACAAGGAATCAAGTTTATTTTGTCCAATGATCTTCATGAAAGTTTTTATTATATCCATCTTGGATATCTACACTTTGGGACTAATTTCATGTGTTACTTTTGATAAGCTCAAAGAAATATAAGTGAATATCTTGAGCATAATATTTCTTTCTCTCAAATTAATTTAAGTGAAGCAAGAGAAAATTTCTTAAAAAATTTACTAACTCTCAAATAAATCTAAGTGAAGCAAGAGAGCATTTCTTAAAAAATAACTAAGCACACCGTGCTAAAAAAGATATAAGTGAGGCACTAGAGCAAATCCATAGCTCATAAAAATTTAAGTGAAGCATAGAGAGCAATTCTAAAAAGTCATGGCATAATTTTGGCTCTCTCAAATAGGTGTTTCCATCAAGGATTCATGACTCAAAAAGCAAAACAAAACAAGCAAAGACTCATATCATACAAGACGCTCCAAGCAAAACTCATAGTATGTGACGAATAAAAATATAGCTTCGAGTAAAATACTGATGGTCGTTAGAAGAAAGAGGGGATGCAACTCGGGGCATCCCCAAGCTTAGTTGCTTGCTTCTCTTTTGATAATAGCTTGGGATGCCATGGGCATCCCCAATCTTAGGCTCTTCTTACTCCTTATTCCTTCATCCATCGTAAGATAACCCAAAACTTGAGAACTTCAATCACACAAAACTCAACAAACCTTCGTGAGATCCGTTAGTATAAGAAAGCAAATCATTACTATAAGTACTGTATCAAACCAATTCATATTTTATTTTTGAATTATCTCTACTGTACTCCAACTTTTCTATGGCAAAAAATCATCAAATAAAACCATAGAATAATCAAAACAAACACACAACGCAAAGAAATTAGAATCTGTCAAAAACTGAACAGTCTGTAATAATCTGGATATTTCGAATAGTTCTGTAACTCCAAAAAGTCTGAAAAAATAGGAGCACGTGAGAAATTTGTGTATTAATCTTCTACAAAAAGAATGGGTATTTTATCATGCCTGTGTGATTTTTAACAATTCGGCGACTGGCGTGCAAAGTTTTTGTTTTTCAGCAAGATCAAATCTACTATCACCCAAGAAGATCATAAAGGCTTTGCTTGGCACAAACACTAACTAAAACACAAAAGACACAATCATAACATTAGCATAATTGTGCAAACACTCAAGAACAGAAAGCAAAAAAGCAAAATTAAATTTTATTCATTGGGTTGCCTCCCAACAAGCGCTATAGTTTTACGCCCCTAGCTAGGCATAAAGCAAGGATCTACGTTTTGTCATCCATGGTTTTGGCAATCTTTATGAGGGTTTTCTCAAACCCGGGAGGCTCTTTGCACTTCCCTAAATTCTCAGGAAGAGATGCCATCTTGAGATCCAAAATATCCAATCGCTTATTGCAAAGAGTAATCAAAGTATTCATGCGATTGATACTACCATTAAGATGTTTGAGGGGTTAATTATAATTTTGCAATTCAACCATATGTTTGTGTAAATCACCAAGTTTGTCCAACATTTGAACTCCCTCTCGGGTAAAATAAAACCCCTTCTTTAGAGGTGGAATGCCCAAAATTCCTTCTAGTAATTCATAGGCAACATTAGCATCAAGCTCAATAAAATTCCCTTTAGCGGCAAAATCTAAGAGTTGTCTATGATGCAAAGCCAATCCTATGTAGAAATTACGAAGCAAGATCTTAGCATCCCCCTTTAAGTTGCAAATATGATAGGATTTCATTAGCCTATACCAAGCACCTTTCAAATTTTCTCCTTGTCATTTCTTGAAGTATAAAACTTCAAAATCTGGTGACAAAGGAGGAGTGGACACGCTAGCCGTTATGACTAGAAAGTAAGAACACGAATGGATCCGGCAAGAAATCGGCGAATGAAAAAGAGGGCGAATAAAACGACAAATTTTGTGAAGTGGGGGAGAGGAAAATGAGAGGCAAATGGCAAATAATGTAAATTGCAAGGATATGAGATTTGTGATTAGGAACCTGGTATATGTTGAAGATCCTCCCCGACAACGGCGCCAGAAATTCCTTTTGATGCGGCTTGAACCTACGTCGGTGTTTCCCCAAAGAGGAAGGGATGATGCAGCATAGCGGTGGTAGGTATTTACCTCAGTGATGAGACCAAGGTTATCGACCCAGTAGGAGAACAAAGCAACACTATGTAAACAACACCGACGTATTAAAGGGGTTGTCAATCCCTTTCGGGCAACGGCGCCAGAAATTGGCAAGCGGACGTGAGAGAGTAGTAAATATTGATAGATCGAACGGCAAATAAAATAAAGTGCAGCAAGGTATTTTTGTATTTTTGGTTTAATAGATCTGAAAATAAAAAGCAAAGGAAAATAGATCGCAAAGGCAAATATATTAAAGAAGAGACCCGTGGCCGTAGGTTTCACTAGTGGCTTCTCTCGAGAAAAATAGCAAACGATGGGTGAACAAATTTATGTTGGGCAATTGATAGAACTTCAAATAATCATGACGATATCCAGACAATGATCATTATATAGGCATCACGTCCAAGATTAGTAGACTGACTCCTGCCTGCATCTACTACTATTACTCCACACATCGACCGCTATCCAGCATGCATCTAGTGTATTAAGTTCATGGAGAAACAGAGTAATGCAATAAGAACGACGACATGATGTAGACAAGATCTATTTATGTAGAAATAGACCCCGTCGTTTTATCCTTAGTAGCAACGATACATATATGTCGGTTCCCCTTCTGTCACTGGGATCAAGCACTGTAAGATCGAACCCACTACAAAACACCTCTTCCCATTGCAAGATAAATAGATCAAGTTGGCCAAACTGTTGCGAAACGTAGTAATTTCAAAAAAATTCCTACGCACACGCAAGATCATGGTGATGCATAGAACCGAGAGGGGAGAGTGTCATCCACGTACCCTCGTAGACCGTAAGCAGAAGCGTTATGATAATGCGGTTGATGTAGTCGTACGTCTTCACGATCGACCGATCCTCAGTACTGAACGTACGGCACCTCCGCGTTCAGCACATGTTCAGCTCGGTGACGTCCCGCGAACTCACGATCCAGTAGAGCTTCAGGGAAGAGCTTCGTCAGCACAACAGCATGGTGACGGTGTTGATGAAGTTACCGACGCAGGGCTTCGCCTAAGCACCGCTACGATATGACCGGGGTGGATTATGGTGGAGGGGGGCACCGCACACGGCTAAGAGAGATCAATGATCAACTTGTGTGTCTTTGGGGTGCCTCCTGCCTCCGTATAAAGGAGCAAGGGGGAGGCCGGCCGGCCCTAGCAGGGTGAGCCAGGAGGAGTCCTACTTCCACCGGGAGTAGGATTCCCCCCCCCTTCCCTAGTTGGACTAGGAGAGAAGGAAGGGGGAGAGTGGGAGGAAGGAACGGGGGGCGCCCCCCCTCCTAGTCCAATTCGGACCAGAGGGGGAGGGGGCGTGTGGCCTGCCCTGGCCTCCTCTCTCTCTCTCTCCACTATGGCCCATTAAGGCCCATACAATTACCAGGGGGTTCGGGTAACCTCCCGGTACTCCGGTAAAATCCCGATTTCACCCGGAACCATTCCGATGTCCAAATGTAGGCTTCCAATATATCAATCTTTACGTCTCGACCATTTCGAGACTCCTCGTCATGTCCGTTATCATATCTGGGACTCCGAACTACCTTCAGTACATCAAAACACAAAAACTCATAATACCGATCGTCACAGAACTTTAAGCGTGCGGACGCTACGGGTTCGAGAACTATGTAGACATGACATAGACACGTCTCCGGTCAATAAGCAATAGCGCAACCTGGATGCTCATATTGGTTCCTACATATCCTATGAAGATCTTTATCGGTCAAACCGCAAAACAACATACGTTGTTCCCTTTGTCATCGGTATGTTACTTGCCCGAGATTCAATCGTCGGTATCTCAATACCTAGCTCAATCTCATTACCGGCAAGTCTCTTTACTTGTTCCGTAGTGCATCATCCCATAACTAACTCATTAGTCACATTGCTTGCAAGGCTTATAGTGATGTGCATTACCGAGAGGGCCCAGAGATACCTCTCCGACAATCGGAGTGACAAATTCTATTCTCGATCTATGCCAACTCAACGAACACCATCGGAGACACCTGTAGAGCACCTTTATAATCAGCCAGCTACATTGTGATGTTTGGTAGCACACAAAGTGTTCCTCTGGTATTCGGGAGTTGCATAATCTCATAGTCATAGGAACATGTATAAGTCATGGAGAAAGCAATAGCAGTAAACTAAACGATCAAGTGCTAAGCTAACGGAATGGGTCAAGTCAATCACATCATTCTCCTAATGATGTGATCCCGTTAATCAAATGACAACTCATGTCTATGGCTAGGAAACTCAACCATCTTTGATCAACGAGCTAGTCAAGTAGAGGCATACTAGTGACACTATGTTTGTCTATGTATTCATACATGTATTATGTTTCCGGTTAATACAATTCTAGCATGAATAATAAACATTTATCATGATATGAGGAAATAAATAATAACTTTATTATTTCCTCTAGGGCATATTTCCTTTAGTCTCCCACTTGCACTAGAGTCAATAATCTAGATTACACAGTAAGGATTTTAACATCCATGGAGTCTTGGTGTTGATCATGTTTTGCTCGTGGAAGAGGCTTAGTCAACGGGTCTGCAACATTCAGATCCGTATGTATCTTGCAAATCTCTATGTCTCCCACCTGGACTTGATCCCGGATGGAATTGAAGCGTCTCTTGATGTGCTTGGTTCTCTTGTGAAATCTAGATTCCTTTGCCAAGGCAATTGCACCAGTGTTGTCACAAAAGATTTTCATTGGACCCGATGCACTAGGTATGCCACCTAGATCGGATATGAACTCCTTCATCCAGACTCCTTCATTTGCTGCTTCCGAAGCAGCTATGTACTTCGCTTCACATGTAGATCCCGCCACGCCGCTTTGTTTATAACTGCACCAACTGACAGCTCTACCGTTTAATATAAACACGTATCCGGTTTGCGATCTAGAGTCGTCCGGATCAGTGTCAAAGCTTGCATCGACATAACCACTTACGACAAGCTCTTTGTCACCTCCATAAACGAGAAACATATCCTTAGCCCTTTTCAAGTATTTCAGGATGTTCTTGACCGCTGTCCAGTGATCCACTCCTGGATTACTTTGGTACCTCCCTGCTAAACTAATAGCAAGGAACACATCAGGTCTGGTACACAACATTGCATACATGATATTCCCTATGGCTGAAGCATAGGGAACACTTTTCATTTTCTCTCTATCTTCTGCAGTGGTCGGGCATTGAGTCTGACTCAACTTCACACCTTGTAACACAGGCAAGAACCCTTTCTTTGCTTGATCCATTTTGAAATTTTTCAAAAT
>LR880972.1:301137284-301149099 GCA_904067115.1 Aegilops sharonensis
ATTCACATGATATCCAAGTACTAGATACTCAAAACGTCCATAACCAGGGACACAGCTAACCATGATTAGTTTATACACTCTGCAGAGGTTTACACACTTTTCCCCACAAGACTCGATCGCCTCCGTTGGATTTCTCGCACTACATGATGTTTGAGAAACGGATGACCGAGACACAGTCTTTCAGAACCTCTAGCACCTTACGAAGGGTAGACCGGTACACCTACTTTCCCCTACATCTGCTAGTCTACCCGTAAGAGTTCGCACAACTTAATCAACTATGCCAGAGCCCATAATGGCTTGTGGTTGCACACGGAAGTTTCTAGTATGAATAATCTCATGATCCCTTTGGGCCTGGGTGGCGGTCCGCAAAAAAAATAGGAAAGTCCTGGAATAACCAGGTGCCTCAATCCACCCAGATGTGTATTAATGTTGCCACCTTAAATAAACCATTAATTAACAATCTCACATCTGTCATGGAAAATCTCTCACCCAATCCACGTCTACTTGCATAGCATAGCAAAATAGCAAACGTAGAAGTAACTCCCAAGGGTTTGATAATAAAACAGGTAATAGGTACTACCTCATCTACTTCCCAAAACCCACAATTTAATTTGACCTAATCATGCAATGTTTGAGGATTTATCTAATGCAATAAAAACTGGGTATTGGAAAAGGTATGATCAAAGTGTTACTTGCCTTGCTGATGATCCGCGAGACCTAGAGACTCGGAATAATAAGCGGCGCACTCCGGGTATTCTATCGCAAACAAACAACAAGCATACAATAAGTACTCATCTAATGCACAGGTAAATCTCAAATAAAATATCTAACCAGAAAGTTCAACTTAAGAACTCAGGTTTGCAAAAACAAACACATCAAACGAAGCAACGAAAGTCAAACGGCAAAAGAAAACAGCTTCGTTTTACTAATCTGAATCTAAGTCAAATTTTACAAAAACACAAACTTGTTTAAGTTGGTTATTCGGAAAGAGGGTTTCGAGACAAAACTCCAGGCGCTTGAATCGCCTGATTCCGATAAACGAGCGAAAATATATACTAAAACGAAAATCGGATCAGAAATCGCGATCAGAAAAATCGCGGATTAAATCCGAGAAAAAGAAAAACAACGAACAGGTTAACGAACGAATGTTCGTTAACCGGATCTAAACGACGAACACGTTCATTAAAACGAGCGAACGAGCGAACGCTCGCTAATTAACCGAACCGAAAAAACCCAAAAATAATAAAAAAACGAAACTAAAAAAAATAAACCGACAAAATTGATTGTTTTATTTTTGAAAAGAACTGACGGCGCGGTTTATGAGGCGACGGCGAACCTCGGGCGGCGGGTCGCGGCGGCGGCGGCTAGGGTTAGGGTTAGGGTTTCGGCGTGGGTGGGCTGGCGGGGCTGGTGGGCTGGGGCGGGGCTCGGGCGGCGCTTTATATAGGCTGCCCCCGGGCGGAGTCCCGCTCGGGTACGACCCGTAGGTCGGTTCGTTTTTTTATAATAATTTCGCGCAGAAAAACAAACAAAAGAAAAATACTAAACAGACTCCAAAAATCCCGATATAAATTTTCCCCGGCTTCTAAAATCAAGCCGGACTAGATGAACATTTATTTGGGGCCTAAATGCAATTTTGAAAAACGCAAGTTTTTCCTAAATTCAAATAAAATGGCAAAAAACCTCAAAATAAAATCTTATTTGATTTTATTATTAAATCCTCAATATTTCTTTATTTTGGGAAAGTCGTTTTATTCCCTCTCTCTTATTTTTGTAATATAAATAATTGATGATAAAATAATTAAAATCAAATGATCCTATTTTCAAAATTTGAGAAAAACTCAAACATGAAAATAACAAAATCCCCAACTCTCTCCGTGGGTCCTTGAGTTGCGTAGAATTTCTAGGATCAAAACCCAAAGCAAAATAAAATATGATATGCATTGATGATCTAATGTATAACATTCCAAATTGAAAATTTGGGATGTTACAAACCTACCCCCCTTAAGATGAATCTCGCCCTCGAGATTCGGGTTGGCTAGAAAATAGGTGAGGGTGGTCTTTTAGCAAATCTTCCTCTCTCTCCCAGGTGGCTTCATCTTTGGTGTGGTGGCTCCACTAAACTTTGCAAAACTTAATAACCTTGCTGCGGGTAACTCGACTGGCAACCTCCAGAATCTTAACTGGTTTCTCCTCATAGGTCAAATCGTTATTCAACTGAATCGCTTCCAATGGCACTGTATCCCTTAGTGGTATTTCAGCCATCTCCGCATGGCACTTCTTTAACTGGGAAACGTGGAATACATCATGAACTCCTGACAATCCTTCAGGCAATTCCAACTTGTAAGCCACTTCTCCCATACGTTCCAAAACACGATATGGTCCTACAAAACGTGGTGCTAACTTTCCCTTAAGTCCAAAACGCTTAATTCCTCGTAGTGGAGATACTCGAAGATAAACTCGGTCTCCGACTTCGTAAACTGTCTCCTTGCGTTTTGAATCCGCATAACTCTTCTGCCTGGACTGGGCTACCTTGAGCCTATCGCGAATCAACTTCACTTTCCGTTCAGACTCCTTAATCAAATCCGGTCCAAACAACTGGCGGTCTCCAACTTCATCCCACAACAACGGGGTCCTGCACCTCCTTCCGTACAAGGCTTCGAAAGGGGCCATTTTCAAACTGGATTGATAACTGTTGTTGTAAGAGAATTCTGCATATGGCAAATTGTCGTCCCAACTAGAGCCATAATCTAGTGCACAAGCTCTCAGCATATCCTCCAAAATCTGATTGACTCTCTCGGTCTGTCCATCTGTCTGCGGATGGAAAGCTGTGCTAAACTCCAGCCTGGTACCCAAAGTTTCATGCAACTGATTCCAGAACTTTGAGGTGAATTGGGTTCCTCTATCAGATACGATACTCCTCGGAACTCCATGTAAACATACAATCCTGGTCATGTATATCTTCGCCAACTTAGCACTGGTGTAAGTGGTCTTCACTGGGATGAAATGAGCTACCTTCGTCAACCGATCCACTACAACCAAAATTGAGTCATAGCCGGAACGAGTCCTAGGTAATCCTGTGATAAAATCCATGCCTAGTTTATCCCACTTCCATTCGGGTATCGGCAATGGCTGTAACAATCCTGCTGGCTTCTGATGCTCTGCCTTTACTCTCTGACATACATCACAAACTGCTACATATTCCGCAATATCTTTCTTCATTCCGGTCCACCAGAAAGTATTCTTCAAATCCATATACATCTTGGTATTTCCTGGGTGAATCGAATATGGTGAATCATGTGCCTCTTGCAAAATCAACTTCCTGATCTCTGGGTCATTGGGCACATAAACACGGTCTTCAAACCATAGGGTGTCATGCTCATCCTCACGAAATCCCTTAGCTTTTCCTTCGCTCATTTTCTCCTTTATAGAGGCAATCTCTTTGTCAGTCTTCTGAGCTTCTCTGATTCTATCCATTAGGGTTGACCGAATCTCCAATGCTGCTACATAGCCTCTCGGAACTATTTCCAACCATAGTTCACGAAGATCCTCGGCTAACTCCTTAGGTATTTCTCCCGTCATTAGTGTATTGACATGGCTCTTACGGCTCAATGCTTCAGCTACTACATTAGCCTTTCCGGGATGATAATGCAATCTCATATCATAATCCTTGATGATCTCCAACCATCTCCTTTGTCTGAGATTTAACTCCTTCTGCATGAAAATGTACTTCAACTCTTGTGATCCGTATACACCTCACAATGATTTCCAATAAGGAAATGCCTCCATGTTTTCAATGCATGCACTACGGCTGCTAACTCCAAATCATGCGTGGCATAATTTAATTCGTGAGGTTTCAGTTGTCGTGAAGCATACGAAACAACTCTTCCCTCCTGCATGAGCACTGCTCCAAGTCCTCGACGTGAAGCGTCGCAATACACCTCATAATCTTTAGTCTGATCTGGCAAAATCAACACTAGTGAGGTAACCAAACGTTTCTTCAATTCCTAGAAACTAGCCTCACACTCTTCAGTCCATATGAACTTGGTATCTTTCTTCAGCAACTCTGTCATAGGCTTTGCAATCTTTGAGATGTTCTCAATAAATCTCCGGTAGTATCCTGCCAGTCCAAGGAAACTCCGGATCTATCCAACTGTTGTTGGTGCTTTCCAATTTGTCACAGTAATAACCTTGGTGGGGTCAACCGCTATTCCTTCTCCAGATATAACGTGTCCGAGGAACCCTACTTCCTTCAACCAAAACTCACATTTGCTGAACTTGGCATATAACTGATGTTCTTTGAGCTTCTCCAGTACCAATCGCAAATGTTCCTTATGTTCCTCTTCATTCTTCGAGTAAACCAATATATCATCAATGAACACTACGACGAACTTATCCAAAAACTCCATAAACACTTTGTTCATCATGTTCATAAAATAGGTAGGTGTGTTAGTCAGACCAAATGACATAACGGTATACTCATACAGTCCATATCTGGTGGTGAATGCTGTCTTGGGTATATCCTGCTCTCAAATCTTCAACTGATGGTATCCTGATCGCAAATCGATCTTGGAAAACACTTTAGCTCCTTGCAACCGATCAAACAGATCATTGATCATTGGTAGTGGGTACTTGTTCTTGATCGTTACTTTATTCAATCCATGATAATCAACAACCATCCTTAACGATCCATCCTTCTTTTCCACTAGAAGTACAGGTGATCCCGAAGGCGAAGAACTTGGGCGAATGTAACCTTTATCCAATAATTCCTTAATCTGCTTCTTAATCTCCACCAAATCCTTTGCGGGCATCCTGTATGGTCTCTTCGATATTGGCCCTGTGCCTGGCAAAAGCTCAATCAAAAACTCAATATCCCGATCCGGTGGCATGCCTGGCAACTCTTCTAGAAATACGTCAGAGAAATCCTTTACCACTGGTACTTCCTCCTGCACAACTCCTGATAAGGAATTTACCTGCATCCTATATGGCACATGCCGGGCTACATACTTGATCCTTCTTCCTTCTGGTGTCGTAAGCAAAATTGTCTTACTGGCGCAATCGATGTTTCCTCCATACATCGACAGCCAATCCATACCAAGAATTACATCCAATCCTTGGGATTCCAGAATAATTAAATCCATTGGGAAAATATGCCTTCCTATACTTAATGGCACTTGAAAACATCCTTGACTGGCCATATACTCCGCTCCTGGTGAACTTACTAGCATAGGTGTTTTAAGAATCCTAGTGGGCAGGCTATACTTATCCACAAATCCCCTTGATATGTATGAATGCGATGCACAAGTATAAAAAAGAACGAGTGCAGTAAATGACTTAACCAAAAACTTACCTATTACTGCATCAGGCTGAGCTTCAACCTCCTCTACGCTAACGTGGTTCACCTGTCCCCTGTTGAAAGGGTTTGGCTTCTTTCCAGAGCTTCCATTTCCATTCTGACCTTTAGAACATTCATTTGCATAATGCCCAGTCTTATTGCACTTAAAGCAAGTGATTTGGCTCAGGTCTTTCTTGGCTGGGGTTGATGGGTTGGTATGGTTCTGGCTGTTGCTTCCTCCATTCCCATTACCATTTTTGGGGCCATTATGGTTGTGTGAACTACCTCCTCCATGGGTATGCTGAAAATGAGCTCCCGGTTTAGGGGTAAAACGGGGCTTCTGCTGAGTTCCAGAATTGTACTTCCCCTGTCCATACTTCCTCTTGCGGTTTTCAATCTGCTGCTGCTTCCCTTCAATCATAAGAGCACGATCTACCAACTCCTGGTAGTTATGGAAGCTTGCTACCATCAACTCATACTCAGCTCGTCGTTCAGTCCTTCCAGAAACTTCTCCTGTTTATCTGCATCTGTAGCAACGTCATCTGGGGCATAATGTGCTAACTTACTAAAGTCATCCACATACTGGCCAACTGTCCGTCCTCCTTGGCGCAAGTTGCGAAACTCACGCTTCTTCATGGCCATAGCTCCTACAGAAACATGGGCAGTACGGAAAGCTTGCTGAAACTAATCCCATGTGACAGTGTCTACAGGGTAAGTGGCTGTAAAATTCTCCCACCATGCTGCTGCGGGTCCTTCAAGCTGATGTGCGGCAAATTTCACCTTTTCCCCTTCTGTACATCCTGCAGTGGTCAACTCCCTCCCTATCTTACGGAGCCAATCATCTGCCACTATTGGCTCGGTGCTACTGGAAAACACCGACGGATTCAGCCTAAGAAAACTGATTAAATGATCAACAGGTGGTGGTGGTGGTGGGTTGTTGTTGTTGTTGTTTCTGATTCTGGACTAGCAACTGCATCAATGCATTCTGCTGTTGGATCAACTGAGTGAGCTCCGGTGGGAAAGCAAATCCATTGTCACGTCTCGGAGGCATCTGAGGGTTTGCAGAAAAGACGAGAGTTAAGAATAGAATGGGGTCTAAAGAGAAAACACTACCCAATGCACATGAGACAAAACACACAATATCACTTCATTCAATCAAGCAAAAGCATACAAATGGTCTAGGACTATCGCAAAAGTGCGTGGACTATGCTATGTATATGGTGGAACACTACTACTGTTATGGTGGTCAATCTAGAAAAACTGCTCTAATGAAGATTCCATGATATCCGCTCCAGCTTCATCAACATAGTCATCATCACTATCGTCGGGGTCCGAGTCGGTGTCATCGATGATGATATAATTATCCGGGCAAGTGGAATCGTCATCTTCTCTTTTGGGTGCTGAACCTCCCATGAATACTCCAATCTTCTCCTTAAGGTCGCCGTTCTGTCTCACTAGAGTGACGATCTCCTCCATGTAGTCTTCACGTGTAGCCTTGAGTTCTTCTTCTAGCTCCTTGATCTTGGTCATGGCCTTCTGTAGATCCTCCATACCTGCGCACATCTGGTTCTCCTGGCGTCTGATGTGCTGGTTTAATTCCTGAATGTAAGCTGCGATTGATCTGTCCCTCCTGGTGCTGATCATCTCCCATTGCTCATCTCGGCGCCCACTAATCTGGTAGATAGTATTCTTGAGATCATTGTGGTAAACCTTTCCAATTCGCCCCATGGCGATGTGGGTTGCCATGCTCTTTCCTAGACTCCAAGTTGGTGCATCAAAGGTAAACTCTATGGGCTCCATGACTGGTGCAAATGTCCTTCCTGGAATTTGAACTTGAATCATCCAGCGCTCCTCTTCGGGTAAAGTGGCGTTGAAAGTCCCAGTGAAGCTTGGTACTCCTATGTTCAGGTATCTAGTGACTTCTTTCAAGTGACATCCAAAGGGTGTATCTTCATCCGGTTGTGTGAACTTGTTCCTTGCATCCACCATCCTAAAAGAATAGAAAAGATGAGGAGTTAGAAATGAGAAGAAAGAGTAGTGATCTAGGGCTTTAGCTTAGTGGCCGTGTCCTACAGTCAGCGTGTGCTCTGATACCATCTTTGTAGCGACCAGACCTCAAACAGTCTGATCTCTGTGCTCAGGTGTCATCCCTGGATCAGTAATGCTGACACCACATAGTACTTGAAGGATTTATAACAGAGTAGCAATCACACACTTATTACATCGAATGTCTCAAAAGAGAACTTAGCAAAATAAATATGGCTTAAGGCCTTCTAATAACAATAATAGTGGAAGGCTTGGAAGATAAGCGAGTCCATCAACTCCAACGACATCACTGAGTATAGAACCACGACCTAAAAGCACCTTACTCGTCGTCTGAAAAGTATGCAACATGAAAAGTTGCAGCCCGAAAACAGGTCAGCACATGGAATATGCTGGCAATGTAACACATAGAGAGTAATGAAAGAGTAATCCTATACTACATGCATATATGGCTGGTGGAAAGCTCTATGGTTACAGTTTTGCGAAAAGCCAATTTTTCCTACTGCAAAGGAATAAATTTGTTTAACTATCATGGTGGTTGTTAAACATTGAGAATGGTTGACAGCATCCTCAATCCCAATTAAAATAATCATCATTAAAACCCAACAAGATTAATTTAAGTAACATAACGAGATTCACATGATATCCAAGTACTAGATACTCAAAACGTCCATAACCGGGGACACGGCTAACCATGATTAGTTTATACACTCTGCAGAGGTTTGCGCACTTTTCCCCGCAAGACTCGATCGCCTCCGTTGGATTTCTCGCACTACATGATGTTTGAGAAACGGATGACCGAGACACAGTCTTTCAGAAGCTCTAGCACCTTATGAAGGGTAGACCGGTACACCTACTTTCCCCTACATCTACTAGTCTACCCGTAAGAGTTCGCACAACTTAATCAACTATGCCAGAGCCCATAATGGCTTGTGGCTGCACACGGAAGTTTCTAGTATGAATAATCTCATGATCCCTTTGGGCCTGGGTGGCGGTTCGAGAAAAAAAACAGGCAAGTCCTGGAATAACCAGTTGCCTCAATCCACCTAGATGTGTATTAATGTTGCCACCTTAAATAAACCATTAATTAACAATCTCACATCTGTCATGGAAAATCTCTCACCCAATCCACGTCTACTTGCATAGCATAGCAAAATAGCAAATGTAGAAGTAACTCCCAAGGGTTTGATAATAAAACAGGTAATAGGAACTACCTCATCTACTTCCCAAAACCCACAATTTAATTTGATCCTAATCATGCAATGTTTGAGGATTTATCTAATGCAATAAAAACTGGGTATTGGAAAAGGTATGATCAAAGTGTTACTTGCCTTGCTGATGATCCGCGAGACCTAGAGACTCGAAATAACAAGCGGCGCACTCCGGGTATTCTATCGCAAACAAACAACAAGCATACAATAAGTACTCATCTAATTCACAGGTAAATCTCAAATAAAAGATCTAACCAGAAAGTTCAACTTAAGAACTCCGGTTTGCAAAAAGAAACACATCAAACAAAGCAACGAAAGTCAAACGGCGAAAGAAAACAGCTTCATTTTACTAATCTGAATCTAAGTCAAATTTTACAGAAACAAAAACTTGTTTAAGTTGGTTATTCAGAAAGCGGGATTCGAGACGAAACTCCAGGCGCTTGAGTCGCCTGATTCCGATAAACGAGCGAAAAGATATACTAAAACGAAAATCGGATCAGAAATCGCGATCAGAAAAATCGCGGATTAAATCCGAGAAAAAAAACGACGAACAGGTTAACGAACGAACGTTCGTTAACCGGATCTAAAAGAGGAACACGTTCGTTAAAACGAACGAACGAGCGAACACTCGCTAATTAACCGAACAAAAAAACCGAAAATAATAAAAAAACCGAAACTAAAAAAATAAACCAACAAAACCGAAGAAAAACCGATCGGTTTTTTTGAAAAAAAAAACAATGGCGCGGTTTACGAGGCGGCGGCGAACCTCGGGCGGCGGGTCACAGCGGCGGCGGCGGCGGCTAGGGTTAGGGTTAGGGTTTCGGCGCGGGTGGGCTGGCGGGGCTGGTGGGCTGGGGCGGGGCTCAGGCTGCGCTTTATATAGGCTGCCCCCGGGCGGAGTCCCGCTCGGGTACGGCATGTAGGTCGGTTCGTTTTTTAAAATAATTTCGCGCAGAAAAACAAACAAAAAAAATACTAAACTGACTCAAAAAATCCCGATATAAATTTTCCCCGGCTTCTAAAATCAAGCTGGACTAGATGTACATTTATTTGGGGCCTAAATGCAATTTTGAAAAACGCAAGTTTTTCCTAAATTCAAATAAAATGGCGAAAAACCTCAAAATAAAATCTTATTTGATTTTATTATTAAATCCTCAATATTTCTTTATTTTGGGAAAGTCATTTTATTCCCTCTCTCTTATTTTTGTAATATAAATAATTGATGATAAAATAATTAAAATCAAATGATCCTATTTTCAAAATTTGAGAAAAACTCAAACATGAAAATAACGAAATCCCCAACTCTTTCCGTGGGTCCTTGAGTTGCATAGAATTTCTAGGATCAAAACCCAAAGTAAAATAAAATATGATATGCATTGATGATCTAATGTATAACATTCCAAATTGAAAATTTGGGATGTTACATAGCGTGCCGACGACTATCACATCGACTTTGGAACCATTTCCCACGCGCATCGTCACGTCATCCTTAGACAATCTTCGCTCAATCCGTAGTCCCTGTTTCAAGTTGCAAATATTAGCAATAGAACCAGTATCAAATACCCAGGTGCTACTACGAGCTTTATTAAGGTACACATCAATAACATGTATATCACATATACCTTTGTTCACCTTGCCATCCTTCTTATCCGCCAAATACTTGGGGCAGTTGCGCTTCCAGTGACCACTCTGTTTGCAGTAGAAGCACTCAGTCTCAGGCTTAGGTCCAGACTTAGGTTTCTTCTCCTGGGCAACAACTTATTTGTTGTACTTCTTGAAGTTACCTTTCTTCCCTTTACCCTTTTTCTTGAAACTGGTGGTCTTGTTGACCATCAACACTTGATGCTCCTTCTTGATTTCTACCTCCGCAACCTTTGGCATTGCGAAGAGCTCGGGAATTGTCTTATCCATCCCTTGCATATTATAGTTCATCACGAAGCTCTTGTAGCTTGGTGGTAGTGATTGAAGAATTCTGTCAATGACACTATCATCCGAAAGATTAACTCCCAGTTGAATCAAGTGATTATTATTACCCAGACATTTTGAGTATATGTTCACTGACAGAACTATTCTCCTCCATCTTGCAGCTCTAGAACTTACTGGAGACTTCATATCTCTCAATCTGGGCATTTGCTTGAAATGTTAACTTCAACTCCTGGAACATCTCATATGCTCCATGACGTTCAAAACATCGTTGAAGTCCCGGTTCTAAGCCGTAAAGCATGGCACACTAAACTATCGAGTAGTCATTAGCTTTGCTCTGCCAGACGTTCTTAACATCGTCAGTTGCATCTACAGCAGGCCTGGCGCCCAGCGATGCTTCCAGGATGTAGTCCTTCTGTGCAGCAGTGAGGATAATCCTAGAGTTACGGACCCAGTCTATGTAATTGCTACCATCATCTTTCAACTTTGCTTTCTCAAGGAACGCATTAAAATTCAATGGAACAACAGCACGGGCCATCTATCTACAACAACATAGACAAGCAAAATACTATCAGGTACTAAGTTCATGATAAATTTAAGTTCAATTAATCATATTACTTAAGAACTCCCACTTAGATAGACATCTCTCTTATCATCTAAGTGATCACGAGATCCAAATCAACTAAACCATAACCGATCATTACGTGAAATGGAGTAGTCTTCAATGGTGAACATCACTATGTTGATCATATCTACTATATGATTCACGTTCGACCTTTCGGTCTCAGTGTTCCGAGGCCATATCTGCATATGCTAGGCTCGTCAAGTTTAACCTGAGTATTCTGCGAGTGCAAAACTGGCTTGCGCCCGTTGTATAAGAACGTTGAGCTTATCACACCCGATCATCACGTGGTGTCTCGGCACGACGAACTTTGGCAACGGTGCATACTCAGGGAGAACACTTGTACCTTGAATTTTTTAGTGAGAGATCATCTTATAATGCTACCATCAATCAAAGCAGAATAAGATGCATAAAGGATAAACATCACATGCAATCAATATAAGTGATATGATATGGCCATCATCATCTTGTGCCTTTGATCTCCATCTCCAAAGCACCGTCATGATCACCATCGTCACCGGCGCGACACCTTGATCTCCATCGTAGCATCGTTGTCGTCTCGCCAACTATTGCTTCTATGACTATCGCTACCGCTTAGTGATAAAGTAAAACAATTACAGGGCGATTGCATTGCATACAATAAAGCGACGACCATATGGCTCCTGCCAGTTGCCGATAACT
>LR880972.1:301202184-301212524 GCA_904067115.1 Aegilops sharonensis
GCTTTAGGGGAAAGAGAGAGGAGAGGTTGCGCCCCCCCCCCCAAGGTCTAGTCTGAATTGGACTAGGGGGGGGGCTGCACCCCCTCCTTCCTTCTCTTCTCTCTCCCCTTTCCTTGACTCCTACTCCTACTACTTGGAAGGGGGGAATCCTACTCCCGGTGGGAGTAGGACTCCTCCTAGGGTGTGCCATAGAGAGGGCCGGCCCTCCCCCTTCTCCACTCCTTTATATACGGGGAGGGGGCACCCCTTGGAGACACAACAATTGATCTCCCGATCTCTTAGACGTGTGCGGTGCCCCCCTCCACCATAATCCACCTCGATAATATCGTAGCGGTGCTTAGGCAAAGCCCTGCGTCGGTAGAACGTCATCATCGTCACCACGCCGTCGTGCTGACGGAACTCTCCCTCAAAGCTCGGCTGGATCGGAGTTCGAGGGACATCATCGAGTTGAACGTGTGCAGAATTCGGAGGCGCCGTGCGTTCGGTACTTGATCGGTCGGATCGTGAAGACGTACGACTACATCAACCGCGTTGTGCTAACGCTTCCGCTTTCGATCTACGAGGGTACGTGGACACACTCTCCCCTCTCGTTGCTATGCATCACCATGATCTTGCGTGTGCGTAGGAAATTTTTGAAATTACTACGTTCCCCAATAGTGGTATCAGAGCCTGGTTTTATGCGTAGATGTTATATGCATGAGTAGAACACAAGTGAGTTGTGGGCGATATAAGTCATACTGCTTACAAGCATGTCATACTTTGATTCGGCGGTATTGTTGGATGAAGCGGCCCGGACCGACATTACGCGTACACTTACACGAGACTGGTTCTACCGACATGCTTTGCACACAGGTGGCTGGCGGGTGTCAGTTTCTCCAACTTTAGTTGAACTGAGTGTGGCTACGCCCAGTCCTTGCGAAGGTTAAAACAGCACCAACTTGACAAACTATCATTATGGTTTTGATGCGTAGGTAAGAACAGTTCTTGCTCAGCCCGTAGCAGCCACGTAAAACTTGCAACAACAAAGTAGAGGATGTCTAACTTTTTTTTGCAGGGCATGTTGTGATACGATATGGTCAAGGCATGATACTGTATTTTATTGTATGAGATGATCATGTTTTGTAACCGAGTTATCGGCAACTGGCAGGAGCCATATGGTTGTCGCTTTATTGTATGAAATGAAATCGCCCTGTAATTGCTTTACTTTATCACTAAGCGGTAGCGATAGTCGTAGAAGCAATAGTTGGCGAGACGACAACGATGCTACGATGGAGATCAAGGTGTCGCGCCGGTGACGATGGTGATCATGACAGTGCTTCAGAGATGGAGATCACAAGCACAAGATGATGATGGCCATATCATATCACTTATATTGATTGCATGTGATGTTTATCTTTTATGCGTCTTATTCTGCTTAGATCGACTGTAGCATTATAAGATGATCTCTCACTAAATTATCAAGGTATAAGTGTTCTCCCTGAGTATGCACCGTTGCGAAAGTTCTTCGTGCTGAGACACCACGTGATGATCGGGTGTGATAGGCTCTACGTTCAAATACAACGGGTGCAAAACAGTTGCACACGTGGAATACTCAGGTTAAACTTGACGAGCCTAGCATATAACAGATATGGCCTCGGAACACTAAGACCGAAAGGTCGAGCGTGAATCATATAGTAGATATGATCAACATAGTGATGTTCACCATTGAAACTACTCCATCTCACGTGATGATCGGTCATGGTTTAGTTGATTTGCATCACGTGATCACTTAGAGGATTAGAGGGATGTCTATCTAAGTGGGAGTTCTTAAGTAATAGGATTAATTGAACTTTAATTTATCATGAACTTAGTCCTGGTAGTATTAGCATATCTATGTTGTATATCAATAGCTCGCGTTTAGCTCCCCTGTTTTGTTTTCGATATGTTCCTAGAGAAAACTAAGTTGAAAGATGTTAGTAGCAATGATGCGGATTGGATCCGTGATCTGGGGATTATCCTCATTGCTGCACAGAAGTATTATGTCCTTGATGCACCGCTAGGTGACGGACCTATTGCAGGAGCAGATGTAGACGTTATGAACGTTTGACAAAGCTCGGTATGGTAACTACTTGATAGTTTAGTGCACCATGTTTTACGGCTTAGAACCGGGACTTCAAAAATGTTTTGAACACCACGGAGCATATAAGATGTTCCAAGAGTTGAAATTGGTATTTCATACTCATGCCCGTGTCGAGAGGTATGAGACCTCGGACATTACTTTGCCTACAAGATGGAGGAGAATTGCTCAGCTAGTGAGCATGTGCTCAGAATGTCTGAGTACTACAATCACTTGAATCAAGTGGGAGTTAATCTTCCAGATAAGATAGTGATTGACAGAGTTCTCTAGTCACTATCACCAAGTTACTAGAACTTCGTGATGAACTATAATATGCAAGGGATAAACGGAACGATTCCCAAGCTCTTCGTGATGCTGAAATCGATGAAGGTAGAAATCAAGAAAAGCATCAAGTGTTGATGGTTGACAAGAACACTAGTTTCAAGAAAAGGGCAAAGGGAAGAAGGGGAACTTCAAGAAGCATGGCAAGCAAGTTGCTACTCAAGTGAAGAAGCCCAAGTCTGTACCTAAGCCTGAGACTAAGTGCTTCTACTGCAAAGGGACTGGTCACTGGAAGCGGAACTGCCCCAAGTATTTGGCGGATAAGAAGGATGGCAAAGTGAACAAAGGTATATTTGATATACAGACTATTGATGTGTATTTTACTAGTGTTCATAGCAACCCCTCGGTATTTGATACTGGTTCAGTTGCTAAGAGTAGTAACTCGAAACGGGAGTTGCAGAATAAACAGAGACTAGTTGAGGGTGAAGTGACGATGTGTGTTGGAAGTGGTTCCAAGATTGATATGATCATCATCGTACACTCCCTACACTTTCAGGATTAGTGTTGAACCTAAATAAGTGTTATTTGCTGTTTACGTTGAGCATGAATATGATTTGGTCATGTTTATTACAATATGGTTATTCATTTAAGTTAGAGAATAATTGTTGTTCTATTTACATGAATAAAACCTTCTATGGTCATACACCCAATGAAAATGGTTTGTTGGATCTCGATCGTAGTGATACACATATTCGTAATATTGAGGCCAAAAGATGCAGAGTTGATAATGATAGTGCAACTTATTTGTGGCACTGCCGTTTAGGTCATATTAGTGTAAAGCGCATGAAGAAACTCCATACTGATGGACTTTTGGAACCACTTGATTTTGAATCACTTGGTACTTGCGAACCGTGTCTCATGGGCAAGATGACTAAAACGTCGTTCTCCGAAACTATGGAGCGAGTAACAAATTTGTTGGAAATTATACATACAGATGTATGTGGTCCGATGAATGTTGAGGCTCGTGGCGGGTATCGTTATTTTCTCATCTTCACAGATGATTTTAGCAGATATGGGTATATCTACTTAATGAAACATAAGTCTGAAACATTTGAAAAGTTCAAAGAATTTCAGAGTGAAGTTGAAAATCATCGTAACAAGAAAATAAAGTTTCCATGATCTGATCGTGGAGGATAATATTTGAGTTACGAGTTTGGTCTTCATTTGAAACAATGCGGAATAGTTTCGCAACTCACGCCACCTGGAAAACCACAACGTAATGGTGTGTCCGAACATCGTAACCGTACTTTATTAGATATGGTGCAATCTATGATGTCTCTTACCGATTTACCACTATTGTTTTGGGGTTATGCATTAAAGACAGGTGCATTCACGTTAAATAGAGCACCATCTAAATCCGTTGAGACGACACCTTATGAAATTTGGTTTGGCAAGAAACCAAAAGTTGTCGTTTCTTAAAATTTGGGGTTGCGATGCTTATGTGAAAAAGTTTCATCCTGATAAGCTCAAACCCAAATCGGAGAAATGTGTCTTCATAGGATACCTAAAGGAGACAATTGGGTACACCTTCTATCACAGATCCGTAGGAAAGATATTCGTTGCTTATAATGGATCCTTTCTAGAGAAGGAGTTTCTCCCAAAAGAAGTGAGTGGGAGGAAAGTAGAACTTGATGAGGTAACTATACCTGCTCCCTTATTGGAAAGTAGTTCATCACAGAAATTTGTTCCTGTGACTCCTACACCAATTAGTGAGGAAGCTAATGATGATGATCATGTAACTTTAGATCAAGTTACTACCAAACCTCGTAGGTCAACCAGAGTGAGATACGCACCAGAGTGGTACGGTAATCATGTTCTGGAGGTCATGTTACTTGACCATGACGAACCCACGAACTATGAGGAAGCGATGATGAGCCTAGATTCCGCAAAATGGCTTGAGGCCATGAAATCTGAGATGGGCTCCATGTATGAGAACAAACTATGGACTTTGATTGACTTGCCAACTGATCGGCGAGCCATTGAGATTAAATGGATCTTCAAGAGGAAGACGGACGCTGATAGTAGTGTTACTATCTACAAATCTATAATTGTCGCAAAAGATTTTCGACAAGTTCAAGGTGTTGACTACGATGAGAGTTTCTCACTCGTATCTATGCTTAAGTCTGTCCAAATCATGTTAGCAATTGCCGCATTTTATGAAATCTGGCAAATGGATAACAAAACTGCATTCCTTAATGGATTTATTAAAAAAGAGTTGTATATGATGCAACCAGAAGGTTTTGTCAATCCTAAAGATGCTAACAAAATATGCAAACTCAAGCGATCCATCTATAGACTGGTGCAAGCATCTCGGAGTTGGAATATACGCTTTGATAAGTTGATCAAAGAATATTGTTTTATACAGACTTGCGGTGAAGCTTGTATTTACAAGAAATTGAGTGGGAGCACTACATCATTTCTGATAAGTATATGTGAATGACATATTGTTGATCGGAAATAATGTAGAATTATTCTGCAAAGCATAAAGGAGTGTTTGAAAGGAGTTTTTCAAAGAAAGACCTCCGTGAAGCTGCTTATATATTGAGCATCAATATCTATAGAGATAGATCAAGACGCTTGATAAGTTTTTTCAATGAGTACATACCTTGACAAGATTTTGAAGTAGTTCAAAATGGAACAGTCAAAGAAAGAGTTCTTGCATGTGTTACAAGGTGTGAAATTGAGTAAGACTCAAAGCCCAACCACGGCAGAAGATAGAAAGAGAATGAAAGTCATTCCCTATGCCTCAGCCATAGGTTCTATAAAGTATGCCATGCTGTGTACCAGATCTATTGTATACCCTACACTATGTTTAGCAACGGAGTACAATAGTGATCTAGGAGTAGATCACTGGAGAGCGGTCAAAATTATCCTTAGTGGAATAAGGATATGTTTCTCGATTATGAGGTGACAAAAGGTTCGTCGTAAAGGGTTACGTCGATGCAAGTTTTGACACTGATCCAGATGACTCTAAGTCTCAATGTGGATACATATTGAAAGTGGGAGCAATTACCTAGAGTAGCTCCGTGAGAGCATTGTTAACATAGAAATTTGCAAAATACATACGGATCTGAATGTGGCAGACCCGTTGACTAAACTTCTCTCACAAGCAAAACATGATCACACCTTAGTACTCTTTGGGTGTTAATCACATAGCGATGTGAACTAGATTATTGACTCTAGTAAACCCTTTGGGTGTTGGTCACATGACGATGTGAACTATGGGTGTTAATCACATGGTGATGTGAACTATTGGTGTTAAATCACATGGCGATGTGAACTAGATTATTGACTCTAGTGCAAGTGGGAGACTGAAGGAAATATGCCCTAGAGGCAATAATAAAGTTATTATTTATTTCCTTATTCTCATGATAAATGTTTATTATTCATGCTAGAATTGTATTAACCGGAAACATAATACATGTGTGAATACATAGACAAACATAGTGTCACTAGTATGCCTCTACTTGACTAGCTCGTTGATCAAAGATGGTTATGTTTCCTAGCCATAGTCATGAGTTGTCATTTGATTAACGGAATCACATCATTAGGAGAATGATGTGATTGACTTGACCCATTCCGTTAGCTTAGCACACGATTGTTTAGTATTCTGCTATTGCTTTCTTCATGACTTATACATGTTCCTATGACTATGAGATTATGCAACTCCCGTTTACCGGAGGAACACTTTGTGTGCTACCAAACTTCACAACGTAACTGGGTGATTATAAAGGTGCTCTACAGGTGTCTCCAAAGGTACTTGTTGGGTTAGCGTATTTCGAGATTAGGATTTGTCACTCCGATTGTCGGAGAGGTATCTCTGGGCCCACTCGATAATGCACATCACTATAAGCCTTGCAAGCATTGCAATTAATGAGTTAGTTGCAGGATGATGTACTACAGAACGAGTAAAGAGACTTGCTGGTAATGAGATTGAACAAGGTGTTGAGATACCGACGATCGAATCTCGGGCAAGTAACATACCGATGACAAAGGGAACAACGTATGTTGTTATGCGGTTTGACCGATAAAGATCTTCGTAGAATATGTGGGAGCCAATATGAGCATCCAGGTTCCGCTATTGGTTATTGACCGGAGATGTGTCTCGGTTATGTCTACATAGTTCTCGAACCCGTAGGGTCCGCACGCTTAAAGTTTGATGACGGTTATATTATGAGTTTATGTGTTTTGATGTACCGAAGGTAGTTCGGAGTCCCGGATGAGATCGGGGACATGACGAGGAGTCTCGAAATGGTCGAGACGTAAAGATCGATATATTGGACGACTATATTCGGACATCGGAAAGGTTCCGAATGATTCAGGTATTTTTCGGAGTACCGGAGAGTTACGGGAATTCGCCGAGGATTATATGGGCCTTATTGGGCTTTAGGGGAAAGAGAGAGGAGAGGTTGTGCCCCCCCCCCCAAGGTCTAGTCCGAATTGGACTAGGGGGAGGGGCTGCGCCCCCTCCTTCCTTCTCTTCTCTCTCCCCTTTCCTTGACTCCTACTCCTACTACTTGGAACGGGGGAATCCTACTCCCGGTGGCAGTATGACTCCTCATAGGGCGCGCCATAGAGAGGGCCGGCCCTCCCCCTTCTCCACTCCTTATATACGGGGAGGGGGGCACCCCTTGGAGAAACAACAATTGATCTCTTGATCTCTTAGCCGTGTGCGGTGCCCCCCTCCACCATAATCCACCTCGATAATATCGTAGTGGTGCTTAGGCGAAGCCCTGCGTCGGTAGAACATCATCATCGTCACCACGCCGTCGTGCTGACGGAACTCTCCCTCAAAGCTCAGCTGGATCGGAGTTCGAGGGACGTCATCGAGTTGAACGTGTGCAGAACTCGGAGGTGCCGTGCGTTTGGTACTTGATCGGTCGGATCGTGAAGACGTACGACTACATCAACCGTGTTGTGCTAACGCTTCCGCTTTCGGTCTACGAGGGTACGTGGACACACTCTCCCCTCTCGTTCCTATGCATCACCATGATCTTGTGTGTGCGTAGGAAATTTTTGAAATTACTACGTTCCGCAACACTTTTTATGTTTTAGTTAGTGTTTATGCCAAGTAAAGCCTATAGGATCTTCTTGGGTGATAGTTGTTTAATCTTGCTGAGAAAGACAGAAACTTTGTGCTCACGAAAACAATTGTTAAAAATCACCAGAATGTGTTAAAATGCCAATTATTTTTGCCGAAGATTAATATACAAATTACCCAGATCGTCCTATTTTGGTAGAATTGTTTGAGTTACAGAAGTATTTTCCAAAGTCAGATTACTACAGACTGTTCTGTTTTGACATATTCTGTTTTCTTTGTGTTGTGTGCTTATTCTGATGGATCTATGGTTTTCTTTGATGAATTTTTGCCATAGAAAAGTTGGAATATAGTAGATATAATACAAAAATAAAATATGAATTGGTTTGATACATCACTTATAGTAGTGGTTTGCTTTCTTATACTAACGGATCTCATGAAGGTTTTGCTGAGTTTTGTGTGATTGAAGTTTTCAAGTTTTGGGTTATCTTACGATTGATGAAGGAAGGATGTAAGAGCCTAAGCTTGGGGATGCCCCGGCATCCCAAGCTATTATCCAAGAATGAGCAACCAACTAAGCTTGGGGATGCCCCCCGAGTGGCATCCCCGCTTTCTTCCAAAAACTATCAGTATTTTACTCGAGACTATATTTTTATTAGTCACATGATATGTGTTTTGCTTGGAGCGTCTTGTATGATATGTGTCTTTACTTGTTTTATTTTTTGTTTTAATTCATCGATCCTTGCTGGACACACCTATTTGAGAGATCCAAATTATATCATGACTTGTTAGAATTGCTCTCTGTGCTTCACTTAAATCTTGTATGAGCTAGGACTTGCTCTAGTGCTTCACTTAAATCTTGTATGAGATAGGACTTGCTCTAGTGCTTCACTTATATATTTTTTAGCATGGTGTGCTTTGTTATTTTTGAAGAAATGCTCTCTTGCTTCACATAGATTTATTTGAGAGTTAGTAAAATTTTAAAATAATTTCTCTCTTGCTTCGCTTAAATTATTTTGAGAGAAAGAAAATTTGTTATGCTCATGATCTTCACTTATATTTGTTTGAGCTTATGAAAAGCAACACATGAAAATTAGTGCCAAAGTGATAGATATCCAAGAAGGATAAAGTAAAAGATGTCATGAAGATCATTGGACAAAATAAACTTGATTCTTAGTAATAGTTTTGAGATATGATGATGTGATATGTGAGTTATGTTGATGAGTAATTGTGCTCTAGTAAGAATATTGGTGTTAAGGTTTGTGATTCCCTATGCATGCACGAAAGTCAATAATCATCCAATGAAAATTATATCCTACTTGTGGTGCATTATTCGGTGTTACTTATGCTTAATGCTTGCTTCACGAGATTATTCGTTTCTTGGTTGGTCGCTTCTCAATCTTTTTGCTAGCCTTCATTTTGCACCAAGTATGACTTCTACTTGTGCATCCAAAATCCTTTAAGCCAGTTTTGCCACATGAGTCCACTATATCTACCTATATGCGGTATTCTTTTGCCGTTCTAAGCAAATTTGTATGTGTCATCTCTAATTTTCAAAATAAACTTCTCTTTTGTGTATTTGTTTCGCTCGTGGAACGATAACGGGTGGCTAATATTTTCCATGCTGGATGTGTTATTCTCACGATGAGTGTTTATTCACTTGTCATTGCACGAGAGTAAGGCAAAGGTTTTAGGGATGCCCAGTCCCGAAATGCAAAAATGAATTTACTTTATGTTGTCAAATAATAAATTCCTTGGAAAGTGTTGGTATGGAAGGCACCCGTGGATACGACTAGCCATGGAAAGTGAAAGAATGGTGGAAAAAGGAATAAACTTTATTTTCTATTCGGAACCGCCTATGGCATATCTAGCATGGAAAGTGTTCGTAGATCTACGTCGTTTTTGTTGGTGGGATGGATACACCTCCCAAAATGTTTTTATCTCAGATTTTTCGCTTTGATCTCTGGCACCTCTATAAATCCCTACTTCCCTCTGCGAAGGGCTTTGCTTTTACTTTATGCAATTTTTATTTTGAGTCTCCATGTTCTCTTACAAAAGCACCAACTAAGAGGCAATATGACCGTACTTAAGTATTGGGTGTAGCTAATATTCGAGTATGTTTCATGAATGGATCAATGTTTGAGCATGAAGGGCTAGGGATAACTTGTTCTAGCATTGATATTTTGAAAGACATGGTTGCTTGTTGATATGCTTGAGTATCCAAATTATTATGTCGAAACTAGACTATTGCTTTGAATCACATAAAATTCCAATTTTCCATGCTATAAAGAAAAGGATATGATATGACTTGATGAACATCACTCCACATCAAAAATTCTGTTTGTATCACTTACCTACTCGAGGATGAGTAGGAGTTAAGCTTGGGGATGCTGATACGTCTCCAACGTATCTATAATTTTTTATTGTTCCATGCTGTTTTATTATAAATCTTGGATGTTTGATAATCATTTTATAGTCATTTTATATCATTTTTTGGTACTAACCTATTGACACAGTGCCAAGTGCCAGTTGTTGTTTTTTACATCGTAGGAAATCAATATCAAACAGAGTCCAAATGCCACGAAACTCCATGATGATTTTTTAGGGGCCGGAAGAAAGGCAATGGGCCTTGGTTGCACCTGGGGGGTGATACGTCTCCAACGTATCTATAATTTTTTATTTTTCCATGCTATTATATTATCCATCTTGGATGTTTTATATGCTATTTTATATGATTTTGGGGACTAACCTATTAACCTAGAGCCCAGTGCCAGTTTTTGTTTTTTCCTTGTTTTTGAGTTTTACAGAAAAGGAATACCAAACGGAGTCCAATTTACGTGCCAATTTTTGATGATTTTTTATGGA
>LR880972.1:301214684-301233459 GCA_904067115.1 Aegilops sharonensis
GCTCTATAAATACCCCAAAAATCCACAAACCCTAGGGAGTCGACGAAATATTCATCCAGCCGCCGCAGAGTCTAGAACCACCAGATCCAATCTAGACACCATCACGGAGGGGTTCATCACTTCCATTGGTGCCTCTTCGATGATGCGGGAGTAGTTCTTTGTAGACCTTCGGGTTCGTAGTTAGTAGCTAGATGGCTTTCTCTCTCTCGCTGAATTCTCAATACAATGGTCTCTTGGAGATCCATATGATGTAACTCTTTTGCAGTGTGTTTGTTGGGATCTGATGAACTTTGAGTTTATAATCAGTTATATTTTTTTTATATCCGTGGAAGTTATTTGAGTTTCTTTGATCTCTTATATGCATGATCTCTTATAGCCTCATATTTCTTCTCCGATATTTGGGTTTTGTTTGGCCAACTTGATCTATTTATCTTGCAATGGGAAGAGGAGCCCGGTAGTGGGTTCAATCTTACGGTGCTTGATCCCAGTGACAGAAGGGGAACCGACACGTATGTATCGTTTCTACTAAGGATAAAAAGACAAGATTTATATCAACCGCCATATAGATAAACGGATCTTGTGTACATCATGTCATTGTTCTTATTGCATTACTCCGTTTTTCCATGAAATTAATACACTAGATGCATGCTGGATAGCGGTCGATGTGTGGAGTAATAGTAGTAGATGCAGGCAGAAGTCGGTCTACTAATCTTGGACGTGATGCCTATGTAATGATCATTGCCTGGATATCATCATGATTATTTGAAGTTATATCAATTGCCCAACAGTAATTTGTTTACCCACCGTTTGCTACCTTTTTCGAGAGAAGCCAGTAGTGAAACATACGGCCCCCGGGTCTTCTTTCTCATATATTTGCCTTGCGAATTTTTCTTTGCATTTTTATTCAGATCTATTAATCAAAAAATACAAAAATACCTCGCTGCATTTTATTTCTATTTATTTTATGTGGCGTTCGACCTATCAATCTACTACAATTTATCTGACATCCGTGTGCCTATCTTGAGGCGCCGTACCCCGGAAGGGATTGATAACCCCTTTAACACGTCGGGTTGCGAGGTGTTGTTGTTTGTGTGCAGGTGTTGCTTACGCTGTGTTGTTTAGTTCTCCTACTGGTTCGATACCTTGGTTTCAGAACTGAGGGAAATACCTACCATCGCTGTGCTACATCATCCCTCCCTCTCCAGGGAAATACCGATGTAGTTCCAGCTACCATCACATGTTAGGTCGCCGCCGCTCGTGTCCCAGGAAGGCCATTGTTCCTTCCCTCCTGTCGACACCAAGCTTGGTAGGCTGGGCATCTTCGGCCAATTAGTCACTTGGCGACGACGTGAAGGCGGACAGATCCAGTACCCGGGGCTCCAGATGCGGAGCTGGAGAGTGCCGAGGCGGATCTAGAGACGGTGAAACTTCAGTTCTCGGGGCTGATGGTCGGACACGGGAACCGGACGCCGGCGATCATTTAGATTAGGTATTAATTGTATTTTAGAGTCCGCCTAGCACAACTTTGATGTATTTGTAATGCAATTCATCATGTTTATATGAAATATGGTGTGTTTATATGAAATCCGGATTTGTTTGAACGAATTTCGTCCGGTTGGTTCAAGTTGTTATGAAAATGTATGCGGCTACGGTTTGATGGCTACCTCTCGCATCCGTGTCCGCGGACTGGTCCTCTCCTGTCCGTGGACAAATGCAGGACATAATTTGCGGGTTGCCGTTAGAGATGATGCCCTTAGTGTCTTAATTTCAGGGTCCGACATGTGGATTCCCGTCATATGCTGAGCTATCATTTTGGTTGTATGACTATATCTACTCCTATAGCTATTGATGGAGTGCTTCCTACGATGCAATTAATGTTTTTTGCATATATATTTCGCTCAATTCATCAGAGATTTGCAAGTGCAGTCACCTTTACTGTGTATCAAGTACGTACTCCTGGGAGGGAGACTAAAATAATGGACGAGACGCTTGATTTTGCCACGTGGCTTTTCTAGAAAACCACGGGAAAGCCAAAGTTCATGCACGTACCATACCACATGTCACGATGACCTACCCAAACACACACCAGAAAATCAGCCTTCGCACCGGCGTGGTATGTTTTTCCTGTAGTGGGCGTGCTGCTTCCCACAAATAAAAGGTAATCTTTTTTAGCGAGAGAACTTTCCAATCTTTTTATAATCAATTATAGTAGTATAAATAATACTAGAGGTCATAAAAATTACAACCAGGTCCATGAACCACCTAGCGACGACTACAAGCACTAGAGCGAGTCGATGACACTCCGCCGTCATCGCCCCACCCTCACCGGAGCCGGGAAAACCTTGTTATAGTAGACAGTCGACAAGTCGTCGTGCTAAAACCCCAAAGGACTAGTGCACCAGAGCAGCAATTATCATTGATGAAGAGAGTTGTAGACCGAAAAGATCAAACCTGTAACCCACGAACGAAGACCGGATCCAAATAGATCCATCGAAGACCAGCACCGACCAAATCCCGCAACATTTGACGGAGACACACCTCCACAATGCTAGATGCGCCATCAGGGGAGGGGGACACGGGAGACATTTAGATACATCAAAACTGAGCATCCTCCCAGCCCTCTCAGGCCATCAGCATTTCTAATCGTTGGATCACCACTTTTAGTCATTTTCGACCGTCGGATTTGCTGCTAGTTCCACCTAAATCTTGTGTGTAGGCTAACTCACACGTCAGGCTGTGCTGGCCTTTCAGGTCGCTGCTCCGGTGGCTTTTTTGGGCGTCTTACGTTTAATTGAGTCTACTTGCCTACTGGGCCTGTACTACCCAGAGGTGTAAAACGCAAGAGACGAACCCTAAAATTATTCTACTAAGGGACATCACCACCTTCACACAACCCCAACCAAGACATTGAACCTAACAAAAGAGATATCGGGATCCCTCCCGCCGGCAGGGGGCGAGATCCTCCGCACCTCTGTGTTGGTGAAACACATAATATATCAAGCCTTCACCGTGATGATAGACTTTCTTTTATAATGAGAAAAAGTTAAAAAATATATAAGATATTTTTTTTAAAACACCTCCCCATATATTAATTAATTAAAAATATCACTACAATTGTTCATAACAGCAAATGCCACACAGGGCTGAATTGGCCCTTCTATTTATTTTTGTCAACTTGAAATTTCCCAGAAGCCTGATGATGCCAAGCGCTTCCTTTTTAAGGTCAACAAGCGGGGATCTGTCAAGACTTTCATTTGCAAGGAAAGAAGCCACAAACACACAATCAGTTTCCCAAATAATAGACTTGTTAAGAGAAATACCGATATAAAGCCCAGCAAGGCATGCTCGAATCTCTGCTTCATCCACACCAGAACATAACCCTATAAAGTCCCCAAGATGAGACAATGATATCACCAGTATAGCTCCAGGCCATCACCCCAATGCTCATAGCACTTATACTCTCCACAAAAGTTGCATCAACATTGATCATGATGTGGCCAAAAGGAGGCGGTTGCCACTCCTCTTTGGGTCTCACTTTTGTATTACTTGGACCAAAACCAGGCACCATCACCTTTTCTTTGTAATTGGTGACTACCTCATTAGTAGGCTGACACAACGTAAACGAAAACCAGTAGCTTTCCAGAAACATAGCGGATCATGTAACAGTTTATTTTCCTTTATCAAAAATCAAATCATTCATGAAATGCCAAGCTCGCCAGAAAGAAACAGGATGTGCTCCCTTTGAGAATAGCTTAACTGGTCTAATAAAATAAGTAATCAGTCCGGCCCTGAATAATTGAAAGCCACTTCCCCTGGCAAATTCCAAACTTTCCTCAATGCCAACCGAAGCGCACGAGCCTTGGGGCAAGAAATAAGAGCGTGAAAAGTGCTCTCATCCTCAACCCCACAGATAGAGCCAAGTATGAATGGTAGCTTGATGATGTAAAAGTCTATTAACCCGAACCGCCAGGCTATCAGATGCTACACGTCATCCAAAAATTCTAGTCTTTTGTGGGATGTTGGCCTCCAAAATGATATCCCACAACCTCCTTTCTCCATTAATAGTAGTACTGGATTACCCAACATTCTCTTTCCGATAAACTAATTTGTTCTTGTTAATACATAAGGCAAGATAAATTTTCATTTGGATTATCTATTCAACATCAGAAGGTAAAAACAAGGGATTTTATTAGCATCAGTGCAAAAGATGGTAAAGCAAGGAAGTGATATTGAGGACGAAACAGGATCAATTGGGAATACTTTCTTCTAGATGGACAACACATCTTTACTTCATGTTGTCAAGTTTCTTTTAGAAAAAAGAGACATGGCATCTTATATCTGATATTTATCACACAAAAAATAGCAAGTACAATTAAAAGATGATTGGATACAAAATAAATTGCATTTCAAAACATATTACTTTCTTATATTTTTCGATTGTATGCCACCCGTCGGAGATTTAAAAATACCCTGAACCAACTATAAAGGATCGGGAAGAAAGGGACCGATGGTCACTCACCCTCTTGAGACGATATTTAGAAGTCGCGGAAGAAGCATCGGTTGGAGCATCACCCTAGCAGGACCTATTTGCAATCCATCACTACCGGTCCATAAGGTTGGAGAAAACGAAACATGCCGTGGAACAACATATAAGATGTTGAAGTCGTGGCACCATTGGCCAAGAAATTTCTCTCCTAGAAGGACACACAAGTTGCCAAGATCTGAAGAGAGCCAATATATCTCGGACACAAACTCTCACAGGCCTTTCACCAATGTCGGATCGGACATTGTCGAGGTAGGAAGAGACTGGAGAGAACTTATTCCAGCACGTGATTATCGCCACCACCTCGTCATTGCGAAAAAAAGCCTAAGTAGAAAAGAGAGCGGACGAGCAGGTCCCCACTTCTCTTACCACTGACGAGGCTACTGGACGAAGAAGAGGAGAGGGGCCATAGCGGCATTATAGCGGAGAACTTGGCGACGACGGCTAGGACTGAGACTTGGTAGTCCCTGAGAATTCATGTAGCCAAGTTCATAGGGAAACAAAAGATGGGCGGGAAGGATTAGAGAGCCACGCATCGCGACCCACATCTCGAGTCATTACCATCCAAGTCAACCTATGAGCCTCCTCATTACAAGCACGCTATTCGTAGCAGAAATCACATGCCAAAAAAAGATTTACGAGCTCTAATCTCCCGCATAATCATGCGGTGGGCATGATTATGGGCGCTGGCGGGAGGGAGAGGAGTAAATGAGTTGTGTGGGTAGTAGTGTGTGATAGTAGGAGTTGGACTGGTGTATAGTCTGGCCGTGTGTGGCTTCACCTAGCCACAGTGAGAGTAACTTTTAGAGTAATATCGGGTCCAAGTGAGCAAATTTTGCCTATTTGACAATGAGTTAATGAGAAAAGAGGTAAATTGAGTAACTTAGCTAGTTACTCATTCTATGAATAACATCATACATACCAAGACAAAATGAGTCTGTATCCTAATAAATGAAGTTTTTGCATGATACTACACATATGTTACTACCCACAATGGAGGTAGTAACATAATCTAGATAGCATATATGTTACCAATGTAAGTTACTCCCCACTGTGACTAGTTTTATGGGCGACTTTCTCTTGTACATAAATCTCTCTCTTCTATAAACCTATGGTACATTATTGGCCTACTCTTAAAAAATAAATAAATAAAATCATGCAGTGGGCATTGGAGTTAGTCTTTAGGGAAAATTAGGAATATCTAGGTTCAAGGAGGAAATTATAGCGGTTGTTCGTCAGTTTTTTGTCACCGGTCACATGCCAGAGGGGGTTAACGATACATGTATTGTGTTGATCCCCAAAGTCCAACATCCGGCGGTGCTGAAGGATTTTCGTGCAATTTCTCTGTGCAATGTGATTTACAAGATAGTATCTAAGTGCATGGTTAATAGGCTCAGACCGTGTCTCACGGATCTTATCTCTGAAAATCAAAGCGCGTTCATTCCAGGACGCTTAATCTTGGATAATTCTATAATTGCTTTTGAGTGTATCCACCACATTCAAACCTCTTCCGGGAGTAATGATTTTTGTGCTTATAAGCTGGATCCCTCAAAGGCATATGACTGTGTTGATTGGGACTTTTTGGAGCGTGCACTTTTGAAGTGGGGTTTTGACCCACGGTGGGTTGTTCTGGTCATGGAATGTGTTCGCTCGGTTAAATATTCAGTGAAATTTAATGATCGTATTTTGGAGCAATTCTCACCTTCCCGTGGTTTGCGACAAGGTGATCCTTTATCACCCTTCTTATTTCTCTTTGTGGTTGATTCCTTGTCATCACTCTTACACGTGGCAGTCCAACAAAGAGGGTTTGAGGCTATCAGAATTTGCAGAAGAGCTCCTGCTATATCACACTTGCTATTTGCGGATGATTCTTTGCTTTTCTTCCGCGCAACTATTAATTCGACGATTATTGTCAAGGATGTGTTGAGCACTTATGCTTCAGCTATGGGTCAACTTATTAACCTATCCAAGTGTTCCATCTTGTTTGCTGACAGTTGTCCAAGTCAAGTTGCAGAGGAGGTAAAACATATTCTGGGAGTAACACAACAAGAGTTTGAGCCAAAATATTTGGACCTCCCAGTTCCTGAGGGGCGCATGCATAAGGGGCATTTCGAGTCATTGCAATCCAGGTTGAGTAAGTGTTTGGTGGACTGGAGTGAACGGTACTCATCTTTTGCAAGTAAGGAGGTGCTTATAAAGGTTGTTGCTCAAGCCATCCCGGTTTATGTTATGAGTATATTCAAGCTCCCACTATATGTTTGTGATGACTTGACAAAAATGATGAGACAATACTGGTGGGGGTGAAGAATGGGAAGAAAAAGATGGCATGGGTTTCTTGGGAACGAATGTCGCTCCCTAAATCTCAAGGCGGTATTGGTTTCCGTGATATGCGAGCCTACAATCAGGCATTGTTAGCCAAACAAGCCTGGAGGCTCCTCACTTCTCTAGACTCGTTATGTGCTAGACTTCTTCGTGCCAAGTACTTTCCTAACGGGAACCTGGTGGATACAGTTTTCCCGGCAAACAGTTCTGCGGTGTGGAAGGGCATCGAGCATGGTTTGGACCTAGTGAAAAGAGGTATGCTCTGGCGGGTCGGCAATGGTGCAAGCATAAGAGCTTGGAGGGACCCGTGGATTCCTAGGGGTCCTCCATTTACCCCTATCTTGCCAAAGCGCAATTGCTGCCTCAATAGAGTACATGACTTTCTTGATGACCGTGGTAACTGGAAGCTTAATTTGCTACAACAGTTCTTCTGCCAGGCTGATGTAGAGGCGATACAGAAGATCCGGACATCTCCGCGTCAACTGGATGATTTTGTGTCATGGCCATGGGACAGATTGGGTATGTTGCCGGTCAAGAGTGCCTATCATTTTGCGATGTCGACTCAGAGGGATCATGTCAATCCGAATGCGTCGAGCTCTGGCCCGACGGGTGACCGGCCGGTGTGGAAGCTTGTCTGGAGTGCGGCTGCTCCCCCCAAGATGCGGCACTTTGCTTGGCAGGTCATCTCGGGATCGCTTCCTACAAATCCTGAGAAGTATCGAAGACATATAGGAACATCCGCATACTGCAGTCTATGTGATCGGGATGAGGAGACGTCATTTCATGCGCTGCTCTTATGCCCTAATGCTGCTCTTCTCTGGGATACGATGCGGGCAATCTGGCCACTGCCTCATAGTTCTGACATCATATGCACGGGCTCGGAATGGCTGCTTCATCTTCTCGCTGAATCCAACGAGCAGATCAGGAGCAGGATCATCATGGTTTTATGGCGGATCTGGCACTTGCAGAATGAAATCACACATGGTAAATCCATTCCCTCTTTGGAAGTGTCTCGTTCGTTTCTGTCGAGCTACTATAATACCTTCCAGCAAATTTCGCTGAATGTTGAGGAGATTCTGAAAGGGAAAGCCCCAATAATAGCAGATGCGCTCATACAAGTGCCCCCATCTATGATATGTACACCACACAAGCCATGGCCTTCCCCAGGGGCGCATGAGGTGGCACTGTCAGTTGATGGGTCGTTCGACCCTGCGGACGGGTCAACGGGCTCTTGTATGATTCTTAGAGACAATACTGGGGCTGTTATTTTTGCATCCTACCGCAAATTGTTCCACTGTAATGAAGCTCTTGAGGCAAAACTACAAGTCGTGATGGAATGGCTAAAGCTGATGGTAGAGCATTCTCAGGCCACTATCCTATTTTAGTCTGATTGTGTTGTGGCTCTCAAGATGCTCGTGGATGACTCCTTTGACAGATCAGCGTACGGTCATCTGGTGTCAGAGATCAAGAGGTACCTGAGTGATAGGGTTGTTATTCCTGTTAAAATTCTTCAGGAACAGAATAAGGTTGCACATTGTTTAGCGAACTTTGGTAGATGTGGTGATAGCACGCGTGTTGGTTGGGCTATCCACCCCATGCATTAGCAAGTTAGTCGCTGAAGATTGTAACTCTATCATTTTGGAATAAAACGAGTGAGAGCTAGGGAGGCGTGAACTCCACCGCCGCTTGTTGCTCCGGCATCGGCGGCCACCTCCTGCCCTACGCCGCCCGCGTAGGGTAGCCACCCAGATATCAGGAGCTCCGCCGTTTTTGCTTGTAGGTCTGGTTAGCGGATCGGCAGCGCTCGTCGCTCGCTCCCCGCCTCTCGGCCGCCGGACAGGTTAGTCTCTTCATCGGTGTGTGCTTTGAGTTACAACCCGCTCCTTGATGCATGCATGCTTCTTGCCGTGTCTCCCGCTTCCGATCGCTGTGTCTTGCTGCTTCCCTTAGACCTAGCCGTTCTCGCTGCTTCCTTTTGACCTAGCCGCCGTTCGGCTAGTGATCATATCCACCTCGGTTCGGGTCCGTTTTGATCTATGGATGGCTTGGGTTTTGAGGACGTCATGCTTGCAAAATATGGCTGCGGCACCGTCGAGCCGGTGGCCGGCCGGCGAAGGTGCTCGCCGCCGTCCGCAACGATGGCTTCCACCTCTCACTAGGGCTTTTGCCTCCCTCCTAGTCGGCTGGTTCGGGGGCCATGCCAACGGCTACCGTGTGCTGCCACGTCAGAGCGGCACTTTCCTCTTTCAAGTGGCACACGAGTGCATAGCAAAAGAAATCATTCTTCGTGAGCCGTGGATGTCTGGCATCCTTTCTGTCAATATGTCTCTTTATGGATCGTCGCTTTCCGACCGTAGCGTTGCTGAGGCTGGCCATGCACGTCCCGACGCTCATTTTCGGGTCTGGATGGCTAACGCTTCTCTGCCGTCTCTCCTCGGACCCCGGCCGTCGCGCGCTCTCCTGAGCTGCGATGGCAATCACTTGATTGCATCAGACCCGCGTGCCCAGTTTTCCGGGGCTGCTGCGACTGTCTTGCATGGGGAGTGTCCTGGTGCTCCTGTTGGCACGCGAGATTGCAATCAATTGCCGGCTTGCTTATCTGCTCCAAATCCTGGTTTACGCCTTTGCCGCTCGCTTCTGCCCAACCGGCGCCCGTTCAACGCTCAGACTCTCTCGAGGTTGCTGGCAACGCTTCGGCTGGCTTGCCAGAGCCACAGCCTACGTCCCCTCCCTTGCATGGCGGCTCTACTTACAAGGACGCCTTGCTCTCTAACAAGGGCGCGGGCCTCTCTGTGACCCCCTCGCGAACCGCACCGTATCCACTTTTCAGATTTCGCAAGCCTAAAGACATGCATAAGCGTTGCTTCCGTGCCTGTCTTACAATCATCAACGGCGGGATTGCAGGGATCCGGCTGTTTGCTGGTTGTGCCGCTCGATTGGTCACCTTAGCTTTGAATGCAGCTCTCGCTTCCTGCGTCTGCCAGCCCGCCGCCCGCCCGCGCCTTATAGCCTCTGCTCTCCAGCGCCTTTAAGTAGCAGTGTTGTTGTGGCTTCCCCTCCCACCCTTCCTCAGCCTTCCCCTCCTCTTCTCCTGTGCGCCGCTGACACTCCCACCTCACCTAGCCTCCCCCTTCAAGCCAGCCCTACGATGGAGCCTGTCGTGCATGGCCGCCCCTCATCGCTGGACGTCCACTATCCCATGATCCCGGACCAGAACGTGTGCCTCGTCAACATCTCTCCACCTAGAGCTGCTTTCATCCCTTGGCTTAGGTGCATGTTTTGGCATGAGCTGGGCATCACCGACGTGCGCTTCGCCGGCTGTGACGTGGCCACCGCGTTTGTTGTCTTTCAGCGGGAGTCGGACCAGGCCGCCGCCCTGCGTGCCAGCCCGGTTGATGTGGGCGGCCGCTTGGTCTAGATCCTGCCGCACAGCGCGGGGGACAATGCGTTCCTGTTCTCTTACTGTCATGTGGTTTGCCTTTCGTTGGAGAAGATGCCGCTCGACCTGTGGAACAGGCGGGTGGTCGCAGCAAGCGCCGCCGGCTTCGCCAACCTGTTTCGTGTTGAGCATGCTTGCCTCCACGGCAGCGAGTTCTCGAGCATCTTCGTCCTCGTCAAGGTGGAGGCCTTGCACCACATCCCTCACCATCTCACTTTCCATCGCGTGGACGGCAACGGCATCTACGTTGACGTCGTCATCAACGAGATTTGGTACGTGGCCTGTATGCTCGGCGCCCCCACAGCCCCGCCGCGCGCGTTCGGCCAGCAAGAGGGTGGTGCTGGTGGCTCTCGCCCCCCTGCTCCGCCTCGTCAAGGTCACGCCCACCCTCGCTCCTCGGCGCCTCGCGGGTGCACCCCGGGAGGAGGGGAAGGCATGGCCGACCGCGCCTTCCGTGCCTTCCTGCACCCGCATATGGCATCGGATGGTGATTTCCTCGCCATGCTCAAGCTTGCGGCCCAGCCTAAGCTCATCAAGGGGGGCACCTTCGCCATTCCCACGGTGGCGCAGATCACTCATGAAGACGACATGCGCCTTTGTCTCCAGTCGACCCTGCTCGCAGCGGATGTGCGCACGCCGCGAGTCTCGGTCTCCTTCGACCCTGAAGCCTTGAGCTTCTCCTTCAAGCTGGAGCTAAGCAACTGCAGGGCCGCATCTGGCTCCATCCCTGTGCTGCCGGTGCATATGGATGACGGCTTCTTTTCTTGCTTCGACTACCTCTCGGTGTCTCTGGCGCGGGAAAGCTGTCGGTCGCTCCTCTTCAAATTCTGGCCTCAGCCCCTGGACGGTGGGCTTTGCGCACGAACCCTGCCGCTGCTGCCATCGGTGGAGAGCAGGCACCCGCCCAAGCCCAATGTGCCTACCAGCCTGCTGCCCGCAGTTGGCCCACCGCTCTCCTCATCAACTGATGATTCCCCACCAGCTATCCAGTTCCCAGCCCAAACCTACTACCGAGCCCATCAGATCCTTGTTTCTCGGCCCATCTGTACTCGGCCTTTCACCCATATTCCAAGGCCCGATCCTGGGGTCCTTCAGAGCGGCTCGCTTTCGCCGGTGGTGGCCACTGACCTCAGCCATGGCGCTTGTGTTGCGCTCCCACCGCAAGTCGCTGCCGTCTTTTGCAGCTGCTGTGAGCCGCAGAGTGAACCTGCCGCCGGCGACCTCATCTTCACCAAGCTTACGCTGCAGCTGCTTCTCCTATGCCTGGGACAGCTGCCATGACGGGGGCGCCACCTGTGGGGCGCTTTGATCTGAATCTGGGCGCCGTGCAGGACGAGGTCCGGGCTGCCTCTGATCCTGCCCCGGACCCAATCCAAGGCCAGCGCATGGGGGAGGCGCTGCCGCAGCCGGTGGTGGTGCCCGCGTCCCCCCGCCATAGCCAGCGGATCCGGAGCGCCTACGACGGCGTACGCTTGGGCTCGGTGGAGCGCGCTGCAAAGCGGAAGGCGGCAGCCTCCGATTCTGGCTCCGGTAGCGGCCCGGCTCGCCGTTCCGGTTCCTCTCGTCTGAATAAGGCGCGGGCGGCGGCTGTGGTGGGGCTGCTTCAGTTGACGCTCATGGACACTCCTTCGCCGCTGACAAGGGGGAAGCTGCGTCAGATAGCCCAAGTGTGTGACCTCAACGCACCTGCCATCCTCGATCAAGTCCGGACCCGTTCGGCCTCCGCTGCTGGTGACGCCTCTTCTACTGCTAGCAGCTCCTCTGCCTCCTCCGTGCAAGTCATCGCCTCTCCCAATGAGAGTTATCGTCAGTTTCGTCAGTTTCAGTGCCCCAGCTTTCGAGTCTGTTTTAGTTTTGCTTTTCATGATTAAGGTAGCAAGTCGTCATCTTGCTCTAGGATATCTTGGTGTCTCTAGTGGTTTCAGTGTGGCTTGCTCTCGGGGTAGGCCTAGCGTATCAGTCGAGTTTAGCTTCAATTTGTACCATGTTTGTCTTCTTTGCAGCAAGCTTGTTTCAGTGTCAGTCAATGCATGCTTTCTCTCCAGTTTACCTTGCTCCTTGCTTTTGGGTTGTATACTCGTTGCTAATCCATGAAGATTCTAAGCTGGAATGTCCGAGGGTTAGGGGAGGATGATAAGTGCACGCTGGTTCGTGATACTATAACCTCTTGCTGCCCTAGTGTCGTTTGCTTGCAGGAAACAAAGCTGTCATCTCTCTCTAGCTTCAAGATGCGATCCTTCCTGCCCACCAACTTGAAAGATCACTCCGTCACTCTGTCTGATGGTGCATCCGGTGGAATCCTGGTTGCCTGGGATCCCGGACGCGTCCTGGGTCAAGTCATTGCAACGCACAAGTTTCATATCACCATGAAGATGACCTCTCCTAGTACCAACAACTTTTTCTTGCTTACCACGGTGTACGCGCCGTGCCGAAGCAGGGACAGATCAAGTTTCTTCGAAGCCTTGAACAATGTGGCTGCGTCATCAGATATCCCCTGGATTGTTCTTGGGGATTTTAACATGTACAGATTTGCACATGAGAAGTCTCGTGGCCAGATTAGTTGGAGGATGATGGAGGTTTTTAACGCCTGGATTCGTGAACACGATCTGGATGATGTTCAAATTGATAATAGGTGCTTTACTTGGTCAAACAAGAGGCAGGCGCCTACTCTTGCCCCCCTAGATTGAGTGCTTGTCAATGCGGCGTGGAACCTTAGCTTCTTACAGTCAGCAGCTACATGTGTGTCAACAACTACTTCAGATCATGTGCCCATCCTTGTGTCTTTCTCTGCGGATACGCCCAACAGTAAGATTTTCAGGTTGGAAAATCATTGGTTGGAGATTGAGGAGGCCAGAGATATCATTGTTGATTGCTGGTCCAGGGGCATCAGAGACATACGCTCCTCTGCTTCTGTCATAAACTTTAAGATGAGGCGAACAAGGGCTGCTCTTCGAAGCTGGTGCAGAAGACAATCTAGCTTGAAGCTACTTATAGAGAACAACAAACACGTGGTCTGTTTTCTGAATGCTGTTGAAGAGCGGTGCAGCTTGTCTGTCTTGGAGTCCGTTCTGAGGGAGTTTGCCTCAGCCAAGGCAGAACATCTTATCATATGGCAAACGGCCTTCTGGAGACGACGTGCTAAGGTTCGCTGGTGTGTCTCAGGGGATGAAAATTGTCAGTTCTTTCATGCTGCTGCCAATTGTCAAGCTCGGCGTAATAACATCAAGGTTATTGTCAAGGATGGGGTGGAGCACTTTCAAAACTGCCAAAAGCTCAGCCTGGCCACGAGCTACTTTGCTGAGATACTTGGTCAACCTGCTCCCTCGAGGCCTTCTGTCTAGTTAAGCTCGTTATACCAGCATGAGGACTTGTCAGAGCTAGCTGAGGTTTTCTCTTGGGCGGAAATTGTGGAGGCCATTGACAGGTTGCTAAACAACAAGAGTCCGGGGCCGGATGGCTTCATGAATGAACTTTACAAAGCCTTTAAGCTCCTGCTGAAGGACGATCTCCTCCGGTTTTTCAGTGATCTGCATAGTAATAATGTGAGCTTGGATGGTATCAACACTGCGTTCATCACCTTGCTGCCTAAGAAAGACACTCCTCTAGAGCTGCGTGACTTCCGGCCAATCTATCTGGTTCATAGTACGCCAAAGTTGGCTTCCAAGGTAATGACTAATAGACTAAAAAAGAGGATACCTGACTTAGTTCACTCTCTACAATCTGGGTTCATGCGTGGCCAATCAATTGTGGAAAATTTCGCTTTGGCTGCTGAGATGATACAGTTTGCTCATAAACGGAGGCTGCCAGTTGTTGCTTTAAAGTTGGACTTCCACAAAGCTTTTGATTATGTTAGTTGGCAATGTCTGGATCAAGTGCTCGAGGCCCGGGGTTTCCCTTCAACATGGAATCAGTGGGTTCGCTCTCTACTTTCCACCAGCCGATCTCGAGTTCTGATCAATGGCGAGATGGGTGATCCTATCCATGCCAAACGTGGATTTCGGCAAGGTGATTCTCTGTCACCGTACCTCTTCATTTTGGTTGCGGACGTGCTGCAGAGGATTTGCTGCCACCATTTCCAGGAGGGTACCCTGCTGCATCCCCTTGGCTCGGACAGGTTCTTTCCAGTGCTACAATACGCAGACGACACGTTGATACTGTTTCGGGGTGACCTGCAACATGCGTCTGTCATCAAGAGCATTCTCTCCTGTTTCTCAGATTTCTCTGGGCGAAAGATCAATTTCCACAAGAGCACGCTCGTACCTGTCTCTATGGAAGCGCGTGTGGCTGATGAGATTGCCCAGCTCCTCGGCTGCCCTGTTTCGGCCTTTCCCTGTATGTACCTCGGGTTGCCACTGTCCCTGCACAAGCTCACGCATGGCATGTTGCTTCCTGTTATTCACAAGGTGGATCGGAGACTGTCCGGATGGTTGGCCACCTTCCTTTCCATGGGTGGTAGGCTCACCCTCATCAATTCTGTTCCTGCTGGCATCCCGAGTTGTTTCATGTCATGCTTCCCCTGGCCCAAATAATCCATTGAAGCTTTGGACAGTCTGCTGCGAGCTTTCTTCTGGCAGGGCAAAAACAAGGTCAAAGGGGGTCAGTGCCTTGTGGCATGGGATAAAGTTACTCTTCCACGAGCGAGTGGGGGACTGGGTGTCCGAAACTTACAAGCACATAATCAGGCCATGCTATGCAAATTCGTCTCTAAAATTCTGCAATCTTCAGAGGTTCCGTGTTACCAATGGTTCGCCACGCAGTATTGTAAGAGAGATGTGCCTCACAGTTCTGGTAGCAGAGAGACGGTCATGTGAAAGGTTTCAAGGAGTACATTCCTCTGGTGATCAACTCGTCGTGCTGTGTGCTGGGCTCTGGTGACTTAATATCCTTTTGGAATGATCAGTGGCTTCAGGTTGGCAGGTTGAGGCAGGTTTTCCCGGTGCTTTTCTCTTTTGCCAGAAGGCCAACCTTCTCTGTTCGATCCCAGTTTAGCATGGTTCCTGGGTGGTGCAGCTTCATCCAAACCTAACCCATGCGGCCACAGCAGAGTAAGCGGCCCTCCATGTTCTTCTCCAAGAGGTGGCCCCTGATGATACAGTTGAGGATGCTCGATCTCCGCCTGTAACAGGGGGCCGCATGAGCACCAGTTATTTTTACCAGTTGCTCACCTTCAGAGGGATCAAATGTGCAACAGTATCCTGGGTGTGGGACTCGTTAATCCCTCTCAAGCATAGAACCTTCCTTTGGTTAGCCTTTTGGGGGAGGCTTAACACCAGAGATAACATGTTCAGAAAAAGCTAGTCCGTCATTGCTCCGTTTGCCGACTGCGATACCTGCCCTGCGTGTCACGCCCAATATGCGACCCTATCCAAAAGGAACTCGACGGTCCCACCAAGGATAGACCCGCATATTGAAACGCTTTTGCAAGGTGGATATCATTACATCAACATTACATAATAGATGGGGATACATACATAAGGCACAAATGCCACAAGAATACATCAACATCATATACAAGATCAACATCCGACTACGGATGAAACATAAACAGAAACTCAAACGACATCCACCCTGCTAGCCCAGGCTGCCGACCTGGAACCTATCCCCTAATCGAAGAAGAAGCAGAAGAAGAACTCCAACCCAAGCAAACATCGCTCTCGCGTCATGATCATCGCATAATCTGAACCTGCAACTGTTGTTGTAGTAATCTGTGAGCCACGAGGACTCAGCAATCCCATTACCATGGGTATCAAGACTAGCAAAGCTTAAAGGGAATAGAAGGGGTAAGGTGGTGAGGTTGCAGAAGCGGCTAAGCATATATGGTGGCTAACATACGCAAATGAGAGCGAGGAGAGAAACAAAGGAACGGTCGTCATCTAGTAATGATCAAGAAGTGATCCTGAACTCCTACTTACGTCAATCATAACACAGAAACCGTGTTCTCCTCTCGATCAACCCCGAAAAGAGACCATCACGGTTACGCACACGGTTGGTGTATTTTAGAAGAGTTTGCTTCGAGTTTACTACAACCGGATATCAACAAATTCCCATCTGCCACATAACCGCGGGCACGACTCTCGAAAGTTTATACCCTGCAGGGGTGTCCCAACTTAGCCCATGGTAAGCTCTCGCGATCAACGAAGGATATTCCTTCTCCCCGGGAAGACCCGATTAGTCTCGGAATCCCGGCTACAAGACATTTCGACAGCAATAAAACAAGACCAGCAAGACCTCTCGGCATGCCGACATCCTGATAGTAGCCGCGCGTATCTCGTCTCAGGCCACGACCGGATGAGCACTACGTACAACTAGAACCAACCCTCAAGTTTCCCCGAGGTGGCGCTGCAAGTGGCTCTAGTTTGGACCAACCCTTAGACAAGCATTGGCCCGGGGGGGCTAAAATAAAGATGACCCTTGGGATGCGCGACTCCCAAGGGAAAAAGGTAATAGGTGAGGCAAATGGTAAAACCAATGTTGGGCCTTGCTGGAAGAGTCTTATTCAAAGCGAACTGTCAAGGGATCCCATAAATCACCCAACCGCGTTAGGGACGCAAAATCCGGGAACAAAATACCGATATGACAGAAACTAGGGCGGCAAGAGTGGAACAAAACACCAGGCATAAGGCCGAGCCTTCCACCCTTTACCAAGTATATAGATGCATTAATTAAAATAAGATATATTGTGATATCCCGACAAGTAAACATGTTCCAACAAGGAACAAACTTCATCTTCACCTGCAACTAACAACGCTATAAGAGGGGCTGAGCAAAGCGGTAACATAGCCAAACAACGGTTTGCATAGGAAAGATGTCAAAGGTTAGAGGCTGACATGGCAATTTGGGATGGCTTGATAAACAGGTAATAGGTAGCGCAGCATAGCGATAGAACGAAGCAACTAGCATAGCAATGATAGTAGTGAGATCCAGGGTAGCGGTCATCTTGCCTGAAATCCCGCAAGGAAGAAGAACGAGTCCATGAAGAAGACGAACGGATGAAGCCGAACCGAACGTAGACGAACGAATCCTCACGATCGCAACGAAACAAGAACTAACAAGAAAAAGCACACAACAAGGTGAACACACCACACATAGACAAGACATGATGCTCAACCAAGCATGATGCATGACAAATCTAGATGAGGCTACTCATGGCAAGAGATGATGCAAACAAGAGCAACACATCAAGGCAAGTTTAAATGAGGCCGGGAACAACATATAACAATTCCGGTAAGTCCTCATATGCAAATTTCAAAATTGGTCCAGATCTGAATAAACCTTATGTTAAAGTGGTTAAACAGCAAGTTAAGATGCACCACGATGATCTACACGAAATTCTAGTCAAGTTACATATAAAGTTCATTTAATTCGGAGCTACGGCCTAGAAGATATGAGCAGAACAAGATAAGCATGGCATTGATGCAAAATGCATGCAAACATCAAGGAAACACTGCCAAAACAAGGATGCAAAAATATAATATGAATCTACATGCAATTCTAAGGAAGTTCATATAGAGCACACTCAAAACGGAGCAACGGTTCAACTCATACACCCTATACAAGTCATGACAACAATCTGTCCAAAACAGCAACTAGGCATATTGCAAGCATCAAAACAACATGCTACAGCATCTCAACGTGAAAACAAAAGGCATGGGCATGATGTACAGGTAATTAGTAACAAAACATGAACACTGAGCTATCTCCAGAAATCACTAGAACATGCTCAAAATGACATGGCAAGATTGCAAATAATAACAGTTTCATACTTATCAGGAAATAACATCAGGTTGCAATGTTTAGAGCTATCAAACAACATGTTACTGGAACTTAACATGGCAAACAAAGGCATGGAACGAATCTACCAAATGCATAAAACATAAGTCCTTTACTGACCATGAGCCAAAAAGGATCAGAAAATATGATGGCACCCATGTAAACATGGCAAGTTATATTACAGATTCATACATGACAGGAACAATAATAAGTAGGCATGTTGGTGAGCTTGAACCACTCACCACAGAACAATACATGGCATGGCAAGGCAACCAACAGTAAGAAGACATGACATAGAAGCTATACATGAAAAGAACAACATCATAGCATACACGGATCAACTACAACAACCTTGGCAAAATTAAATAACATGTAAACAACCTGCCAGGAAACATTTTATAGCAAAAGTAGAGCTCGATTGACTCAAGCTATGACACTTCATAATTGCAAACAAGGGACGGATAGATAGAAAATAACCCATTGTTCAAAACATCCTTACTGAAGTATCTCAAAATATGCATGGATCTCTCGGTAGCATCAAGTTAACATGGCACAAAAATATCAGCAAAACAGGGGCTGAAATCAGCAACATCATGAAGCCTTGTTTGCATGCTTGTGCTAGTCACCACGGAGATCACAAAAATACATGGCATACACCCCTGTAAAGATGGCATGGCATATTACAAAACACATGTAGGACT
>LR880972.1:301233758-301259900 GCA_904067115.1 Aegilops sharonensis
ATAGAGAATAACCATATGTTCAAAACATCCTTACTGAAGTATCTCAAAATATGCATGGATCTCTCGGTAGCATCAAGTTAACATGGCACAAAAATATCAGCAAAACAGGGGCTGAAATCAGCAACATCATGAAGCCTTGTTTGCATGCTTGTGCTAGTCACCACGGAGATCACAAAAATACATGGCATACACCCCTGTAAAGATGGCATGGCATATTACAAAACACATGTAGGACTGAAGTTCATAGGGTGCACACATCAATCATGGCAAAAATGACAAAAGTGCATGTTCTGATAAGAATCTGAAACTAACATCATATAGCCCCCTTCCAACAGCATTTCTGGCATCAAGATGAGCTCAAATGAACATGATTCAATGAGAAGAAATGATGTACTCGTCGAGGCGAACCATCTGACATATTACACGCGCAAAACGGAGCTACGGATGCAGAGTTACGGCATGATGAATATGGCATGAAAATGTTGAAATAACTCGGGACTTAGTAGATTTCGGGGTCAACCTCGATTCGCACGGAAATCGAAGCGGCGGCGGATCTCGCCGGATCCGCGGCGCCGGTGGCCGGAGTTGTCGGGGACGGGGCCGGGGAGGCGGCCGGAGGAGGGCGTGGAGGCGGCGAGGGGCTCGGGCGGCCGGCGCGGCGGCCGAGGGCGACGGAGGGAGCTCGGGGCGGCCGGCCGGGCACGCGGTCGGGGCGGGAGGCGGCGGCGCGGGGCCTGCGGAGCCCGGCGGCGGCGGGCCGAAGGGAGGCGCGGCCGGGCGGAGTTGGCCGCGGGGGGAGAAGGAGGCGCGGCCGCGGGGGCGCGGCGGCGGACAACGCCGGGACGCCGGGCAGCGGAGGGCGGTGGCGAGCTCGCCGGCCGGAGGGCGGCGCCGGCGAGGCAGGGCCGAGCCACGGCGGAGAGGCGGCGGGCGGCCGGAGGGGCGCGCTCGGGCGGCGGCGGCGGCGCGCGGGCCGCGCGGGCCCCGGATGGGCCTGGCGGGCCGCGGCGGTGGCGGGGAGCCGGACAGGCGACGTGGCAGGCGGGGATTGGGCGCAGGGGCGGCGGCGTTGAGGTGGCGGCGTGGGATTGGCCGGGGTGAGGTGGTCGGCGGACGTGTCCGGCGCGGACGGACGCGTCCGGCGGCGCGGGGAGGAGTTTGCTAGGGTTTCATCTGCGAACTGATCCGGAATTTCGGGAGGAGGGGTGTTTAAATAGGTAGAGGGAGCTAGGAGAGTCCAAATGAGGTGCGGTTTTCGGCCACGCGATCGTGATCGAACGACCGAGAGCATGGAAGTGACTTAGATGGGGTTTTGGGCCAGTTTGGAAGGGTGTTGGGCTGCAAAGAGAAGGAGGCTTTTACGGTTACCCGGTTAATCGTTGGAGTACCAAACGACCTCCAAATGATCTGAAACTTGACAGACGGTCTACCGGTGCTATACCAAGGCCGCTTGACAAACCTCGGGCCATTCCGAGAATGTTTAACACCCACACACGAAAAGAGGTAAAGGGGGGCGCCGGGGGACATAGGAGTGTCGGATTGCAAAACGGACAACGGGGAAAATGCTCGGATGCATGAGACGAACACGTATGCAAATGCGATGCACATGACGACATGATATGAAAAGCAGATGATGACATGGCAAAGTGCAACACGCAAGCACATGACATGGCAACGACGGCGAATAACTGGCAAACACCTGGCGCATCGAATCTGGGGCGTTACACTGCGTTAGAAAGCATTGCTCGCCTTGTGCTGCATTGCAGAGCAGCATCTGCTTTATGGAACACCTTCGGGTTGGGCTCTTTGGCGCATGCATCATCCAACATCCTTTCTTTTGTCGAAGCAGCCAGCAGGCAGTTGCACTCTAGGCATAAATGGAATGTGGTTTTTGCTGCTTGCGCTGTCACTGCATGGCATGCCCGCAACGATCGAGTTTTTCATTCAAAGCTATGGTCTGAGACATATATTAAGTACTATGCAGCTGATCTCATTCGACTATGGAGTTATAGGGCTAACAAGCAGCAAGACAAAATTGATCTTCTCTACTAGTGCACTCTGATTACTGGCTAATCTGCAAATTTGTTGTTGCTGTCCCCCTCCTTGTCTCTGTAGTCTTCCTCCCCTCACATTTTTCTTCTTGCTTGTGATCTTGCACCTGGGTGCACTTCACAACACTATGTAATATGTGACTTTCACAGGTTTTAACCTGTTTTGAAATATAAGGTTGGCATTCAGCCACCTTTTCTTTCAAATTTTTTTTTTGGAATAAAACCCTATGATTCTTTGCAAAAAAAGAAGAAAAATATTTAGGTTCGCATGGAAGTTGGAACTTGCGATGCAGCACAACAGCCCCAAACCCGAAGGATGCGTCGCTCGCCTCTTCCCTGTCGTTTCGTGTGGTCGTGGCCCGAACGGGGCACGAATCAACCGCGCGCACGAACGCCTCTTCGTCCTATCAAAGTGCGGCAACCGAACCCACGCTGCATATCTGCATGCCAACGTACCAAGTGCTACGTGAGTCTGTAACTGCTAGCCCATTCCCGCCCCTTCCAAATACCGTTCCCACTTCACTTGCCCCTCATCTCCTCCCTCTTTATCACCGGCCTCCCCCTCGTCTGGCGGATCATTCGACAGGATCGATCCCGGTAACAATTCGTCATCACCGCGACAATGGCGACGTCGGCGGTCGCGCGCGGCAGGAAGGTGACGGAGGATGTTCTACGGATCGTCGGGACCAGCGAGGCGCTGGATTCGGACGACATCGAATACATCCTCCAAGACTACCACAGGACGTCGTCATGCACCGCGGCAAAGCGCGGCCGGGTGCAGGACCAGATCGCCGCTGCGTCCCGCGGGCGGGGCTTCGGCAAGCGCGCCCAGAGCCGGCGGGCGCCGGCGCCGGTCGCAGAAGCCTACACCAGGAAGGGCCTGGGGGCCGGCCGGAAGCGGCTCAGAGCGCAGGCTGGCAAGGCCAAGAAAGAGCAGCAGCGTCAGGAGGCCATGTGTGGCGAGTTTCTGGAGTTGCTCGCCGACGCGAGGCAGAGGGACGCGCTGCGCCGCTAGAGCGACCCTTCCCCATCACCACTACTACTAGTATAGTTAGTACTCCCTCCATTTTTGTATACAAGGCCATAAACTCGGATTACAGGTACCAATGTAAAATTTAATACCTGCTTTACAAGTCAACTTTTCTTTTTGTTTACCGAGATCATTAATACTCCGCATGCATGCAAAGAAACTGAGAGGGTGTTTGGATCACTAGAGACTAGAGACTAGAGACTAGTAGTAGTCATCTTTAGTCAGTAAACCTCCAAACACCCCTGACTAGTGGGTGACTAAAACTAGTTTAGTCCCTAGTCACCCCACCCCCAACTTTTACGGACTAGAGACTAGTAGTAGTCACCTTTAGTCAGTAAACCTCCAAACACCCCTGACTTTTACTGACTAAAGTCTCCCTCTCTCTCCTCTAATTGGTGTTGCACAAGGGAGATTTAATACTGAGACATTTAATGCTGACTAGTAGTAGTCACCTTCCAAACAGGGCCTGACTAAAAATTTCTAGTCTGACTACTACTAGTCACATGACTAGAGAGTATCCAAACACCCTCTGAATGGAGGAAGTAGGTGACTGTCATTATGACTGCATGCATGCAAGTATTAAACAGGTTGTTAGTACGAGAAAATATCATTAACTTTGCCTCGATTATTGTTGGTGGCCTTGTATAGATGCAAAATGTATATTTCATAATGGCCTTGTATATAAAAATGGAGGGAGTACTTAGGACCTCTCTGCTTCTTCTCCCCCGCTCCGTGTCGCTACACGATCGATCAAATTCTCTAGTAGAGTAATTATCTTGTTTCTGCTCGCATGGATGTGTGTCGTCCTTTCCTGATGCACTGTATGAACATTCTTGCTTCTGGGCTTTTGGCTATTGTGTTATGAACATTCTGGGCTTTCAAGCATTCATTCACATTTTTCCTTCGTCCCATGTTTTCTTGAGGTTTATAGGAAGTTATAAAATATGTTCTGTGGTTGAAGGTACAATAATTCATCTTCTTTTCTCTTTGAGGTAGAAAGGCCAAGGAATTTCATGAGTATAGAAAGGTAGCACCGCGCCACACACTGACACACGCCTCTCATCGCCGTCGAGCTAAGAGCAACGCTAGCAGCCCTGAAGAAAAAGAAAACAACGCTAGCGGATTTTTATTTTTTGTGGGAAAAACTTCGAATCATATCAGCAACCTCCAAACCATTTAAGAGTGCATTCCAGAAAATTTGGAGACTGCCAAAGCTTGTGTTCAAATTCAGATTGTCCAAACCACAGCCTCTATAATTTTTGTCACATCCATTCAAAAATTCTACTTCGATCTGGCACAGACTTTGGCAGGATCAACATTGAAAAATTGAACAACAGTGCAAACTAGTTAAGTTCATATACAAGGGCAAAAGTTGTAGATTATCAACATTATACATACATGTAGCGTCATTTTTTTACTATGGAAAATGTTGAGCATACAAATTGAACAACAGTGCGAACTAGTTAAGTTCATATACAAGATACTTGATATATAGTCTAGCTTGCGTGTGACTTGTCGGTGCGGGCAGAGGCCTTGTAGTCTTGGGCAAAGGCACGGGTGGCGGCTTTACCGACATTGGCTACCCTACCATTCTGAGTAGACCCGGGTGGGCTGCCATGTTGGCCAGGCATCCTCCTTCTCTGCTTGACGGCAACGCTAGTGGAGGCGTGGTCCAGATGGCGCATTCCCTCTCAACATGCATTACCGTTAATTTGTCATGGTGGTGTACATCTCTGCGAAGCTCGCTTGTTTGTCAAAGACTAGGGCGGAACTGGCATCCCACACTTTCCTAGTTGTGAGAGTGCGGCATTGGCCCGGTCGTGGTGGCAGACGGCTTTTGCGGTGGTCATGTCGCTGGACTCTGCGAGCAGGCGCTGAAGGACTGAGTCCTCGTCCTCTGACTCGAGGAGTTTGATGCCGACCATCATGTCAATGTCATCCTCCTCTACAACATCGTCCTCCACCTCCTTGGCAGTCGTGGCCATGACGAGGGCTTTGAAGGCGGTTGTCTCCTGCTGGTTCCATATAGCTCCACCTCAGTTGAAACCTGTCGGGGGCCATGACAATTCCCTAAGTCTAAGCGGATGGCGAGGTGACATGGTGGTGATAGAGGAAAGAAGGCGGAGGTGTGAGGAGTGGCTCTAGATGCCTCTCGACGAGCGTTTTATATCCGACAATGATGTGTGGCAGGGGAAGGCGCGAGCACCGAGAACTCTCTCTGAGAAACTAGCCGGGCTACAGGAAAAATGAATGGCAATGGGTCGAGAAGGGGTATTAATGGGTGCGCTTTTTAGTGGAGAACACGTCTGTGGGAGTATATACTCCATTGGCAGGAAGAGGAAGGACTTTGAAAGTACACTCCTGTCACGTCGGTTGAGTTTAGAATGATCTTCAAATCAGTACCTGTAACTCAGCCTCCATTTTTTTTGAAAATGAACAGTACCTCAACCTTCAAATGGAGCTCCGTTTTTTTTTTTTAGACAGAGGCGGCTATAAAGATTCTGTTGAAGTTGTTGTAAGCATCTGAGGTAAAATCACATGGGCTGGTAAAGGGTCCATGTGCGTGCGCTCACTCACCTTCTTCCTTCTAACGGCCCATCCCGTACCTCTTCCCCTCTCCCACCTTTCTCGGCCCAACCGCCGTAAACCCAACCGAAGATCCCACCGCACCTCGCCGTCGGCGGCTCACCGGAGACACGAGTGCCCCGCTACTGCCACCCATGGCGTCCCGCCGCGTCCTCCACCTCCTAACGGCATCTCGAGGCATCTCCTCAACCCCACATCTCGCCTCCCTCGGGTGGATCAGCAAGATCAAGAACACCTTCACCGGCAAGAAGGACGCCGACTCACCCTTCCCCCCGTCCGAATCCTTCAATCTCAACAGTAAGTATTCGTCCGAGATTTCTGGTCCCTCCTCTCTTGGTACAGTGGGTGGTCTGATTCGGGCCCTCCGGGTTTGCAGTGTTCGCGGATTCGATGGAGATGGCGAGGAAGGTGGGAACTTTCAAGAACTTCGTGTCAGGGAGATGCAGCGAGGCCACCGTCGTAGCCGCCTGCGAGAAGCACGCCGCCGTTCTCCGCTACCTCGCCACCATCGACCCGACCGGCGAGGTATACAATGATCATAGAGCGGATGTCATTTTTTATGGCACATACATCATGCTTTGCTAGCGCGGCGTGGCGGTTGGTTCATTGTGTTGTGTGTGCTGCCCTTTGTTCTGCAGAAGGTCAAAACCAGTGACAAAATTAGTGCCACCAAGCATTGCAACTGCACAATTGCTGATGTGGAGCACATACTGGCCAAGTACACATGGGCTAAAGATGCCCAAAAGAAGATTGAAAAACTCAAAGAAGAAGGAAAGCCAGTGCCAAAGACATTTACTGAGGTAACTCCGGTCTAACCGTTGTAACTGTCGGATAAGGGTGCTAATCCTTTTGTTTTACTAGTCACTGAAGAGTGGACGAATTACATGTGAAGGTGCAAAATAACGGAACATGGGAGGGGGGGCAGTGGAGAGAGTGTTAAGAATTAATAATATGCTAACCATTTTTTTAGAGAATATCAATCTAAGAGGATCAGCTAAAGATAAACAAAATTAGTAGCCCAGTTTAGCCATCGTAATGTGAATGATTAGGTCAATACGGGGATACGGTGATTTCTTTCCTTATATTTGAAGCAACAGTTATGTGCTGATGTTTGATTGGTCTAATGTTTTATCCTGGATCGTATCACCTTTCTAGGTGCAAAATCTAATGGGTAATACAGCCTTGGACGTTGGAAGAGCTAATCTGGCAAAGAGTGGTCAGATAAGTAGGAATGCTCTCTGCCCATGCGGTTCTAAGAAACGATATAAAAAGTATGATTCTTCCATGCCTGATACTGTTTTATTAATGATGTTCTGTTGCCACTCGTTTGTTGGTGTTGTGTTTCCTTCGAAAATCAGATTGCTGCAAATTACATGTGCACTTACATCTTTTCTTTTAGATGGACAACCTACAGAGAATATAGTTGTAGAAAATCTGTAAGCGCACGGTTACTACTATCTTAGCAAAAGGTAGATATAGATTCTGCAGTATGTACAGGATTTTGTTACTTGGCAGGGCTCCTGTCCTTGGTTCACTGAAATTTGGTGCGAGGAAGTTTGGCCCATTTGGTAACTAATTTAGTTTGTGTCTATCCTCCACGAGTGAAAAAGTGAGATGCTAGGCAGCCGATACCTAGCACGTCATTCTTGTGCATTAAATACTAAATGGTGTTTCACTTGCTTGAACTTATGAGTGGAACTCCAAATCCTGATTGCTCCATTGCCACACATTGCCATACTCCACTTAGGTTGACCTAACCTTTTTTTTGTGATAGATGTTTGGTTCCTAACATAATCCACATCTCACTATACGTATGCTTTTACCAAGACTTGTAGTGTGCGGCGACCAATTTGTTCGCCAGGACTTAGGTGTAGATAGATCCAGCCTTCCTTCTTTTCTTCTCCTCTTTGTAGATAGATCCAGCCTTCCTATTTCTTGTGCTGTTATGTTTCTTGTCTTGTGATAACAATCTTTCTGCTTCATGAAATGTGTAGGTGTTGTGGGGCTTCTTGAGGTGAAAGCCCATGCTTTCCTTTTGCTTGCTAGCGCTGACTGGGGCAGAGTTCTGCTTTGCTGTGATCAAGAAAAGCACGTCAGGATTCTGAACCTAGACAGCAAGACTGCCTCGCGGCTGAAAGGGCCAAACTTAGTTGTCGCAAACCTGGCTGCGAAACTTATAAAGCGCCACAAGCGGCTTTGTATTATGGGATAGACCTTTTCCTAAACCCTGTGATGTCTGGCCTTAGTTAATTTGATTTGCTCATGCAAACAGTTCAAAGCATCCGCAGGCATGGAAGCCTGATGTTTCAACCTTCCTATTGGTCAGTTTATTGAAGTTCTATGTACATTGAGGAGCTTATATTCTTGCATCTGAATAAAATTACAGGAGATTTTGCGCATCCTGGCAGTGTTACACTCTCCCTTTGGGAAACACTAGCTTCTGCTCTCTTTCTTATGTGATTGCATATTTGAATGACACCATTGCTTTATGCATATTTGAATGACACCATGGCTTTATGGGTGGTACTGGAGAGTGCATCATGTCATGTGCACCTGAGCCCCGAAACACGCACCATAAAGTATCATCAAAAACCAAAACTTGCAGACATCAATTGCCTTTTTGGGTTAATAACTTAGATCACATGATGTAAACGAAATCCAGCAAATGGTGTCTGAGGGCATTTTCAAGTTTTGAATTTTCTAAGTATGAAAAGAAAAACTTGAAAATCATCTTTCTTTCTAATGATGTAAATAATTGGAGAAGTCTCTTTAGTATTTAGCACAACCTAAAATTGAATATATTTGACATTGTTTTGAAAGCAAATGATATCAGATCCAGGTAAAGACTAGCACCACTTAACAAGGCACATTTTTCCTTGGTCAGCAACTAACTAGTAGATTTTGCTTCAGTAATTCGATCTCAAGTTGCCACTCTTACAAGGGTGCCTCTATACCAAAATGAACTCTCCTCCCCACTATGATCTCCCAGTGGAAAATAAAAGAAACAATACAGCCTCAAAACCAAGGTAACATCAGAAACTGGTTGCTTCTCAGGACGTGACAGGCAACGTATCGATCGGAGGTACGGGGATATCTACAGAGCAAAACTAGACCATCTTCAACTAATCCAATCTTTATTTGCTAGGCCGATCCCAAGTCGTCTCGGAAGTGAGGTTGTTCCCATAGTACACTTGCTTCGTAGACTCGTCTATGTATGCCTGCGAGCAAAGAACAGGTTGCGTTAAAAAAATCATAGCTATACTTCGTATTAGATTGTCAGCAAGAAACATGTATTTATTGGAAACTGAGATGCAGCATTCAGTCAGGATGTTTTAGCTAGTACGGCAAAAAAAATCTGAGTGTATGGAACCAGGTTAAATACTAACCTGCCACCCAGAAGGAAGACCCTTGGAGAGCTCTGAGAGATCAGGCTCCCCTTTGTGTTGTTCGGCAGCTGCACGAATAGATTCAATCTTTGCTTCAGCTCTTTTGCGTTTTACACGGTCACGCCTACAAAAATGGTGAAGATTACCAAGTTGAGCTAGAGTTACAAACAAGAACAACCCTAGTAAATAAATCTAACAAAAGATTAAATCTAGGTGCATAACATTTGTAATCCTAGAAATGACATGGTCCACAATCAATGCTGTAGCAAGAAGAGTTCAAGTCTATAAGCAAGTTATACAATCCATATTATTTTAAGTTAAGACTCAGAAAGGATAAATTTGAGAAAGAGGAAAATATGCCAGAGGCCAGTACTCCCTCCGATCCATATTAATTGTCGCTGATTTAGTACAACTTTGTACTAAACCAGCGACAATTATTATGGATCAGAGGGAATTATACTTTGTTGTAAATACGAAGTATCAAGTTATTCAAGTCAAACGGCATATGGTGAAGGAACAATACCAATCACCACCAAGGGGAACAAAATTAGCATTTTCCTTGGCTTCTCCACTAGCTATTTGTTGTTTACGCCACCCCTGAAATTAATGAAACTGATCAACTCCAAAGACTTCAGAAGCATTTGTCATAGCGTATATGTTCTCAAGAAAGGTGAAAAGAGTTACATCTATTTCCTTCCGGCGTTTCCTTTCTAGGTACTCCAAAGCATCTTCGGGCTCCTCTTCCTCTTCATCACGAAGCTCCTCTTTTGCAGCTTTCCACTGTAATAGTGAAATAAAAAATGGTTTTAGCAACGGTAGATTAATAAGGAAACAATCATTATACATCAACACTCACCTTGTCTTAAGCCTTACCAATTACCATGTAAACAGATTGCTCTGCCTTTAAAATAAGAAATGATAAACATGAGACAAAATAGTCAGGAAACACTGTCACACTCCCACTTGCATGAGTTGTTTTTTTCTGGGCGACCTATATTGTGCACAACGAAATAACTGGCCAAGAACAGTGTGCTCTCTTGTTAATGAGATAACCAAGAGTATGTCTCAACGACTAAGTACACACAATTAGCAGTAACGCAAATCATGCAGAGTGTTAAATTTCTTCATTAATGTCAGGACACCACACTTGGGGGCAGTGGGTGGTAGGGTAGGAGAGAGAGCATAAATGGTCACTATTTTAACAGCAGCATTGGGAGGTCGGAGAGATACCTTATCCACCAGACTTGAGACCTTCTTATTAGATCTCAGTGATGATGCAACAGCAACAGGTCGCTTCTTAGTACGAGGAACTGCAAATCAGTGCAAATGTCAAAACTAAAACAACTATAAGCTAGTAAGATGAAGTGTCCTTGCAAAGAATAATAAACTACCTTTAGTCTGATTAGTGGTGCTAGTAGAAGCTTGAGTAGAACTTCCATGTACTGTTGGTCCTGAAGCTGAGACTGCTCCTACTGATTGGCTCAAAGACGCAACTGTGGGCTCCTTGGATATCACTTTATCAGACTCCACAGGATTCACATTACTATTTGCAACAAGGGAGGCCGAGCTTGTTTTGTTATCTAATTCACCACTAGAAATGGCACAGGTTGATGAAGCATAGTATCCAGAAGATTCAGCTGCTACTTCAGTGGCAGACATGGTGACAGAAGGATAGCTATAATAAGAACCTGGTACTGTGGGGATGGATGTGGTCTCAACAGGAATAGATACGCCACTTGCAGACAATGGTGCATAGTAAGAATGCTGTTGTGATTGAAGAATATGAGAATCGCTTGCTTGCATATAGTAGTTGGCATTTGTGCTATCTGTACCAGCAGCAGGATAGTACTCCATTCCTGGAAGCATATAACCCAAGTTTGCTTGATCTCCGTATGGCTGAGGAAGTGTATCAGCATGAACAAATGACACAGCGGGCTCTTCAGGCTCAGGAGGAGGTGGAGGAGCTGGTTCATTCTCAGGTGGTGGAGGTGGAATCCATTCCTCTTCTGGTGGTGGTGGTGGTGGAGGAATGTCATTATCCTGTGGGGGAGGAGCAGAATCCTCCAATGATGACAAAGCAGGTGATCGTACTTGCTCTGATGAAGGATGCTCCTTATTTGGCATAGAAGTGGAACCGCCCTGCTCTTTAACACCTTCTTCATCGACCTCCATTTCCACGTCCATATCTTCGTCACTGTCTGATTCAACTCTTAAAATAGCTGCTGCCACACCTTGTGAGTTCTGAACAGATGATGTTGTACATGGTTCCTCAACCTTAATATTTTCATCGCCAGTACCTATTCCCAGAGTGCTAACATCAACCTTCAAATGCTCACCCTCAGATGGTGCCATAACTTCAGCTTGATTAGGTGCTTTGTGTCCTGCATCCACTGTCTCCAGATATCCATGTTTGGTAGTGTAGCTAGCTTCAAACTTGGAAACTGAAAGTTCTAGTTGCTTAAGGTGCACCTCAGCATGCAACCACAACGGAAGTAAAGAAGATCCATACGAGGAGAGGGCATTACAGTCTGCTATTCGTATCTCAATTTCTCTTTTTATCAACTCAAGACTGTCAATGGCAACATGTGGCCTGCATGATGACATGGAAAAATTAGTTACGCAGTTCTGTGTAGAGGAATGGTTGAAAAGGGTAAACTGAAATGGCGAAAGGATGATAAAAATAACAAGCACCTTTCCAGCAGCTTCAGTCTTTGCAGTAAATCCTCACCATATTTTGCAAGCTGCAAGGGGTCAATTTCCACTGTCTCATGACTAGCAATGGCTCCAGTGTAAGCATAAGGATCATGAGTATAAGTTCCCATAGCAGTATAGGTTGCTGTGCCATTTCCAACAGACACGTCACTAGGATATGCTTCGACATTACTGTGGGGAAGGACATGTGCTTGAGCTTCGACAGAGTACCCCATATGAGTAGGCACAGATGCAGAAGTGACCCCATCAGCAGCAACTACTGAAGCTAATCCATTAGGAATCTCCCAAGAAGTTTCTCCAGTAACTGTGTTCCAGTAGTAGCACTGATTACTCTGTTCATGCATTATAGCCTTCCAATTCCCACCAATGTCACCAACAATTTGCATGCCAGATGAATCTGGGACAGCTTCCGTTGCTGTCACACCCTCATTTTCCAGAGTTGGCTCAGGGGCAACAGTAAATTCCTCAGCAACATTTTTGACATCATCAGCTTGAGATACCTCCTGCTGAACACTAACAGAAGCAGGCAGTTCACTATCTGCATCGCCATTATCCCCAGTTACATCACCCTGATCATGAATAACCTGAAACAAGCGACAAATTTCATCGTAAGACGACCTGAGCTCAAACTTCTTAATCTGAATAATCTTCTCTGTAAGAAAAGATACTATACTTGAAGGAGAATCATACGGGTGCTTAATCCTTCCAGTCTACAGAATACAAATCATGAACTATTTGGAGGCTTCAGCTAATATATCAAAATGGGTTCAGCATATTTGGGCTTACAATACAATATACAAGAATCTTCAGATTAAATGGTTAGCACAACCAAGTTCAACCTGTTTGGTCTTGCATAAGAAAGTTCAACTTCAACCTGTTTGGTCTTATAGGGTACAAGAGAATAAATAGGAGATTCAATTACCTCAGCACTTGCATCTGTTGGACTCCCCTTAGTTTCACCAATGGGTTGATCTGTTGCTACTTCATCCTCTTCTTCATCATCACTATATTGCCCAAGCAAAGCTAGAGGATTTTCCTTCTTATCTGAAAAGATAAATTCATCATTAAAAACGCAAAAGCTTTCATGTGACACAATCTATATTGCACTATTTTCTGTAGTATATGTGAGGATCGACTCAGGTATAAAAGTAGAACAAGTTCGTTAAAATTACTTTAAAATGCACCATGGCAGCCCAGCAATAATTAAAAAACCAGGTTAGGAGCTACAGTATAAAGAAAGAGACATACGAACCGAGGAGGCAACAATCATCCTGAAATCCCCACGCTCAGATGCTGCCAAAAGAGAAATTACCGGAAGGAACACACCCAGTTTTGACAGTGGCAGCCTGATCTGAAGAATTTACTTAATGTTCCTTGCAGGCCGGGAACCCTACATGTGCCTCAAACCAGAAATTTGGAGCATGCACATGCTTGAAGAAAATTCCAAATTTCCACCAAATTTACGTTCCATAGGCATGTGCCGTCTTTACATATCCCTTGGAAGGAAATTGATTGAACCCACCTGACGAAGATGGTGAAGTGGGAACACCAGTTTGCTGCCCACGGTTTTCCTCTCCTACTCCCTCTTTCATAGATGCCTCCCCTGCAATGCAAGTTTAAAGATCAGCAGTCAGCTTGTTCAAGGTCTATTGGATATTTGGAGTTGCATTTTATGCTCAGTGGTTATACTACTGCAATCATATGTTGCTACTCATACTCTTGGGCATTCAAAAGTGCAACAAATAGCTGAGCATTAAATCTCTACAATTACAAGGAGTGGGTTCCAAAAAAAAATTTAACCGTCCTTCCTTGATTCCATCTTCTTTTACCAGAACTGGCATATGCATGAGGTGATGTCATACATCACCTCTGTTGATTCAGTTGGGGCAATGTAGAGCAAATGCAGAACCCAGTAACCATCAGGTCTCGTCTCTCCATAACCAAACCATGTTTTGGGCTAAGCAGCAGCATTTATCTAACGAGGGATGCGACATAGCTGTACATGCACAAATTCACAAATTTCATTACCAAATTTTATTTGTTTCCTCAGGTTAAATTTTAAGTTTTTATCTATGCTCATTGAAATGGAAATTGTGTGCTCCTTTTCAGTTATTGTTCATACAACAAAACATTGAACTGCTAGCTTCAAACTCCAAAAATGCACATTGATCTTTAGTAGTAGTTTTGGTGGATCTTGCCCCAGTAATCAAATAATATAACCTTGACCACTTAAATTCCTAAAGTAGAAACATCTTGGATTATGGTCTGATACAAGTGCAGCATATGGTGCTGATTTAGGAACTGCACTGGACATGTTTCTTCCCCGACTCAGGGAACGTTCGGCATCCCTCCGCTCTGCAACTCCAGTTCGGAGCAGAGCGGCGTGCAGTTACGATTTAGGGAGCAGTTAGAACCACTCTCCGCGCGCTCCGCTCCCGGGAGGGTTGCCGAACAGGGCCTCAGACAATTCCCTATATCCCTGAATCAGTAACTTGTTTAACACACGGTGAAATAATGCAGCTGAAAGTGACAATGAAATTCTATATAGTGCACACAAATTTAAGGTCAGCCTAGGCCAGCAAGCCACTTCTCCTTTTGTTTTAGGTTTTAGCCTCATAGCTCCTTCTGATGTGTCAATTACCACGTCCAGATTCTACTGGTAGAGTTGGTGATTCAAGGTGTATCCACTTAATCAGGATGGACAGATTCAGGCAGCCAAACAATCACAAACCATGCAACAGGATAACCTTCGAGTGTTCAGAATTATAAACAAACCGAGTTCCATTCAAGCCTGCCCCGATTGCAAGCTAGATAATCGACGCGATGAAACCAGCAACTAGACGCACATCAGTCGCGAGTCGACCAAGCACAGACCACGGAGGAAAACCGAACCCGGGGCAGGGGCGGAGAACTCACCGGGGGAAGGATCGAGGAAGAGGTCGAGCTTGACCCTGCGGCCCGAGGCCGCCTTGACCGCCAGGCGGCGCTCCTTCCGCCTCCCCATCGCCGCTGCCCCGAGCAGCCGGGCGCGCGCCGGGGGTGGAGAGATGGATGTCTTCTTCTAGGGTTAGGGTTTGGAGGGTGACGTCGGGGTGTTTTACGGCGCAAAGGGAAGCGGTGCGAGGAGGAGAGGCGAAGTGGAGGGAGCTGGGGGCGGGTGGGCCGCTTCGGTGGAGTTGTGCTCTGCACGTGCTCGCGTTTCGCTTCGGCGGAGAATCGAGGTTGGGTGGGCGCGGTTGTCTCGGTCTAATCGTTTTGTGGGGGTAAATTCGGGGTCGGGAAATTCGGTTTGGAAATCAAATCGGGCGTTCGAGCCACAGGATTTTTTTTCACAACTAAATGTCTTTACATGCTTTATTTATTATTGTTGAATCTTTTTGCTGAAACCTTTCTCTCTATCGCTCAAATATAGATTGTTTTCATCGCACTCGTGTTGTTTTTCCTATTGAAAAAAGTATATTTTTCGTCCCTCAACTATTTCAGAAGTATAGAAATTGTCCTCCAACTTCAAAACCAGCATATCTCAGTCCCTCAACTTTGAAAACCGGATAAGTTTAGGGCCTTTTTCACTATTTTAACCTTTTTAAAAACTTTCGCACAAAATAAACTTCACACAAAATTATTTCACAATTTGACCCTTTTAGTAACGCCACAAACCGTGGCGTTTCTTCTCTATTTGAAAACGCCGAACTAGCTAGCGTTGCTCCACTTCATAAATAAATGGCAATATGAGCAAGCTACTTGCAACGCCAACACCCATGGCGTTTCTTGCATGGGCACCAACGCCAGCCACACTTGGCGTTTCCAGCAACGCGAGATACTTTGGCATTTTTACCCTGCCATGTAGCGTCCTGACCAGGCCAGCAACGCTAGCTAGTTCGGCGTTTTCAAATAGAGAAGAAACGCCACGGCTTGTGACGTTGCCAAAAGGGTCAGATCGTGAAATAGTTTTGTGTGTAGTTCATTTTATGCGAAAGTTTTTTAAAAGGGTCAAAATAGTGAAAAGAGGCTAAGTTTAGTCCCTCGTGCCTCTTGGGGCGGTTTCGTGCTGACGTGGACATGGTTTTGATTAAACTACTCGTCACATAGTTTTGACTACCACATCAATAATATACATGAACTTGTTGTGGCCGCTGTCATCGAGCTACGACTCCTGCAGGACTCGCGGTAACAGGCGGCTGCCGGAAGTCGTCGCCCTGCAGCAGATGCAGCAGCAACACCTCCTCAGCAGCTCGTCTCACTAGCAGCACGCCTGAGTGCCGCGGCAACACCGGGGTGTAGGCGTGTAGCTAGCTCGTCTCTTCTTTGCAATGGTAGCTAGCTCGTCTTGGTAGCAGTACTTTCCATCGAGATCGCGTATGTATGTTGTACGTTGATGATGGAGTTGTCATAGTCGCCGTCGTCGTCATCCGGCACACCCTCTCGCCCGGAGAGGAGCCCTTGCCTCAATCGCGTACGCTTGCAGCTCGAGAAGCACCCGATTGATTTTCCGTGTGTTGTGTCAGTCCTGTCCATGTCCTTGAGCACCTCGACAGTGTGGAGCGCGGAGACGGACTGCCGGAGTCAAGCCCGGATGTGGATTCGCCCAGCAGCAGCCGGTAGGGTTGTGCACGACGTCGCCGATGGACATCCTCCGCTCACGCCCGGGCACATCGGTGACCTTCGAGTTCGCGACAGGCCACAGCCCGTGTGCTGTACAACAGCTACTACTCCCAGCGCGGTGGGGTGTAACCGAGCGCGGTGGTGCTGGCTGTTGGACGATGACTAGGCGCGGCGCATACGTCCGGTTGTGTACGCGGTGACGCAGGAGGCCACAGACTGCGACCTTGCGGTGAGGGCAAGGAGCGGCGCTTGGAAGAGCAGGGCAGGAGCGGAGGCAGGGTGCTAGGCATGGCCTCGACGTCGACGAAAGGCACGTCGTTGACCTGCTGTGTGGCCCTCGACACCACCGGCCGAAAATGTGCCAGGCGCACGACATGGGTTCGATAAAATGCCAACTAAAATCATGCCATGTCATCAACAAAACCACTTAAGGAGGTACCAGGGACTAAACATATCCGGTTTGGAAAGTTGAGGGACTACGTTTTAGAGTTGAAGGATGATTTTTATACTTTCAAGAGAATTGGAGGATGAAAAATATACTTATCCCTTTCCTATTTCACCTGGTCTTCTATTGTTATTTAATCTTATAACCTAGGTTCAAGCAAAAGTATTAGGGCATCTTCAATGGCAAGCCGCAAAAAATCACTCGCACCTGTCCACAGACAGAAGGGGACTAGTCCGCGCTGCGGGAGTCAGCCATCCAACGCTAGCCGCGTACATTTTTACTACAACTCAAATTAACCAGACGAAAATCATGCAAACTCGATCGGAATACAAACATGACGGATTTCATACAAACCGGACGAAAACGGTTACATTTGGAACTATTTTTACTAAAAAGTTAAAACCATGTGCATGTACAACCGCGCGGAGCTCCACTCCCATGGCACAGATACACTACACTAGTCTACGGCCGACCGCGGCGGATCCTTTCGTCATCGGACTGCCGGGAGTCCCGGAGGCATATTCTTCCCCCATATCTTCCCTTTGTCCGGCTGCACAACTCATCGGTGTGGCGAAGAGGGTTCTTCAGCCAGGGGGGAGGGTGCTTCTCTGGATGCACAGGCCAGGGTGGTCTAAGATAAAGAGGAAACAGAGCACATCACCGGTTGTACAAGCCGGCGACGTGCCAGCAGTGGCCTTCCTGGGACCCAAGCGGCGGCGGACTCACGTTTTCTACTTTTCCTTGAAGTTGCCAGCGGACGTGGACGCGGATGCACTAGCCACCGACTTGTCGATCTCCTCCGCGCACCCGCCTTCTTTCTCTACCTGCATGGCGCGGCTACAAGCGCATCGATGGCGGATGGCGCGGTCGTAGACAATAGAGGGGCGGTACGACGCGTCGTCGTCCATGCCCATGACGCCATGCCGGCCTGGAGCAACTCGCCACTCCTACGCGAGCTGCCTTGAAGCGCCGAGTTGCTGAACCACGCGCCGGATTGGGGCGCCTGACGATGACATGTACCTAGGGTAGGGTCTTAGGCCTGACATATATGCCCTTCCCAAGGACACCACACAAGAGGCCAAGGCCTACGAAGACAGAAAGAAGATACCGACTAGAATCATCACAGAGTGCAACTCACTCGACAAAAGATCCACTCTGATACCCCAATTCCACTCGACCGTCATCATTCACTCAAATACGAGAATCCACTCGAAGGACAGAAGACCTAAGGTCACCTGTAGATAGCAACGGTCGGTCATTCACTCCGCCACCATAAAGGTCATTAAACACGGGCGTTACCAGTAGCGTACGTGACTTTACTCCCTCATTAAACCCTTGTGTAACTGAGGACTGCGAGGGGTCGACGCACTCTGTATAAGCCACCCCTCCCCTCTGGCACAAGGGTTCGCACCCCCTGTAACTCAACACTCCAATCAACAAGCCTCCGCGACACCGAGACGTAGGGCTGTTACCTCCTCCGAGAGGGGCATGAACTCGTAAAACCGAGTGTACAACTTCGCCGTAGCTAAGACTCTGCCCTCTCCTACGTACCCCCTATCTCTACTGTCAGATCTGTTCCCACGACAGTTGGCGCCCACCGTGGGGCAGACGTCTAAGCGACTTCCGGCGAGGTTGCAATCTTCGATCTTCATCAACATGGTTTCCGACAGTGGATTGTCTTTGGGTCGCGAGATCCGTCTCGGCGCGCTCACCTTCATCACCGAGGATTCGGCCTGGCTCCAAGAGGCCCCCCTCGACGTCGAGGCGCTCCCCATTCGCGGGGTGGTGCACTTCCGCGCGAGTGCCCGCGTCCTCCTGCGGCCGCCGTCGACTCAGTATTGGTCAGCTCCCGCGGCGTCTTCGCTTCCCGCGGCCCGTTGCCGCAAGCGATCCGGTCACTCGCGGCTCCAACTGTGGGTGAAGCACGCAGTGGCCCGTCAGTCGGCCACACCTCAAATCGCAGCAATCGAGCTCGATGAGTCCCTGTATGGCTTGTTCGATCTGTCGACTGGCCACTCGGATCTCCAAGTGCGAAAGCAACGACCCCGCGGCGGAAGTCCTCATGGTTGGTCCCCAGCGCAACCCGCCAGGATTTCCCCGTGGCGTGGGCGGTAGCGGCGGTCCGTCGTGACAACAACGAGTACTATCCTCAAGCCCTCACTGCGGAACAGAGAAAGGAGTTGCAGCGCATAAATGATCAAGCTCTCCAGACCCCCATCGTTGGGGAGACCACCGAAGCTCAGGCCTTGGAGGCTGCGCGCGTAGCCACTCTAGCTGAGCGTGCACGCCTGGAGAATCTTCAGCAAGCACTCGACGACCACGCCTGCAGACATATTCCAAGTTCCAGTCGACGCAACGACAATTGTTTCCGACAGGACCTCAGGATGAGTGTCAGGTATACCGAACTCCGATCCAAAATGTTGTAGCAGCTGCGCGTATTGCAGATTCAATCCAGCCGTCTCGTTCCGAGGCTGGAAGAGGCTTACAGTAGATTCAGGCACTGCTCAAGGCAGCCAGAGAACAGAACTCGGCTGTTTCCCAGTTGCGCAATAGGATTCACAGCAGGTCTGTCATGGCAGACACAGTTCAGTCGGCACACAACCCAAGATCGCCTCTGCGGCATGAAGATCGTGATTATCGGCAGGACCAGTACCTGGGTTGAGGCCACAGGCAGTTTAACCCTCGATACCACCGTGATGACCGCCGTCGAGTGCCTACGCCCCCTCCGAGGGGTGGTTCATACGCGCCCCGGCGGTATGATGACAGGCGCCCGTATGGCGACGAGCGGAGGATCCCAGTCGACCCTCGAGCGCCCGGTTTGATGCAAGGTCAGTCCTTGTGCAGGGCCTGGTTGACAGAGGCAGATCTAACAGAGAAGGTTTGAACAGAGATTACCCGAGTGGGAGCAGAGCGTTCGTCTATGGGCCCCAGTGTTTCAGCAGACCCATTCGAGCTGCTGAGATTCCTCCCAACTTCAAATTGGCTGCAGGAGTAAGCAAGTTTACTGGCGAGTCAAAGCCAGACACGTGGTTGGAGGATTACTGTCACGACCGGTTTTCCAATAAAATGCTTATTTAGAAACCGACCTTTTGAGTCCAGTACGAGGAAAAAAATTCCTCCTGACTGGTAGACAAAATCTTGATACAATAAGCCAGTAGCATTAGAATATATTACAGGGTCGAGCTGGGGTGCTCGACCATTTATTACAAGCACGCCAATAATTATACATAATGGCGGATATGACACAATGGAGTGGGGTGGCATACTACTGACTCGAGGTAAAGTGGTGGTGGAATAACATAGTGGAGTGGATAATATGACTCCTACACTGGCGGCTCATCGAGCGTCGAGGTGAGGCTCGATGAATTTATTTGGGTAGCGGAAGCGGAAATAACATAGTGACCAATCCAGGGTCGCACAAGACTGACTGGGATTCCTCTAGGCGTTGGACTCGCTATTGAACTCTTCATCCATGAGATCACCTTCGTCAGCATTTGGCCAAATCAACAAGCCAGGTGAGTACTTTAAAAGTACTCGCAAGACAGTTCGGACATAAGATATAACAAATGCATGCATGAATGCGTCATGAGCAATTTGTAATGTACATTCAAATGATGAACTTGCACGACATTATTTAGTAATAAGGAAGTTAGGCGGTAGTCCTCCCGAAATCCACAAAATTAACTGAAAACCGATCGGGTGTCTGAAGCGACGCCTCGAAGGGTGGACAAATAAATAAAACATGCCGCAGTCGGGCGTCTAAGCGACACCACATAAAGGGCTTATATTGAAAGTAAATAATATGCGTGCCACAGTCGGACGTCTGAGCGATGAGGGAGTCCTGGATTAGGGGGTGTCCGGATAGCCGGACTACTATCATCAGCCGAACTATCATCTGCCGGACTATCATCATCGACCGGACTCCAAGACTATGAAGATACAAGATTGAAGACTTCTCCCCGTGTCCGGATGGGACTTTCCTTGGCGTGGAAGGCAAGCTTGGTGATACGGATATGTAGATCTCCTACCATTGTAACCGACTCTATGTAACCCTAGCCCTCTCCGGTGTCTATATAAACCGGATGGCTCTATTCCGTAGGACTATCATCACAACAACCCTTACAATCATACCATAGGCTAGCTTCTAGGGTTTAGCCTCCTTGATCTCGTGGTAGATCCACTCTTGTAAACATCCACAATATCAATATCAATCGAGCAGGACGTAGGGTTTTACCTCCATCAAGAGAGCCCGAACCTGGGTAAAACATCGTGTCCCTTGTCTCATGTTACCATCCGCCTAGACGCACAGTTCGGGACCCCCTACCCGAGATCCGCCGGTTTTGACACTGACATTGGTGCTTTCATTGAGAGTTCCTCTGTGTCGTCACTGATAGGCTTGATGGCCTCTTCAATCAACAACGACGCAGTCCTGGGTGAGACTTTTCTCTCCGGACAGATCTTCGTATTCGGCGGCTTCGCACTGCGGGCCAACTCACTTGGCCATCTGGAGCAGATCGAAAGCTACGCCCCTGGCCGTCAGGTCAGGTTTGGAAGCCTAAACTTCACGGCCGATATCCGCGGGGACTTGATCTTCGATGGATCTGAGCCACAGCCGAGCGTGTCGCGCTGTCACGATGGGCATGACCTAACTCTGCCGCCGGACAGCACCTTGGAGGCCGCACACGAATCCGCTCCGACTCATAGTCCGGAGCCGATCGCTCGGATCGAGGACGGATGGCTGGACACCGCCTCGGGAGCGGCAACTTCTACGGCGATGGAGCCGAACACTTACTGTGTCCCGCATAAAGCTCATGACTCCGAGGTGCCGGACTCTCTGCCGGACTCCGAACCTCCTGCGCCCCTGCCAGTCGAATCCGATTGGGCGCCGATCATGGAATTCACCGCTGCGGACATCTTTCAGCACTCGCCCTTCGGCGATATCATAAATTCACTGAAGCATCTCTCGCTATCCGGAGAGCCCTGGCCGAACTACGGCCAGGACGGTTGGGACGCGAACGACAAAGAAATTCAGAGCCCACCCACCACCCACTTCGTAGCCACCGTCGACGATTTAACCGATGTACTCGACTACGACTCCGAAGACATCGACGGTATGGACGACGATGCCGGAGACTAACAAGAACCAGTGCCCACAGGACACTGGAAGACCACCTCGTCATACGACATATACATGGTGGACAACCCAAAAGATGGGGACGGCGAAGAAGCAGCGGAGGCCGATTCCTTAAAGAAACAGCCCAAGCGCCGACGTCAGCGGCGCCGCTCTAAATCCCGCCACGGCAAGAATGGAGATTCCGGCACAGGAGATAATAACACCCCAGAAAGTGCCGAAGACAACTCCCTCCAGCACGATCCAGCGCAGGAGGAGGCAGAAGCGAGCCCTCATGAGAGGGCAGCAGACGAAGAGGTCGAGGATGACAATTACTTACCTCCCTCCGGAGACGAGGCAAGCCTCGGCGACGACGAATTCATCATGCCTGAGGATCCCGTCGAACAAGAGCGTTTCAGACGCAGGCTAATGGCCACGACAAACAGCCTAAAGAAAAAGCAGCAACAGCTTCAAGCTGATCAAGACCTACTGGCCGACAGATGGACCGAGGTCCTCGCGGCCGAAGAGTATGAACTCGAACACCCCTCCAAAAGTTACCCAAAACGCAAGTTGCTTCCCCGATTAGAGGAGGAGGCATACAAACCTGCATCACCAGCGCATAATACGGCAGACCGGCCACCTCGTGGCCGCGACAGAGAGGCATGCAAGCCCTCCACCAAAACCGTACCTCGGCATCGCTCAAAAAGCATGAAGCCACGGGGGAACGCGCCAGACTTGCGGGATATATTGGAGGACAAAGCAAGACAATCCAGATCTATCTATGGATCACGTGGGCGCCCCAAGACCCACGACGAATACCGTCGCGCCGGATATAACTACTCCGGTCGGGCCGAACACAGCAGACAACGCTCTCTCGAGCTACGTCGCAATATTTCTCAATACAGAGGCGCCGCACATCCACTATGCTTCACTGACAAAGTAATGGATCATCAAATCCCTGAAGGGTTTAAACCCGTTAACATCGAATCCTACGATGGCACAACAGACCCCGCGGTTTGGATTGAGGATTATCTTCTCCATATACACATGGCCCGCGGCGACGATCTTCACGCCATCAAATATCTCCTGCTCAAGCTTAAAGGACCAGCTCGGCATTGGCTTAACAGCCTGCCCGTAGAGTCAATTGGATGCTGGGAAGACCTGGAAGCCGCATTCCTCGACAACTTCCAGGGCACATATGTGCGACCACCAGACGCAGATGACCTAAGCCACATAATCCAGCAGCCAGACGAATCGGCCAGGCAATTCTGGACACGGTTCTTAACAAAGAAAAATCAAATCGTCGACTGTCCGGATGCAGAGGCCCTCGCTGCCTTCAAACATAACATCCGCGACAAGTGGCTGGCCCGGCACCTAGGACAGGAGAAGCCGAAATCCATGGCATCCCTCACATCACTCATGACCCGCTTCTGCGCGGGAGAGGATAGCTGGCTAGCTCGCAGCAACAACCTCAGCAAAAACGCTGGCAGTCCGGATACCAAGGACCGCAATGGAAGGTTGCGTCGAAACAAAAACAAATGCCGCATTAACGGCGACAACAATGAGGATACGGCAGTCAACGCCGGATTCCGAGGCTCCAAACCCGGTCAACGGAAGAAGCCATTCAAAAGAACCACTCCGGGCCCGTCCAATTTGGACCGAATACTCGACCGCTCCTGTCAAATACATGGAACCCCCGAAAAGCCAGCTAACCACACCAACAGAGATTGTTGGGTATTCAAGCAAGCAGGCAAATTAATCGCCGAAAACAGTGACAAGGGGCTACACAGCGATGACGAGGAAGAGACCCGGCAGCCGAACAACAGAGGACAAAAGGGATTCCCCCCTCAAGTTCGGACGGTAAACATGATATACGCAACGCATATTCCCAAGAGGGAGCGGAAGCGTGCACTAAGGGACATATACGCGATGGAGCCAGTCGCCCCAAAATTCAACCCATGGTCCTCTTGCCCGATCACTTTCGATCGAAGAGACCATCCGACCAGTATCCGCCACGGCGGATTCGCCGCATTGGTTTTAGACCCAATAGTCGATGGATTTCACCTCACGAGAGTCCTGATGGACGGTGGCAGTAGCCTGAACCTGCTTTATCAGGATACAGTGCGCAAGATGGGCATAGACCCTTCAAGGATTAAACCTACAAAGACAACCTTCAAAGGTGTCATACCAGGTGTCGAGGCCAATTGTACAGGCTCAGTTACACTGGAAGTGGTCTTCGGATCCCCGGATAATTTCCGAAGCGAGGAGTTAATCTTCGACATAGTCCCGTTCCGCAGCGGCTATCATGCTCTGCTCGGACGAACCGCGTTTGCAAAATTCAAAGTGGTGCTGCAGTATGCATACCTTAAGCTCAAGATGCCAGGCCCCCGTGGAGTCATCACGGTCAATGGAAACACGGAACGCTCCCTCCGAACGGAGGAACATACAGCGGCTCTCGTGGCAGAAGTACAGAGCAGCCTTTTAAGGCAATTCCCGAGTCTGGCCGTTAAACGGCCGGACACGACCAAACACGCCCGGGGCAACATCAACCAAGACCACCTGGCACGTTCCGAGCACGCGTAGCAATGCGGCCTCAACCCCAGCCCTCAAAAAATTGTAAGACAAGCTCTCCGCGTACATAATTACGCCTTGGAGATACCATGGGCATAGGGGGAGAGGCACAACCACAACAGACCCAGAGTGCGGTTTGACCACACCAGGGGCTCCCAAGTGTGTTGCTCCTTTTTCTTTTATTTTATTTTTCTCTTTTTTATACAGAACTCTGTCCGGCGGCGAACCTGCCGAACTCATGATGCAACAGCCAGGGAAGGACAAAGGCCGCGACGAACACTCAGGTGGTCTCCATCACGAGCATTACATTTGTTAAATACAAACATTCCGCGGCCTACCCCTGGAGGGAGACACCTTTAATTCGTCCAATCCCTTGCTTTCCGCACTATTTGTATCATTCCGCACTCATAGCATATCTTCTCGAATAAAATGCAGCACTTTTTTGCCTATAATTGCATTACCTTATATATACATATATGTTCATTTACGACATGTTGCATCCGTACACTTTGGTACGGCCAAATACACCAGGGGCTTATGTTCTCCGCATTATGGTGTGATAAAGTCCGCACACTTTCACAAGTGTGGCACCCCGAACTTATAGCATTATATGAATCGGCTCCGAATCATGTCTTGGGTCAATAGTTGGGTTTGCCCGGCTCCCATGTTTGGCACCTTATGTTCCGTTCTATCGGCTAAGGTAGCACTGGGAGAACCACTGCGGTTGCGCCCCGGTTGAGCCGGGTTAACGCCTCAGTGGAGAAAGCTAAAACTGACTGTCATGATAAGGCGAGAGACTGGTCGCTGTTCGAGAGGTCCTTTAGGGTCCTTAAAGGCCTACGCCGCTTCGAGCGAAGTTCCGGATTATGTCCGACGAAGGCGTGGATAGCGCCCCAATTCGGTCCTCCGAATACTAGGGGCTTCGCCGAAATTTAAAATTATAGAATTCTATGGCTAAGTGAGAGTGTTCAAACACTATAAGTCCGGTTGCCTTGTTCGTTGTGTTGAGCGCCTCCCTCGATGGACCCATAAATGGGAACTAGAGCGCTCAAGTTTATCCCGAACACCCCAGCACTCGTGGCATGGGGGCTGAAGCCGACGACTTGCCATCTCTCAGATTTAATAAACAGCCGCACAGAAGGTAATATTTTAAATTAACAAGCGTTGCTTAGCGCATATGAACAAAGTTTTCAGCGCACAGGATAACACATTGCGAATTTACTAAAAAATTACATCCCTGGGGCACTCATCCGCAATCTTGCGGGCACCCTTCAGGACAGCCTTATAGTACATTTCGGGCGTACGATGTTCCTTGCCCGCTGGCGGCGCGTCAGTGATTAGCTTCTCCGCATCCAGCTTGCCCCAATGCACCTTTGCGCGGGCAAGGGACGGACGAGCACCTTCAATACAGGCGGAGCGCTTGATAACCTCCACCCAGGGGCACGCATCCACCAGCCGTCGCACGAGGCCGAAGTAGCTCCCAGGCATGGCCTCTCCAGGCCACAGCCGGACTATGAGGCCCTTCATGGCCTGCTCGGCCACCTTGTGAAGCTCGACCAGCTGCTTCAGCTGGTCGCTAGGGGGCACCGGATGGCCGGTCTCAGCATACTGAGACCAGAAGACCTTCTCCGTTGAGCTCCCCTCCTCAG
>LR880972.1:301285553-301304839 GCA_904067115.1 Aegilops sharonensis
AATAAAGATGACCCTCGGGCTCGCGAAAACCCGGGGGAAAAAGGCTTAGGTGGCAAATGGTAAAACCAAAGTTGGGCCTTGCTGGAGGAGTCTTATTCAAAGTGAACTGTCAAGGGGGTCCCATAAATCACCCAACCGTGTAAGGAATGCGAAATCAAGGAACATAACACCGGTATGACGGAAACTAGGGCGGCAAGAGTGGAACAAAACACCAGGCATAAGGCCGAGTCTTCCACCCTTTACCAAGTATATAGATGCATTAATTATAGCAGGTATATATTGTGATATCCCCAACAAGTAAACATGTTCCAACAAGGAACAACAACTCCATGTTCCAACAAGGAACAAACTTCATCTTCACCTGCAACTAGCAACGCTATAAGAGGGGCTGAGCAAAGCGGTAACATAGCCAATCAACGGTTTGCTAGGAAAGGATGGTTAGGGCTGACATGGCAATATGGGTGGCATGATAAGCAAGTGATAGGCATCGTAGCATAGGCATAGCAAAAGAGCGAGCAACTAGCATAGCAAAGATAGAAGTGATTTCGAGGGTATGGTCATCTTGCCTGCAAAGTCCTCAGAGTTGTCGAAAGCTTGATCCTCGTAAGCGTTCTCAACAGGTTCCTCGTTCACGTACTCGTCTCCCGGCTCTACCCAAAGCAACAACACAAACAAAGGAACCACAATAAATCACGGTGCAATGCACAAGCAACATGATGCAATATATGGCATGCTATGCGAGATGTGATATGCAATGCGTATGTGCGCTCCGGAAGGAAAATGATGAACCAGGCATCAACTTGGCAAACCAAGTATGCCACTGGAAAGATGAGATGATTTCGGTTGAAATCGATATAAAGATCACCGGAATCGGATGCACGGTTTGCAAATGACAAGCAAAACAAGAATGGCACAAATCTGCCATTAACAGCATGATACCACTTAGCAAGCAACAAGAAATTAAGCTACTACACCCAAACGTACCAGAAAATCATATGGTAGTGATCTAATCAAGATGCTTGACAAAAGATGAACACTGAGCTACGGCTAAATCACATCATAACAGGTTCAAACAAGCATGGCAAAAGTGCAAAACATATCAGCTTCACAGACTTAGTGAAATTACTAAACATGGCAAAAACAGCATCAGGTAGCAATGTTCAGAGCAAGAAAACTACATCCTACAGGAACTTATAATAGCAAAACATGGCATGGCATGAATCTACTCAAAGCATAGAACAAAAGTCGCTTACTGACCATAACCCAAAAAGGATCAGGAAATATAGTAACACCCATGTCAATATAGCAAGTTTCGTTGACAGATTCAGCAACAGGGCATGTCAAAAACAGATAACAAGTAGGCATGTTTAAGAGCTCAAAGCACTCACTACAGAGCATTACATGATAAACTAAGCATACATAAATCAAGAAGACATGGCATAGAAGATATACATTGCAAGAACAACATCATAGCATACACGGATCAACTACAACAACCTTGGCAAAATTGAATAACATGTAAACAATCTGCCAGGAAACATTTTATAGCAAAAGTAGAGCTTGATTGACTCAAGCTATGGCACTCCATAATTGCAAACAAAGGCATGGATGGATAGAGCATGACCATATGTTCAAAACATCCTTACTGAAGTATCTCAAAATATGCATGGATCTCTCGGTAGCATCAAGTTAACATGGCATCAAAATAACAGCAAAACAGGGCTGAAATCAGCAACATCAGGACACCTAGTTTGCATGCTTGTGCTAGTCACCACATAGATCACAAAAATACACGGCATACACCCCTTGAAAGATGGCATGGCATATTACAAAACACATGTAGGACTCAAGATCATAGGATGCACACATCAAACATAGCAAAAATAACAAAAGTGCATGTTCTGTTAAGAAACAGAAACTAACATCACATAGCCCTCTTCTAATAGCATTTCGGGCATCAAGATGAGCTCAAATGAAAATGATGCAATGAGATGAAATGATCTACTCATCGAGGCGAACATTTTGACATATTACACGCACGAAAAGGAGCTAAAGGTGCAAAGTTATGATGCGTTGAAAATGCCACAAATTAATCACCGAAATAAAACTTAGACGAAATTTAGGGGGGGAAGAAGTCAACCCTTCGGATCCGATCGAGATCCGGCCGGGACAAAGGCGAGGACGGCGGCGCGGCTCGCCGGAGCTCGGCCCGGGGCCGGGGAGGAGAGGGCGGCGGGGCCGGCGGCCGCGGGAGACGCCCGGGGTGGCCGGCGGCGGCGGGCGACGCGAGCGGCCGGGGACCGCGGTGGCCGGGGCGCCCGGAGTCGGGGTCGGCCGGGGCGGCGGCCGGAGGCGACCTGCCGGCGGGGAGGCGGCGACGGCGCCGGCCGGCGAGGCGCGGCCGGCCGAAGGGTGCGGTGGCGGAGCGCTCGGGGACGGGGGCGCGGGCCGCGGGGCGCGGCGGCCGGGCCGGGAGGAGGCGCGGGAGGGCCTGCGGTGGGCCTCGCGGGCCGGCGGCGGGGCAGGCGCGGCGGCGACACGTGGCGCGGCCCGATTGGCCGGGCGCGGCGGCGGATTTCGTCCGGCCGGACCGGACGTGTCCGGGGGCGCGAGGTAGGGGAAGGCTAGGGTTTGTACCGCGATTTGGAATGGGGGGGGGGGGTGTATAAATAGGCATAGAGGGTAGGAGAGTCCAAATGAGGTGTAGTTTTCGCCCACACGATCGTGATCGAACGACGGAGAGCATGGAAGTGACTTAGGTGGGTTATTGGACTATTTGAAAGGGTGTTGGGCTGCAACTTAAAAGAGGCCTTTGCGAGAGTGCGGTTAACCGTTGGAGTACGAAACGAGCTCCAAATGACCCGAAACTTGACCGGTGGTCTACTGGTGGTATACCAAGGCCACTTGACAAACCTCGGTCCATTCCGAGAATGTTTAGTACCCGCACACGGAAAAACGTAAAAGGGGACGCCGGGGGACATAGGAGTGCCGGATTGCAAAACGGACAACGGGAAAAATGCTCGGAATCATGAGACGAACACGTATGCAAATGCGATGCACATGATGACATGATATGAAATGCATGACATGGACAAAATGCAAAAAGAAGAAAAACCCAACCACGGAGGGAATATCATATCACAATGCCGAAAATGGCAAGAGTTGGAGTTACAAATATGGAAAGTTACATCCGGGGTGTTACATTAAGACTATCAAGAGGAGTTGGTTTGAGTTCAAAACCCAAAGGAAATTTGGTACTTGCTTTGCAAATCATCTAGGCTTAAAATAAATGACAGAATTGTTTTGGGGAAAAATAAATGAAATAAAATCCAAAAATGGGTTGGACTTTTGGAAACAGAATGTTTGGATTGCCCCAAAGTGGAAGGAGGGGTTTTGGGAAGATTTTCCACATGAGGCATGGTAAAATCATGGATGGTTTCAATATAAGAGAAGTCCCAAAACTCCTAGGGTTTCTTTAAAAGAAAATAAATCCCAAGAATAGATTTGAGAAGGGGAAAATCAGAAGAAAGGTTTTTAATAACCAAACACCAGAGTTGAAGAAGACATCAACAATGAAATCCTTGCCAAGGGAGAAGTTTTGAGAGAGAGGTTTTTGGAAGAATTTAAATGACCTTCTTCAAATCCAACAAAGTTTTTGTTGAAAACCAAACAAATTTTTTTGAGTGTCACAACACATATCCCCTTAGGAAAATCTCGTCCCCGAGATTCCAGCTGATCCTCAAATAAGTGTGGGTGCTCTGTCCGAAGAAAATCCTCTCTTTCCCAGGTGGCTTCACTTTCGGTGTGATTGCTCCACTGAACTCTGAAAAACTTGATGGTTTTCTGTCGGGTCCTCCTTTCAGACTCCTCCAAGATTTTTATTAGATGCTCCCGATAGGTGAGGTCTGGTTGCACGTCAATGTTTTCATGGGATACCTGCTTCTCTAGGTTGCTTATGCACTTCCTCAACTGTGAGACGTGGAACACGTCATGGACGTCGGATAAATCTTCGGGTAAGTCTATCTGGTAGGCTACCGTGCCTCTCCGTGCCACTATGCAGAATGGTCCGATGAATCTTGGTGCTAGCTTCCCTTTAATCTTGAATCGTTGCAGGCCCCTCATAGGAGATACTCGTAGGTACACAAACTCACCGGGTTCAAAACTGACTCCCCGATGTTTTTGATCGTAATAACTCTTCTGTCGACTTTGGGCTGTCTTGAGTCGATCCCTAATCACCTTAACTTTATCTTCAGCCTCCTTGAGCATGTCTGGGCCGAAGATATGGCTGTCTCTGGTTTCTGACCAATTTAGCGAGGTACGACATCTCCGCCCGTACAGAGCCTCAAATGGTGCCATTTGCAGGCTGGCTTGGTAACTGTTGTTGTATGCGAACTCTGCGTATGGTAAGCTTTCTTCCCAACTGGTCCCATAGGTGAGGACACATGCTCTTAGCATGTCTTCTAGAATTTGGTTTACGCGTTTAGTTTGTCCATCAGTCTGGGGGTGGTATGCGGTACTGAACGCCAGTTGAGTTCCCAGAGCTTGTTGTAAGTGATCCCAAAATCGGGAGATAAATTGAGTGCCTCTGTCTGATATTATTGTCTTTGGAACTCCATGTAAGCAGACGATACGGGAGAGATAAAGCCTGGCAAGCTTCTGAGTGGTGTGGGTTGTCTTCACGGGGATGAAGTGTGCTACTTTAGTCAGTCTATCAGTGATGACCCATATGGCATCATTTCCGTGCCGTGACCGAGGTAGCCCAACAATAAAATCCATTCCAATCTCGTCCCATTTCCACTCGGGTATTTTATTTGGCTGTAAAAGTCCGGCCGGTTTTTGGTGCTCGGCCTTGATGCGTTGACAAGAGTCACAACATGCGATGAACGTGGCTATGTCCCTTTTCAAACAGTGCCACCAAAATTTTTCTTGAATATCCTTGTACATTTTTGTTCCTCCAGGATGGATTGAATACAGGGCGGTGTGGCCTTCAGCTAAGATCTGCTGTTTAAGGTCCTTGATATTTGGTACGCAAAGTCTATCTCCGTACCACAATATTCCTTGCTCATCGATAATGAATTCTGAGGCCTTGCCCAAACTCACTTTCCGTTTAATGCCTTCAATGCTGGGGTGTCCATGCTGAGCCTTTTTAATCTTTTCTATCAAGGTAGGCTGCATTTATAAATTCGATATGCTGCCTTCGGTAACTACCAGCAAGTTGAGTTTAGCAAACTCCTGCCGAAATTCAGGTCTCAGGTTTGGTAGGTTGTCGTCGTTCGGGCTAGGGTTCCGACTTAAAGTGTCTGCCACTACATTTGCTTTTGCTGGATGGTAGTGGATTCCAACGTCATAATCCTTCACTAATTCCAACCAGCGTCGTTGCCGTAAATTCAGTTCCGGTTGTGTGAAAATATACTTGAGGCTCTTATGGTCCGTGTATATTTCACAACGATTTCCAAGTAAAAAGTGTCTCCATTCCTTGAGTGCATGAATAACTGCTACTAACTCCAGGTCATGAGTAGGATAATTTTCCTCATGCTTGCGAAGTTGTCTGGAGACATATGCGACTACCTTGCCTTCTTGCATCAACACGCATCCGAGGCCCTTCCGGGATGCGTCACAATACACCTCAAAATTCTTGTGTATGTCTGGCACAATTAATACTGGTGTTGTCGTTAATTTCCTTTTTAGTTCTTGGAAACTTTTCTCGCAAGCTTCCGTCCATTCAAACTTCTTGTCTTTCTTGAGTAGCTGCGTCATTGGCTTTGCTATGGTGGAGAATCCTTTAATAAATCTTCGGTAGTATCCTGCCATTCCCAAGAAACTTCGTACGTCCGTTACACTGGCTGGTGGTTTCCAGCCAAGTACGGCCTTGACTTTTTCCGAGTTTACGGCAATACCCTCTTGGGTTAGTACGTGGCCCAGAAAACCTACTTGCCTTAGCCAAAATTCACACTTGCTGAATTTAGCGTACAATTGATGTTTCCCGATTTCCCCTAGTACAATTCGGAGATGTTCAGCGTGCTCTTCTGGTGTCTTGGAGTATATCAGAATATCGTCGATAAATACCACAACAAACTTGTCCATAAACTTCATAAATACTTTGTTCATGAGGTGAACAAAATATGCGGGGGCGTTCGTTAGTCCAAATGGCAATACTATGAACTCATATAATCTGTATCTGGAGGTGAATGTCGTCTTGGGGATATCTTCTGTTCGTACTTTTAATTGATGGTATCCCGAACTCAAGTCAATTTTTGAGAATACCTTGGCCTGAGCGAGCTGATCAAATAAATCGTTTATCCGCGGCATCGGGTATTTGTTCTTGATTGTGACCATGTTAAGCGCTCGATAGTCGATACAAAATCTCAGTGTTCCATCCTTCTTTTTGGCAAATAAAATTGGTGAACCCCAAGGTGAGGAGCTGGCTCGTATATATCCTTTGTCCAGTAATTCTTTTATTTGCTTCTTCAGTTCTACCAATTCAGATGGTGCCATTCTGTATGGTTTCTTGTATATGGGGGCGGTTCCGGGTGCCAGCTCAATGCTGAATTCTATCTCTCGGTCTGGTGGCATGCCTGGTAGTTCTTTGGGAAATACGTCTGGAAATTCACACACTACTGGAACCTTGCTTAATTCGGAAATATCCACCTTGTTCAATCTCGGTTGCCGGGATATTTTTCTTTCTTCGGCTGAAACTTTTATTGTCTTCCCGTGGTGGTGGGTGAGAATTACGTTCCGGTTGAAGCAGTCAATAAAACCTTTGTTGGGTGGTTAACCAATCCATCCCTAAGATGACATCCAGGCCTTTATTTTCCAATACAATAAGGTTGGCGTGAAACTTCAACCCTTCAAACTAAATAACCACACCTTGGCAATAACTTTGGGTAACTTGCTTAATCCCAGGGGACTTGACGATCATAGATTTTTCCAAGGGAAGCATCGAAAAATTATTTTGCAAGGCAAAACTTTTCGAAATGAATGAGTGAGAAGCTCCAGAATCAAACAAAACCATGGCAGGTATTGTGTTGATAGGAAACGTACCGAGTACGATATCTGGGGCATTCTGTGCTTCCTCTTTGGTCACGTGGTTCAGATGACCCTTCCTGTGGTTGTTATTTGGGTTGAAATTGTTGCGCTTTGGCGCCGAATTATTGCCTCCGTTGTTCGGCTTTGGGGTCGAGTTCCTTGGCTTGGGGCACTGCTTGGCATAGTGCCCTTCTTCTCCACAAGCGTAGCAAGTAACGCCTGGGCGGTATGTGAACTCCTTGTCCCTTGCATGGAAATTCTTGATTGGGCGTGAGACGTTTGTCGTGGGTTTGGGTGTCCCACCTTTCTGAAAATCTGTCTTGCTGCGGTGGTTGCGAGCATGATTAGTCTGATCCCTTTTTCGCTTGCGGAAATCTTCCAAGCCGCGTCTCTCATTTTCCAAGGTAATGGCCTTATCCACCAGCGTTTTAAAATCTGGGAAGGTGTGCACAACCAGCTGGCATTTAAGCGCGGGCGCCAGACCGTCTAGGAATTTTTCCATTTTCTTGCTTTCAGACATACGCTCCTCGTTGGCGTAGCGAGACAACAGAGTAAACTGACTGTTGTATTCTGACACCGTCATGGTCCTTTGCTTGAGGTCATCAAATTCTCTCTTTTTGATCTTCATAAGACTTTTAGGAATATGTGCCCCACGAAAACCTTCTTTGAACTCCTCCCAGGTTATATTATTTTTCTTGGGGTGCATGTGTAGGAAATTTTCCCACCACGATGCAGCTGCTCCAGTGAGATAGTGCGGTGCATATAGCACTTTCTCAAGATCTGAACACTGGGCAATAATTAATTTTCTTTCCATGTCTCGAAGCCAGTCCTCGGCCTCAAGAGGTTTGTCAGTATGAGAAAATGTTTGGGGACGCGTCTTCTGTAGCTCAGATAACTTTGATTGCTGCTGATACTGTCCACGGTGATTTCCCATATTGATGACTTGGTTCATCATTTCCTGATGTTGTTGCTGACTTTGCTCATAAAGACGTCACATTTGGGAAAGTGCTGTTTCACTGTCCTGTTGACTTGACTGCCCCTGTGTGAAATTGTTGCTTGGTTGTGTGCCATAATTTTGCTCTGGCGGAGTTGGCATGGAGCGCGTCCAAGGACGAGACATTTTTCACTCTGGGGGTATATTTTGTAAAACTCATAAGAAAAGAAATTGAGTCACAAAAGTCAATAAATTCATGAAGACGGGAAAAGACTTAAATGCTCCAAGTTTTTTCAAGAGAATAAACGTTTGCGCACGGAGAAGGACTGCTCATTACATATCTTACACGCAAGCAGTAATTATACAATACATCACTCAGGATATGCATACATATACCTGACATGTTATTTAGGCTAGTGCACTTCTCCCAGTTCCTACATGATGCGCAAACAAGCTACTTCTCACAGCCTATGTACATATAAACATATCGTACAAGTCGGTACATCCATGGCGGCTAAGCGTACTCAGTCGGAGATGGTAAGGATTTCCCTTGGCCTGCCGAGGGTGAGGCACAATGAGGCTGGGGACTCAACCTCCTCCTCGCTAATAGGCTCCAGACGTGAAGTGCTGTGCTGAGTTGGTGGAGCGGGCGCCCTATGCGGGACAACACGAACAGGAGTGGGCGCAAGGGGTGGTGCAGAACGAACTGGAATAGGCGCAATGACTTTGTTGAACTCCTCGGTGGTAGGCAGGCGACGTGTAGTGGTGAGAGTAGTAGGTGCAAAAGATGCCGATGACGAGACGAAAGTCAGTGGCGGTGCGGTGTGCAGGAGCTCCCTCCTGTTGGCGGCACAGCCATGGACTGAGTCCATGCGGGCAGCCACAAGGTCGTCCACCAGGTTGTCGAAGGCTGCCTCCAGAGCCCGGAGATACTCGATAAGCATCTCAAAAGTCTCGTCTCGTTCTCCTCTGGGGCAAGAGAACGCGTAGTGATAGGTGTATGGCACGTGACATGGAAGGTAGAGGTAACGACGAGTCTTCATCGAAGGAAGGACATCCCTGAGACGAGCTATCGCCTCACGGGCTGCCATCTGCATCGCATGCTTCTTCGTAGGCATGGCTCTCCCCAAGAACCGGAAACGGCGTAACTCAACACGCCCTCCCTTGAATTGCACCGCGGCCTGGTGCATGGTTAGACTGTCGTTGACCTTGTGCTGAGAGAGTGTGAAGACTGGGCACACAGATGGCCCGATCGCGACTTGGACGATGAAGGAGAGAAGCTTGACGAACCCATCAGGCATGTTGGCGAACATCTGTGACTTGCAGTCATTGCCAGCCATCTACAAAAGTAGGCAAAAATTCTGAGTGGTCAGATCATAAATTTATGCTGACTGTCAGAAATTGACTACATTTGTAAAAAAATGAATTAGCTCTATTATGCTATTAACCGATTAGCGATCGCACCTAGTGGCTTCCTACAGTCAGCCTGGCTCTGGTACCAAGCTTGTCACGACCGGTTTTCCAATAAAATGCTTATTTAGAAACCGAACTTTTGAGTCCAGTACGAGGAAAAAAAATCCTCCTGACTGGTAGACAAAATCTTGATACAATAAGCCAGTAGCATTAGAATATATTACAGGGTCGAGATGGGGTGCTCAACCATTTATTACAAGCACGCCAATAATTATACATAATGGCGGATATGACACAATGGAGTGGGGTGGCATACTACTGACTCGAGGTAAAGTGGTGGTGGAATAACATAGTGGAGTGGATAATATGACTCCTACACCGGCGGCTCATCGAGCGTCGAGGTGAGGCTCGATGAATTTATTTGGGTAGCGGAAGCGGAAATAACATAGTGACCAATCCAGGGTTGCACGAGACTGACTGGGATTCCTCTAGGCGTCGGACTCGCTATTGAACTCTTCATCCATGAGATCGCCTTCGTCAGCATCTGGCCAAATCAACAAGCCAGGTGAGTACTTTGAAAGTACTCGCAAGATAGTTCGGACATAAGATATAACAAATGCATGCATGAATGCGTCATGAGAAATTTGTAATGTACATTCAAATGATGAACTTGCACGACATTATTTAGTAATAAGGAAGTTAGGCGGTAGTCCTCCCGAAATCCACAAAATTAACTGAAAACCGATCGGGTGTCTGAAGCGACGCCTCGAAGGGTGGACAAATAAATAAAACATGCCGCAGTCGGGCGTCTAAGCAACACCACATAAAGGGCTTATATTGAAAGTAAATAATATGCGTGCCACAGTCGGACGTCTGAGCGACATTGCAGAAAGGGCTTAAATCAAAGTAAGCAACAAGTGTGCCACAGTCGGACGTCTGAGCGACATCGCAGAAAGGGCTTATATCAAAGTAAATAACAAGTGTGCCACAGTCGAACATCTGAGCGACATCGCAGAAAGGGCTTAAATTCAAAGTAAATAACAAGTGTGCCACAGTCGGACGTCTGAGCGACATCGCAAAAAGGGCTTTAAATTCATTATAAATAACAAGTGTGCCACAGTCGGACGTCTGAGCGACATCACAGTAAATTCATTATTCATATCTGTTAAACTTGCAGGAATAATGCTCATAGAAAATTATTCAACACAAGATAATAAACGGGTAAGTCCATCCATAGGAATAAACATTTAACCGGACTTAACACTCATATGGTTCTCCGGAGTTTCTGTCACCGAGACTGACACTTGACAAGATAAGATGAACACAATACTTGGACATGGATAAGATGATTTCAAGGATGATTGACTCTGCAGAGTTTGTACTAAATTATCCACAGCCAATGGATTTCCGTAGTCACGAAGGACTAGTTCCGTTTACGGTATTTCGGAGGAAACACATCTAACCAGTACACACCCATCCCACCTCACGATGCCAGGTATCACCCTAGACAGCGTTCAAAAAAACTTTAAGACGGGGAGATCACAATCTCGAATAGCATGGGATCAAATTTATATACGCACGCTCTAAGGGGTGCCCCCCTCTCGGTCCCAATCGGAAACACCCATGCCCCCTGACCGGATGATAGGCTTTAATCCAGGGCCATGGAACCCTCATCCCGGCCTCTCGATTTAGTGTGTACCAGGAAAATGGTTTGCAACTTACTAAGTCGTATCCCTTGCGGAAAACAGGTGGTAGTACAAAAAGGGAAAACGGACGGGAACTGGGCTGATTCATGTTGACACTGGGTCATCGGTCTGGCCTAAGACTGGCATGCTACGACACTGCCATCTTACCCATTCTCATGCCATCTCATGGCCATGCAGATTCATATCCAACAACTTATGGATTATCGAAATTCACTTGCTTCAACTCTGCATGTAATATGACCTTCATCGAGATGCTCCAAAAACATGTCATGGAACTACTTAATGCAAACATGCCAAGACACTCATCATATCAAAAGTTCAAACATGCTTGCCTGGTTCGGAGTAGTCGGATCCTAGTTCGGTGAAGTTTGCGGTTCCGTCACCTCCTCCGGTATCTACGGTATACAGAAATACACGCACTATCGTAAATACCGTGAGGTGCACAAAAATATTCCAAATAATTTTCAAATAAATCTGATAAAAAACTAGACAAAATTTTAAAGAGGACAGAAAAAGAATCAATCAAAAATCCTTTTCTGTTTAAAAGTTATAAGGGTTTTAATCCAGGGACCTTTCTGTAGTGAAACAGAAACTTCTCAGGGGGCTGAACAGAAAAGACCAGAAAAACGTTTCAGACTGAAAGCGTATTTGCCCGAATACGTTTGCAGAAAACGGTTCAAAATAAAAAGAATAGAGAGGCTGATGGGCGGGCCCCATCTGTCAGGTTTGAATTTTCAAACAGGGAAAGCAGAGCTCGTCGGCGCCCGAGAGCTGCGGTGGTCGCCGGCGGCGATCCACGGCGAGGCAGGGGGATCAGATGTTACCTCCGTGCTCAGCATGACCTTCCGCGTCGGTGAGTGGTGGTGGTGGTCGCCGGCGAGCACTACGTCGACGGCGGCCCTGGCTCTGGCGGACGGCGGCTCGGGTGGAGCTGGGTCTCGTCGGGGAGGGCTGTGAAGGTCAAATCAACTCATGGGTTAGCTTACTGGGTGCTCGAGGAGGTTGCTGACGAGGTTTGGGTGCCGGAGATGGGCTCATCGGAGTGGATCGAGGTGGTGGCCGAGGCGGATCGGGGCGGCCGGAGTTGGGGGAGGAGACCTCCTCGAGGTCCTCCTAGTGGCCTGGCGGGGTGCTGGTGAGGTGTAGAGGTGGTGCGTGTTCGAGAACGAGCTCGGGGCTTCCTTTTATAGGCGATCCGAGGCGGTGGCCGTGAACGGAGATCTCCGGTGATGGTTACGGCGGTGCAGAGCTTGGTCGGGGGTTTAGGGCTTTGGGCGTCAACGAGGAGTCCCACTGGTTCCGTTTAGGCGCTAAGCAAGCTCGGATTAGGTGCTCTGGGTGGGTTCGACGGAACGGGGCGGCGCGGGCCTGTCGGCGGTAGAGAGCGCGCCTTGTGCTTGCTGGTCCACAGCAACGGTGCTGCGGGGTGCGCTGGCGTGCTCGAGGCCACGCAGAGGGCAAGGAAGCATTGGGCGGCGCAGAACGGCGTAACGAGCTGGCACGGGCTCTCGCTGGCCGCCACGGGTGGCTCTGCCACCGCAGAGGCTGCCGGCGTCGGCGATGCTCGCCGCCACCGACACCTGCACCCGTCCAAGAGGGCGTGCGGTGCTTTGGCCAGGGAGAAGGGGCCGTGCGCAACGCGCCAGGGCGCACGGGTGATCGGTGACAAGTCACTGACGAAAACGACACTGAAGAAAACTCTGAATCTCTGAACTTTCTGAAAGTGCATAGTAACAGTGCAGGCCAGGTGTTTGACGAAATGATTTTGGCATGTGGGGAATTTTCCTTGAGCTGATTTTTGGTGAGGTGGCCTCTCACTGCATCTGGGGGCTGCCTGAATTTTGGTAGAATTTTTGGAGAAGAGAAGATATGAATTTCACCAAATTTGACAAATCTGGTCCAAACTTGCAGAGATTAAAATTTGAAAATTTTGAAAAGAGGAAGAGTGGATCTTGATTGATCTAGGTTGTGGGTGCTAAAGACTATCCAGAGGAGTTGGTTTGAGTTCAAAACCCAAAAGAAATTTGGTACTTGCTTTGCAAATCACCTAGGCTTAAAATAAATGACATAATTGTTTTGGGGAAAAAATAAATAAAATAAAATCCAAAAATGGGTTGGACTTGTGGAAACAGAATGTTTGGATTGCCCGAAAGTGGAAGGAGGGGTTTTGGGAAGATTTACCACATGAGGCATGGTAAAATCATGGATGGTTTCAATATAAGAGAAGTCCTAAAACTCCTAGGGTTTCTTTAAAAGAAAATAAATCCCAAGAATAAATTTGAGAAGGGGAAAATCAGAAGAAAGGTTTTTAATAACCAAACACCAGAGTTGAAGAAGACATCAACAATGAAATCCTTGCCAAGGGAGAAGTTTTGAGAGAGAGGTTTTTGGAAGAATTTAAATGACCTTCTTCAAATCCAACAAAGTTTTTGTTGAAAACCAAACAAATTTTTTTGAGTGTCACAATTACCGAGTGGCAGTGCAGATAGGTGGAGACAATGATGAGGTAGCCATGAAGCACCTGCCCTTGATTCTTGAAGGCTCGGTTAGGGCCTAGTTGAATCAGTTGGCTCCTGCTAGCATATACTATTGGGAAGACTTGGCTCGAGTGTTTATCAAGACATTTGAAGGCACTTGCAAGCGACCCGCTGGGCTGTCTGAATTGCAACATTGTGTCCAAAAACCGAATGAAACTCCGAGGGATTACATCCAGTATTGGACGACACTTCATCATTTGGTGGAGAATGTTTCAGAGCACCAAGCAGTCTGTGCTTTCAAGGAAGGCGTACAGTACAGAGAGCCCACTCTGAAGTTCGGTCGCTCTGGAGCCATGACTCTGAACCGGATGATGGAGATAACCACTCGGTACGCCAATGGTGAAGAGGAGGACCGACTCCATAATGGTAAAGGGAACGTCACAGAACCTGATACCGGAGGAGGGAATCCCAGTCGGAAGCAAAAACACGAGGCTGAAGCTGCAGTAGTGAATACCCAAGGGAAGTTCAAGGGAAAGCCCAAAGGATAGTGGTGCCCAAGAAGATGAAATATCAGTCAGGCCAGGACTCCTGGATTTACCGTGTCCCATCCACACGAAGAAAGATGAATAATGTGTTTGCCCAAACACACCACTTGACAATGCAAATTCCTTATCAGCAGTTCCATGAAGGACAACAGAGTGAGAAAGGCTTTGATAAGGATGAAGATGAAGAAAAGGCAAATGATTACCCGAAGGTCAATGCAACTTTGGTGATTTTTGCTGACGTTGAGTGCAAAAGTCGACTGAAAGTCATCAACAGAGAGGTGAACATGGTTACTCCGGCAACTACAACATACCTCAAGTGGTCAAAGACTCCCATCACCTTCGACCAGTCGGATCACCCAACTCATGTTGCTACCCCCGGGCGGCAAGCTTTGGTGGTTGACCCAATCGTTGGAGGCACTCGACTGCGTAAAGTTCTCATGGATGGTGGCAGTGGTTTGAACATTCTGTATGCAGAAACCCTCCAGGGGATGGGCATTTCGATGTCCCGACTCGGTGAGAGCAACATGCAGTTCCACGAAGTCATCCCAGGAAAGAAGGCGAAATCACTCGGATGTGGTTTTCGGTGACTCAAAGAATTTCCGCAAGGAAAGGTTGACGTTCGAAGTGGTAGATTTCCACAGTGCCTATCATGCTATTCTGGGCAGGCCGCCATATGCTCGTTTCATGGCCCGTCCATGTTACGTGTATCTCAATCTGAAGATGCCCGGGCCCAAAGGTGTGATCACGGGCACTAGGAACAGACAAAGAGCAGAGGAATGCCTCCAGAAGGGGTCCAAGATCGCTGACGAGCAAATGGCAGTGGTGGAACTGGAAGAATATAAGAAAAATGCTGATCCGAGTGATTTGCTCCGTTCCAAGAAGCCTGCTTCTGATTCTGCATTTCAGTCGGCCAGTGAGACGAAACCAGTTCACATTCACCCAGAAGATCCCACAACTGCTCCGACCCACATCTCAATGACTCTCGACAGCAAATAGGAAGCCACGCTCATCCAGTTCCTCCATGAGAACTGGGACATCTTCGCATGGAAACCATCAGACATGCTAGGTGTACCTAGGGGGCTGGCTCAGCACCGTTTGCGTGTCAACTCCAAAGCTAAACCTGTCAAGGAACATCTCCGTCGGTCCGCCACGGAGAAGAGGAAGGTGATTGGCGAGGAAGTGGCTCGGCTCCTGGTAGCTGAGTTCATCCGCGAGATATACCACTCCGAGTGGCTCGCCAACTTCGTCATGGCCCCTAAGAAGGATAATTCACTCCGTATGTGCATTAACGTCAAGCATATCAATTGGGCCTGCCCGAAAGATAATTTTCCGCTCCCTCGCATCGATCAGATAGTCTAGTCGACTGCAGGATGTGAGCGTTTGTCTTTTCTTGATGCGTATTCTGGATACCATCAGATCCAACTGTATGGGCCAGATGAAATAAAAACAGCCTTCATCACCCTATTCGGGTGTTTTTGCTATGTCACCATGCCTTTCGGTCTCAAAAACACTGGTGCCACTTTCATGCGCATGATTCAGAAGTGCCTGCTCACTCAGATCAGTCGGAGTGTGAAGGCGTAGATGGATGATACCGTGTTTAATTCACGCAAAGGTTCCGACCTGCTGACTGACCTCGCTGAAACCTTCGCCAATCTGAGAAGGTATTGCATTAAGTTGAATCCATCCAAGTGCATATTCGGAGTACCAAGGTAAGTTACTCGGTTTTCTCGTTTCCGAACGCGGGATAGATGCTAATCCCAAGAAAATTGGTGCAATTCTCCGAATGAAACGCCCTGTGCGTGTACATGACGTTCAAAAGCTCACAGGTTGTCTTGCTGCATTGAGTCGATTCATTTCACGTCTCGGTGAAAAGGCGTTGCCTCTTTACCGACTGATGAAAAAGTCCGATACGTTCATGTGGACTCCCGAAGCCAAAGCATCGTTTCTGGAGCTCAAAGCCCTGCTTTCCACCCAGCCGGTGCTTGGTTCTCCGAATAGCAAAGAGCCTCTACTCTTATACATTGTAGCCACTAGCCAAGTTGTTAACACAGTACTCACAGTGGAGCGAGAAGAAGAAGGCAAGGCCTATAAAGTTCAATGCCCATTGTACTACATCTCTGAAGTCTTGACTCCATCCAAGCAGAGGTATCCACATTACCAGAAGCTTGTTTATGGAATTTATTTTACTGCGAAGAAAGTTGCACATTATTTCCAAGACCACTCGATTTCAGTCATCAACGACGCTCCTTTTGTCTGAAATCATGAACAATCGAGATACAACTGGTCAAGTGGCTAAGTGGGCAATTGAACTTCTCCCCTGGATATCAAGTTTGAAGCGAAGAAGGCGATCAAATCTCAAGTGCTCGCAGATTTCTTGGCCGAGTGGATTGAACAGCAACAACCGACTCAAGTTCACTCGAAACACTGGACTATGTTCTTTGATGGATCTAAGATGTTGAATGGCTTGGTGCCGAAGTGGTCTTGATGTCCCGAAGAGGCGATAAACTCAGTTATGTCCTCTAGATTCACTTCGATTCCTCAAATAACAAAGCTGAGTATGAAGCACTTCTCTACGGGTTGCGTATGGCCATCTCACTCGGTGTCCATCGCCTGATGGTCTATGGTGACTCGGATTTGGAGATCAATTAGGTGATGAAGGAGTGGGATGTCAGAAACCCTACCATGACTGGATACTGCAATGCAGTAAGGAAGTTGGAGAAAAAGTTTGAGGGTTTGGAGCTTCACCACATTTCCCTAATCAAGAATCAAGCAGCTGACGATCTAGCAAAGATAGGTTCCACTCGGAAACCTATTCCCAGCAATGTGTTTCTTGAACATGTCCATTCCCCTTCAGTACAAGAGGATCCTTTCACTGAGGAACCTCCCCAAGCGATAAGCCCTACCAATCCGACTGAGATTGAGGTACCAGCAGTTATTGATCTGGTTATGGTAATCCTTGTAATCACCCCGACTAGACAATGCTATACATCGCATATCTGCTCAGGCAGGAGCTTCCAGAAGATGAAGTTGAAGCGCGTCAGATTGTCCGCAGATCCAAGGCTTTCACAGTGATTAATGGGCAGCTCTGCAAAGAGAGTGTTACTGGCGTAGCTCAACGATGTATTTCTCGAGAAGAGGGTCGACTCATCTTCGAAGAAATCCACTCGGGGACCTGTGATCACCATGTGTCCTTTGGGACCATCATGGCCAAAGCATACCGAGCAGGATTCTACTGGTCGCGGGCCAATGAAGCTGCAAAAGGAATCATGGAGAAGTGTGAAGGTTGCCAGTTCTATGCAAACATGTCACATAAGCCCGCATCTGCTTTGAAAACCATTCCACTCGTCTGGCCATTTGCTGTGTGGGGATTGGACATGATTGGGCCCCTCAGGACCGGCAGAAGTGGTTTCACTCATCTACTTGTAGCAGTCGACAAGTTCACCAAGTGGATGAGGCCAAGCCTATCAAAAACTTAGACTCAAGCACAACCATCAGTTTCATAAGAGAGCTGATATTCCGATATGGAGTTCCGCACAACATTATCACAGACAACAACTCAACCTTTGACTCGGAAGAATTCAGAGTGTTCTGCGCTTCCCAGGGGACTCGGGTGGATTACGCATCCGTTGCGCACCCGCAGTCGAATGGCCAAGATGAAAGAGCAAATAGTCTGATCCTCCAAGGTTTGAAACCTTGGCTCATGCGCGACCTTAAACACGCAGCTGGGGCTTGGGTGACCGAACTGCCATCTATTCTGTGGGGATTGAGGACAACTCCCAACCAATCCACTAACCGAACCCCTTTCTTCATGGTGTATGCGGCTGAAGTCGTACTGCCTAGTGATCTATTTCACAATGCACCCTGAGTGGAACTTTATTCAGAAGCTGAGGCAGAGCAAGCACGTCAGGATGCAGTAGACCTTCTGGAAGAAGAACGGGAGATGGCTTTGATCCGGTCGACTATCAATCAACAAGATCTTCGTTGATTCCATGCAAGGAACGTCAAGGGTCGAGAATTTCAATAAGGAGACCTGGTGCTCCGAGTGGATCAGAAGCGAGCACATAAGCTCGCCCCTTCATGGGAAGGCCCTTTCGTCATCACCAAGGTGCTTCACAATGGAGCCTATCACCTTTACAACCTAACTCAGAAGAAAGATGAGCCGCGCTCCTGGAACGCATATCTTGTTCGTCGTTTTTATACTTGACAGTCAGATTGTCAAGATGTAATAAGAGTACTTGTTAACTGTTTATCAACACATGTTTCCTGCAGTCTCTTAATGATTGTTCTCGCATAAGAATGTGTCCAAATCCCCCAGTGGGTGACTTAGCTGCGGAGGCCCTTTTCGCCTAAGTTAAAAAAATCTACTCCGAGCGAAGAGCAATACTTCCACTCGAGGGCTTAGCCGTGAACCAGTTTCGCCTAAGTTTAAAACTACTTCGAGTGGAGAACAATCCACCCACTCGGAGGCTTAGCCGCGAACCAGTTTCGCCTAAGTTAAAAAACTACTCCGAGTAGAGAGCAATCCTCCCACTCGGGGGCTTAGCCGCGAACTAGTTTCGCCTAAGTTAAAAATCTATTCCGAGTGGAGAGCGATCCACCCACTCGGGGGCTTAGCTGCGAACCCGTCCTCTCCTAAGTTAAAAACCTACTCCGAGTGAGAGCAATCCTCCCACTCGGGTGTTGGGGAATGTAGTAATTTCAAAAAATTTCCTACGCACACGCAAGATCATGGTGATGGCATAGCAACGAGAGGGGAGAGTATTGTCCACGTACCCTCGTAGACCGTAAGCGGAAGCGTTATGACAACGTGGTTGATGTAGTCGTACGTCTTCACGATCCGACCGATCCAAGTACCGAACGTACGACACCTCCGAGTTCAGCACACGTTCAGCTCGATGACGATCCCCGGACTCCGATCCAGCAAAGTGTTGGGGATGAGTTCTGTTGGGGAACGTAGTAATTTCAAAAATTTTCCTACGATCACGCAAGACCATGGTGATGCATAGCAACGAGATGAGAGTGTTGTCTACATACCCTCGTAGACCAGCAACGGAAGCGTTGACGCAACGTAGAGGAAGTAGTCGTACTTCTTCCCGATCCAACCGATCCAAGTACCGAACGTACGGCACCTCCGAGTTCTGCACACGTTCAGCTCGATGACGTCCCTCGAACTCCGATCCAGCCG
>LR880972.1:301341793-301352782 GCA_904067115.1 Aegilops sharonensis
TGCTTGAAATATTAACTTCAATTCCTGGAACATCTCATATGGTCCATGACGTTCAAAACGTCTTTGAAGTCCCGATTCTAAGCCGTTAAGCATGGTGCACTAAACTATCAAGTAGTCATCATATTGAGCTAGCCAAACGTTCATAACGTCTGCATCTGCTCCTGCAATAGGTCTGTCACCTAGCGGTGCATCAAGAACATAATTCTTCTGTGCAGCAATGAGGATAAACCTCAGATCACGGATCCAATCCGCATCATTGCTACTAACATCTTCCAACACAGTTTTCTCTAGGAACATATTAAAATAAACATATGAAAGCAACAAACATAGGGAAGCAACAACGCGAGCTATTGATCTACAACATAATTTGCAAAATACTACCAGGACTAAGTTCATGATAAATTTAAGTCCAATTAATCATATTACTTAAGAACTCCCACTTAGATAGATATCCCTCTAATCTTCTAAGTGATTACGTGATCCATATCAACTAAACCATGTCCGATCATCACGTGAGATGGAGTAGTTTCAATGGTGAACATCAGTATGTTGATCATATCTACTATATGATTCACGCTCGACCTTTTGGTCTCCGTGTTCCAAGGCCATATCTGTTATATGCTAGGCTCGTCAAGTTTAACCTGAGTATTCCGCGTGTGCAACTGTTTTGCACCCGTTGTATTTGAACGTAGAGCCTATCACACCCGATCATCACGTGGTGTCTCAGCACGAAGAACTTTCGCAACGGTGCATACTCAGAGAGAACACTTCTTGATAAATTTAGTGAGAGATCATCTTATAATGCTACCGTCAATCAAAGCAGAATAAGATGTATACCAGATAAACATCACATGCAATCAAAATATGTGACATGATATGGCTATCATCATGTTGTGCCTTTGATCTCCATCTCCAAAGCATCGTCATGATTTCCATCATCACCGGCATGACACCATGATCTCCATCATCTTGATCTATATCAATGTGTCGTCACATGGTCGTCTCGCCAACTATTGCTCTTGCAACTATTGCTATCGCATAGCGATAAAGTAAAGCAATTATTTGGCGCTTGCATCTTATGCAATAAAGAGACAACCATAAGGCTTCTGCCAGTTGCCGATAACTTTAACAAAACATGATCATTTCATACAACAACTTATATCTCATCACGTCTTGACCATATCACATCACAACATGCCCTGCAAAAACAAGTTAGACGTCCTCTACTTTGTTGTTGCAAGTTTTACGTGGCTGCTACGGGCTGAGAAAGAACCGTTCTTACCTACGCATCAAAACCACAACGATAGTTTGTCAAGTTGGTGCTGTTTTAACCTTCGCAAGGACCGGGCGTAGCCACACTCGGTTCAACTAAAGTGAGAGAGACAGACACCCGCCATCACCTTTAAGCAATGAGTGCTCGCAGCGGTGAAACCAGTCTCGCGTAAGCGTACGCGTAATGTCGGTCCGGGCCGTTTCATCTCACAATACCGCTGAACCAAAGTATGACATGCTGGTAAGCAGTATGACTTATATCTCCCACAACTCACTTGTGTTCTACTCGTGCATATAACATCAACGCATAAAACCAGGCTCGGATGCCACTGTTGGGGAACGTAGTAATTTCAAAAAATTTCCTACGCACACGCAAGATCATGGTGATGGCATAGCAACGAGAGGGGAGAGTATTGTCCACGTACCCTCGTAGACCGTAAGCGGAAGCGTTATGACAACGCGGTTGATGTAGTCGTACGTCTTCACGATCCGACCAATCCAAGTACCGAACGTACGACACCTCCGAGTTCAGCACACGTTCAGCTCGATGACGATTCCCGGACTCCGATCCAGCAAAGTGTTGGGGATGAGTTCCGTCAGCACGACGGCGTGGTGACGATGATGATGCTCTACCGGCGCAGGGCTTCGCCTAAACTCCGCGACGATATGACCGAGGTGGAATATGGTGGAGGGGGGCACCGCACACGGCTAAGGAACGATCCGTAGATCAACTTGTGTGTCCATGGGGTGCCCCCTGCCCCCGTATATAAAGGAGTGGAGGAGGGGAGGGCCGACCCTCTCTATGGCGCGCCCTAGGGGAGTCCTACTCCCACCGGGAGTAGGATTCCCCCTTTCCTAGTCCAACTAGGAACCCTTCCATGTAGTAGGAGTAGGAGAGAAGGAAAGGGAAGAGAAAAGGAGAAGGAAGGAAGGGGGCGCCCCCCTTCCCTAGTCCAATTCGGACCAGACCAAGGGAAGGGGTGCGGCCACCCTTGAGGCCCTTTTCCTTCTTTCCCGTATGGCCTAATAAGGCCCAATACGTATTCTCGTAACTCTCTGGTACTCCGAAAAATAACCGAATCACTCGGAATCTTTCCGATGTCCGAATATAGTCGTCCAATATATCGATCTTTACGTCTCGACCATTTCGAGACTCCTCGTCATGTCCCCGATCTCATCCGGGACTCCGAACTCCTTCGGTACATCAAAACTCATAAACTCATAATAAAACTGTCAACGTAACGTTAAGCGTGCGGACCCTACGGGTTCGAGAACTATGTAGACATGACCTAGAACTATTCTCGGTCAATAACCAATAGCGGAACCTGGATGCCCATATTGGCTCCTACATATTCTACGAAGATCTTTATCGGTCAAACCGCATAACAACATACGTTGTTCCCTTTGTCATCGGTATGTTACTTGCCCGAGATTCAATCGCCGGTATCCAATACCTAGTTCAATCTCATTACCGGCAAGTCTCTTTACTCGTTCCGTAATGCATCATTCCGTAACTAACTCATTAGCTACATTGCTTGCAAGGCTTATAGTGATGTGCATTACCGAGAGGGCCCAGAGATACCTCTCCGACAATCGGAGTGACAAAACCTAATCTCGAAATACGCCAACCCAACATGTACCATTGGAGACACCTGTAGTACTCCTTTATAATCACCCAGTTACGTTGTGACGTTTGGTAGCACCCAAAGTGTTCCTCCGGTAAACGGGAGTTGCATAATCTCATAGTTACTGGAACATGTATAAGTCATGAAGAAAGCAATAGCAACATACTAAACGATCAAGTGCTAGGCTAACGGAATGGGTCATGTCAATCACATCATTCTCCTAATGATGTGATCCCGTTAATCAAATGACAACTCATGTCTATGGCTAGGAAACTTAACCATCTTTGATCAACGAGCTAGTCAAGTAGAGGCATACTAGTGACACTCTGTTTGTCTATGTATTCACACATGTATTATGTTTCCGGTTAATACAATTCTAGCATGAATAATAAACATTTATCATGAAATAAGGAAATAAATAATAACTTTATTATTGCCTCTAGGGCATATTTCCTTCATCGGGGGCTTAGCCACGCGGCTGTAGACGAGCTAGTCTAGTAGAGGCTTACTAGGGACACTGTGTTTTGTCTATGTATCCACACATGTATCAAGTTTCCGGTTAATACAATTCTAGCATGAATAATAAATATTTATCATGATATAAGGAAATATAAAATAACAACTTTATTATTGCCTCTAGGGCATATTTCCTTCAGCTGCCCAGTCGGACTAGTAGCTTGGGCAGTCGACATCGGAGGCTGGGCCGTCGACAAAGGGTCAGCAAAAGAGACACCAATTCGAGACTCGACCTCCTCATCGTCGTCAGAGTCGTCGCTATCATCATCACTGTCGTTTGCATAATCAATATCGGTGCTCACACCCTCGCTCTCTGCTCCTCCGAGGTGCTATTCTCCGTTCGGCACGGGCAAGTACATCTTTGTGAATACCTGCAAGGCACAGAGTGCACAAACCAGTCGGATTCTAGTACAACTACACATTGAAAAGTAAAAGACGAAACACTCGACAAGTCATGTCAGACCTCTCCCGGAGGGTTCTCAGTGTCGAATGGCAAGATCCGTTTTGCTCTGCGCGAGTTGTCCTTGTTCCCGGTAATGCTCCAAACCCACTGTGCCACTATCTCCTCTTTAACCTCCTCCGGATGGGTCTGAGCGGTGTCTTCTATACCTGAGTACAACCACACGGGGTGGTCGCGAGCTTGTAAGGGTTGGATGTGTCGACTGAGAGACACCTCCTGCAAATCCATGCCCATCACGCCGCCCTGGACCAGCGCAACGACATCATCGACTAGGATGGACACCTCACACTTCTCCTCCTCTTCTACAGTCAATGAATGAGGAGCGCGGAGTCTCTCCAGCGAGAAAGGGGGAAGACCAGTCGACTGAATCGGAGTTGGGACATCCTTGCAGTAAAACCAGGTCGACTGCCACCCCCTAACAGATTCAGGAAAGGTCATGGGAGGGAAAGAACTCCTACCCCTCATTTGGATTCCTAGGCCCCCACACATTTGTATCACATGAGTCCTCTCGTCAGTCGGATTCTCTTTCTTCACCGACTGAGATCGGCAAGTAAAGATATGCTTGAATAACCCCCAATGTGGGTGGCATCCCAGGAAGTTCTCACACATCGAAACTGAAAGTGCAACTATCCCTGGGTAGTTTTGGTAATTCCTAACAACATATAGCTCATTGAGCTAATGCTATTTCAAGATAAACATTTCAGGAAAGCTCAATGATTGGCATGGCATGGATGAGAAAAGTGGACCCCTCAAAATGCTGAGGACAAAGGATTGGCTCAAGCTCAAAGCTCAGGACTCTACATTTTTCATTTTACGTGATCCAAGATCACATTGAGTCCATAGGAAAAGCCAATACTATCAAGAGGGGGTGAGGTGTTGCTTAATGAGTTTCTTGCTCAATATGCTTAGTGATATGCTCCAAAAATCCTCAACTACTTTTTCACATCCACATATGTCCCAAACCAAAACTCAAACTTGGCCCCACCAAAACCTTCTATCCGGCGCCACCGAGTTCAGTTGACATAGCCACTGCTAGAAACCCTAGTCTTTTCGGTCTCACCAATAGGGATCTCGGTCTCACCGAGATGGGATTGTAATCTCTCTGTTTCCCTTCGTAACGTTTCGGTCAAATCGAGATGGGTGAATCGGTCCCACTGAGATTGCAATGCAAACTCTCTGTTTCCCTTTCGTAACGTTTCAGTCCAACCGAGATGAGCGAATCGGTCCCACTGAGTTTGCCTGACCAACTCTCTGTTTGTCTATTACCAAAATCGGTCTCGCCGAGTTTGTGTAATCGGTCTCACCGAGATTACGTTATGCCCTAACCCTAACGAAATCGGTCTCACCGAGTTGACGTGTCGGTCCCACCAAAATGCCTAACAGTCACATTATGAACTAATCCGGTCTGACCGAGTTTCACGATTCGGTCCCATCGAGTTTGGTAAATTGTGTGTAACGGTTAGATCTTGTGTGGAGGCTATATATACCCCTCCACCCACTCTTCATTCGTGGAGAGAGCCATCAGAACATGCCTACACTTCCAACATACATTTTCTGAGAGAGAACCATCTACACTTGTGTTCAGGTCAAGATATTCCATTCCAACCACATAAATCTTGATCTCTAGCCTTCCCCAAGTTGCTTTCCACTCAAATCATCTTTCCACCAAATCCAATCCTATGAGAGAGAGTTGAGTGTTGGGGAGACTATCATTTGAAGCACAAGATCAAGGAGTTCATCATCAACACACCATTTGTTACCTCTTGGAGAGTGGCGTCTCCTAGATTGGCTAGGTGTCACTTGGGAGCCTCCGTCAAAATTGTGGAGTTGAACCAATGAGTTTGTAAGGGCAAGGAGATCGCCTACTTCGTGAAGATCTACCCTAGTGAGGCAAGTCCTTCGTGGGTGATGGCCATGGTGGGATAGACAAGGTTGCTTCTTCGTGGACCCTTCGTGGGTGGAGCCCTCTGTGGACTCGCGCAACCGTTACCCTTCGTGGGTTGAAGTCTCCATCAACATGGATGTACGATAGCACCACCTATCGGAACCACGGATAAAAAAATCTCTGTGTCAACATTGCGTTTCCTCCCTTAAACTCCTCCTTTACCTTCATATGCAATTGTTTTACTTTCCGCTGCTACACTCTTAGAATTGCATGTGTAGGTTGATTGCTTGACTTGTGCTAAGTTGCTAAAATCTGCCAAGAACTAAAATTGGGAAAAGGCTAGATTTTTATTTGGTCAAGTAGTCTAATCACCCCCCCTCTAGACATACTTTCGATCCTATAAGTGGTATCAGAGCTTTGGTCTCCATTTGCTTTGATTTCCATAGCTTTTGGTGGTCATAGCCTTGGTTTCACAACCTAGGAGAGTATGACGTCTAGCGAGGGAAATTATCATCGTAGAGGTCCTTACTTTGATGGTACACATTTTTCTAGTTGGAAGGATAAGATGAAAATGCATATTCTTGGACATAACCCGGCCGTTTGGGCTATTGTGTGTATTGGCTTGCAAGGTGAATTATTTCATGGGAGAGAACCAAACCGTGAAGCTACCGCGGAAGAGTTGAAGATGCTGCAATACAATGCTCAAGCTTGTGATATTCTCTTCAACGGATTGTGCCCCAAAGAATTCAACAAAATTAGCCGTCTTGAGAATGCAAAGGAAATTTGGGATACTTTGATTGATATGCATGAAGGTACCGACTCCGTCAAGGAATCCAAATTGGATGTGCTTCAAAGTCAACTTGACAAGTTCAAAATGAAGGATGGTGAAGGCGTCGCTGAAATGTACTTTAGGCTTGCTCTCATCACAAATGAGATTGCCGGCTTAGGAAGTGAAGAGATGACCGATAAATTCATCATCAAGAAGATCCTAAGATCCTTTGATGGAAAATATGATACTGTATGCACATTGATCCAAATGATGCCCAATTACAAAGATCTCAAGCCAACGAAAGTCATTGGAAGAATTGTTGCTCATGAGATGTCACTCAAGGATAAGGAAGAGCTCCACAACAAGTCAAGTGGTGCTTACAAAGCCTCATGTGAAGCTCCCACATCATCAAGTGATAAACAAACCTTCAATGAAGAATTGAGCCTAATGGTGAAGAACTTCAACAAGTTCTACAAAAGTAGAAGCAAGGAAAGAAGTTCCAAGTCAAAGTCCTACAATGACAAAAGATCTTCTAGTCATGAGCGTAATTGCTACAATTGTGGAAGACCCGGACACTATTCCAATGAGTGTATGGCTCCCTACAAAAGAAGAGAAGATTCTACCAAGAGAAGAAGTAGGAGAGAAGAATCACCATCAAGAGAGAGGAGGAGTAGAGATGATCGTTATGAACAAAGACCCTCTCGGAGAAGCAAGGATTCGAAAAGGAAGGATAAGTCATGAAGGAGCTACATAAAAAGAAGACATCAAGCTCATGTTGGTGAATGGGTATCCGACTCCGACTCCGACAATCACTCCGAAAGAAGTTATCACTCCGACTCGGAATATACTCAAGATGAAGGTGTTGCCGGACTAGCACTTGTGACAGCCAACTCCTACGACATATTTGACTCACCAAATGAAGGAATTGGGAGATGCTCCATGGCTAAAGGTCCAAAGGTAACACACCCCGAGTATGTTGATTTCAATAGTGATGAAGATGATTTGCTAGGAGATGATTGTCACGCCCAAGATGCGACCCTATCCTAAAGGAACTTGAAGGTCCCACCAAGGATAGAAGCGCATCTTGAAGACGCTTTTGCAAGGTGTATATCATTACATCAACATTACATAATAGTGGGGATACATACAATGTCACATGAATACAACAATACAACATACAACAACAACATCCGACTACGGATGAATCATAAACAGAAACTCAAACGACATCCACCCTGCTAGCCCAGGCTGCCGACCTGGAACCTATCCCCTGATCGAAGAAGCAGAAGAAGAACTCCAAAACAGTAACACCGCTCTCGCGTCAAGACCATCGCATAACCTGTACCTGCAACTGTTGGTGTAGTAAACTATGAGCCACGAGGACTCAGCAATCCCATTACCATGGGTATCAAGACTAGCAAAGCTAAATGGGAAAGGAAGGGGTAAAGTGGTGAGGTTGCAGCAACGACTTAGCATATATGGTGGCTAACATACGCAAATGAGAGCAAGAAGAGAAACAAAGGAACGGTCGTCAACTAGTAATGATCAAGAAGTGATCCTGAACTCCTACTTACGTCAGACATAACCCAGAAACCGTGTTCTCCTCTCGATCAACCCCGAAAAGAGACACTCACGGTTACACACACGGTTGGTGTATTTTAGAAGAGTTTACTTCAAGTTTACTACAACCGGATATTAACAAATTCCCATCTGCCACATAACCGCGGGCACGGCTCTCGAAAGTTTAAACCCTGCAGGGGTGTCCCAACTTAGCCCATGATAAGCTCTCGTGATCAACGAAGGATATTCCTTCTCCCCGGGAAGACCCGACCAGTCTCGGAATCCCGGCTACAAGACATTTCGACAGTAATAAAACAAGACCAGCAAAGCCGCCCGATGCACCGACAATCCCGATAGGAGCTGCACATATCTCGTTCTCAGGGCAACACCGGATAAGCAAAGCGTACAGGTACCAACGTAACCCAAGTTGCCAAGGGATGGTCCCGCACGGTGCTCTAGTTTGGACCAACACTTAGACAAGCATTGGCCCGGGGGGCTAAATAAAGATGACCCTTGGGTTAAGTACTCCCAAGGGAAAATAGGTGGTGGTGAGGCAAATGGTAAAACCAAGGCTGGGCCTTGCTGGAGGAGTCTTATTCAAAGCGAACTGTCAAGGGGGTCCCATAAATCACCCGACCGCGTTAGGGACACAAAATCCGGGAACATAATACCGATATGACGGAAACTAGGGCGGCAAGAGTGGAACAAAACACCAGGCATAAGGCCGAGCCTTCCACCCTTTACCAAGTATATAGATGCATTAATAAATATAAGAGATATTGTGATATCCCAACATAGTCCTGTTCACCATGGAGCAATCTTCAACTTCACCTGCAACTAGCAACGCTATAAGAGGACACGAGTTTCGAAAGTTCAAACCATGCAGGGGTGTCCCAACTTAGCCCATGATAAGCTCTCGCGATCAACGAAGGATATTCCTTCTCCCCGGGAAGACCCGACCAGTCTCGGAATCCCGGCTACAAGACATTTCGACAGTAATAAAACAAGACCAGCCAGACCGCCCGATGCGCCGACAATCCCGATAGGAGCTGCACATATCTCGTTCTCAGGGCAACACCGGATGAGCACACCGTACAACTAAAACCAGCCCTCGAGTTTCCCTAAGGTGGCGCTGCAAAGGACTCTAGTTCGGACCAACACTTAGACAAGCATTGGCCCCGGGGGGGGGGGGCTGAATAAAGATGACCCTCGGGTTAGCTACTCCCAAGGGAAAGGTATAGGGGTGAGGCAAATGGTAAAACCAAGGCTGGGCCTTGCTGGAGGAGTCTTATTCAAAGCGAACTGCCAAGGGGGTCCCATAAATCACCCAACCGCGTTAGGGACGCAAAATCCAGGAACATAATATCGGTATGACGGAAACTAGGGTGGCAAGAGTGGGACAAAGCACCAGGCATAAGGCCGAGCCTTCCACCCTTTACCAAGTATATAGATGCATTAATAAATATAAGAGATATTGTGATATCCCAACATAGTCCTGTTCACCATGGAGCAATCTTCAACTTCACCTGCAACTAGCAACGCTATAAGAGGACACGAGTTTCGAAAGTTCAAACCATGCAGGGGTGTCCCAACTTAGCCCATGATAAGCTCTCGCGATCAACGAAGGATATTCCTTCTCCCCGGGAAGACCCGACCAGTCTCGGAATCCCGGCTACAAGACATTTCGACAGTAATAAAACAAGACCAGCCAGACCGCCCGATGCGCCGACAATCCCGATAGGAGCTGCACATATCTCGTTCTCAGGGCAACACCGGATGAGCACACCGTACAACTAAAACCAGCCCTCGAGTTTCCCTAAGGTGGCGCTGCAAAGGACTCTAGTTCGGACCAACACTTAGACAAGCATTGGCCCCGGGGGGGGGGGGCTGAATAAAGATGACCCTCGGGTTAGCTACTCCCAAGGGAAAGGTATAGGTGGTAGGCAAATGGTAAAACCAATGTTGGGCCTTGCTTGAGGAGTTTTATTCAAAGCGAACTGCCAAGGGGGTCCCATAAATCACCCAACCGCGTTAGGGACGCAAAATCCAGGAACATAATATCGGTATGACGGAAACTAGGGTGGCAAGAGTGGAACAAAACACCAGGCATAAGGCCGAGCCTTCCACCCTTTACCAAGTGTATAGATGCATTAATAATATAAGAGATATTGTGATATCCCAACGTAAACATAATCCAACATGGAGCAATCTTCATCTTCACCTGCAACTAGCAACGCTATAAGAGGGGCTGAGCAAAAGCGGTAACATAGCGAGACAACGGTTTGCATATGAAAGGTGTCAAAGGTTAGAGGTTCATGGCAATATGGGAGGCTTGATAAACATGTGATAGGTAGCGCAACAAAGCGATAGAAAGAAGCAACTAGCATAGCAATGATAGTAGTGAGATCCAGGGTAGCGGTCATCTTGCCTGAAATCCCGCTAGGAAGAAGAACGAGTCCATGAAGAAGATGAAGCCATGAAGACGAACCAAGCGTAGACGAACGAATCCTCACGATCGCAACGAAACGGGAACTATCGAGAGAAGCACACAACATAGTAAACACACCACACATATACAAGACATGATGCACAACAAGCATGATGCATGACAAAGCTACATGAAGCTACTCATGGAAAGAGATGATGCATACAAGAGCAACACATCAAAGCAAGTTTAAATGAGGTCGGAAACAACATAGAACAATTCCGGTAAGTCCTCATATGCAAATTTAGAAATTGTTCCAGATCTGAATAAACCTTAAGTTCAAGTTGTTAAACAGCAAGTTAAGATGCACCAAGATGATCTACACGAAATTCTAGTCAAGTTACATATAAAGTTCATTTAATTCGGAGCTACGGCCTAAAAGATATGAGCAAAACAAGTTGAACATGGCATTGATGC
>LR880972.1:301353368-301369296 GCA_904067115.1 Aegilops sharonensis
GCTACATGAAGCTACTCATGGAAAGAGATGATGCATACAAGAGCAACACATCAAAGCAAGTTTAAATGAGGTCGGAAACAACATAGAACAATTCCGGTAAGTCCTCATATGCAAATTTAGAAATTGTTCCAGATCTGAATAAACCTTAAGTTCAAGTTGTTAAACAGCAAGTTAAGATGCACCAAGATGATCTACACGAAATTCTAGTCAAGTTACATATAAAGTTCATTTAATTCGGAGCTACGGCCTAGAAGATATGAGCAAAACAAGTTAAACATGACATTGATGCTAAATGCATCCAAACATCAAGCAAACACCTCAAAACAAGGATGCAACATGATAATATGAAACTACGTGCAAAATCAAGCAAGTTTCATATAGAGCACACTCAAAACGGAGCAACGGTTCAACACACTCTACGACATAACAACAATCTATCCAAAACAGCAACTAGGCATATTGCAAGCATCAAAACACTATGCTACATCATCTCAACGGGAAAACAAAAGGCATGGGCATGAAGTACAGGTAAAGCATGACAAAACATGAACACTGAGCTATCTCCAGAAATCACTAGAACATGCTCAAAAGGACATGGCAAGATTGCAAATAATAACAGTTTCAGGCTTAGCAGAAATAACATCAGATTGCAATGTTTAGAGCTATCAAACAACATGCTACAGGAACTTATCATGGCAAACAAAGGCATGGCATGAATCTAATAATTGCATATAACAAAAGTCCTTTACTGACCATGAGACAAAAAGGATGAAAAAAAAAGATCGCACACATGTAAACATAGCAAGTTATAATACAGATTCATACATGTCAGGAACAACGATAAGTAGACATGTTGGTGAGCTTGAACCACTCACCACGGAGCAATACATGGCATGGAAAGGAAACCAATAGCAAGAAGACATGTTTGTGAAGCAAAGAATGTCAAGAGCAAGTTCATAGGGTGCATGGATCACTAGGAAAACACATGGCAAAACTGAACTTAATGTTAACAGGCTGACAACAACATTATTTAGCAACTTTGAGAGCAAGATAACAACAAGATACAGCAGGTTATAAATGCAACCAGGGGCATGGATGGATAGAGCATGACATGTATAACAAAACATCCTTAGTGAACATCTCCATATTATGCATAGAATGACTTGTAGAAACAGGTTAACATAGCATCATGATATAGCAGATTCAGACATGCAAAACAGCAACAGCAAGAACCCTACTTAACAAGCTTGATGCACTCAGTACAAGACTCACAAAAATACATGGATGACACCCCTGTAAATATGGCATGACATAGTTCAAAACTCATGTAGACATCAAGCTCATAAGATGCACATACAAAATGCAACGAAAATGACAAATCACCAAGTTATAAAAGTTTCAGCAGATTAACATCACATAGCACTCTTTCAACAATGATTCAGGCATCAAGATGGACTCAAACAAGCATGTCACAATGGAATGAAATGAAGAGCATCTCATAGCGAACATTTTGATATATTAGAAGCATGAAACGGAGCAGTATGCAACAAGTTATGATGCGATGAACAGGGCAACATTATGCAAAAAAAAAATACGGGGACTTAGTGGAAATTTCAACCTCCGAAACTGGACGCGGTCGTGCGGGACGGAGAGATCCGGATCGGGCGCGGATGTTTGGATGGGCTCCTGGTGGATCTCGTCCCAATCCGGGGCGACGGGTCCGGCGGCTCCGACGAGAGCTCCGGCGAGGGCGACGGCCGGAGTTGGAGGCGAGGGCAACGAGGGGCGGCGACCGGAGCGGACGAGGGGCGCTGCTCCGGCGAGCGGCGCGGGGTGCGCGGCTGCGGACGCCGAGGCGGCGGCGCGGGCCGTGGCCGGGCGGCTGCGGGCGGCGGAGAGGCGGCGCGACGCGGGCGGGCCGGTGGCGCGGGGTCGGTGAGGAGGCCAAGGCGACGAGGCGCGGCGGCGCTGGATCGGGAGCCGGCGGGGTCGGGCGCCAATGGGCGCGGGGGCACGACGCGGCCCGGTTCGGCCCGGGGGCGGGCCGCGGATGGGCCTCACGGGCCTGGCGTGGTGGAGGTGGGAGCCTGGTGGCGGGGAGGCGACGTGGCAGCCCCTCGATGGCTGCAAGGCGGCGGCGCGGTGGCGGCTACCCGCTCGGGCGGCGCCAAGTGGCGGCGGTGGAGCGTCTGCACACGGATTCCAAGGAGGGAGGTGGGAGGCTAGAGGTAGGGGAAGCTAGGCTTCCAAATCTGGCAAGAGGAGGTGTTTAAATAGGAAAGGGGCACTAGGGTTAGGGGATTAGCTCCGTTTCGGAGCCGTTCGATCTCGATCGGACGGTCCGGAGCGGAGGGGGTTAGGTAGGTGGGCTAGTGGGCTGTGTAGAGGGCCTCAGGCTGAGAAGAGAGGGGAAGAAGTGCGGCCCGCATGGTTTTCGAAGACCGAAAACATCCGACGAATGTACCCGCAACGGTACCGCTACATGTTTAACGGTTGGGCTATCAAACGAGCTCCGAATGCGACGAAACTTGACAGGCGCTCTGTCTACACTATGATAAGACCGCATGCCAAGTTTCAACCCATTCCGAGAACATTTTTATGCCACTTATAAAATAATATTTCGGAGGTGCCGCGGGCGCGTGCGAGTGTGTCCGGACTCGGAACGGACAACGGAGAGTACCGGCGGAACCCGAAACGGATGCAAGTTTTGAAAACCATGCACATGAAATGCAAATGATGACATGGCAAAATGCAACACGCAAGCAAATGACATGGCAACAACGACGAAAGCTGGAAGACACCTGGCGCATCGAATCCGGGGCGTTACAGTGATGATTTACTTGTTGACAACTCTAGTTATGAAAACTATGATGAATTTGCTACTAATCATGCTAATCAAGATAAAACGAATGATGATGATAAGAAGGAGATTGAGCGTCTAACTAAAGAACTAAACACTCTTAAGTTAGCTCATGAAACTACCTTGGAAGATCATCGAGAACTTTTAAAGACTCATGAAAAGCTACACTTTGAAAAGCTCAACCTTGAGCAAGAGCATGAGTTTTTAAAGGCAATCAATGATGATCTTCGCAAGAAAAGTTCTTCTTACATTGCTAAGCATTTACTCTTGTCTACTTACATGCCACAAGTTAAATCTAACAACAAGAACAAGAAAGATTCTTCATCTAGTAGTAACAACAATCATGCTAAATCCAATGTTGTTGCTTCTAGTAGTTCTCTTGATTCCACTAATGACTCTCTTAGCCAAGTTACACTTGAGCAAGAAAATAGCTTATTGAAGGGAATTATAGAGAAAGGTGTTTACAAGAGCCTCGCCGGAAGTAAGCAATTTGAGGAAATTGTACGCAAGCCAGGAAGGCACCGGAAGAATCAAGGTGTTGGTTTTGAACGAAAGTTCAATGCCAATGGAGTTGAGTGGGAAGAAGATCAATACCCCAAGACGAAGTTTGTTCCTCAACAAGAGAAGTATGATCCTACTTCTTTCCAAGGAACACAAGCTCAAGATGATCTTCCACCACAAGACCACAAGCAAAAAGGCAAGGACAAGCTTCAAGAGGAGATTGATGCATTTGAAGAAGCACCTAAGGCCTTGGTCAAGTGGGTTCCCAAGACTACATCAAGTTCTACTTCATCAAGTACGACTACAACTCCAAGGATTCCCATCAAGATGGTGTGGATCCCGAAGAAGAAGAACCAGAGAGTTCTTGAGGGTGACTCCGCCAACATACTTCACTCTTATCACTTTGGCGAGGACAAGTGCAAACAACTTCCATATCGTGCACTAGTTCAAGGAGTCACAAACCCTCTTGTTGGTAAGACAAGGGACAAGGTAACCTAATGCTTTCATGGACAACATCTTGTGTATACATCACTCTATGTCTATGGATATCCTTGTTTGTTCCTTGTGGGACTAACCCGTGTAGGTATTGAAAGTGCAACTCACTCCAATGGATTGCTCCGAATGATCTACATCAACATTGAGCATCCACATCTTCAACACCTACATGAAGTCATCATCGACAAAACCAGAGGTTAGTTCATCCCTCTTAGGGGGGATATCACATCTAGGGGGAGCTTTACTCTAAGAATTGAGCTAAAGCAACTCTAATGGTGTGAGCACAACAATGCTTTATGTAAAAGTGGTAACCCCACTTGTGCTTAAATGATGAGTATGACCTATGATCAAATGTTCTCATTTGACTCCTAAGTCAATATACTCATATATAGATGACCTCGTCATCGCCAATTGCTTGATAGATGCTAGAGTGTTTGTGCATGCTTTGTCACATACTTCATTTGCCATTTTAATTGTGTGAGCATGTTGAATGCATACTTTCTCGCATTCGAGGACATCCATTCGTTGCTTTGATTGTTTGGCTTTTTCTCTTTTGCCAAATGGATGGACAATAATGCCTAAGGACTCCCTCTAGCTATCTATACTTTCCTCGTCTCAAACTCTATTCATGCTACATCACAAAGCTTGATCAAGTCAGATTCGAACCACTCTGTGTGAGGAGCACTCGGAGTCCCCAATTCGTCATAGACTTAAAATTCCAAAACCTCTTTGTGCATTTTGGTATGACCGATTCATCCTTTTCGGTCCTACCGAGATCACTTAGTTGATCTAGGGTTTTCAATCTCGGTGCAACCGATTAGAACCTTTCGGTCACGCTGAGTTGTAGTAACTGCCTGCAGTTTTGCATCTCGGTTCCACCGAGTTGTTCCACTCGGTCACACCGACAAGGTCAGGTTATATATACTGACGGGTCAAATTTTGGAAAATTTTCCGAAACCCTTCACCCACGCGTAACTTGCTCTGCCTATTTGGGTCTCCGGATCATCTTCTCGCCGCCAGCGACCTCCCGCCGCTGGTCTCCGCCGCTGTCAACGGCAATCTGATCCGCCGTTGCCGCCGTAACGAACACTCGCCGCTCTAGGGTAAGTGTTCGACCCCTTGTGCTGTCCTTTTCACTCAGATTCCTAGCACAAGGACAATCCATGTTTCTTGCCACGATTGAGATTGATCCATCCAGCTAAAACTTCCTTAGGTCTAGATTGATTCGAAAATTTTAGGGTTAGCTCTACGCAGAACTCATCCCAGACCGACCGAACTGTAGAAATCGGTCCCACCAATTTGGCCTTGGCCATTGCACATGTGCTTTTCGGTCTGGCCGAAACGTGCAAATCGGTGTGACCGAGTTCAAGATTTTGTGAAACCCTAGCAATCTCGGTGCCACTGAACGGTGACTCGGCCCTACCGAGTTCACTAGTTTAGGTTCCAGGTGTTGCTCCGGTATCACTGAGTTTGTCAATTCGGTAGCTCGGAGACCACTTCTGCCGAGAACTAAAACTAAGCTTTTTGACTCAACTGTTTTGCAAAACCTATGTACTTTGTGATGCTCATCTACTCTACCTCATCTACAACCTATTCACAGGGTCTGCTGACAATTTACCTAAAGATGTCTGATCAAAGTGATAGTCAGAACAAGTCTGAAGAGCAGGTTCAGATGAGTGAGGGCACTAGTCCCTCCAGCAGCTATGATGAGGGCAACAGGAGCACACCTAGTAACTTGCCAAAGGCAGCTACCAGGACAAGGAAGAAGAAAACCTCAGATTCTGAAGATGAAGATTATGTGGCTGTTGAGGGTGAGGCCACTTCAAGAAAGAAGGTACTGAAGAAGGAGTATAGCACTGCTGCTACAACAAAGCCTGGAATGAAAACAAAGGCTCCAGCAAGAAGAGTTCCAATGTAAAAAGCCAGAGCCTCAACTGCTGAAGCTTCCAAGCCAAAGAAAGTTGCCACAGGTAAAACTATGAAGTTCACCATTGAATCAGATGATGGTGAAACAGCAGGTGATGGTAAAAAGAAGAAGAGGGCAAGAACCACTACTGCCAAAGTTCTTGGCAAGCCATCAATGGTGAGAGATTCTGAAGAAGAAGAAGAACAAGAGGATGCTGCACCAGCACCCAAAGCTCAGAAGCTCATGGGAGATGCAATCAGATCAGGGGCTGCTCCATCTAAGCCCAAAGCTGCTCCCAAGGCTGCTGCTCCAGCTCAGAAGCCTAAACCCAAGAGGAACACCAGATGTATTCCTGGTGAGGAGAAGAACAAGGCCCCAGTGCGTGAAGCTGCCGAAGAAGAGGAAGATGACTCATTTGTTTTAAGAAAGCTGAAGCCCAAGATCCCTGACCACAATGATGCACATCCTGTTGCAGAAAACATGAAAATCAGGAAGGATTCAAGATTGAGATTATGGAGACAGTCTGATCCATATGCTGTCAGGAGGAGAACTGCCATTGACTACATGTTTCACACTAAGGAACAACAAGACTTTTATGAGACAATTTTGCTTGACAAGAAGCCCATAGTGTGTGACATGAGATGGATTGACTGGGAGTACATCTAGGAGAATGAAGATCACTATCTAGGTGTATATGACAACTTCAAAGCATGTGGAGTTGATACATTTGTTGCCCAGAAGCTCACCAAGTGGAATAATGAACTGATCATGCAGTTTTACTCCACTGTCCACTTCTACCCAGATGGAAAGATCATTTGGATGTCTGAAGGTACAAGGTACCAATCTACTATTGAAGAATGGTCTCAGTTGATCAATGCTCTAGAAGAAAGTGAGGATGACTTGGATGTTTATGCTAAGAAGAAGAAAGACCATAACACTATGGCACACATGTACAGAGGGATCCCATATGATGCTTTGGAGACTCATAAGTTTGGATCTGTCCACTTTTTGTTGTTTGGTCTGCCTACCATCAACTGGATTCTAAGGCACACATTGCTACCCAAGTCAGGTGATCACAAGATGATCAGAGGACATGCTATAAATTTGCTACATTTGTTTGACGTGCCTCAAAATTTCAAAGTCATGAGTCCGATTGTGGAGACAATCAAGAGGACATCAGCTGATCAGAAGAGAAGTTGTGGGTATGCCCCACAAATTCAGGAGCTCATCAACTCCAAGATGGGCACATGCAAATATCTATTGGATAAGGAGCACCTGCCCATCTACCCTGAATTTGAAGACAACACTGTTGTCATGACTGAGAATGAACCATCATCAGCTCAAGCACATGAGAAGAGAGAGAAGGCAAGGGCAGAGAAAGCTGCAAAGATGCCAACTGCTGAAGAGGCATCTCAAGTATTCTTGAAGAGCAAGCAAGACCAGCTTGCATATCTGATCCAATCTACTTTGAGGATTGAGAAGGGCTTGGCCACCCTGATTCAAAACTAGGAGAGTTTGGAGAGGATCATTGAGCAGAAATTCTATGATCTTGATGTCAAGGTAACTGAGATCCAAACTGCAGTTGAGCAGCTACAGGAGGAAGCAGAGGAGAAGAAGGGCAAGTCTACTACATATGCTTTTGCTAGAGTGCCCAGAGGACAGAGATCAGCTGCAGTGCCAGTCACCGATACTCGAGCTACAACATCAGCACCAGCAGCTACAGCTCCAGTGCCACCTCCAGCAGCCACTCCAGCAGCTCCAGCTACATCAACAAATGCCTTTGTTCTTGGAGTTCTCTCTACACCACCTCCCGAAGACCGAGCCTGAGAGTCGTTTAACACTATGCATTTTTGAACTTTTTGGTAACTTGTTGCCAAAGGGGGAGAAAAATGTATAGATCATAGGCTTCGAGAGAGAGAGAGTGTTGCTTTTACCTCTCTTGCTATTTTAGTTGAACTTCTTGATTGTGTGCTTGTGTGAGATACTTTATGTTCTTGTGAGATACTTGTTTGATCATGTGTTTGATCATATGCTACCCTTAATCCTTGTTGGATGATATTATCTCTTATATCCTTATATGATCATTCACTTGCTTGGTGATGAGTGCATGCTTTTAACTCCTATCATTTTGAGCGCTCCACCAAGATGTATGTGACATGGAAGAGTAACCCGTGATCCTAATCGATTGTGCATTTGCACCAAGATGTTTTTCAATCTTATTATCATTTGTCGAAGCTTTGATCTATATGTTGTCATCAATTACCAAAAAGGGGGAGATTCAAAGTGCAACTATCCCTGGGTGGTTTTGGTAATTCCTAACAACATATAGCTCATTGAGCTAATCCATTTCAAGATAAACATTTCAGGAAAGCTCAATGATTGGCATGGCATGGATGAGAAAAGTGGACCCCTCAAAATGCTAAGGACAAAGGATTGGCTCAAGCTCAAAGCTCAGGACTCTACATTTTTCATTTTAAGTGATCCAAGATCACATTGAGTCCATAGGAAAATCCAATACTATCAAGAGGGGGTGAGGTGTTGCTTAATGAATTTCTTGCTCAATATGCTTAGTGATATGCTCCAAAAACCCTCAACTACTTTCTCACATCCACATATGTCCCAAACCAAAAGTCAAACTCGGCCACACAGAAACCTTCTATCCAGCACCACCGAGTTTAGTTGACATAGCCATTGCGAGAAACCCTAGTCTTTTCGGTCTCACCGATAGGGATCTCGGTCTCACCGAGATGGGATTGTAATATCTCTGTTTCCCTTTGTAACGTTTCGGTCAAACCAAGATGGGCGAATCGGTCCCAACGAGATTGCAATGCAAACTCTCTGTTTCCCTTTTGTAACGTTTCGGTCCAACCGAGATGAGCAAATTGGTCCCACCGAGTTTGCCTGACCAACTCTCTGTTTGTCTATTACCAAAATCAGTCTCACCGAGTTTGTGTAATCGGTCTCACCGAGATTACGTTATTCCCTAACCCTAACAAAATCGGTCTCACCGAGTTGACATGTTGGTCCCACCGAAATGCCTAACGGTCACATTATGAACTAAACCGGTCTGACCGAGTTTCACGATTCGGTCCCACCAAGTTTGGTAAATTGTGTGTAACGGTTAGATTTTGTGTGGAGGCTATATATACCCCTCCACCCACTCTTCATTCATGGAGAGAGCCATCAGAACATGCCTACACTTCCAACATACATTTTCTGAGTGAGAACCACCTACACTTGTGTTGAGGTCAAGATATTCTATTCCAACCACATAAATCTTGATCTCTAGCCTTCCCCAAGTTGCTTTCCACTCAAATCATCTTTCCACCAAATCCAATCCTATGAGAGAGAGTTGAGTGTTGGGGAGACTATCATTTGAAGCACAAGAGCAAGGAGTTCATCATCGACACACCATTTGTTACCTCTTGGAGAGTGGTGTCTCCTAGATTGGCTAGGTGTCACTTGGGAGCCTCTGTCAAGATTGTGGAGTTGAACCAAGGAGTTTGTAAGGGCAAGGAGATCGCCTACTTCGTGAAGATCTACCCTAGTGAGGCAAGTCCTTCGTGGGCGACGGCCATGGTGGGATAGATATGGTTGCTTATTTATGGACCCTTCATGGGTGGAGCCCTCCGTGGACTCGCGCAACCGTTACACTTCGTGGGTTGAAGTCTTTATCAACGTGGATGTACGATAGAACCACCTATCGGAACCATGGATAAAAAATCTCGGTGTCAACATTGCATTTGCTCCCTCAAACTCCTCCCTTTACCTTCATATGCAATTGTTTTACTTTCCGTTGCTACACTCTTAGAATTGCATGTGTAGGTTGATTGCTTGACTTGTGCTAAGTTGCTAAAATCTGCCAAGAACTAAAATTGGAAAAAGGCTAGATTTTTATTTGGTCAAGTAGTCTAATCACCCCCCCTCTAGACATAGTTTCAATCCTACAGAAACGAATGCGGCAAGATATGATATGGTGTTGGGGGGAAAGTGATGGATCCGAGTGCCAAAGAAATCCGAAAATCCGCGGAAGAATGGATGAGGAGGCAGGGAGAAACCTCTTTCCACATGGGTTGTGAGGAGGACCCGCTCGCCGTCGCGTGGCCGGCGCGGGCTCGGACTCCCCCTACGACAGCCTCCAAGATCCCTCCGCAATCAGCCCTGTCAGTGACGAGCATCTCCAGATCCTCCTCTGAGACCGTCGAGGGTATCGAATCCCCTTGGATCCAACCCGGCGATAGAGCGGATCCAGAGGTCGACCCCTTCGCCGGCTTCTTGCCTTTGGTTGTCTTCTTCGCGCGCTCCAGAGCCCTTGTCTTGTCCTTTTCCATTGCCGCAGTGGTCGACGGATTCGAGCGAGACGGTGCCGTGCTAGAGGAAGCGAAGTGGAGAGGCGAAGGAGAAATGGGTTAATAATGGACACTGTAGCACGCATCGGTGCGTCGCCTTATATACTCCCACGTCTGAGTGACTGACTCATGGGCCCGCGCAATCTCGGCGCATCCCGCAACTGGGGCCCGCTCGATATGTGGCGAAAAAGGTGGCACGAGGATCGAGGAGTCCCTCTCCACTTGCCTCGCTTACCGCGCCACCCCCGACCCTGCGATTCTCCAAATTTCGAATCCCGTGAAATCTGGGTGCAGCGAATCAGTCGATCGCGCCAAAGATACCCAAATCCAATCTTCTTAGTACCATGTTACATATTTCACTTGGAAATTCTACAAGCCAGAATAGATCAAGGCGATTGACGAAGGATTAAACTGCTAACATACTTTCAAGCTCCCAAGAAAGTGTCTCCGAGACATTGAGTTGGGTTGAAATCGACATCAATACTTCTTCACTCGGTCCTCGATCCATTCAGGGGCTAAAGACGATGACATGCACCTAGGGTAGGGTCTTAGGCCTGACCTATATGCCCTTCCCAAGGACACCACACAAGAGGCCAAGGCCTACGAAGACAGAAAGAAGATACCGACTGGAATCATCACAGAGTGCAACTCACTCGACAGAAGATCCACTCGGACACCCCAATTCCACTCAACCGTCATCATTCACTCGGAATACGAGAATCCACTCGAAGGACAGAAGACCTAAGGTCACGTGTAGATAGCAACGATTGGTCATTCACCCAGCAACCATAAAGGTCATTAAACGCGGGCGTTACCAGTAATGTACTTGACTTTACTCCCTCATTGAACCCTTGCATAACTGATGACTCCGAGGGGTCGGCGCTCTCTATATAAGCCACCCTCCCCTATGGCACAAGGGTTCGCACCCCGTGTAACTCAACACTCCAATCAACAAGCCTCCGCGGCACCGAGATGTAGGGCTGTTACCTCCTCCGCGAGGGGCCTGAACTCGTAAAACCAAGTGTACAACTTTGTTGTAGCTAGGACTATGCCCTCTCCTATGTGCCCCCTATCTCTACTATCAAATCTGTTCCCACGACGGTGCCTGTCGGTGTCAAAACCGACGGATCTCGGGTAGGGGGTCCCGAACTGTGAGTCTAGGCGGATGGTAACAGGAGACAATGGACACGATGTTTTTACCCAGGTTCGGGCCCTCTCGATGGAGGTAAAACCCTACTCCTGCTTGATTAATATTGATGATATGGGTAGTACAAGAGTGGATCTACCACGAGATCAGAGAGGCTAAACCCTAGAAGCTAGCCTATGGTATGATTGTTGTCCGTCCTACGGACTAAAACCCTCCGGTTTATATAGACACCGGATAGGGTTAGGGTTACACAGAGTCGGTTACAACGGTAGGAGATCTACATATCTGTATCGCCAAGCTTGCCTTCCACGCCAAGGAAAGTCCCATCCAGACACGGGATGAAGTCTTCAATCTTGTATCTTCATAGTCCAGGAGTCCGGCCAACGGTGATAGTTCGGCTATCCGGACACCCCCTAATCCAGGACTCCCTCAGTAGCCCCTGAACCAGGCTTCAATGACGACGAGTCCGGTGCGCATATTGTCTTCGGCATTGCAAGGCGGGTTCCTCCTCCGAATACTTCATAGAAGATTTTGAACACAAGGATTGTCTCCGGCTCTGCAAAACAAGTATTCCGCGGCGTGACATCACACCACGGCCAGGCCTTTATACGAATCGTTTTTACTGTTCCACCTCAGCGCATTTAGCGAGGCGGTTTCCTTGGCACGTCTTATCAGAGCGGAGATCGTGCCCCCTTATTCCGGGATTCCCATCAATACGGACGTGGGTAACCCAACTGCGCCATTGATTACGACGCTTGGGAGATAAGCGAGTTTTACCAGGCTGGCGGGGGACGCATAGCTTCGTCCGTCCATATAAGGGGATAAGGATCCACCTTTTAACCTACGCCTTCTTCCTCCTTTGCTCATCCATTTCCGCGCACTCGAGCTCCAGCGCCCAAGTCCGCACATCCCACCTCAACCTTCTCCAACCATGTCCGGAGCGGGAGGCAAGTGGATGGCCTACTCCGTCACGGAGGGGCACATCAAAAAGCTGCGGAAAGCCGGATACTTGTCCGGCGACATCGCGTGTCGGCTCCCCAACAAGGGGCAGCTCATTCCTACCCCCAGGCCCCATGAGAGGGTGGTGTTCCTCACCCACTTCCTCCGCGGACTAGGTTTTCCACTTCACCCATTTGTCCGGGGGCTCATGTTCTACTACGTCCTGGATTTCCACGATCTGGCCCCGAATTTCATCCTCAACATCTCGGCGTTCATCGTCGTGTGCGAGGCCTTTCTCTGCATCCAGCCCCACTTTGGCTTATGGCTGAAGACCTTCAATGTCAAGCCGAAGGTAGTGGGCGGCCGCCAAGCGGAGTGCAGAGGTGCCATGGTTGGCAAGATGGCCAAAGCCCTATGGCTCGAGGGCTCCTTCGTGGAGACCGTGAAGGGGTGGCAATCGGGGTGGTTCTACATCACCGAGCCGCGCGACTCTCAATGGGCGGCGGCCCCCGAATTCTGATCTAGCTTCCCCACACGGCTCACATCATGGAAAGAGACGGGCCTGATGTGGGGTGATTCGGAAGAGCTGTCCGGACTCCAAACCTGTGTCCGAAATCTGGTGGACAAGAATATCAAGCTTGTCAACGTAATCCAGGTGATGCTCATCCGCCGGATTCTCCCATGCCAGCAACGGGCCTTCAATTTGTGGGAATTTGATCCGGCACAGCACCGAACCTTGAGCCGGCTCTTCGACACTACGTACGAAGATGCCTGGAAGGTGCTGTTCAAGGGCGCCGAAGCTCCCGCATCCGCTCCCGAAGATCGCGGATTCAGCTCGCAGCGTCAAGCCAGCGAGGTAAGTTATTTTACCCTTTATGGGACTCTTTATTCATAGTTTGACTCTATGCGGGATCTAAAACTCCCTAACCTTTGATAGGACTGTCTGAAGACGTCCGGATAGATTGACTGTCCGGCCCCCTTGCCAGAAAACCCAGCGGATGCCCGATTAACGGGGCTGCTGGCTCCGGCACCTCACGTGGTGCCGGAGAAGAAGGCCAAGAAGAAGGCCACGGGAACTCGAAGGAGCTCCCGGCGCTAGGTGCTGTCGGACTCATCGTCCGACGACTCTGAGGCGGAATCCTCCCCTGAGGACGAGGAGGAGGAAAAAGAAGCCTCTCCCCCAACGGGGGGAGAGAAGAAAAGGAAGGCCGCCCCGACTGGGGAGGCCGGAGGGTCCAAGAAAGGAAGGACCCTTCCTCTGGACTTCTCCACCAATGCCTACAACGACGAGGAGGAGTGGCCACCAAGGGCCAAGCCCCTGGCGAGATCGTAAGTGTCCGGACTCCGGAATAGCTCATGACTTTTTATTTGTCGCATATTGTCTTCTAACACCGAATATAACCATGTAGCCCGCCCAAGGACGAGCTCGCCGCTTCGTCGAGCGGCTCCCTGAATTCGTCGGATGTGAATAGCACTTCACTTCCGACCGCCTCCTCCCCTCGTGACGCAGACGACATCGCGGTGGAGTCCCAAAAGGGGCCCAGCCAGGAGGAGGTGGTCCTGGAGGCGCCGCAAGGCGACCTCCCGGACTCCGGGCGCAAAGGGGACGAAACCCCAGAGGGCTCTAAGTCCGGCCCTGTGCCGGACTCCGTACCGGAACCTTCAGTGGTTCCGAAGTCCAGCAAGCGGCCCCTTCGTAAGAAGGGCAAGACTGCGACGCCGGTGACCTCCGTCCATACAGAGGCACCGGATAGCTTGCTGGAGGCGCTTAACGGCGCCTCCATCGACGAGGAGCACCGCACCATTATGAGTGTGGTGATCCAGAAAGTTCAGTCCGCCAAGAGCGGGCTGACTGAAGCCTGTACCAGCCTTCTAACAGGCTTTGAGGTAAGTTTAGAATATGTAAAAATATTACCGCATAGACAGTAGCCCCTGATGCTTAGTTCGGTGTTCGGAAAGAAAAGCCGGACGGAGGATCTAAAAAGATATACGCAGGAGTCTAACATAAGTATGTCAATATGGGAATGCAGGCTGTGCTGCTGACCTCTACCGCACTGACTGCGGAGGTCAATGCATTGAAGCAGAGCCTCGAGCGGTCCGAGAACGAGCTCGGCCTTGCCAAGAAGCAGCTCGAGGACAAGGAAGGTAAGTAATACCTTATTAAAGTAATACCTTATAGAAAGTATTTGGTAGCAAAAATGACAGGACCAACATGGGTATTGTAGGGGCCACAAACGAGGTGGCGACCCTGAAGGAAGCGGTGTCCACGGCCGAAAGCAAAGTGGCCGCGGAGCGCATCGAGCGAGAGAAGCAGGAGGCGCGGGTGGCGGAGGTGCGGCAAGAGCTCCAGGCTCTCGTGGAAAAACGCGAGAGTTTGGAGCGTGACTCAAAGACTCGAGAGTCCGAGCTCGCCTCGGCTCTTGAGACTGCCAAAGCCCCTAAGGCCGAAGCCCAAAAAGCCCTCCAGGAAATTGAATCATTAAAGAAGATAGCAGCGGGTAAGGCATTCTTTATGCAAAGCAAGCATGTGAAAGTGAATTATCTATTACTTACCCGAATCCGGAGCTCTCCAGGAGCATTCGCAGATCTGCCCCATAGTGTGTCTGATGCTGCCGCGTTCTACCGTGCCGAGGAGGGGAGCTCGACTGAAAAGGTGTTCTGGTCTCATTATGTTGAGGCCGGACATCCGGTGCCCTTGAGCGACCAGCTGAAGCAGCTGGTCGAGCTCCACAAGGTCGCCAAACAGGCCATGAAGGGCCTTATAGTTCGGCTGTGGCCTACGGAAGCCATGCCTGGGAGCTACTTCGGGCTAGTGCGGCGGCTGGTGGACGCCTGTCCATGGATTGAAGTCATCAAGCGCTCCGTCTGCATTGAAGGTGCCCGTCGGGCCCTTGCCCGTGCTAAAGTGCACTGGGGAAAGTTGGATGCTGAGAAGCTTGTGACGGATGGGCCACCGCTGGGCAAGGAGCATCGCAAGCCCGAAATGTACTATGAGGGCATCTTGAAGGGTGCCCGCCTTATAGCGGGTGAATGCTCCAAAGATGTAATTTTTGAATAGACTCGCATTTGTTATCCTGTACGCTGAAAACTTGTTCATATGCGCTAAGCAACGCTTGTGAATTTAAAATATTACCTTCTGTGCGGCCGTTTATCAAATTTGAGAGATGGCAAGTCGTTGGCTTCAGCCCCCATGCCACGAGTGCTAGGGTGTTCGGGATAAACTTGAGTGCTCTTGTTCCCATTCTTGGGTCCTTCGAGGGAGGCGCTCAACGCAACGAACAAGGCAACCAGACTATAGTGCTTGAACACTCTCACTTAGCCATAGAATTCTATAATTTTAAATTTCGGCGAAGGCCCTAGTATTCGGAAGACCGAGTTCGGGGCGCTATCCACGCCTTGACTGGACAATGCCGACTCCTCGCTCTAAGCGGCATAAGTCTTTAGGGACCCGAAGATACCTCTCGAACAGCGACCGGCTCTCACCCTATCATGACGGTCAGTTTTAGCTTTCTCCACTGAGGTGCTCAACCCAGCTCAACCGGGGCACAATCGCAGTGGTTCTCCCAGCGCTACCTTAGTCGATATAACGGAACGTAAGGTACCAAAACATGGGAGCCGGGCAAACCCAACTATTGACCCAAGACATGATTCGGAGCCGATGCATATAATGCTATAAGTTCGGGATGCCGCACTTGTGAAAGTGTTCGGACTTATCACACCATAGATTTGGG
>LR880972.1:301370099-301381940 GCA_904067115.1 Aegilops sharonensis
ATGTATTGTTTATTTCAAAAAGGTACTGCAATGAAAGCAGAACGATACAAATAGTGCGATAAGCAAGGGATGGGACTATTTAACATGTCCCCCTCCAGGGGTAAGCTGTGGGATGGTATGTAAAACAGGTATAATGCTCGTAATAGAGACCACCCGGACACTCGACATAGCTTTCTTCTTCCCTGGCTGTTGCATCGTGAGTTCGGCAATTCTAGTGCCGGACAGGGCTTCTGGAAAACGGAGTCCTGAAAGTAAGAGAAAAGAAGAAAGAGAAAGAATGACACAATCGGGAGCCTCTGGTGCGGTTGAGCCGCATTCGGGGCGTGCCGTGGTCGTGCCCCTCCCCTTATGCCCATGGTATCTCCAGAGCGTAGTACTGGCTTCGCAATGAGGGCTGGGGTTGGGGCCGGATTGCTACGCGTGCTCGGACCGTGCCAGGCGGTCTTGTTGTAGGTTACTTCGGGCGCGCTTGACGGTGTCCGGACGTTTACTAGCCGGACTCGAGAATTGCTGTGAGAGGCTGCTTTGCACCTCCGCCGTGAGGTCCGCCGTATGCTCCTCCATTCGGAGAGAACGTTCGGTGTTTCCATTGACCGTGATTACTCCTCGAGGGCCTGACATCTTGAGCTTGAGGTATGCGTAGTGCGGCACCACATTGAACTTTGCAAATGCGGTTCGTCCAAGCAGTGCGTGATAGCCGCTGTGGAACGGGACTATGTCGAAGATTAACTCTTCGCTTCGGAAGTTATCCGGGGATCCGAAGACCACTTCGAGTGTAACAGAGCCTGTACAATTGGCCTCTACACCTGGTATGACGCCTTTAAAGGTCTTCTTTGTGGGTTTAATCCTTGAGGGGTCTATGCCCATTTTGCGCACTGTATCTTGATATAGCAGGTTCAGGCTACTACCGCCGTCCATCAGGACTCTAGTTAGGTGAAATCCGTCGATGATTGGGTCAAGAACCAATGCGGCGAATCCGCCGTGGCGGATGCTAGTGGGGTGGTCCCTTCGATCAAAGGTGATCGGGCAGGAGGACCATGGGTTGAACTTTGGGGCGACTGGCTCCATCGCATATACGTCACTTAGTGCACGCTTCCGCTCCCTTTTGGGTATGTGGGTTGCGTATATCATGTTCACCGTCCGCACTTGTGGGGGGAAGCCCTTCTGTCCTCTATTGTTCGGCGGCCGGGGCTCCTCCTCGTCATCGCTATGCAGCCCCTTGTCATTGAGTTTGACATTTAACTTGCCTGCCTGTTTGAAGACCCAACAATCCCTGTTGGTGTGGTTGGCTGGTTTTTCGGGGGTGCCATGTATTTGGCACAAGCGATCGAGTATTCGGTCCAGATTGGACGGGCCCTGAGTATTTCTTTTGAACGCCTTTTTCCGCTGACCGGGTTTAGAGCCTCTGAATCCGACATTGACTGCCGTATCTTCATCATTATCATCGTTAATGCGGCGCTTGTGCTTGTTGCGACGCGACCTGCCATTGCTGTCCTTGTTATCCGAACTACCAGGGTTTTTTGTCAAGTTGTTACTATGAGCTAGCCAGCTGTCCTCTCCCGCGCAAAAGCGGGTCATGAATGTTGTGAAGGCCGCCATGGATTTCGGCTTTTCCTGTCCTAGGTGCCGGGCAAGCCACTCGTCGCGGATGTTATGTTTGAAGGCTGCAAGGGCCTCTGCATCCGGACAATCAACAATTTGATTTTTCTTGGTTAGGAACCGTGTCTAGAATTGTCTGGCCGATTCTTCTGGCTGCTGAATTATGTGGCTGAGGTCATCGGTGTCTGGTGGTCGCACATATGTGCCCTGGAAGTTATCAAGGAATGCGGCTTCCAGGTCCTCCGAACAACCAATTGATTATGCTGGCAAGCTGTTAAGCCAATGCCGAGCTGGTCCTTTAAGCTTGAGTGGGAGGTATTTGATGGCGTGTAGATCATCACCGCGGGCCATGTGGATATGGAGGAGGTAGTCCTCGATCCAAACCGCAGGATCTGTTGTGCCATCGTATGATTCGATGTTTACGGGTTTGAAACCCTCGTTGATTTGATGATCCATCACTTCATCTGTGAAGCATAGTGGGTGTGCGGCGCCTCTGTATTGAGCTATATCACGACGCATCTCAAATGAGCTTTGTCTACTGTGTTCGGCCCGGCCGGAATTGCTGTATCTAGCGTGACGGTTATCATCACGTGTCGTGGGGCGCCCACGCGATCCGTAGATCGATCTTGTTTGCCTTGCCTTGTCCTCCAATATGTCTCGCAGGTCTGGAGCGTTTCCCCGTGCCTTGGTACTTTTCGAGCGACGCCGGGGTGCGGCTTGAATGGAGGGCCTAGAGGCCTCTCTGTCGCGGCCACGGGGTGGCCGGTCGGCCGCATCATGCGCTGGTGATGTAGGTTTGGGTGCTTCCTCCTCTAATTGGGGTAGCAGCCTGCGTTTTGGGTATCTCTTGAAGGGGCGTTCGAGTTCGTACTCTTCGGCTGCAAGGACTTCAGTCCATCTGTCAACTAGCAAGTCTTGGTCAGCTCTAAGCTGTGGCTGCTTTTTCTTGAGGCTGCTTGTCGTGGCCATAAGCCTGCGTTTGAAACGCTCCTGTTCGGCGGGATCCTCAGGCACGACAAATTCGTCGTTGTCGAGGCTTGCCTCATCTTCGGAGGGAGGCATATAATTATCGTCCTCCACCTCCCTGTCTGCCGCTCTATCATGAGGGTTGGCTTCTCCCTCCTCATGTGCTGAATCCTGCTGGAGGAGGTTGTCTCCGGCACTGTCCGGGGTGTTATTATCTCCCGTGCCGGAATCACCGTTTTTGCTGTGGCGGGATTTAGAGTGTCGCCGCTGACTCCGACGCTTGGGCTGTTTCTTGGAGGGGTCATCCTCCGCTGTTCCATCGTCGTTCCCATCTTTTGGGATGTCCACCATGTATATGTCGTATGACGAGGTGGCCTTCCAGTGCCCTGTAGGCACTGGTTCTTGGTCGTCTCCAGCATCGTCGTCCATACAGTCGATGTCTTCGGAGTCGAAGTCGAGCATGTCGGTTAAATCATCGACAGTGGCTACAAAGTGGGTGGTGGGTGGGCATTGAATTTCTTCGTTGTCCGCATCCCAACCTTCCTGACCGTAGTCCGGCCAGGGCTCTCCTGATAAAGAGAGAGACTTTAGTGAATTCAGGATGTCGCCAAAGGGCGAGTGCTGAAAGATGTCTGCGGCAGTGAACTCCATAACCGGCGCCCAATTGGATTCGATTGGTAGGGGCACGAGGGTTCGGAGTCCGACACCTTGGAGTCACGGTCTTCACAAAGGACAGGGATGGAATTCGTCTCAATCACCGTATAGATCGTAGCCCCCGAGGCGGTGTCCAGCCACTCGTCCTCGATCGGCGGAGTCGGCTCCGAGCTAAGGGTCGGAGCGGACGCTGGTGCGGCTTCCAGGGCACTGTTCGGCGGCAGAGCTAGATCGTGCCCATTGAGACAGTGCGGCGCGCTTGGCTATGGCTCGAATCCGTTGAAGATCACGTCTCCGCGGATGTTGGCCGTGTAGTTCAAACTCCCAAATCTGACCTGATGGCCAGGGGCGTAGCTTTCGATCTGCTCCAGATGGCCAAGTGAATTGACCTGCAGTGCAAAGCTGCCGAATACGAAGATCTGTCCGGGGAGAAAAGTCTCACCCTGGACCGCGTCGTTGTTGATGATCGAAGAAGCCATCGGGCCTAAGGATGACGACACAGAGGAACTCTCAATGAAAGCACCAATGTCGGTGTCAAAACCGGCGGATCTCGGGTAGGGGGTCCCGAACTGTGCGTCTAGGTGGATGGTAACAGGACACAAGGGACACGATGTTTTTACCCAGGTTCGGGCCCTCTCGATGGAGGTAAAACCCTACTCCTGCTTGATTAATATTGATGATATGGGTAGTACAAGAGTGGATCTACCACGAGATCAGAGAGGCTAAACCCTAGAAGCTAGCCTATGGTATGATTGTTGTCCGTCCTATGGACTAAAACCCTCCGGTTTATATAGACACCGGATAGGGTTAGGGTTACACAGAGTTGGTTACAACGGTAGGAGATCTACATATCCGTATCGCCAAGCTTGCCTTCCACGCCAAGGAAAGTCCCATCCGGACACGGGACGAAGTCTTCAATCTTGTATCTTCATAGTCCAGGAGTCCGGCCAACGGTGATAGTTCGGCTATCCGAACACCCCCTAATCCAGGACTCCCTCAGCGCCAACTTGCTCCGTCGGCCTAGGGAAGGGAGGTGGAGCAGCGAGCTACCTCGCTCGTATCCGCCGGGCTGGGCGGGCCACCATGCCGGCTTTTATGCCGGAGAACTGCTCTTCCTGCCCGTCGGATGCCATCGAAATGGTGAAGAAAATGGTGAAGGACGAGATTGGGGAGCGGCGAAGGGGTGTGATTCTTTTCCGGCGTCTGCTCCCATCAACTCCCATCAAAAGTTGTACAAAAGTAATTGTATAAATAATTCTATATGAGTTTGGGCCCATCTACTCCCACTGGCACGCATCGGTCCTAAACAAACGGTTTTTAACCCCTTTCCGTGACAGCATTTGGAACTGTCGCCAAGTGAGTGTGGGCGATAGGGGGGGGGGTCCTTCCCACACGACCCAGAAATCACCAGGAATAGGCCCTCCTGGGACCCAGGCTGGGGCCGTGTGCGATCGGGCGAGGCATCAAAACCCAATCATTTTCGTAGGTATGTACATCCCACACGGTAATCTGAGAAAATCATTTCCGTAGGTATGTACATCCCACACAGTGAATCCCAGAAAAACATTTCCGTTCGTATGTATATCACACACAGTCAATCCAAGGAATATATTTCCGTTCTTATGTACATCACACATAGTCAATCCAGGGAAAATGTTTCCGTTCGTATATACATCCCACACAGTTTTATGTGTAGGCTCGTGTGTGAAAGGTGTAACTACCACACATGGTCTGCCTTGGTTAACTATTTGCTTTTATCAACTATATCACACATGATTTGATGAAGAAAACTATGTGGCATTGGGCTATCCATCGCAAGCGCTTTTACTGCTAGAACCGTTTGCAAAGGTCCATGACCGTCTGTTCTCTTTTTATTTTTACTTGTAATTTCTTATTCAAATTGGAAATTTTGAAATATAAAACATGCAATTCAAATTCTCAGCACAATGGTTCAATAACGAATAAATAAATAAAATTGCCAGTACAATATGTTTAGTAATTACAGGATTAGGATTAGGCAGCAATTAACTATGATGAACCACAGTATTTAAAGGCGGTAAAGGTGAAGAGACAAGTGTAAATCATTTTGACTGCCGACGGTGTTGAAGAAGCGGAATGCCCATAATGTGCCTTCCTGCATGCCATAGGCACAAACCACTTTTTTCCAACCCCTTGTGACGATCGCTCGCCCATCCTTCACCGCCTTCAGGAAGACTTCTAGAGCACTATGATGGTAGCATGAATTATAAACTTTAACCTTAGTTGCCTCCACTCCGGTCATGTAGTTTGCAAGGTAATCATCAGTAAATAGCTTCGGAAACCACTGAAAAGAGAAAAATATCAGATACTGAGGTCTAATAGAGTAACTTGTTGTGGGCAGGGGGAAAAGGCAACACATTACTTACCATCCTAAAGTTCACTGTTGTCTTCGACAAAGTGTAAATAAAGAGCTTAATTCGAATCACCCGTTTCTTTCGCCTAACAATATTTCTTAGTTTCCTCACTTGACGCTTGTCCATGAATATCTCATTGCCCCATACGCAAAAGGGATCGAAGCGTGGATCAGTACCGCTCATATATGTACCTACAAGCAACCAGTAATTGTTAGAAGCTAAACTGAGATTGCACAAATGATGTAAAATACAACTACCTATGTTCCTAAGTACAAGTAATTTTTTTAGATTTCAATATGAACTACATATGGATGTATATAGAATTATAGATATAGTTTAGATTAGAATCTAGATTCACTCATTTTTCTCCATATGTAGTATATATTGGAATCTCTAAAAATACTTATATTTAGGAATAGATGGTGTATAAGACATGGGATGCAGCTAACCTCGACGGCAAACAACAGCATCGCCCATTGTAGCCCTGTGTAAGTACATGGAAAGCCAATGTTAACTACAACAGGGTTAACATCCACCAAAAATAGCAAATGGTAGTAAAACGGCAGCATCTGTAGTGATATCTTCATTTTGAAAGAGTAGCACGGTAGCAAAGGGACGGATTAAAAAATGGATACAACCGTTAATTGCAACAGGCTTAACAACATCCTAATTCATGTTTTGTAAGTTTGTAGCCATTGAAATACAACTCTTTAAAAATGTACATAACTGTTAATTGCAACAGGCTTAATGGCCATTGAAACCGGTACTGATAAAATGCAATTGGCAGAGTTAAACATCACAGGGCAGGTGCTGCCAGAGCAGATAATGGCCCAGTTGTCTATAAAAAGGTAGGGAAAATAGCTAAAACGTGTTAGGCATGTTTACTACAACATGCTTAATACATCGACCGTATAAAACATAGCCATTAATTGCAACTGGTATTGGTAAGATTGAACTGGTGGGTACATACTTGGTAAGTCCTGAGAGGTAGTTGCTGGGGCACTTCATCTTGGCCAGAGCCCACCCAAAGTCAGCGGCGGCGGAGGCGAGCTGTTCCTCCGGGTTGAAGCGTGGATCAGTGCCACTGACATGTGTACCTACATGCAACCAGTAAATGGTAGAAGTTAAACTGCAATTGCACAAATGATGTGAAATACTGTAAGACATGGGATGCAGCTAACCTCGACGGCAAACAACATCATCAACCTTTATGACCCTGCGTAAGTACATGAACAAGCATGTTAAGTACACCATGGTTAGCATCCACCAAAAATAGCAAACGGGCAGCATCTCTAGTATATCTTCATTGCGGAGAGTAGCATGGTAGCAAATGGACAGACTAAAAAATGGATACAACTGTTAATTGCAACAGGCTTAACAACATCCCAAGTCATGTTTTGTAAGTTTGAAGCCATTGAAATACAACTGTTTAAAAATGGATTCAACTGTTAATTGCAACAGGCTTAATAGACATTGAAACTGGTACTGATAAAAATGCAATTGGCATAGTTTAACATCACAAGGCACGTGCTGCCAGAGCAGAGAATGGCCCAGATGTCTATAAAAAGGTAGGGAAAGTAGCAAAAATGTGTTAGGCATGTTCACTAGAACATGCTTAATACATCGACCGTACAGAACATAGCCATTAATTGCAACTCGTGTTGGTAAGATTGAACTGGTGAGTACATACCTGGTAAGTCCTGAGAGGTAGTTGCTGGGGCACTTCATCTTGGCCAGAGCTCTCCCAAAGTCAGCGATGGCAGAGGCGAGCTGTTCCTCCGGTTCGAAGCATGGATCAGTGCCACTGACATGTGTACCTACAGGCAACCAGTATTAGAAGTTAAATTGCAATTGCACAAATTATGTGAAATACTGTAAGACATGAGATGCAGCTCACCTCGACAACAAACAAAAGCATCGACCATTATGACCCTGCGTAAGTACCTGGACAGACACGTTAAGTACAACAGGGTTAGCATCCACTAAAAATAGCAAATGGGCAACATCTCTAGTGATATCCTAAGTCATGTATTGTAAGTTTGTTGCTGGTATTGGTGAAATTGAGCTGGACACGGTAATTTTTAAACATCACACAATGTGCAGTACTGGAATAAACAAGGCACAAACATGCTTAATACATCAACCGTACAAATCATAGCCGTTGCAAGTGGTGTTGGTAAGATTTAGCTAGTCAGATCTTACCTGTTAAGTCCTGGGGGGTAGTCGCTGGGGGACTTCATCTGGGCCAGAGCCTGCACCATGTCGTCGTTGGCAGCGGAGGCGAGGTGTTCCTCTGGGTCAACACACACAACGGCCATCGCGCCATGGACCGCCATAAGCTCCTGGTGGGGGGGGGGGGGCGAGGGGATTTGGAGGCATGCAGACACTACAAAAAAAAGACACATCCGTGACATTTTGGGTCGAACGAATTTTTTTCCTGTCATACTTATGACACTTCTATGACGATAACTGTGACAAAATCCGGTATCATCATAGATGTGGTGGGGTCCTACTTCTATGACAAAAAATCATGATAGAAAATGGGTTTTTCGTCTTGGGCGGGCCGGAGACGCAGCTTCATGACATTCTTTGGGTCGTCCATGACGGAAAAAACCATGGTAGAAGCAAGGGCGAGGAAAATATCGGGGAGTTCCCGGTTAAGGTGGGTGGTCGGGGGCCGAGCGATGCGCGTTTCTCTCGTATGTACGCGCGTGTGTGCGAGGCGTTGCTCACTGTTTATCCATAGGCAGCATCAATCGGCTTCAGTTAGCAGCAGTAGGGAAGGAATCACTCGGGTTCAGTTAACAGCAAGGGATCGATCGATCGCTCGGGTTCAGTATGTACGTACATGTTCGCGACCAGAATAACAACGCTACGTAAGCTTCGACCAGGTGGGTCCCGACTTTCAGGCACTTCCTTGCATGCGAAGATGTAGCTGGTGGGTCCCAGCAGTCAGGGGGCGAATCATTTTTTGCCCGTAATATGGACGCACTTCCTTGCATGCGAAGATGTAGCTGGTGGGTCCCAGCTGTCAGGGGTAAACGTTTTTTCGCGAAATACGGTGGCCTGTCTGGTGGGTCCCTGCTGTCAGGTGGAGGAATCATTGTTTTGCGCGTAATAAGGAGGCATTTCCTTATGTGCGGTTGTGGACCCAGTAGTCAGCCTCTCCACGTACAGTCCACATCTGATGGATGTCGTTCCTTGACCACGTTGACCACACCACACCGAGAGCACCAAGGCGGTGGATGATGGCGAGGCCTAGGAAGGGGACGATGCGGAGCCGGGGAAGACGCGGCAGTGGATGCCCACGCGGAGAGGAGTACGAGGGTTCACTGGTTCGACTGCGGTGTGAGGCTGCCGTCACCGCAGGGCCTGGCCAGCGGTGGGAGTAGTTGGGGGCGGTGAGGCCTCCGCAGCAGCACAACCGGCCATGAGAGGCAGGAGCAGGCAGCACGACCGGCGCTGCTTTGGGTGGCTGGAGCAAGAAGACCAGAGGTTGAAGAAGCAGTACGACTGTTGGATGGACATCGTACGATCACTGGAGCTAGAATCGTTCATATTGACTAAGTTGAAAAAGCCCTCCGTCCCCGTCAACTTAGTAGGCCCACAAGTCAGCCTCCCACACAGGGGGGTTATTCATTTTTTTGTGAGTAATAAGGAGGCACTTCCTTGCGTGCGAAGATATAGCTGGTGGGTCCGAGCTGTCAGCGGGGGGAACGTTTTTTTCATGAAATACAGAGGCCCTTCCGGTGGGTCCTAGATGTCAGGTTGAGGAATCATTATTTTGCGCGTAATAAGGAGGCATTTCCTGTGTGCGGCTGCTACCTCTTGAGCATGCGTTCGTTTTCCCTTGAAGAGGAAAGGGTGATGCAACAAAGTAGCGTAAGTATTTCCCTCAGTTTTTGAGAACCAAGGTATCAATCCAGTAGGAGACTACACGAAAATCGCCTAGTACCTGCACAAACAATCAAGAACCTTGCAACCAACGTGATAAAGGGGTTGTCAATCCCTTCACGGCCACTTGCAAAAGTGAGATCTGATAAAGATAATAAAGTAAATACTTTTTGTATTTTTGTTGTATAGATTGGAAAGTAAAGATTGCAAAATAAAATAGGAAACTAGAATTGTAGATCGGAAACTTACATGATGGAAAATAGAAGATTATATGATGGAAAATAGACCCGGGGGCCATAGGTTTCACTATTGGCTTCTCTCAAGATAGCATATATTACGGTGGGTGAACAAATTACTGCCGAGCAATTGATAGAAAAGCGCATAGTTATGAGAATATCTATGCAAGATCATGAACATAGGCATCATGTCTGTGTCAAGTAGACCGAAACGATTCTGCATCTACTACTATTACTCCACACATCGACCGCTATCCAGCAGGCATCTAGAGTATTAAGTTCATAAGAAAAGAGTAACGCATTAAGCAAGATGACATGATGTAGAGGGATAAACTCAAGCAATATGATATAAACCCCATCTTTTTATCCTCGATGGCAACAATACAATACGTGCCTTGCTGCCCCTGCTGTCACTGGGAAAGGACACCGCAAGATTGAACCTAAAGCTAAGCACTTCTCCCATTGCAAGAAAGATCAATCTAGTAGGCCAAACTAAACCGATAATTCGAATAGACTTGCAAAGATATCAAATCATGCATATAAGAATTCAGAGAAGAATCAAATAATGTTCATAGATAATCTTGATCATAAACCCACAATTCATCGGATCTCGACAAACACACCGCAAAAAGTATTACATTGAATAGATCTCCAAGAAGATCGTGGAGAACTTTGTATTGAGATCCAAAGAGAGAGAAGAAGCCATCTAGCTAATAACTGTGGACCCGAAGGTCTGTAGTAAACTACTCACACATCATCGGAGAGGCTATGGTGTTGATGTAGAAGCCCTCCGTGATCGATTCCCCCTCCGGCGGAGCGCCGAGAAAGGCCCCAAGATGGGATCTCACGGTTACAGAAGGTTGCGGCGGTGGAAAAGTGGTTTCGTGGCTCCCCTGGATGTTTCCAGGGTATAAGAGTATATATAGGCGAAAGAAGTAGGTCGGTGGAGCTACGAGGGGCCCACGAGGGTGGGGGGCTCGCCTACCCCCTGGGCGCGCCCTCCTGCCTCGTGGCCGCCTTGTTACTTCCTTGACATCCACTCCAAGTCCCCTGGATTGCGTTTGTTCCAAAAACGATCCTCACGAAGGTTTCATTCCATTTGGATTCCGTTTGATATTCCTTTTCTGCGAAACACTGAAATAGGCAAAAAAAAAACAACAATTTGCATTGGGCCTTCGGTTAATAGGTTAGTCCCAAAAATAATATAAAAGAGCATATTAAAGCCCATTAAACATCCAAAACAGATAATATAATAGCATGGAACGATAAAAAATTATAGATACGTTGGAGACATATCAAGCATCCCCAAGCTTAATTCATGCTCATCCTCGAGTAGGTAAATGATAAAAACAGAATTGATGTGGAATGCTACCTAGCATAATTTTTAATGTAATTTTCTTTATTGTGGCAGGAATGTTCAGATCCGAAAGATTCAAGACAAAAGTTTAATATTGACATAAGAATAATAATACTTCAAGCATACTGACAAAGCAATTATGTCTTCTCAAAATAACATGGACATAGAAAGTTATCCCTACAAAATCATATAGTTTGGCTATGCTCTATCTTCATCACACAAAATATTTAAATCATGCACAACCCCGGTTTCAGCCAAGCAATTGTTTCATACTTTAGTATTCTCAAACTTTTTCAGCTTTCACGCAATACATGAGCGTGAGCCATGGACATAGCACTATAGGTGGAATAGAATATGGTGGTTGTGGAGAAGAAAAAAAAAGGAGAAGATAGTCTCACATCAACTAGGTGTATCAACGGGCTGTGGAGATGCCCATTAATAGATATCAATGTGAGTGAGTAGGGATTACCATGCAACGGATGCACTAGAGCTATAAGTGTATGAAAGCTCAACAAAATAAACTAAGTGGGTGTGCATCCAACTTGCTCGCTCACAAAGACCTACGGCAATTTGAGGAAGCCCATCACTGGAATATACAAGCCAAGTTCTATAACGAAAATTCCAACTAGTATATGAAAGTGACAAAATAAGAGACTCTCTATCATGAAGATCATGGTGCTACTTTGAAGCACAAGTGTGGAAAAAGGATAGTAACATTTTCCCTTCTCTCTTTTTCTCTCAT
>LR880972.1:301384266-301399635 GCA_904067115.1 Aegilops sharonensis
AGAGATCAATAATTCTACAAAATAAAACCACCACCGTGCTCTAAAAAGATATAAGTGAAGCACTAGAGCAAATTTATCTACCTCAAAAGATATAAATGAAGCACATAGAGTATTCTAATATATTCCGATTCACGCGTGTCTCTCCCAAAAGGTGCGTACAGAAAGGATGATTGTGGTAAACTAAAAGCAAAGACTCAAATCATACAAGACGCTCCAAGCAAAACACATATCATGTGGTGAAGAAAAATATAGCCTCGAGTAAAGTTACCGATAGACAAAGACGAAAGAGGGGATGCCTTCCGGGGCATCCCCACTTAGGCTTTTGGTTCTCCCTTGAATTTTACCTTGGGGTGCCTTGGGCATCCCCAAGCTTAGGCTCTTGCCACTCCTTACTCCACAATCCATCAAATCTTTACCCAAAAACTTGAAAACTTCACAACACAAAACTTTAACAGAAAATCTCGTGAGCTCCATTAGTATAAGAAAACAAACCACCACTTTAAGGTACTGTAATGAACTCATTATTTATTTATATTGGTGTTAAACCTACTGTATTCCAACTTCTCTATGGTTCATACCCCCCCATACTAGCCATAGATTCATCAAAATAAGCAAACAACACACGAAAAATAGAATCTGTCAAAAGCAGAACAGTCTGAAGCAATCTGTAACTTTAGAATACTCCTGTCACTCCAAAAATCCTGATAAATTAGGAAGTCCTAAAAAATTTGTTTATTGATCTTCTGCAAAAACAATCAACTTAAAAGCACGTTCTTGTGATTTATGAAAACTAATCTCGTGCACGCAAAAGTTTATGTTTTTCAGCAAGATCAAATTAACTATCACCATAGGTTATCCTAAAGGTATTACTTGGCACAAACACTAACTAAAACACAAAACCACATCTAACCAGAGGATAGATGAATTATTTATAACTAAACAGGAACAAAAATCAAGGAATGAAAAATAAAATTGGGTTGCCTCCCAACAAGCGCTATCGTTTAACGCCCCTAGCTAGGCATAAAAACAAGAATAGATGTAGGTATTATCATCTTTTGTAGGCAATTCTTCAATTGAACACTTATAACCCTTAGGAGTATCCTTCTTCTTATTAATGATCAAACTCCTAGGCAAGAAATCAATAAATTCACTTGTAGCAAAAGGTTCCTTAATGATAGTGAAAAAGTTGGGGTGAACACTTATTGATTTGAGATCCACATTTTCCTTACTAGAAGATTCACCCTTATTTTTAGGAACATACATAAATCTAGCAACTTTGGTAGTAGGAGGATTTGAAGTGTTTCTCACAACAGAAAAGGTAGACCCTAAGTTGGTAATAATATCCTCAAGTTTATCAATTCTAGTGGAATCTTGCTCTATCTTTTCATTAACTATGGGTTCTTTTTCTCGAAAAATTTTCAGAGTAACTCCTACCTTAGATCCATATTGGGTAATTTGGTTGTGGATCTTTTTATCCAAATTCTCGATCAACTCTACAGTGGCAACTTTATTTTCAATAATTTCAAGTCTTTGCATCACATGTTCGAAAGTTAAAATAGTTCCATTAACCAAAAGTGGTGGTGGGCCAAACAAATCTATCATAGCATTATAAGAATCAAAAGTATGGCTACCCAAGAAATTTCCTCCGGTAATGGTGTCAAGAATATATCTGTTCCAAGGAGTGATGCCTACATAAAAACTGCGAAGAAGAACGGAAGTAGATTGCTTGCTAGTGGATCTATTCTGAGCATTGCAAATTCTATGCCAAGCATCTTTTATATTTTCTCCCTCCCTTTGTTTAAAATTAAGAACTTCATGATCGGGAGTACTAACAATGACAGAAGGACTAGCCATAACGGCAAAACAAATGATCTAGCACATGGACACTGAGGGAGTCCTGGATTAAGGGGTCCTCGGACGTCCGGACTATGGAGCGTAGGCCGGATTGATGGGTTGTGAAGATACAAGACCGAAGACTCTCTCTCGTGTCCGGATGGGACTCTCCTTAGCGTGGAAGGCAAGCTTGGCGCCAGGATATGAAGATTCCTTTCTCTGTAACTGACTTTGTACAACCCTAACCCCCTCCGGTGTCTATATAAACCAGAGGGCTTAGTCCGTAGAGGCAATCATAATCATATAGGCTAGACTTCTAGGGTTTTAGCCATTACGATCTTGAGGTAGATCAACTCTTGTAATACTCATATTCATCAAGATCAATCAAGCAGGAAGTAGGGTATTACCTCCATAGAGAGGGACCGAACCTGGGTAAACATCGTGTCCCCCGTCTCCTGTTACCATCAACCTTAGATGCACAGTTCAGACCCCCTACCCGAGATCCGCCGGTTTTGACACCGACATTGGTGCTTTCATTGAGAGTTCTGCTGTGTCATCACCAAAAGGTTTGATGGCTCCGTCAATTATCTACAACAATGTAGTCCAGGGGGAGGTTTTCCTCCCCGGACAGATCTTTGTATTCGGCGGCTTCCCACTGCGGGCCAACTCACTTGGCCATCTAGAGCAGATCGGCAGCTACGCCCCTGGCCATCAGGTCAGGTTTGGAAGCATGAATTACGTTGCCGATATCCGCGGAGACTTGATCTTCGACAGATTTGAGCCCATGGCAGCTGCTCCCTGCCACCACGATGAACATGACCTAAATCTGTCATCGGATCGTGCCCAGGAGATAGCGCCTGTAACTGCTCTGGCCCTCGATCTGGAGCAGATTGCGCCGTCCGAGGACGGGAAGCTCAACTCCGTCGCGGAAGCCACAGACTTAGCGGCGTTAGATCCGCACATAGATCCAACCTCGAGCGGGGCCTGTGTCACTGGAACCTCGGATTCATCTCCGGCCATAGGTTCCGAACTGCGTACATCCGCGCCCATTGAACCTGATCAGGCGCTGATCGTTGAATTCAGCTCCGCGGACATCTTCCGGCACTCACCTTTAAGCGATGTGCTAAACTCATTAAAAGCCCTCTCCTTATCAGGGGACTCTCAGCCGAACTATATCCGGTTTGAATTGGAAGCTGATGACGGAGAATTCCGCTTCCCACCCACCACCCACTTCATAGCCACTGTCAAAGACTTCACCGACATGCTCGATTACGGCTCCGAAGACATCAACGGTATGGACGACGATGTCGGAGAGGAGCAGGCACAAAAACCACCGCTTACAGGGCGCTGGATAGCCACCTCCTCGTATGACGTATACATGGTGGATACACCCAAAGAGAACAACAACGACAATGAGAAGGATCCAGTCGAGGATAAACCTCCTGAGATTCAGCCAAAGCCCCGACGTTAGCGGCGCCGCTCTAAACCACGCCGTGGATAAAACAGCAATACCGGCACAGGAGAAAATAATACTTTGGACGACGCCGAAGACAATGAAGACCCCATTGAGCCAACTTCCGAACAAGATGAACAGGAGGATGGGCGAGTCAGCCCTAATGAATAGGTCGTCAACGAAGACTCGGAGGACAGTAATTATCTTCCACCCTCTAAGGATGAGGCGAGCCTTGGCGACGAAGACTTTATCATGCCTGAGGAGCCTATCGATCAGGAGCGCTTTAAGCGCCGGCTGATAGCCACTGCAAGGAGCCTGTAAAAGAAGTAGTAGCAGCTTCAAGCTGATCAAGATCTGCTCAATGACAGATGGACAAATGTCCTGGCAGCCTAGGAATACGGCCTCGAGCAACCAACCAAAAGTTACCCGAAACGCAAATTGTTACCCCAATTCGATGACGAGGCGCTGGAGCCCGTCCTACCAGCGCGTAATGCGGCTAACCGACCACCATGTGGCCGGGACAAAGAGGCAAATCAAGCCGAACACCGGCCCGCACTACCTCGCCGTAAAAATAGAGACACAATATCTCGGGGATACACATATGATCTGCGGCATGACCTGGAAAACAGAGCAGGTCAGACCAGATCGATCTACGGATCGCGGGGGCGTGCCCCGACGCGTGATGATGGCCATTCGGCCGGACGTGACAAACATAACCACGCCCGGGCCGAAAACCGCACACGAACTCCATCCGAGCTACGTCGCGACTTGGCCCGATATAGAGGCACCGCACACCCCCTTTGCTTCACTGATGAAGTAATGGAACATGAATTCCCAGAAAGGTTTAAACCCGTGAACATCGAATCATATGATGGGACAACAGACCCCGCGGTATGGATTGAGGATTTTCTTCTCCATATTCATATGGCCCGCGGTGATGATCTTCACGCCATCAAATACCTCCCGCTAAAACTCAAGGGACCAGCTCGGCACTGGTTGAATAGTCTGCCTAAAAACTCCATTGGCAGCTGGGAGGACTTGGAAGACGCCTTTCTCGACAACTTCCAAGGTACATACGTCCGACCTCTGGATGCCGACGACTTAAGTCACATAGTTCAACAGCCCGGAGAGTCAGCCAGGAAATTTTGGACTAGGTTCTTAACTAAAAAGAACCAGATCGTTGACTGGCCGGATGCCGAAGCCCTAGCGGCCTTTAAGCATAGCATCCGCGACGAATGGCTCGCCCGTCACCTCGGCCAAGAAAAGCCGAAGTCCATGGCAGCCCTCACGACACTTATGACCCGCTTCAGTGCGGGCGAGGATAGTTGGCTGGCCCGTAGCAATAACAATCAAGCGACGCCGGCACCTCTGAAGCCAAAAATAGCAACAACAAACCCCGATGCAATAGGCACAAGAGTTGAAGCAATGGTGACAATACCGATGACACAACGGTCAACGCCGGATTCGGTGGCTCCAAGTCCGGCCAGCGGAAGAAGTCATATAAAAGAAACTATCCGGGCTCATCCAGCTTGGACCGCATACTCGATCATCCATGACAGATCCATGGCACCCCTGATAAACTAGCCAATCATACCAACAGAGACTGTTGGGTTTTTAAACAGGCCAACAAGTTAAATGCCGAGAACAAGGAGAAGGGGTCACAAAGCAAGGACGATGAAGAGGAGCCCCGTCCACCAAACATAGGGTGACACAAGAAGTTTTCCCCCAAGTTAAAATGGTGACCATGATATACACTACCCATATCCTCAAGAGGGAGCGCAAGCGCGCACTCAGGGACGTCTACGCGATGGAGCCAGTCGCCCCAAAGTTCAACCCATGGTCATCCTGCCCGATCACCTTCGATCGAAGGGACCATCCGACCAGTATCCATCATGGCGGTTCAGCCGCACTGGTCCTCGACCCAATCATTGATGGATTCCATCTCACGCGAGTCCTCATGGATGGTGGCAGCAACCTGAACCTGCTATATCAGGATACAGTGTGCAAAATGGGCATCGATCCCTCAAGGATCAAGCCCACGAAAACTACCTTTAAGGGAGTCATACCAGGTGTAGAGGCTCATTGTACAGGCTCAATCACACTAGAGGTGGTCTTCGGATCCCCGGACAACTTCTGAAGCGAAGAGTTGGTCTTTGATATCGTCCCCTTCCACAGTGGCTATCACGCACTACTCGGACGAACCGCATTCACTCGATTCAATGCGGTGCCAGATTATGCTTATTTCAAGCTCAAGATGCCCGGACCACGCGGTGTCATAACAGTCAATGGAAACACGGAACGCTCCCTCCGAACTGAGGAGCACAACGCTGCTCTAGCAGCAGAAGTACAGAGCAGTCTTTTCAAGCAGAACCTTAATTCGGCAGCCAAGCTCCCGGACACTGTCAAACGAGTCTGAACTACTCTGCAGCAGGACAGTCCAGCTCGTCAAGAGCTTGACTAGCAATTTGGCCTCCATCCCAGGCCTAACCAAACGGTGGCGTTCGTACCGCGCGTACATAACTACGCACTCAAAATACTATGGGCATAGACGGAGGCACAACTAGACGTGGTCCATAATACGGCTCGACCTCCCCTGGACCCACGTACTTTCACTTTTTCTTTTTCATCGTTTTCAGGTTTCTTTTTCCCAGGCCCTTCCAGGTGGCCTGATTGTCGGACCTATCAAGGGACGGATACACCAAGACGGCAAGAAGCATTGACATATAAGGGAATTTCCAGGTGGTCTCTTTAACAATCACCCCGCCTGTTTTCAGGACCCGCACGTAGCTCTCCCTTGGTCGTGGTATGCTAAATAGCCTTGTTGCTTATCGCACTACTTGTACAAATACGCTTTGACGTATTAATCAAACTATAATGGAAATAGTTTGCGGCCCAATTTCTGCGGCATTAGCCTATTACTTTATTTTTTCTTAAAAATCTTATCAATTGCACCCGTACACTTTGGTACGCCTTAATTCGCCAGGGGCTTCATTGCGCCCCATACTACAGCATCAAAGTCCGAACACTCTTTACAAGTATAGTTCAACACCCCAAATTTAGCACTATATGCATTGGCTCCGAATCGTGTCTTTGGTCAATAGTTGGGTTGCCCGGCTCCTGTGCTTACTACCTTACGTTCCGGTATATCGACTAAGGTAGTAAAGGGAGAACTACTATGATTGTGTCCTGGTTTATCCGGATGAGCACCTCGGTAGAGAAAGCCAAAAACTGACTGTCATGATGCGGCGTGAGCCGGTCAGCTGTTCAAGAGGTTACAAATCTTTAGCTATTTTTTCCGCATTATGCGATGAAACGGTTTTTATCCGATCAGGTGTTTATAGCACCCTAAGTTCGGACTTACGAATACTAGGGGCTGCGCCTAAATTTCTATTGTCAAACTCCTATGGTTAAGTGAGGGTGATAAAGCCACATAGTCCGATTGCCTGGTTCGTTGCGCTAAACACCTCCTTCAAGGACCAAACCTTTGGATCAAGAGTGTTTAGATTCCATCCCGAACACCACCGTACTACCTACGTGGGGGCCGAAGCCGACGACTGGCCAACTCTCAGATTTAATAAAAAACAGCCACACAGGAGGTAAAATTTCAAATAATAAACAAGCATTATATTACATAACGGCTTTGTTTCATAATACAGGACAGGATAACATGAATGTATTCATTCAAAAATAATGTCCTTAGCACATTGCTCCGCTACAATGCGGGATCCCTCCAGGACATCATCAAAATACCGCTCGGGCGTGCGGTGCTCCTTGCCAGCGGGCGGTCCCTCGGTCGCGAGCTTGATGGCATTCATCTTCACCCACTTCACCTTCACACAGGCGAAGGCCATCCGCGCACCTTCGATGCAGACCGATCGCTTGATGGTGTCAAGCAGGGGGCAGGCATTGACCAGCCGCTTCACGAGCCCGTAGTAGCTGCTGGGCATGGCTTTGGCAGGCCACAGCCGACTATCAAATCCTTCATGGCCAGTTCGGCCACCCTATGCAGTTCGACCAGCTGTTTTAGCTGATCGCTAAAGGGCACCAGATGTTCTAGCGCAAGGTATTGCGACCAAAACAGCTTCTCCGTTGAGCTCCCCTCTTCGTCTCGGAAGAATTCCGCACCGTTGGAAACACTGCCCGGCAGATCCGCAAACGCCCCTGGAGAACTCCAAATCCGGGTTAGTAAGAGATACCTCTTCTTCACATATTTGCTTTGCATAATGAAGGCCTTACGCGCCATGATTTTCTTGGCCTCTTGGATTTCCTTGAGGGTGCCCTGGGTTTCCACCCGGGCATCTTGTGCTCTCTGGCGAGCCTTGGCGAGTCCGGTCTCTTGATCCGCAATGTTGCACTCCAAGGACTCGCATTTCTTAACGGTGTCCTGGAGCTCCTGCTGGACTTCATCAACTCTGGCCTCGTGTTTTTCATGGGCGGCTTGCTCCTTTGCCGCTTTCTTCTTGGCCACGGCCAGCGCCTTTTTAAGGGCCTCGCTCCTACAAATATCATGACACTATGGACAATACAAATCATCTATCCTTTCTGATATACAAAAGGTCATGGCATAACTTCTTTATCCTCTAGCTGCTTTTTGACGCGGCCGAGCTCTTCCTCGGCCCGCTCCAGACTCTGCTTCAGTCCGGAAACCTCAGTAGTATGAGAGGTCCCAGCTAGTAACGACGCCTGCTTATTCACATAGACACATTTGGTTAGTCTCCTGCTAAAATTGTTTGATCCTCTGTCCGGCTTTTCTTTCCGAACACAGACAGAGTCTCAGGGGCTACTGCCTATACTGTTACGTTCTTTTTACATAATTGTGTTGCTCACCTCAAAGCCTGTTAGAAGGCTTGTGCAGGCTTCGGCCAGTTTGCTCTTCGCGGACTGAATCCTCTCAACCACTGTACCCATAAGGGTATGGTGCTCCTCAAGAATGGAAGCACTTCGCAGCGCTTCCATTAGAGTGTCTGGCGCCTCTGGTTGGACAGAGGTCACTGGCGGAATAGGCGCACCTCCTCCTTTCGAAGGAGGCTGCTTGCCGGATTCCGGAGCCGTATAGGTCTCCGGGACCGTATTCGGCTGGGGGACGACTTGGATGTGGCCCCCATCGCCAGTCTCCATGGGGATTTGCTCCCCCATGTGTCCGGTGGCCGAGGTTTCACCCTCTGGCACCGCCCTAGAAGCCTCCTGCATCTCCCCCTGGCCTGGGATCCTTCAGGACCACACCTTGGTGTCATCCATGGCCCTGGGAGAGGAGGTCGTCGGAGGGGACCCGCTGTCCATCACCTTTGGGTCCAGCGAATTCCCCGAAGATGAGGATCGCTCGAGGCCGGAACGAGCCGGACTGCAAGCGCAAGATTCAACATATTAAAACTATGAAGTGAAGAGGCTGGATATATGAATGCATCGGGATCTTTGTACTCAAGATCCGGCCAGGGGCTTATCTCGGGGGTGCCGCTCTGGGCTGCTGTCGATATCCCACGCGAGTTATACGCGAGGGAGGTCTTCCCCCTCTTGGACGCCTCTGCCTCCAGATTCGTGGAGGCCGCCCTCTTCCTTCTTCCCCCCCTCGGGGGGGGGGGGGGAGTTTCTTTCCTCCTCCTCCTCCTCCTCCTCGTCGTCGTCTTCGGCGATGGAGGAGTGAGTCTCAGTGTCTTCAGACGTCACGTTCGAAGCGCCCTTGCGACGGAGGCCACTTTGGGTCTCCTTGGCCTTTTTCTTAGCCTTCTTCTCTGGCGCCTGGTAAGGCACCGGAACCAGCATCTTTGTCAGAAGCGGGATGGCTGGTTCCTCGGGCAGCGGAGCCGGACACTGAAACCTCTCCGCCCTTTTTCTCCAGCCTGGAAAAATAAATAGGTAAGCTTGGGCATCTTCCTTGAGCATATGAGTAAAGGATGCACCTTGAAATGCAAAGGACTTACCGGACTAGCGGGATGGGCCAGGTCGTGCCCATGGTCATCGGTCGTCTTCGGCCACGTCTTGTTGGCCTTAAAGAGCACCTTCCAGATATCTTCGTGCGTAGTTCCGAAGAATCATTGCAAGGTCTGGTGCTCAGCCGGATCGAACTCCCATAGATGGCAAGTCCGGCTCTGGCATGGAAGGATCCGGCGAACTAGCTTCACCTGGATCACATCGACAAGCTTGATGGTCTTGTCGACCATGCTCCTAATGCACATTCGAAGCGCTATCAGCTCGTCCGATGAAGACCAGTCCAGGCCCTTCTCTAGCCAGGAGGTGAGCTGCACCGGGGCTCTAGACTGGAATTCGGGAGCTGCGGCCCAGGTGGCGTCGCGAGGCTCTGTGATGTAGTACAACAGTTGTTGCCACCCTTTAACGGTCTCCATAAAGGTACCTACGGGCCATGTGACGTTGGGAATCTTGCTCACCATGGCGCCTCCACACTCTGCACGTTGGCCAACCACCACCTTCAGCTTCACATTGAAGATCTTTAGCCACAATCCGAAGTGGGGTGGGGTGCGGAGGAAGGCCTCGCACACGACAATGAATGCCGAGATGTTGAGGAAAGAGTTTGGGGCTAGATCATGGAAATCTAGCCCGTAGTAGAACATGAGTCCGTGGACGAATGGGTGGAGAGGAAATCCTAGCCCGCGGACAAAGTGGGGGATGAATACCACCCTCTCACGGGGCTCCGGAGTGGGGATAATCTGCCCCTCTGCCGGTAGCCGTTGGGCGATTTCCTTGGCCAAGTACCCCGCCTTCCGGAGCTTCGTAATGTCCTTCTCCTTGATGGAGGAGGCCACCCACTTGCCCTGCGCTCCGGATCTGGACATGGTTGGAGTGCTTTCTTGGGGCGGAAAAGATGAGAACTTGGGCACTGGAGCTCGAGAATGGGGGAGGCAGAGAGAGAGAAGGCGTGGGTGAAAGGGGTGCATCCTTATCTCTTTATAAAGGCAGTGAATATCAAGCGCCTCCCCACTCGCCCTAAATACTCTCCTATTCCCCCAGGGCCGTGCAGACAATACAGTGGGATTACCCATGCCCATATTGATGAGAATCCCACAATAAAGGGACATGATCTTTGCTTTGACAAGACGTGCCAATGAAACCGCATATCAAAATATGGAATGACAGGCTAAACAACGGTTTGAAATAATGGCCGGGCGGCAGCGCGATGTCACGCTACAAAAAGTTGTCAGCAGATAGGACTTGTGAAATATTATACTCTCTGCAGTTGTGTGTGGTACTTGTTTTGCAGAGCCGGACACATTTGTTGTGTTCGAGGACTGTGTTGGATTATTCGGAGAAGGAACCCACCTTGCAATGTCGAAGACAATCTGCGCGCCGGACACCTCGTCATTGAAGCCTGGTTCAGGGGCTACTGAGGGACTCCTGGATTAAGGGGTCCTCGGACGTCCGGACTATGGGGCGTGGGCCGGACTGATGGGCTGTGAAGATACAAGACAGAAGAATCTCTCTCGTGTCCAGATGGGACTCTCCTTGGCGTGGAAGGCAAGCTTGGCGCCAGGATATGAAGATTCCTTTCTCTGTAACTGACTTTGTACAACCCTAGTCCCCTCCGGTGTCTATATAAACCGGAGGGCTTAGTCTGTAGAGGCAATCATAATCATACAGACTAGACTTCTAGGGTTTTAGCCATTACGATCTCGAGGTAGATCAACTCTGGTCATACTCATATTCATCAAGATCAATCAAGCAGGAAGTAGGGTATTACCTCAACAGAGAGGGCCCGAACCTGGGTAAACATCGTGTCCCTCGTCTCCTGTTACCATCAACCTTAGACGCACAGTTCGGACCCCCTACCCGAGATCCGCCGGTTTTGACACTGACAGGCATGCAAGAAGCAAGCAAAAAGAGACGAACGGGAAAGGGGCGAAGAAAAGGCAAAGGCAAAGGTGAAGTGGGGGAGAGGAAAACAAGAGGCAAATGGCAAATAACGTAATGCGAGGGAGAAGAGTTTGTGATGGGTACTTGGTATGTCTTGACTTGAGCGTAGATCTCCCCGGCAACGGCGCCAGAAGTCCTTCTTGCTACCTCTTGAGCATGCGTTGGTTTTCCCTTGAAGAGGAAAGGGTGATGTAGCAAAGTAGCCTAAGTATTTCCCTCAGTTTTTGATAACCAAGGTATCAATCCAGTAGGAGACTACACACAAATCGCCTAGTACCTGCACAAACAATCAAGAACCTTGCAACAAACGCAATAAAGGGGTTGTCAGTCCCTTCACGGTCACTTGCAAAAGTGAGATCTGATAAAGATAATAAAGTAAATATTTTTGGTATTTTTGTTGTATAAATTGGAAAGTAAAGATTGCAAAATAAAATAGGAAACTAGAATTGTAGATCGGAAACTTATATGATGGAAAATAGAAGATTATATGATGGAAAATAGACCCCGGGGCTATAGGTTTCACTAGTAGCTTCTCTCAAGATAGCATATATTACGGTGGGTGAACAAATTACTTCCGAGAAATTGATAGGAAAGCGCATAGTTATGAGAATATCTAGGCATGATCATGAACATAGGCATCACGTCCGTGTCAAGTAGACCGAAAAGATTCTGCATCTACTACTATTACTCCACACGTTGACCGCTATCCAGCATGCATCTAGAGTATTAACTTCATAAGAACAGAGTAACGCATTAAGAAAGATGACATGATGTAGAGGGATAAACTCAAGCAATATGATATAAACCCCATATTTTTATCCTCAATGGCAAGAATACAATACGTGCCTTGCTGCCCTGCTATCAGTGGGAAAGGACACGCAAGATTGAACCCAAAGCTAAGCACTTCTCCCATTGCAAGAAAGATCAATCTAGTCGGCCAAACTAAACCGATAATTCGAAGAGACTTGCAAAGATATCAAATCATGCATATAAGAATTTAGAGAAGAATCAAATATTGTCCATAGATAATCTTGATCATTAACCCACAATTCATCGGATTTCGACAAACACACCGCAAAAAGTATTACATTGAATAGATCTCCAAGAAGATCGAGGAGAACTTTGTATTGAGATCCAAAGAAAGAGAAGAAACCATGTAGCTAATAACTGTGGACCCGAAGGTCTATGGTAAACTACTCACACATTATCGGAGAGGCTATGGTGTTGATGTAGAAGCCCTCCGTGATTGATTCCCCCTCCGGCAGAGCGCCGGAAAAGGCCCCAAGATGGGATCTCACAGGTAGAGAAGGTTGTGGCGGTGGAAAAATGGTTTCGTGGCTCCCTGGATGTTTTCAGGGTATAAGAGTATATATAGGCAAAAGAAGTAGGTCGGTGGAGCTACGAGGGGCCCACGAGGGTGGGGGGCGTGCCCTCCTGCCTCGTGGCCGCCTCGTTGCTTCCTTGACGTCCACTCCAAGTCTCTTTGATTGCATTTATTCCAAAAATGATCCTCGCGAAGGTTTCATTCCGTTTGGATTCTGTTTGATATTCCTTTTCTGCAAAACACTGAAATAGGAAGAAAAACAACAATTTGCAGTGAGCCTTTGGTTAATAGGTTAGTCCAAAAATAATATAAAAGAGCATATTAAAGCTCATTAAACATCCAAAACAGATAATATAATAGCATGGAACAATCAAAAATTGTAGATACGTTGGAGACGTATCAGCGGCCATGGACCCAGCTGTCAGCCTCTCCACGTAAAGTCCACTTCCGATGGATGTCGTTCGTTAACCACGTTGACCACACCGCGCCGAGAGCACCAGGGCGATGGACGACGGCGAGGCCTACGAAGGGAATGACACAGAGCCGGGAAAGACACAAGAGTGGCTGCCCATGCGGTGGGGAGTATGAGGGTTGACTGGTTCGGCTGCCGTCGCCGGAAAATAACAGGAGGTGTGGGTGACTAGAGGGATAGACAGGCCATGGATGCGAGTATGGTGGGGCCGTGAGGCCTACCCGGCAACACAGCCGGCCACAGGAGGCGGGAGAAGGCGGTTCCACGGTGCTGGTTTGGGCGGCTGGAGCAGGAAGATCAGAGACGGAAGAAGCAAGATTGCCGTTAGATTGACATCTAACGGTCTGGCGCTGGTAGAGTTGATTGTTAACTAAGTTTCTTTTTTTGATAAACCTTGTGTACGCATGAACTTAGTAGGCCCACAAGTCAGCCTCCAAATCTATGGCAGACAACATAGAGCCCATTTGCTAAAAAAATTATAATTTGCAGTCCATTTGCTAATTCTTAAGTAATTTATTACAACCCATTTTCTGCCCAGGACCACGGTCAAAAAGTTCAACCTTATTTTGCATATTTTGGTGGAGTCCGAACTATTGTAATCCCGAAATGATAAACATATTTTTAAGAACTTGTTGATTTGCCAAAAAAATTGTTTTGTTTTTGTAAGCAAATAAGACATGGGACAAATAAGGGAAAACCAGTGGTAAAAAAATAGCGGTGGGAGGGAAAACAATAACAAAAATATGGATGTAAATATGAAAAGGGAACTTTATGTATTTTCAATATAATGGTACGTGTATATGAACTAGTAAAACTATAGGTAGAGATTAGAAAACAGATGTAGGACATGGCGTTTCAAGAGGAAAATAGAACTAGGCTGTGTGTTTGATTCAGTAAAAAAACTGCGTGCAGATGTTGTAAGACAAAATATAACTAATGCTGGCGGGCCAGAGGCCAGTAGATACCTGCTGGATCTTTGTGCCCCATTTTCGTTATGGGCTGGGCCTGTTAAAAACAAAACCAAGCCTGGGCAATCTACAGCCCAGTTGAAACTTGCTCGACCTGAAAAAACAATATACCTGCTCAACAAACGAGAGAATTCTGCAAGTACAGACTGATAACTGGGATGCATCATGTATATTGTTTTTTCATCGTGATAATAAGTGCATGCACTTGTTTCGAAATATTGGAGAACTGGGAATTCAAATGACAGGTGCTTATACTACCCACCAAATAAAAATCAGGTGCCTGGAAATTAGTTTCGAAACAAATGATTCTGTTTCTATCCACGTCGATCCTCGGCATGATGGTTGGAAGAAAATGCCAAGTTCATACCAAAAGATCGTTAACAAGAATACCAACTTGCGAACGACAAGGTAGTACAAGTACCAATACCAAACTAACTTATAATATTTTTACTCCTGGCCCTAGTGTTCGTCTGGTAGAAAATCTTGCAGAGGACCAGCTCCCGCTCCTTCTCTTGCTCCAGGTCCCCGAGGTGGTACTGGTGCATCACCCAGCTGGTCCTCTGCTGGTCGAAGTTCTTGTTGGTGTGCAGCACCAGAACCTTTTTGCTGCCCGTCTGTCGGCCGTTGACCACCACCGGCAAGGTATTGCCGATCTTGTGCCACATCGCGTGCATGCCGCACTCTGACTGTGTCTTGCGAGGCGTCCACATGCCCCTTTTGAACGCCCTGGAATTGCGCTGGAAGAAATGCCTGCTTAGGGCACTCAGTGTGATACCTGCAGTATTGTCGAATACAGGTTTTAGTGTACGTGGTTGGCATTTCCACAACATCTTTAGCATGTTGCAGTCACTTGTTTCACTTTTTATTAACTGTCAAATTGTAATTGCTTCACTAGGTCTGCGTCTAAAAAGAAAAATAGAGCTATAAACAAAGGAATATGTTTGTGCAAGTAGACGGCCGATCGGTGTATTACCTGGAAGTTTCTCAAGATGGGTGTAGCATATGCCGTGCTCGCTGTCGATGGTTGGTATGAACAAATCGATGAGAGGGTGAGATCTCGCACTGTCAACACTCACTTTGGCCTCAAGGTGCTTGATCAGCTCCTGATCCGTGGGATCGAACTTGAGGCTAGCCGGCAGCACCGGCCAATCCTTCTTGGACTTGCATCGGTTAATTCCAGTTATATGGTACTCAATGTATGATCAATCGACTGTTTTAAGTGAATGATGAAATATTTCGACAGATAAATGGTACTCCAAATCCGAAGTCCACAATACCTGAACATGCCGCCGGGATTCCTGTGTCACCTCACGCGCAGCATGTTGTCACGTCAATTCAATGTGTGGACATGATGAATAATTTGACCAACGTATACTAGTACTGCTACTGTACTACTTACTAGTCGTATTTAGTGTCACATTTTAGCCATAGGTTTAACTAACAAGTACGCACTTGA
>LR880972.1:301428064-301441567 GCA_904067115.1 Aegilops sharonensis
GCTCAAGGAGGAGCTCGATGAAGATCTTGTTCATTGTGTTGTTTCGTTTCAGTTGATCAGTAGTGGAGCCCAGTTGGGACGATCGGGGATCTGTGTAGCATTTGGGGTAGTCTTCTTTTATTTTGGTTCCGTAGTCAGACCTTGATTGTATCTGTATGATGTAATGCTTTACTCATGTATTGTGTGAAGTGGCGATTGTAAGCCAACTATGTATCTCTTTCCCTTATGTATTACATGGGTTGTGTGAAGATTACCTCACTTGCGACATTGCTTTCAATGCGGTTATGCCTCTAAGTCATGCTTCGACACGTGGGAGATATAGCCGCATCGAGGGCGTTACACTTTCCAACACATAGTGCTTGCCAAAGGATAAAGTGTAAAAAGGAAAGGTGAAGACCACCATGAGTCTTGTATGAGGTATAAGACAAAAATAAAAGATAGGCCCTTCGCAGAGGGAAGTCGAGGTTGTCATGTGCTTTTATGGTTGGATGCACAAAATCTTAATGCGAAAGAATGTCACTTTATATTGCCACTTGTGATAGGAACCTTTATTATGCAGTCCGTCGCTTTTATTGCTTCCATATCACAAGATCGTATAAAGCTTATTTTATCCACACTAATAAATCACACATATTTAGGGAGCAATTTTTATTGCTTGCAACAATGACAACTTACTTGAAAGATCTTACTCAATCCATAGGTAGATATGGTGGACTCTCATGGCAAAACTGGGTTTAAGGATATTCGGAAGGACAAGTAGTATCTCTACTTGGTGCAAAGAATTTGGCTAGAATGAGGGGGAAATGCAAGCTCAACATGTTGGATGATCCATGACAATATACTTTATTTCGGATATAAGAAAACATAACCCATTACGTTGTCTTCCTTGTCCAACATCAACTTTTTAGCATGTCATATTTTAATGAGTGCTCACAATCATAAAAGATGTCCAAGATAGTATATTTATATGTGAGAGCCTCTCTTTCTTTATTACTTCCTATTAATTGCAACGATGACCAAAACTATGTTTGTCAACTCTCAACAACTTTTATTCATCATACTCTTTATATGTGAAGTCATTACTCTCCATAAGATCCATATGATCTCTTTATTTATTTTTATTCTTTCTTTTTCTATTATTCCCTCAAGATCATATCAAGATAACCAAGCCCTTGACTCAAGACTAATCTTTGTTATATATAGCTCACGGAGTTGATTACAAAGAAGGATCATAAAGCAAAACTCAAAAGTAAATCATATTAAAACTTTAATCTAATAGATCAAGATATTAACAAAAGGATCAAACTAAGAAAAACGATAAAGATAAAGGTGTGATGGTGACACCCATGTGATTATGTATCTTTCTTCGAAGATGGTGGAGATGGTGATGATGATGACAATTGGGCCTTCGGCTTTTTCATGTTGTAATTGAGAATAGCAATTTCCTCCTTTAAATCATCGACCTCCGATTCCAGCTTCAAGATCTTGTCACATAAATCCCCATTGCTTTTCTGCCGAAAACGAGAAGGAATAGATCGGTTGTTAGATAGTTTAGGCCTCTTAGGGAGACTAGACTTCTTGAACTTCACGTGCATATCCCCAGGTTGAGGTAGCGGGGTATCCTCCTCCTCCGAACTTGAATCATTGATCCTCATCAAATGAGCGTCCTCCTCATCATCCGTAGTTCGAACACAAGGAGATAGGTCCCCATAGGTCTTTGGGTCAGCAATGAGATGCGAGGCATATTTCTCTCCGTCGGAGTCTTTGTCGTGGAAACAACACCTATGGGATCACTGGAATCCCCTCTACGGTTGGGGGGCGCGGGGTTGTGGGAAGAGCAGATCTAACAGGAAGCACACGGATCGTTTACCCAGGTTCGTGCCGCGAGGATGCGTAATGCCCTAGTCCTTCTTTGGTGGATGTATTGAGAGTTCTTGTGTTCTTGAGCTAGCTATGGGGTGTAACTTGCCCAAAAGAGCCGAATCCCTCTCCTGGTCGCCTCGGGCCTCATTTTATAGGCAAAAGGGGTCGCCACAGTGGCACACAGGAGGTGGAAAGGTCTACAGTGCGCAAGATTATCGCCTGGCATTAGGGGACAAAATGCATTAAATGCGCTACTTAGGTGTCCATTAGCTTTATCGGGGACGGGAATGAGGCCCGTCCCGTCCGTCGCCGCCCCGCCTTGCATCGACACGCGCCCGGGCCAGCGAAGCGTGCGGTGCCATGTAGGTAGGTAGGCTGCTGAGGTGGCGCGGTGGTGGAGCCTTCACGAAGATCTGCATGCCACCACGCAGGTGCTTGCTGAGTTGGTGTAGAGGCCGCCCGTCACCACGTAGGTGCCTGCCCAACTGGTTGAGCTAGCAGCTCCTTGGGGACGGTGGTGGAGTCTTGGGTGCGGGCATGGCAGTGGCCCTGCTGGCATCCTCGGCAAGGGCCTTGCCGGGGGCCCGACAAGGGTCTTGTCGTGGCGTTGCAGTCGTCCCCGGCAAGGCGCTTGCCGGGGGTCTTGTGGATTCCCTCGGCTGGGATCCCGCCGAGGGTCGCCGTCTTCTGGTCCTCATCTAATCTCACATGTTTATGATCTTGACGAAGATCTGCATGCCACCACAGAGGCGCCTCCCGAGCCCTGGTTCCAATGTAGTTGGTTGGCTGGTGTTGGAACCCACGGGCTCAAGGGTTGCCTGCACTGCTGGCATCGGGCAAGTTGCCCCGACAAGGCTCTTGCCGGGGCCACGGAGGCCGTCCCGGCAAGGGTCTTGCCGGGGGAGTCCACCTCGCCCCTTTGCTCTCCTGTGTTTTTGGTCTTGGCGTTGCCTCGGTTGTCTTGCGCTTCGGCTTCTCTCCGGCTCCCCTCTTCTGCCTTGCTAGGTGTGGCCGCGGCGCGTGGCTCTGACCGCCCGTGCACAAGTAAAGGGGTCAATAGAAGAGCCCCTACTTTTGTACACCAGCAGGAGCCCCCGGGCCTGGGCAACACATAAGCGCGACGCGTTGTTGGGCCAGGCCCAAAACGGTGCGCGGGCAGGTGGGGCGGATTTTTACCGCAGTAACTGTTTCACTCGTTGCGCTTCCCCACGACCCGCATTGAACACGCGACGTGGAGGATCGTGCGTGACGTGGGGGACATGCATGGGCGGTTCCCGCATGCATGCATCACATCGCAGTTAATGGGAAAAGAGGCGGCTTGCGCCTTCCCCGTAAAGAGGAATAACCGCGGGCACGCTGCTCATTTGCCCTGCGTGCTTTCCCCAATCTCGAAACCGCCGTCCCCTTCTTCCTCCTTCTCGAGCCCTTGCCTTCGCTCGCCGCTGCCGCGCCTTTGACATCCTCCATCCCTCGCTTCCCGCAGCCGCCATGGCACCCAAGACCAGTAGAGGCAAGGGAGTGGCCAAGGACGCCGGGGAGAAGGAGCCGCCGGAGAGCGGGTTGGCGATGCGGTGGACGCAGCACGCCTACTTCCCATCGACGGTCGACGCGATCGAACTCCGGGACTACTTCAAGCACCTGTGGGGGGTGCAAGACGGGAAGCGAGACGACAGGGCATCCGGCCACGCGCGTCATCCCCACCACCTTCACCGAAGCCGGCCCGAATCGGTGCCCATTCTTCGTTGACTACTTTTCTTGCGGCCTCTGCCCCCCCCCTTCTCTGATTTCTTCAGCGACATCATGCACACCTACGGCTTCCACCTTCTGGATTTTACTCCAAATGTCGTGGCGTGCATGGCTCTCTTTGCGCACCTCTGCGAGGGTTTCGCCGGGGTGCATCCCAACACGGTGCTCTTCCGCCACTATATCTTCCCTCACATCCAAAAGGGGGCGCCATTTCCGGTTGCGTCGCCTGGATCCCTAGGACCCAGGAGAAAGATACATATCCGGACGGTGCCCAGAGGAGAGGTGGGAGGAGTGGCAAGGCCGGTGGTGCTGGATTGAGGAGAAGGACCCACCAGCATTCTGCGAGGTTCACCAGGCGCCACCGGTCCGCAGAAGCGACTGGAGCGATGTCGACGTCAACGACAAGAAGCTCACGATCGCCACCACCAGGATCCTTCATCTCACCGAGGCCGGGCTCACCCTTGAGATGATCGGGGCGGATATCATCCGCCGCCGAATCGCTCTGCTGCACAACAAGGGGAGGCTGACCTGGCTCTTCACGAATGTCGCCGACATCATGAGGCTCCGCCCTGGCCTGGACCACAACTTCACGGTGATGGGGCACGCCCACTTCTGCCAGCAGACCTTTCAGCTCGACGTGAACCGCCATGGCGAGGTCGAGTGGTCAGGCAAGGCCGCGAAGGCCGGCAAGGTCGCCAACGGGCCCTTGTTCAAATTGCCGGTAGGGGTGGTTCCGCTGAGCAACAACTCGCGTCGAAGCGACATCATCGCCATGATGCCGGAGTTCAACGTGCATGGCCTCGTCCCAAATTGGGACGAGCCGCCGGAGGATCAGGTGCAGGAATTTTTCGACACCTTGGAGGAGAAGTACGTCACCGCCGAGCCGCGGCTCGTCTGGGACACCACCTAGGCAGAGCTGGACTACATCGCCGCCAGGGCGGTGGAGGCGGAGCTCGCCAAGGAGGCCGGCAGCGCCGACAGCATGGAGGACAAGGCTGCGGCGGAAGCAGAGGAGAAGGAGCTCGCCCAGTGGGCGGAGGACGCTGGGGAGGCCAGCAGCGCTGGCACCGGGGGCCCTCTCATCGAAGATGTGGTCGACGAGTCGTCGGAGGGGGAGGCCGAGGCCGTCGACACTCCGGCCACGGGGAGTGGGTGAGTCCTGCGGCGGGCCACCTTTGGCAAGCCAGTTCGGCCTGGCAGGGTCGTGCAGCCCCGACAAGCCCAGGAGGCGTCCGCGCGCCAAATGAGGGTTGCGGCTGCAAAGAAATCGGTGAAGGCCGCGATGGAAACAAAGAAGGCAACTGCCTCTTCTTCGTCCAAGCACCCTCAGACTCCATCGGCTTCCCCTCCTCCGGTAGATGTCGACGCGGAGGTCTTCTTCGACTTCGGGTCCCTCTGCCCAAGGAGGAAGAGGAAGGCAGCAGAGGAGGAGGTGGAGGACGAGTAAGTATCTTTCTCCTTTTTGTCATCTCCATCTCCTCAATCTCTGCCGCTTGTCTTAATCTATTGTTCTTCTTTACAGGGATGCGGAGACGCTGACCCAGAGGGTGAAGAGGGCTAGGGCTTCAGCGAGCGACCAGCCACTGGCAGGCACTTCTGGTATGCCACTGGTGGTGTTGAGCAGCCCGGACAGCAGCCCTCGGCAAAGCCCCCGGCGTAAGTTCATCACTCACCCCTCGTCGACGTGTGTCAGTGGTACGATCCTTTGGCGCTGACCTTGCCGTGGGTGCAGGAGGAGGACAGCAGCAGGAGGAGCCACAGAGGGCTACCCCCAACACGCTGCCCCCATCGACCACGCCACCCCGAGGGGCGTCCCCGGCAAGGGCGCCAAGCACCGAGCCCGTGCACACGGAGGAGGAGGAGGCGAACTCGGGCACTGGTGGCTTCGCCTCGGCGCCAAATGTTGGCGGGGAGGGGACCTCTGCTTTCCAGCCCGACACTGGTAAGCCATTCGCCTTCCGTCCCTGTTCTTCTTTCTATTATTTCTGAATTCTTGGTCTTGGCCTCGCCTCATCCCCTTCTCGGTATCCAGATCCCCCTTCGGCGGACCCAGAGGACATAGACACCATCATCGAGGATGTCGCCAAGGCCGCCGAGGCGGAGGCCGAGAAGATCGCCGCCGAGGAGGCCGCCAAGGGCGCTGCTGAGGACGCCGCCAAGGGGCCTGCTGGGGAGCCCAGCAAGGCTACCGCCAAGGAGGCCGGCAAGGGGCCTGCCGGGGAGGCCGACAAGGCCGCTGCCGAGGAGGAGGGTTGATGACCAGCCTTCCTCCTCCGCTGCCTCTGGCTCCGGCAGGTATCTGAGGGTGGGTGACGACCTTTTCGTCCACCTTCCAGTGGTGTCGAGCTCTAGGGCACCCGTCGAGGGAGAGGTGTTCGACGAGGAGGTGCTTGCCACCGCCGGGCTTGAGGTTGTTGACGAGCCAAGCACCGGTGGCGACGGTTCTCAGGAGGAGCGGCTTCTCCAGGCCATGGGTGCTAATTTTCGTTAGCTCCAGGCACTCCACCGCACCCGCCTGGACAAGGGCAAGTCCAAGATGGCAACGGTGGACAAGGCGGAGGCGGACCTCAAGGTGTGCGTCGTCGAGACGCAGAATTGGTTCCGCCAGGCTTGTGAGGAGCTGAAGGTCGCCCAGGGTGAGCTGGCCAAGCGCGACGTGGAGCTCACCATGAAGCGGGCCGACATCGAGAAGGCCCAGGAGACGGCGGAGAGCTTGGCCGCCGCAACCGAGGCCGCTCGGACCCAGCACCAAGCCGCGCTAAACTCCCAGGAGGAGGAGCTTGCCACGCGTGAGGGGAAGCTTGCCGCAACGCTCCGCTGCAAGGATGAGGAGGTGGAGAAGCTCGTCGTGCAACGGACCCAAGAGCTGGAGCAGAGGCATAGAGAGGCGCTCGATGCCCAGGCTCTAGTTCACGCCGGCAGGGTGAAGGAGCTGGAGGTAGAGCAGGACGAGCTGAAGGACCAGGCCCTGAAGCTGTCCAAGGAGGACACGCTCAACGGCGCCCTGATGGAGGCGCAGGGCGTGGCCGTCAGCAGGGCCGGGGAGCTCTCCGAGGCCAACAACTCCATCAAAGACCTAAAGCTGAAGCTGGAGGGCCTTGAGGAGATGCTCTCAGAGGCCAGGGCTCGGGAGGAGACCCTGGCCAAGGATCTGGAGGCCGAGAAGCTGCAGCAGAAGAACGAAGCCACCAACCACAAGGATTTTGTGGATGGCGAGAATCCCTGGATCAGCCGCCTCGAGGACGTCGCCGGCAGGATCACCACGCAGCTGGCCACCATGGGTATGCCAAACGTGAGGTACGCCCCGGATCGCAGCACGACCTCCAACGCCAGGCTGACCCTATTCTTCGAGGGCATCCTCGGGGCCCTGGAGCAGCTTCACTCCGACCGGGCGGCCTCCCTGGCCGATGAGTCCCGGAGGCTTTGCTGGGGTGCCATGACCAAGGTCCTCGCCAAGGTGGCACACTGGAATCCTGACCTCGACTTCGAAGCCGCGCTGGAGAGCTTGCCGGAGGATGCGGACATCGCAGCGCTCAAGGAGCATATCAAGCGATCCTCAGCCGCATCAACAGAATCCAGAGGGTGGAGGGCCATCGCCAGGATTAGGCACCCCGTTTCTCATTGCCTTTGCAGGTTCATGACCGAGACAATTTCTATCTTTACTTAGAACCGTGGCAACAATTTATGTAATATAACTCTGCAGTACTTTTGATACAATGCATGTTATTTTCCTGTTCGATTTTCCTTTGTATGTCCACCCTATGTTAACCGGGTAGGCTTGCTGGCACGTAAACCCAGTGCGGCATCTTGAGGACAGATCCCCAATGGCCTGCCGGGTGTGCTTGCTGCCGGGCGAACCACCTTACCACCCTTAACGCGGCCGCTCGAACTGCCGAGCTTGACTCGAGTCAGAATCGAGAGCGTTGCCAATTGCAGAAGGCTACCCTGCCACTCTCGACGCGGCCACTTGAGCTGTTGAGCGGACTCGAAACAGAACAAAGGCATTACAAATTGCGGGAGGGCCCCTTTGCATACAGGATTTCCATACAAAGAACGAGATCTCCGAGGGGAATAACCTTATATAAAGAGGAAAGTTTAAAGTTCGGCATGACTTAGCTTTTCTGTTGTCGCACGGGCGTCCACCACATCTGCAGACAGCGCCGTCAGGCTTGGTCGTCTCCATCCTTGGGGCTACTCCGATCAGACCAGATTTCCACACCTGCGCGCGCCCCTACCTGGCGCGCCAAAGATGTCGGGGAAACGACACCCATGGGATCACTGGAATCCCTTCTACGGTTGGCGAGCGTGGGGTTGTGGGAAGAGCAGGTCTAACAGGAAGTGATACGTCTCCAAGGTATCTATAATTTATGAAGTATTCATGCTATTATATTATCTGTTTAGGATGTTTATGGGCTTTACTAAACACTTTTATATTATTTTTGGGACTAACCTATTAACCAGAGGCCCAGCCCAAATTGCTGTTTTCTTGCCTATTTCAGTGTTTCGAAGAAAAGGAATATCAAACGGAGTCCAAACGGAATGAAATCTTCGGGAGAGTTATTTTTGGAACGGAAGCAATCCAGGAGACTTGGAGTAGACGTCAGGGAAGCTTCGAGGAAGCCACAAGGCAGGGAGGTGCGCCCTACCCCCCTGGGCGCACCCCCACCCTCAAGGGCCCCTCGTGGCTCCGCTGACCGACTTCTTTCGCCTATATATACCCACATACCCTAAAAACATCGGGGAGCACAATACATCAGGAGTTCCGCCGCCGCAAGCCTCTGTAGCCACCAAAAACCAATCGGGACCCTGTTCCGGCACCCTGCCGGAGGGGGGATCCCTCACCGGTGGCCATCTTCATCATCCCGATGCTCTCCATGACGAGGAGGGAGTAGTTCACCCTCGGGGCTGAGGGTATGTACCAGTAGCTATGTGTTTCATCTCTCTCTCTCTCTCTCTCTCTCTCTCGTGATCTTGATTTGGAACGATCTTGATGTATCGCGAGCTTTGCTATTATAGTTGTATCTTATGATATTTATCCCCCTCTACTCTCTTGTAATGGATTGAGTTTTCCCTTTGAAGTTATCTTATCGGCTTGAGTCTTTAAGGATTTGAGAACACTTGATGTATGTCTTGCATGTGCTTATCTGTGGTGACAATGGGATATCATGTGATCTACTTGATGTATGTTTTGGTGATCAACTTGCGGGTTCAGTGACCTTGTGAACTTATGCATAGGGGTTGGCACACGTTTTTGTCTTGACTCCTGTAGAAACTTTGGGGCACTCTTTGAAGTTCTTTGTGTTGGTTGAATAGATGAATTTGAGATTGTATGATGCATATCGTATAATCATACCCACAGATACTTGAGGTGACATTGGAGTATCTAGGTGACATTAGGGTTTTGGTTGATTTGTGTCTTAAGGTGTTATTCTAGTACGAACTCTTGAATAGATCGATCCGAAAGAATAACTTTGAGGTGGTTTCGTACCCTGCAATAATCTCTTCGTTTGTTCTCCGCTATTAGTGACTTTGGAGTGACTCTTTGTTGCATGTTGAGGGATAGTTATATGATCCAGTTATGGTATTATTGTTGAGAGAACTTGCACTAGTGAAAGTATGAACCCTAGGCCTTGTTTCCTAGCATTGCAATATCGTTTGTGCTCACTTTTATCATTAGTTATCTTGCTGTTTTTATATTTTCAGATTACAAATACTCATATCTATCATCCATATTGCACTTGTATCATCATCTCTTCGCCGAACTAGTGCACCTATACAATTTACCATTGTATTGGGTGTGTTGGGGACACAAGAGACTCTATGTTATTTGGTTGCAGGGTTGCTTGAGAGAGACCATCTTCATCCTACGCCTCCCACGGATTGATAAACCTTAGGTCATCCACTTGAGGGAAATTTGCTACTGTCCTACAAACCTCTGCACTTGGAGGCCCAACAACGTCTACAACAAGAAGGTTGTGTAGTAGACATCAAGCTCTTTTCTGGCGCCATTGCCGGTGAGGTGAGTGCTGGAAGGTATATCTTTAGATGTTGCAATCGAATCTTTTTGTTTCTTGTTTCATCACTAGTTTAGTCTATAAAATAAAACTACAAAAAATGGAATTGAGGGTGCCTCATATGCTTCATCTTTTTAATATCTTTCATGAGAATAAGGATTCCGATAATTGTGCTCAATTGCTAGAGGAAGAATGCATTAGAATGTTCGGCACTAAACCTCTGAATGATGAGCATGATTGCAATGTTGTTAGTATGAACTCTTTGAATATCCATAGTACTAATGATGATTGCACTAGTCATGATGAAAATGTCTCTTATAATCATGTCAACTTCTGTGGAGTGCATAGAGCTTGCAAGTACACACCAAATAGGGAAAATAGATTTTGCAAGAGGCATAAGTATTTGGAAACTAAATGGTTGAAAGAAAGGCTAGATGTTTGTGCTGAAAATTTAAACTTTCTTTGCCGTCCTTGTGAACTTTGCAATGAACATGATCATTTCAATACCCAATGCAAATTGTTTCATGATCGTATCGTGTCCAAAAATTGTGATGACTTGATTTCCCTTGCACATCATAATGAACTTAGTTTGCTTTTGGGTTATGAAGAAATGAAACGTATAACTAAGGATCTTCCAGAATTTGTCCTTGATAAAGTTCTTGATTTTGATCTAGAAGAAATTTATATGTATTGTGCGGTGAATTGCATTGAAAATCCTTATATTGCCACTTACATAAAGACAAGAAAACAAATAGAAGATGAAGAGAATACTAATGAAAGGGAAGATACTTCCCAATATCCTCCTATTATTTCTTATGATGAATCAGGTAATGAGGAATAGCCTTCTATTCAACCAATCTCATCAATAAAGAGCTCAAAAAAGAGGGTTAAACCCACGCATGAGGTGAAGAAGAAAAATAAAAGACGGAGAAGCAAAGGTAGAAAGGTATCCCTCTCAAATGATGTTGCTCATATTACTCATTGTGATGATGATAATTGCTATACTATTGGTGCTATCCATACTGTTAATGATGAGAGCGATTATGCTTATGATATGAAAAGGCCCAAGCTTGGGGATGCTATGTTTGATGAGAATGACAAGTTTGAGAATATATTTGCTGAAATTAATGTTTGCCCCAAGCTTGGGGATGCTATGTTTAACGAAGATGATGTTTTTAGCCTCCCAAGTTTTGATATGCAAATTTGTTATGATGATAGCATTCCTCCTACTTATGATGATTATATTGATGAAAGTGGGTTTGGAAGAGTGTCAACTTTAGGAAGTAATGATCCCACTATTTTGGAGGATGTTGAATCTTACTGTGATAATTATGAAAGTGGATTTGGAGAGGTCATGACTTTATTTAGTAATGATTCCACTATCTTGGAAGAGGTTTCAATTGGTTATGAGAACAAAGTTGCTACTTATGATGATTATTGTGATGATACTTATGCTATAAAAAGTAGTGATGATTATATTCATAAAACTTGTCATGATTATGAGTACCCTTTCTCTGAACATTACTCTTTTACTGTGAAAACAATTTATAGTATTCGAGTCTCTTATGATACTCCCACTATTCCGAATGAGAAGAATTTTGCTTATGTGGAGAGTACTAAAATTTCTATGCAATTAGATCATGAAAATAATTCTTTATGTGCAGGTTATATGGTTTAATTCATTCATGATGCTACTGAAAATTATCATGAGAGAGGATCATATGCTTCTACATATTGCAATAATATGAAGTTTCCTCTCTATGTGCTTAAATTTTTGAAGTCATGCTTGTTTTGCCTTCCTATGATAGTTGATTATTGTTCCCATAAGTTGTTTGCTCACAAAATCCCTATGCATAGGAAGTGGGTTAGACTTAAATGTGTATTCTTCATGATGCTCTTTTTATGTTTCAATTCTTATCTTTTAGGCGAGCATCATTGAAAACATCATGCCTAGCTAGAAAGGCAGTAAAGAAAAGCGCTTGTTGGGAGACAACCCAATATTTACCCCTACTGTTTTTGTGTGTTCACATGATTAAGATACTGTAGTAATCATGTTTTATAGCTTTTGTTTCAATAAGGTGCCAAGTAGAACCTTTGGGAAGACTTGGGTGAAAGTTAATGTGATCTTGCTGTAAAAAACAGAAACTTTGCGCTCATGAGATTAGCTGTCATTTTTTACAAAAGAGTGATTTTAAGCTGATTCTTTTTGCAGAAGATTAATAGAAAAATTCCTCAGGTGCACCAATTTATTTCAGAATTATTTGAGTTCCATAAGTATACGTTTGATACAGATTACTACGGACTGTTCTGTTTTTGACAGATTCTGTTTTCATTGTGTTGTTTGCTTATTTTGATGAATCTATGATTAGTATCGAGGGTATGAACCATATAGAAGTTTGAATACAGTAGATATTACACCAATATGAATTTAGAATGAGTTCACAATAGTACCTAAGTGGTGATTTATTTTCTTATACTAACGGAGCTTACGAGTTTTCTGTTGAGTTTTGTGTTGTGAAGTTTTCAAGTTTTGGGTAAAGATTCGATGGACTATGGAATAAGGAGTGGCAAGAGCCTAAGATTGGGGATTACCAACGCACCCCAAGGTAATATTCAAGGAAAACCAAGAGCCTAAGCTTGGGGATGCCCCGGATGGCATCCCCTCTTTCGTCTTCGTTCATCGGTTACTTTACTTGGAGCTATATTTTTATTCACCACAGGATATGTGTTTTGCTTGGAGAATCATTTTATTTTGTTAGTATTTGCTTTCTGTTATTTATAATAATGTTTTGCATCTTTATTTTCAATAAAAATGTCAAGGATAGCCTTTACCATGCTTATTTTGCAAGTATACATGTTGCTGTTTCAAAACAGAAATTTTTACCGCTGTTGCAAAAATTCCCTAGAAAAGTCAGAATGTGATAAAATGTTGAAACCTTTTGCATAATAACCTCTGGTAAATTTACTACAATGGTAATTTTCTTTTATAATTTTTGGAGATAGGGAAGTATGGATCTTGCTGCATTCTTTACAGACTGTCCTGTTTAGGCAGATTGCTGTTATGTTTGCATTGTTTGCATATGTTTGCTTGTTTAATGATTCTATTTGAGGATACTATTAAATATGCAGAGGCATTTAGTATGCAATGTTGAATAATAGTTTTAGTGATTTGCTACAGTAGAGTATGAAAAGGTTTTTGCATTGGTTTATACTAACTTATCTCACGAGTCCTTGTTGAGTTTTGTGTGGATGAAGCTTTTGAGATTTAGGGAGACCGTGATATGAGAGGAATTAAGGAGACACAAAAGCTCAAGCTTGGGGATGCCCAACGCATCCCAAGATAATATTTCAAGAAGTCTCAAGCGTCTAAGCTTGGGGATGCCCCGGTTGGCATCTCACCTTTCTTCTTCAACAAATATCGGTTAGTTTTGGTTGATCCTAAGTTTTTGCTTCTTCATGTGATGTTTGATATTCTTAGAATGACATTTTATTTTGTTTTGCTTGCTATTTGAATAAAATATCAAGATCTGAAATTATTAACTGGGAGAGTCTTCACATAGCTAAATAACTATTCATCTACCCATTGATCTTTACTTATATCTTTCGGAGTAGTTTGTTATTCATTCACGTGCTTCACATTTATCCTATGAGTAAATGGTTGAATGAATTGAATATCATAAATCTGAAATTATATATGTTTCATATGCTTATCCCATGGGGAGTAATGACTTCCCATATAAGAAGTAGAGGTGGTAAATTTATTGAAGGTTAGCAAACATTGTATTGGTCACTTGAACAATTCATGAAAGAATATTGAGGGAAGAGAGATTTCACATATAAATATACTATCTTGGACATCTTTTATGATTGTGAGCACTCA
>LR880972.1:301499680-301510022 GCA_904067115.1 Aegilops sharonensis
TGTCCAAAAATGGATGTACCTATATACTAAAACATGTCTAGATACATATATATTTTGACAAATAGAAGGCATGTATTGTGCAACGGAGGGAGTAGAATGGATGCAAGTTTTTCTATTGGGAAGAAGAGTACATCCATATATTGATAGAGCACAATTTAGTAGATGTTCTATCACTTTTAGGTAGCACGGATGCTAGAGATGAGATTAGTGCACTTGTTGATACTCCTACTAGAATAGAGGCTAGACATGAGACTAGATGCGAGGAAGCAACGTCTACTTCTTTACACTCGAAGAAGAAAGAAGCACGCAAGATCGAGCCTCCGCAGATCAACAATGAATGCATCGAGAAGGCACTAATCCAACTTACAGGAGTAGTAAAATATATTCTTGTGGTTCTTGTTTTCTTTGGTCTTGCTTTTCTAGTCAAAATTATCGTTGGAGTTCGTGCAAAACGGAGGTCTGTTTGGGGTCGTGCGTTGGAGTTGGCCTTACAAGTGGGACCGCAGTAAGGAAACCGACTATCGGCAAACCCCCACCTCGCCCGCCACGCGATGGCTGAAGTTAGAGAAACGACGAGGTTGAAGAGATTGCTCTAGCACGCACTCCAAGAAATAATATGGTGTCTGATGGATGTCGTGGTGTTGGCGTGTGCCATACTCCTGGACGTGAATGCTTGTTCTGGCCCATGCAACCCTACTACTTACTCCTACTATATAGTACTAGTATCAAGGATTCGAGGTGATGGTTACGTACAGTGAACACAACATATGGCTACAGTAAAAACACCCGCCCGACGTGCGAAGCATGTGAAGCTAGTACAAATAGTGTACTACTATTGTTGATTGGCCTCAGCCGATAACCTGTTGCAATGCACGTACAATTATGTATTCGAAAAATATTTTTTTGCCTCGTCGCACCACTCACTCAGAGAAGCGACTCGAAAGCCATTCATAAATTTAGTAAGTTTATCACAGGCATATCATTTTATTACATACAACAGGTCATCAACCCACATCGACAACGAGGATACATTATAAATACTAAAGTTTTCACCACACAACAAATAACAAGGAATGAAATGAACTTCAACTCAACCATTCCTCGGTGTTGGAAACGCTTGCTTTGAACCACAAGTGATTCTCTGGGACGGGCCATCCATTGTCGATCTGGAGACCAACGCAGGACTGATCATCCAAGCTGAAGCGGCCTACTATATCAGTACTAGGGTAGGGAACCACCCAAATGTCCGAGGTATAGACACAGTTGCTTCTCATAAATGGTACTAGTAACATTGTGTCAACAGCAGTTGGATCGCCTTTCACCATCATCGGATAGATTTGTCCAAGGAAGAGCGAGTTTTCTCCAAGACTATCAATTTTGTACCAGGGAGAAGGAGTTGGCACTAGCACACTAGTATCCATCCCGAATACCATGCAACAGGTGTTGCAATAGGTTCGGAGAGTGCGACCATGGGAGACTACACCTGCTTCCTTAGCAGTAACATCATCAGTGGGCTGTATACACACAAGAAGAGGTGATCCATTGGAATTAGTTGCCAGGCGCCACAGAGTATATGGGCACTGCTCGTCCTCATGCTCGTGATCATCACCATCGTCATCTCCCCCTTCGTTATAATTTTTTTCAAGTATAGGTGGTGGGATGTTCACAGGACCTTGGGAACACAAGAAGAAGGTTAATTAGTAAAGGGAAACTTGCTAACCTGCATGCATGTGGATGAAACAATTACTTACGGTGGAAGACAAACGTACCGAAACTATGAGGATCCCATGCAAAAACAGTGCCACGAGTGGTGGTAGCAAACACAAGGCCATCGTATTGAATTGCATCACAGTACTCATCCGTGTACAAAAACTGATTTTTGAGCAATATCCATCGAGTCAAACCACCAAGGACGGCAACAAGCTTGTCGAAGATAGCAACAACTTCATAGTTGTTGTAATTCCAAGAGCGGTTGGGAACTCGATAAATTGCTATCTTCCATAGAAGACAATCACCATGATCGTATTTGAACGTGCGTACAATACCGGTGTGCTCAACCTCTGGGCAGTCTACTGAGATTTTTGGAAGTGGAACCCGGTCACGAGTGTACACATTCACAAGTTCCCACTCGCAGTTGGACCCAATGTAAACAACCCAATCTCCATTTGCGCCTGCCCAAGTCTTGCCCTCAAGCGATGGCATCTTAACATCATACGTATCATTATAAAGCGGCATCAACTTGCACAGGGCGAGGCCTCCGTCGTGCCGGCGCCAGTCATCAGGGTCACGACAAAGAAGATAGGGGAGATCAAACCGCTCCTTGACTCTTGGGGTTCCTTGTAATGATGTTATTAGTTGAGTCGAGAATGGGCTTGAACGAACCTGCCATGCTAGCCGAGGTGATGACGTCGCACCGATCAATGAGTTCCTGCACCACATCATCTTTCAGATCGGGGCAAGAATAACGGGGTCGTTTCCGGCCTGTTCCCTCCATGGAGAAGACGATTGAACAATGGCAGAAGAAAGGGTGAAGGGCTGAAGGAAAATGGAGGAGGGAGAGGAAGAGCGTGCGACAGCAGTTCCAAATCGAGAGGGAAAGGCGAAGAGTCGGTGGATGGTTGCGAGTTTGCCACGGTTCACGAAGAGGCGCCCCGGCCTACACGTCCGTTCGGAAATACTCCTACTACTCTTCGTCGTCTCACTATGTTGGAATGGGACCACATGTCAACGAAACATGGTGTGTAATTTCTCGTGCAAAATGTGATCTGGCCGCATTGGCCCGAGGTGCCGCATTAGTTATCGACCTTTATTTTTTAATGGCGTGCCGATCAGTTTTGAAGCACGACTAACTTGTACTGTACGCAGAGAAAATATAAATTACTCTACCACTACTCCACCTCCAGTACTAGTAGTATAAAAAAGATATATAGGCTGGAGCTTCAGCGCTTTCTTGCTAAGGGCTGCCCACTTGCTTCTCACACTACCACCCTCTATCCAGATCTAAAAAAGACGGCCCCTCTCTCCCTCCTCACCGGTGGTCATAGATCTGCCGGGGAAGAAAAGGACGTGCATCGTTGACGCACTCGTCGTCGGCGAGTGAGGTCACGCACTGACGACAAGGCCGTCCTCTCAGACCTAGCGCCCGGGCGGGATGGCCTCCGTCCCCAAGCTCGCTTCCCGCCGACCCTCAGGTATGCTACCTCTTTTCGAACCATAACCTTGTTCTATTGCCCCATCTACCACGTCCTTGCATGTGGATCTTTTTCCACTCCACCATCTTCCCAATTTGCTATCCTCTGCTTTGCTCGCCACGCAGATGAAAACCATAATTTTCACTATTAAAGGAAACCCTACTTCATGCAGACTAATCCATGTATGGGTTGAATAAGGAAAGGAAGGGAGACTGTACTGTCCTAGAGAGTAGGCATCGAACCCGCATCTAGGTTGAAAAGGGGAAAATCAGTAGCTAAGGAACGAGTCTCGTGTCTCTTGGTTGAAGAAGGGTAGAAAGGCATGACAATGCAATAGAGAATGACCAGGTCGATCGGTTTGTTGTCCTCGCATAGTAAAAAGGTGGCTAAAGAGAACAAAAATGGGACGTAATCCACATATGCTGCCTGGATATTTGTTGCTCTGGGCAACCATACCTCCCTCACCACTCTGCGTCCGTGGAGGTACATCGTACTGGTGTGCCCACTGTCCGAATGGGCCTCCCATGCTACTGCTAAAGTGATGCCACATTTAACTAACGACGCTCTCAGTCTAATGCCACCGATAAAATTTAAGCAATGCCATTTAATGTCACTGGATTATTTCAGGGTTAGCTGTTGATTGTGGATGTATTAAAGATTTTTCAGCTAAGGCATTCTAATGCTGTTGCACAGCCAGTATACCAACGATGAAACTTGTTACTACCTTCAGATTTTTGCACTGTTAATGCTTATAGATTACATACCTCACTTTCATTAGATAAGTTAAATTTTTTGTACAGTGTCACCAAAATGCCAAGGCGCTGATGTCATTCTATTTTGGTTAAACTACGCAGACAATTATGAAGACAAGAGGAAAGGTCAAGAGTGGGCACCTCCTCCTCCGGCTGTTCTCTTGATTCGTTCGATCAAGTTTTTATGTTTGATCGATTATCAAGATTGGGATAGCAATTTTTAAGGTCCCCCCGAGTTCGAAATGATATTTACCTTGGAGGTACATGGTTTGCAATTTTTTTATACTGTCATTAGTTAATAATGCTAGTTACCTTCAGACTTCTGTATTTGGTTTAATGCTCTTGCATAGCTAGTATACCAATGCTGAAACTTGTTACCTTTACATTTTGTATTGTTAATTCTTATAGAAACCTTCCAGTGCTAGAGTTTATTGAAATCTGTTCAGTAAAACCATTGTACTTTACCCTGTAATAAACTAACTACTCTACTATTGCACTAGCCATTGGATTAGTGTATGTTTGTAGTATTCGAATGGTGTTGCATTAGCGTATGGACATAAATAAAGTGTGGCAAGCTTTCCCAGATATGTGCTCAAGAAAACTACTACCTGTTTTTCTAAATACTAGACATTTGGGTACTTTAAATTGAACAGCGAAAACGTCTTATATTAAGGAACAAAGGGTGTAGAGTTCACTCAAATTATCCCGGTAAAGCTAGTCACACCTTTATTAAAATTAATGTTCATTATGTTATCGGAGGAGGTCTGTATGTTTGTCGCTAATGCCTGTCGACTACATACCTGACATCATGATGTAATGTTAAGTCATTTCCTTTTGTACAGTGTCACTGAATTGTCAAGGCGGTATTTTATTTTAGTAGAACTGCACAAAATTTTCTTAAAAGAAGAGGAAAGGTCAGGAATGGCTCAGTTTTTTAGAAAAAACTATGTATGCCTTCCTGACATCAGCCGTTGTTGCTTTATTTATTCCTTCAAACAGGTGGTTAGAAACAGTCTTTCTACCTTTTCCCATTAAGAATTGGAATGCTTATATTTGTGAGTCTATGATTCAACTAGTGCCACTTTTAGAGTAATCACACTTTCAATATCTATGCAAACAGGGATGCTCGATTTTAGTGGAACTGCACAAAAAGTACAACTGTTTCAACATTATGAGCATGTTTTTTTCCAAACCTTTATATCCAATTGGTGGCACTATGAGCTGTTCATTACGAAGGTACATGGTTTGCTACTATCTTGCTACTATTTTTGTACTGTCATTAGATTGTAATACTAGTGGTTTGCATGTGATTTTATTGGCAGGGTGGACCTACATTGGAGGTGCAGGACATGATTCAATGATTGGATGCTCAATTTCGGTTGTATCGATTTCACCTCTTCCATCACTGCGAACATGGATATCCTTGGTCTGATGAAGAATAGGCGCTATATTTCTGCTCTGAACCTGCAAATCAATTCAGTATGAAATTGTCCAGGGCAAAACATAACTGTATCAGATTGTCCAATGCAGAACATGACAGATGCTAAGCGGAAGAGACATCTTTAAACCGAAAATACAAGGTGTGGTATATGTTTACTAGCTGCTTGATATTTGTTTGTGTCCACAATTTTGGTTGAACTGCACAAGAGAATAGTATAGTCACTGCATGCAGTGCCATTTGAAAATAGACACAGAAAGATTAGATAGTCACTTCATGGACTGCAGAAAAGTAGTACTGTACTATTTATTGGCCAACACTAGGTGCTTCATTGCTTTGGTCTGATTATACAATGGGCATCATTTTGCCTAAGTTAAAGTTTGTATTCCGAAAATAGTCTTGCGGTGTGATCGAGAGAAGACCAAATCATATTGCAGTGGATGTTCCTCCATCATGTGTGGTTCATTCTCATGGTTCCAGCTGTTGGTGAAACCACTTACGTTTGCAAGAGGAATTGTAGACTTCACAAACAAATTTTTATTTCAGTCTGTACTGAATGTTAGCCAAGAGAAGCATCCATGTTAGTAGGAAGAACAGATGTTTTTTCTAGATCTTTGCTTTTGGAGCTACATATTTGTATATGATCTGTGAATCATTGAGATGCATTAACATGTTGATCTTATGTATGGGAATCGTACTAGTTAGGACGCAAGATCCGAAGTGGCTGATCTTTGCTTTTGGAGCTACATATTTGTATATGATCTGTGAATCATTGAGATGCATTAACAGTTACTTATTTCTGTTCGCTCAGTGTTTACAAGTTACTGATCGATCACTAGCTAGCCTACAAATGCGCTCCTGGCAGTTTTATTTGCGACGCAAGATGCGAAGTGGCAGTTTTTTGAATAAAAATGCCTACCTCTGAAGAAACTGACAAGCTACACTATCGATCCTACACAGATAAAAATGCCTACCTCTGAAGAAATTGATAAGCTACAGTATCGATCCTACACGGATAAATAGCGGATCACGCACGTAGTACCTCCTTTCCGGTTTGCAGGGCTCAATTCAAGAAACGACCTACACGATCCTACACGAATAAATAGCGGATCACACACGTACTAGTACCTCCTTTCCGGTTTGCAGAGCTTAATTCAAACCTCTCACCAACCAAGGTACTCCCTCCGTCCGGGTTTATTAGTCCAGTGAGCAAAGCAGCAAGACCAAGGCATGGCAATAATTAACGGCATGCAGAAGTTTAAGCCTAATTAATTCCAGCGATTTAAGTGGCTGCATGCGTGCCCTTGGCTGCGACTCGTTGCATGCTGCTTCGCATACTGCCTCCGAGCGATTCTGAGTGCCTGCATGAAGCCGGCCGTAATTAAGGCAGCTAACTGATGCGAAAAAAGATATGCTTTAATTATTGCGGGCTTTTTAAATCTGTGGAATCATTATTGACAAGGAAGTAGATGATTCGAGTGCACTCATTTGACCGCCATGCCGGCGTGCGACCCAGACGGGACGGGACGACACAGTCATACTTTCAGTTTCTCTAGTTTTCCACGGCAAGCTGGCGCGCTAAGCCATTATGCGTTGAGTTCCGATGACCGTTACGCTACCTTCCGCCTATAAGTACTATTTCCCGGCCTTCTCCGGTGCCACCGTGACCCAACTCGCCATATCCTCATAAGCCCCCACCGGCCCGACGTCGCTCGCCACGTCCGCCATGCCCCCGCCCGTCCACGGTAGGCGATGCCGGAGGCGGTCACCGCCGGAAGTAGTGTTAGGGTTTTCACCGGAAGGCAGACGGAGGGAGGAGGCATTCTATCTATCTTTACATGGCAATGTGGAGATCGAGGAGTTGTTGGAGAGCGACCGCATGGCGGAGGAGCAGGAGTTGTTGGAGTGCGACCGCCTGGCGGAGGAGCAGCGTATCGCCGATTTGCACCGCCAGCGGGACATGGAGCAGCAGCGCATCGACGCTCTGAGTCGCGAGCAGAGCGCCCGCAACTGGGCTGACTACATGGAGGCCGGGGCCCGGCAAATAGCCCTGGAGGCTGTCGGGCACGCACGCGTTTGCGACGCCGATTTTTACTACTAGCTCGTCAAGTGGGTTTCCTGCTTGGAAGTCGAAGCTTCGGTGGACCACGCCGGCATGGAAAGGGCCAACGCGCGCGAGTAACGCGCCCTATCGCACCTCTTGCAAGTCCGAGGCGAGGCGGACGACGCCGGTGCCGGCGTTTAGCGTGTACCACAGATGGCGGCCGGCATCGTCTAGTTAGCTAAGAGTAAGTTAGTACCTGTACGCTACTAGAGTATTAGTGGGAGTAGATAGTTAACTTGGCTATGATGGTTGTCAACGTGGAAGTTCAGTACTCTATATGTGGATCAGACCTGTTACTTTGCTCTGAATGTTGAACTTTCCGTTTGAACGTATGGACTGGGCTGTTATTTTTTTAAATGGGTTGTATTTGTCCTCCACGGGTTTAGAGGCTGACTTGTGGGCCTAGCAAGTTGACCCGTACACAATCAGGAGATGATTGTACGTGGAAAGGATGACAGCAGGGACCCGCCAAGGTCATGGCAGTACGCAAGCAAGTGCCTCCTTATTTCAAGCCAATAAAAAAATGGCTCCTCCTAGTGGATTTCTGACATCTGGGTCCCATGCCATTGTCAACGTAGTCAATAAACGAGAGAATTGCACAACGAGCGGCTGACACCAGGGATCCAGCAGCTCGCCCAGTTATTTTTGTTTTGGGTTAATTTGATAAATGCCACTCCAAATCTGGTGTATCCGAGAAATGGCACTGCAATTTCCAAACTTTAAAAAATGCCATTTCATGCCATTTCTAGTGGCATTTTTCGAAGTCTGGAGTGGCGTTTCTCAAAGTTTGCAAACTGCAGTGGCGTTTTTCAAAGTTTGCAAAAATTGCAGTGGCATTTTTCAAAGTTTGGAAATTGCAGTGGCGTTTTTATGAATCGCCATAATAGGAGTGGCATTTATCTAATTTGTTTTTGAGACAGAAGCAGGGTGTCAACTGGGCTGTGTGGGACACTCTGGCCTGTCTAGACAGCCTTTTCTTTTATGTTTACCACAGACCAACCCAGTAGTTCTTTTTCTTTCTGAAAATGGCTAGCCCAGTTTTTTTGTGATTTATCAAGTAAGTCGCTTTATGCTACCTCTTGAGCACTGTGTTGGATTTCCCGGAAGAGGAGAGGATGATGCAGCAAAGTAGCGTAAGTATTTCCCTTAGTTTTTGAGAACCAAGGTATCAATCCAGTAGGAGTCTACGCACAAGTCCCTCGTACCTGCACAAAACAATAGCTCCGCGCAACCAACGCAATTAGGGGTTGTCAATCCCTTCACGGTCACTTACGAGAGTGAGATCTGATAGAGAAGATAAATAATATTTTTTTGGTATTTTTGGTATAGAGATGCAAAGTAAAAAGTAAAAGGCAAAGTAAAAGCAAAGCAAGATTAAAGTGATGGAGATTGATATGATGAGAATAGACCCGGGGGCCATAGGTTTCACTAGTGGCTTCTCTCAAGAGCATAAGTATTCTACGGTGGGTGAACAAATTACTGTTGAGCATAGTTATGAGAGTATCTAGGTATGATCATGTATATAGGCATCACGTCCGAGACAACTAGACCGACTCGTGCCTGCATATACTACTATTAATCCACTCATCGGCCGCTATCCAGCATGCATCTAGAGTATTAAGTTAAAAACAGAGTAACGCCTTAAGCAAGATGACATGATGTAGAGGGATAAATTCATGCAATATGATAAAAACCTCATCTTGTTATCCTCGATGGCAACAATACAATACGTGCCTTGCTGCCCATTCTGTCACTGGGAAAGGACACCGCAAGATTGAACCCAAAGCTAAGCACTTCTCCCATTGCAAGAACTACCAATCTAGTTGGCCAAACCAAACGGATAATTCATAGAGACTTGCAAAGATAACCAATCATACATAAAAGAATTCAGAGAAGATTCAAATATTGTTCATAGATAATCTTCATCATAAACCCACAATTCATCGGTCTCAACAAACACACCGCAAAAAGAAGATTATATCGAATAGATCTCCACGAGAGAGGGGGAGAACATTGTATTGAGATCCAAAAAGAGAGAAGAAGCCATCTAGCTACTAGCTATGGACCCGAAGGACTGAAGTAAACTACTCAAACTTCATTGGAGGGGCTATGATGATGTAGAAGCCCTCCGTGATGACGGCCCTCTTCCGGCGGAGCTCCGGAACAGGCCTCAAGATGGGATCTCGTGGATACAAGAAGTTGCGGCGGTGGAATTAGGGTTTTGGCTCCGTCTCTGGTCGTTTGGGGGTACATAGGTATATATAGGAGGAAGGAGTACGTCAGTGGAGCAACAGGGGGTCCACGGGGTAGGGGCGCGCGCCCTAGGGGGGCGCCCTCCACCCTCGTGACCGCCTTGGTTGTTCCTTGGAGCAGGGTCCAAGTCTCCTGGATCACGTTCGGTGAGAAAATCACGTTCCCGAAGGTTTCATTCCGATTGGACTCCGTTTGATATTTCGTTTCTTCGAAACACTGAAATAGGCAAAAAACAGCAATTCCGGGCTGGGCCACCGGTTAATAGGTTAGTCCCAAAAATAATATAAAAGTGGAAAATAAAGCCCAATATAGTCCAAAACAGTAGATAAAGTAGCATGGAGCAATCAAAAATTATAGATACGTTGGAGATGTATCAGGCATCCCCAAGCTTAATTCCTGCTCGTCCTCGAGTAGGTAAATGATAAAAAGCGAATTTTTGATGCGGAGTGATACCTGGCATAATTTCAATGCAAATCTTCTTAATTGTGGTATGAATATTCAGATTCGAAAGATTCAAGACAAAAGTTCATATTGACATAATAATACTTCAAGCATACTAACAAAGCAATTATGTCTTCTCAAAATAACATGGCCAAAGAAAGTT
>LR880972.1:301510205-301527278 GCA_904067115.1 Aegilops sharonensis
ATAAAAGTGGAAAATAAAGCCCAATATAGTCCAAAACAGTAGATAAAGTAGCATGGAGCAATCAAAAATTATAGATACGTTGGAGATGTATCAGGCATCCCCAAGCTTAATTCCTGCTCGTCCTCGAGTAGGTAAATGATAAAAAGCGAATTTTTGATGCGGAGTGATACCTGGCATAATTTCAATGCAAATCTTCTTAATTGTGGTATGAATATTCAGATTCGAAAGATTCAAGACAAAAGTTCATATTGACATAATAATACTTCAAGCATACTAACAAAGCAATTATGTCTTCTCAAAATAACATGGCCAAAGAAAGTTATCCCAACAAAATCATATTGTCTGGCTATGCTCCATCTTCCCCACACAAAGTATTTAAATCATGCACAACCCCGATGACAAGCCAAGCAATTGTTTCATACTTTAACATTTTCAAAACTTTTTCAATCTTCACGCAATACATGAGCGTGAGCCATGGAAATAACACTATATGTGGAATAGAATGGTGGTTGTGGAGAAGACAAAAAGAGGGAAGATATTCTCACATCAACTAGGCGTATCGACGGGCTATGGAGATGCCCATCAATAGATATCAATGTGAGTGAGTAGGGATTGCCATGCAACGGATGCACTAGAGCTATAAGTATATGAAAGCTCAACAAAAGAAACTAAGTGGGTGTGCATCCAACTCGCTTGCTCACGAAGACCTAAGGCATTTGAGGAAGCCCATCATTGGAATATACAAGCCAAGTTCTATAATGAAAAAATTCCCACTAGTATATGAAAGTGACAAAATGAGAGACTCTCTATCATGAAGATCTTGGTGCTACTTTGAAGCACAAGTGTGGTAAAAGGATAGTAACATTGTCCCTTCTCTCTTTTTCTCTCATTTTTTAAATATTTTTTTATTTGGGCCTTTCCCCCTTTTTTATGGCCTCTTTTTTTTCGTCCGGAGTCTCATCCCGACTTGTGGGGGAATCATAGTCTCCATCATCCTTTCCTCACTTGGGACAATGCTCTAAAAATTGATGATCATCACACTTTTATTTTTCTTACAACTCAACAATTACAACTTGATTCTTAGAACAAAGTATGACTCTATATGAATGCCTCCGGCGGTGTACCGGGATATGCAATGATTCAAGAGTGACATGTATGAAAGAATTATGATCGGTGGCTTTGCCACAAATACGATGTCAACTACATGATCATGCTAGCAATATGACAATAATGGAGCGTGTCATAATAAACGGAACGGTGGGAAGTTGCATGGCAATATATCTCGGAATGGCTATGGAAATGCCATGATAGGTAGGTATGGTGGCTGTTTTGAAGAAGATATATGGTGGGTGTATGATACCAGCGAAAAGTGCGCCATATTAGAGAGGCTAGCAATGGTGGAAAGATGGGGAAAATGCGTATAATCCATGGACTCAACATCAGTCATAAAGAACTCATATACTTATTGCAAAAATCTAGAAGTTATCAAAGCAAAGTATTACGCGCATGCTCCTAGGGGGGTAGATTGGTAGGAAAAGACCATCGCTCGGCCCCGACCGCCACTCATAAGGAAGACAATCAATAAATAAATCATGCTCCGAGTTCATCACATAACGGTTCACCATACGTGCATGCTACGGGAATCACAAACTTTAACACAAGTATTTCTCAAATTCACAACTACTCAACTAGCATGACTCTAATATCACCATCTTCATGTCTCAAAACAATTATCAAGCATCAAACTTTTCTTAGTATTCAACGCACTCAAAAGGAAGTTTCACATATCTTGAGTACCAAGCATATTAATATTAAGCAAATTACCATGCTATTAATGTATCTCAAAATGATCTAAGTGAAGCATGAGAGATCAACAGTTTCTTTAAAACAAATCCACCACCGTGCTCTAAAAGATATAAGTGAAGCACTAGAGCAAAAATTATCACGCTCAAAAGATATAAGTGAAGCACATAGAGTATTCTATCAAATTCCAATTCATGTATGGCTCTCTCAAAAGGTGTGTACAGCAAGGATGATTGTGGTAAACTAGCAAGCAAAGACTCAAATCATACAAGACGCTCCAAGCAAAACATATATCATGTGGTGAATAAAAATATAGCTCCAAGTAAATTACCGATGGAAGTAGACGAAAGAGGGGATGCCTTCCGGGGCATCCCCAGGCTTCGACTTTTTGGTGTCCTTGGATTATCTTGGGGGTGCCATGGGCACCCCCAAGCTTAGGCTCTTGCCACTCCTTGTTCCATAATCCATCAAAAGAATTTACCCAAAACTTGAAAACTTCACAACACAAAACTCAATAGAAATCTCGTGAGCTCTGTTAGAGAAAGAAAACAAAAGACTACTTCAAGGTAATGTAATGAACTAATTAATTATTTATATTGGTGTTAAACCTACTGTATTCCAACTTCTCTATGGATTATAAACTATTTTACTTGCCATAGATTCATCAAAATAAGCAAACAACACACGAAAAACAGAATCTGTCAAAAACAGAACAGTCTATAGCAATCTGTAATTAACGCAAACTTATGGAACTACAAAAATTCTACCAAAATAGGACGACCTGGACAATTCGTTTAATGATCAGCAGAAATTAGAATCAGTAATTTATCACGTTCTGATGATTTTTAACAATTGTTTTCGTGAACAGAAAGATTCTGGAAATTACAGCAAGATCAAATAAGTATCATCCAAGAAGATCCTATAGGTCTAACTTGGCACAAACACTAATTAAGAGATAAACCCACATCTAACCAGAGAGTAGATGGATTATTTATTCCTAAACAGAAGCAAAAACAACAAAATAAAAATAAAATTGGGTTGCCTCCCAACAAGCGCTATCGTTTAACGCCCCTAGCTAGGCATAAAAGCAAGGATAGATTTAAGTATTGCCATCTTTGGTAGGCAATCCATAGGTGGTTCTCATGATAGATTCATATGGTAATTTTATTTTATTTCTAGGTAAGTGTTCCATGCCTGAGGGAGTTCCGGACTAGGGGGTGTCCGGATAGCCGAACTATCATCATCGGCCGGACTCCAAGACTATGAAGATACAAGATTGAAGACTTCGTCCCGTGTCCGGATGGGACTTCCCTTGGAGTGGAAGGCAAGCTTGGCGATACGGATATGTAGATCTCCTACCATTGTAACCGACTCTCTGTAACCCTAACCCTATCCGGTGTCTATATAAACCGGAGGGTTTTAGTCCGTAGGACGAACAACAATCATACCATAGGCTAGCTTCTAGGGTTTAGCCTCCTTGATCTCGTGGTAGATCCACTCTTGTAACACACATCATCAATATTAATCTAGCAGGACGTAGGGTTTTACCTCCATCAAGAGGGCCCGAACCTGGGTAAAACATCGTGTCCCTTGTCTCCTGTTACCATCCGCCTAGACGCACAGTTCGGGACCCCCTACCCGAGATCCGCCAGTTTTGACACCGACATTGGTGCTTTCATTGAAAGTTCCTCTGTGTCGTCACCGTCAGGTAGGATGCCTCATCTCGTCTTTAAAGAGGGTACTATCGCCAAAGGAGCCTTGGCCTCTGGCCAGACTCTTCGGCTAGGTGGTTTTCTTATGACCGCCAGTCCGGCCACCGCGCCGACGATGACCTCTCGAGTCCTCGAAACCAATCTCCGGGTTAGTTCGGAACTTGCCGAACAGTTAGATCCGATCGAGCTCTCCTCCATGAACGAGCTCTTGGATCGCATCGCCGCCCTGGGAGTCGCCACAGACTACGACCGGATCGGGCCTAAAACCGATCTGAGAGAGATCAACTCTCCCCAGGCTACCCATCATGTTGCTGTACGGAGGGCGCCACTCCGACACACAGCCTTCGAGCGTGTTGGATACTACGGCAGGTGGCCAAAAGTGGTGTAGGCTTTCTAGCCCCGGGCAACCAACCCAGCAGTACAAGTACGGTATTAATAGTCTTCGAGACTTTCGCATCAAATAACATGCGGAAACGAACAATCCGCAGCCTCGCCGAAGACTACCATGTAGCAACAACAAATCCATGGAGTGACACGGCTATCACCTTCAACGCCAGCGACGAACCTAAATTCCGAACAGCTAGAGCACCAGCCGCATTGGTCCTCAGTCCGATAGTGGACGGTTTTCATCTTACTAAGGTACTCATGGATGGCGGCAGCGGATTAAATCTCATCTATGAGGAAACCCTTCAAAAAATGGAAATTGACTGGAGCCGCATTGAGCGAAGCAGCACAACCTTCAGAGGGATAATCCCTAGTCGAGAAGTACGCTGCGCAGGAAAAATCACACTAGATGTAGTGTTCGGCTCACCGGACAATTACAGGTCTGAGGAGGTCATGTTTCAAGTGGCCCCATTCGGCAGCGGATATCACGCTTTGTTAGGGCGAGAGGCATTCACAATCTTCGAAGCTATACCCCACTACGGGTACATGAAGCTCAAAATGCCCGGACCCAATGGGATAATCACTCTCGCTAGTGACCCAGATACAGCACTCCGCGCTGAAAATGAGACAGCCGCACTGGCCCTAGAGGCATTTTCCGAAGCCCTAGCGGCAGAGGAACTAACCACGCTACGCTCCACGGTGGATAGGGACGATGTGATACTCGATAAGAGGTCCAAGTCCACCTCTTTTAAACCAGCAGACGAAATAGTCAAATTTCAGGTCCATCCAACGGACCCCACAAAGACGGCCTCCATTGGGGCACAATTAAGTCCCGATGTCGAAGCCGCACTACGAGAATTCCTTCAGGAAAATTGGGACATTTTTGCCTGGCATCCTTCAGACATGCCAGGAATCCCACGCAGGCTGGCAGAGCACAGCCTAAATATCCTAAAAGGATTCAAGCCAGTCAAACAAGCTCTTCGGCGATTTTCCGAGCCCAAAAGACAGGCAATGGGAGAAGAGCTAGCCAAACTCTTAGAAGCCGGATTCATCAGAGATATAAAACATCCGGACTGGCTAGCCAACTTAGTAATGGTACCAAAAAAGGACAAATCCTGGCGCCTCTGCGTCGATTTTAAAGACCTTAACAAGGCATGTCCAAAGGACCCTTTTCCCCTCCCCCGCATCGATCAAATCATCGATCCTATCGCAGGGCACGATTCATTGTGCTTCCTCGACGCATACTCCGGATACCATCAAATCAAGATGGCGGAAAAAGATCAGGCCGCAACGGCATTCATTACTCCATATGGGCCATTCTGCTTCAACACAATGCCCTTCGGACTCAAAAACGCCGGCGCAACATATCAGCGCATGATTCAAACATGTCTGGCGACCCAGATAGGCAAAATAGTAGAGGCATACGTAGACGATGTGGTCGTCAAGACCAAACACGTCGGAACTCTAGTAGAAGACTTGAGGGTGACATTTGACAACCTCCGAGCATATGACATTAAGCTCAATCCGGAAAAATGCGTCTTCGGTGTACCAGCCGGAAAGCTCTTGGGCTTCATCGTATCCGGTCGAGGAATTGAAGCAAACCCGGCCAAAATCCGAGCTCTGTCATAATTGGATATTCCAAAAGACCTCAAGCAGATACAAAAACTAACCGGATGCGTGGCGGCCTTAAGTCGCTTCATCTCCCGTTTGGGAGAAAAGGCTCTGCCCCTCTACCGCCTCCTCCGGCGCACCGAACATTTCGAATGGACGGATGCTGCCACAGCCGGACTCGAAGAAATAAAGGCCATACTGGCAAAAAATCCGGTTCTAGCCGCGCCCAACCTGGCCGAACCTATGTTATTATATATCGCATCAACACATCAAGTTGTTAGCGCAGTACTCGTCATTGAACGAGAAACAGAAGGGCACAAATTCCCTCTTCAAAAACCAGTGTACTACGTATCCACTGTTCTAACTCCATGCAAATCCCGGTACCCACATTATCAAAAGATACCGTATGCGGTGTTCATGGCATCCCGGAAGCTGCGACACTACTTTCAAGAGTGTTCAATAACGGTGGCCTCTGAAGTACCTCTCAACGATATTATAAACAATCGCGACGCAATGGGAAGGATTGCAAAATGGGCTATCAAGCTCTTACCATTTGACATAACCTACAAACCACGGCGAGCTATAAAGTCGCAGGTTCTGGCGGACTTCATCGCCGAATGGACCGAAGCCGAACTCCCTAAAGAGTACGACGCGTACTCCAACTGGATCATGCATTTCGACGCATCCAAAATGTTGGCTGGCTTGGGGGCTGGCGTCGTACTGACGTCCCCAACTGGAGACACAATCCATTACGTACTTCAAATAATGCACATGGACTCCAACAACGCAGCCGAATACGAGGCCCTTCTACATGGCCTCCGGATGGCAATCTCCATGGGCATTCAACGCCTGGAGGTGCGTGGGATTCAAACCTCGCAATATCCCTAGTAAATGGAGACTTCGACGCCAAAGATCCAAAAATGGTAGCTTACCGCAACGCCATCCTAAAAATGTCAGCTCGGTTTGAAGGACTAGAATTCCATCATGTAGCCCGGGATAATAACCAGGCAGCAGACGTGTTAGCACGCATCGGCGCGAAACGAGACGCCGTCCCTCCTAACATCTTCCTGGAACGGCTCTTTAAGCCATCCGTATTATGGGAAGAGGAGTCCGGAAATAACAATCCGGAGCCAGCTGCATCACCTAACTCAGACCATTCTGAAACAATCGGTGGCTCAGCCAACGAAATAACACCTTCAGCTCACGAAATAATGGCAGTCATTGCCCCGTGGACAGAACCATTCCTAGCCTACTTAATACGGCAGGAACTTCCCGAAGACCAAAATGAGGCCCGCTGCATAGTTCGGCGATCTAAAGCCTACAAGGTCCATGAGGGAGAACTTTATAAGAAAAGCACAACCGGAGTCCTTCAAAGGTGTATCTCTGAAGAGGAAGGGCGAAATCTCCTGGCTGAAATTCACGCCGGACTCGGCGGGCACCATGCTGCAGCCCGGGCACTTGTAGGCAAGGCCTTCCGTACAGGATTTTATTGGCCGACAGCCCGGGCAGATGCTCAGCATTTAGTCCAATGATGCGTCGGTTGCCAGCTCTTTGCTAATCAGAGCCATATGCCACCCACCGCCCTCAAAACTATACCCATTACCTGGCCGTTCGCGGTCTGGGAGCTTGACATGGTCGGACCCCTTAAAGGGGGAACCCACAAGCACAAATACTTATTGGTCATGGTGGACAAATTCACCAAATGGATTGAGGCCAAGCCGGTTAAAACGGCAGAATCCGGACCGCTGATAGACTTCATATCCGGGGTAGTACACCATTTCGGTGTCCCCCACAACATCATCACTGACAACGGCACGAACTTCACGGCCGACGAGGTTAAACTGTGGTGAAAAAACATGGGCATTAAGCTCGATTACGCTTCAGTCTATCACCCCCAAACTAACGGTCAAGTTGAGCGAGCAAATGGTCTAATCATGAGCAGCATCAAACCCAGACTAGTGCGGTCCCTCAAGGAATATAACACGCACTGGGTAGAGGAGCTCGACTCCGTACTCTGGGGGCTGCGGACCACGCCAAACCGAACTACCAGATTCACACCATTTTTCATGGTATACGGCCCAGAGGCAGTCCTGCCCTGCGATATAATTCATGACTCACCTCGTGTGCGCATGTACGAAGAAAGAGAAGCCGAGCTAGATCGGCAGGACAGTCTGGACGCCTTAGAGGAGGAGCGGGACGTGGCAAAGGCTCGTTCCGCATTTTATCAGCAGCAGGCTCGAAGATATCAAAGCAGAGAAGTACGGGCCAAAACTTACAATGTTGGCGAACTTGTTCTATGCCTGCCGGACAAGACAAAGGACAAACTCAAGCCCAAGTGGGAAGGTCCCTTCATCATCGACCAAGTCCTGACCGGCGGAGCGTACCGTCTACGTAACGCATCGGACAACCGACTCGAGCCGAACCCATCGAACGCAACCCGTCTCCGAAGATTCTACGCCTAACGCCGGACTCCGGGTTCGTCTCACTCCCCCGTCCACCCCTTGTTTTTTACTGTCTCTCCTCCTCCTCCTTCTTCCCACTTTTTTCTCATTACCTTTTATGGGCTGATTTGCGCTTTGTTCGCACACACTTGATGTGCTCCTGGCACTCATTATACCTGGGGGCTTCTTTAAACAGAAGCTTATTCATACGGGCTTCATGCCCAACACATGTGTCATACTTCCGCATGTACCTTTTATTCACCATTATATGCATCGATATGACTTAAGTTTTGGCCAAGATGGGTTGCTTGGCTCCTGTGCTTACCCCTACGTTCCCGATTATTCGGCTAGGAGGTAAAGGGAGCACCTCTGCGATTGTTACTGCCGGGTCAGCCGGATGTGTACCTCAGACTGGGTGAAGCCGAAAGCTAGCGTTCTTAAGAGAATATCCGGTCGGTGACTTGAAAGATGATTTATTACTTACTTATTTATCTGCCCCCAGATGCTTTTTCTGCTATTTTCGCAGTCCGGCATTGCACTTTAGGGCATGCCTCCCAGGGAAAGGAACCCTTAACGGAACTATTCTCCCTGGAAGATGTTTCTTACTAACCATGTAATATAAAATAACTAGTTGGGCACTTGTCTGATAAAGCAATTATGACCCCGACGCCTTGTCTCCATGCATGCCCCTGTTCTTTTATAACCGCAAGGGTTTTCGGACACACTCCGGACTGTTGGGTCCCGAGGTTGAAGCGAAACGGTCCGCAAAGACAAACGATCTACAATCCGGCTAGAAGGCATTTTACATGTCATCTCAAATTACATCGTCAAACTGACTGATTGTACTCCTCCTCAATCCCATCTAACAGGCTGTCTAATTTACAGTCCTGTTGGGAATATTTCGCGGCCAGTTCTACTTGGCCGTACATCAAGCTCACAGGGATCTCCTTCCCATCAGGCCCCGCAGGTCCGACCTCGCCCATGTGGTTTGGGTCAGACTTCGGGTAACGTGTCTTCACCATGGCCCAGGCCTCCCTGGCGCCCTGACGGCAGGCCGATATCTTCCACAAACGGAGGCGTCGCCGTTCTCCCTAAAGCTTCTCAGCAAGCTCACCAAGGCCCTCGGGTAGGGAGACGGATGGCCATAAAGCATGAACGACGCCACTCATCGCCTGCCGAACACGTTCGAGCAATTGCACTAGCTCGAGAAGTTGGTCACCCGTTGACTCAGGCATTTCCTCCGCAGGGCGACCTGTGAGCACACCTAAAGACATGTTTCTGTCAATCGACTTCCTCGCCGAATTCTTCTTTTCAAAGGAATTTGTTCAAGCACTTACTATAAATGCCGCGATGAAGCCGCCGATTCTCCTTCACGGAGCCAGACAGCTGGGCCCGAACACCTTTCAGCTCTTCTCCTTGCTGTGTGTGGGCATCTTGGAGCTTGTTTCTCTCCTGCTGCACCTTCATAAGCACCCTCTCGCCGGCCTTTAGCTGACGCAGTAGCTGTTGCTTGTCCGGATCTAGTCCGGCGCCCTCTGCAATATTATTGTCAGATTCATGCCACACTTTGATAAATAATTATCTTTTCAAAGTATGTCTTACCAGTGGGGGTCTCTGTGGCTCCCCCTGTGGCGGCCAGTGCGGCTTCAAGTTGGGCCTTGCACTCTTGGAGCTCCTGGGACAGCTGGGTATTCTTCTTCGTAAAACCCTGCATAATAATTGATCCTTAAATCAGTTATTTCAACTATTTTAAGTCTCGGGGGCTACTGGCATATATAACTATTAAAATTACTTACCCGTATGTATTTCACATACTCCTCCGTGGCTCTGGTTAACCCATCTTGAGCGGCACGGAGGTGCGTGTTTCCCGCTTTAAAGGCATTTAACGCCTCCGGGGAGAAACACGCGTCACGAAGAACTGTCCAGCGACGCCTGTGATTCATGGCACTCTCCACCTCAGACCGGGTGGCGGACAGCCTGTCGGCATCCTCCGTCGGAGGAGCGTCCGGTTTACGCCTTGTATTCGCCTCCCCTCCCGGACCATGCGTTGGAGCATGGCCGGCGGAGGCTTGATTGGCAACTTCTCCGGACACTGTCCGGCGAGCGCTCTTTCTGGAAAAGTTATGAGCATTAATATACCTTCTGGGGATCCTTCCCTTAAAAATAGCAGTGCTCCGTACCGTTGCGGCGACGTCTCGGTTCGCGCCGCACTCCTCTTCCGCCTGCCGGGCCGGACTGACCGTTGTTGGTCAGCCGCTGCGGGTTCGGCTTCCCGCCTTAAAGGCACATCCTGCGATACACCATCAGTAAGGGATGGTCAGAATTGAGCACGGATCAAACGATGGTGTCAAGACCTCGGTCGTAGTCACCTGGGAGGCCGAAAACAAACCGGGGTAGTCAGCCGTAATGGCGACTAGGGCATTGTCTATGCTACGTTGGTGGAACACCCCGTCAATCAGCTCCACCTTTATGTCCGGATCCTCTTCGGAGGCCGGATCAAGGGATCGTTCCGGATCCTCGGGCTATGGAGCTAGGCTTCGTATGCCCTCCACGTCCCGGCGCAGCTCCTGCGTCGAAGTTACAGAGTAAGATACATGACTTTAAAAAAGTATGGATCGGGTAGATGAACATCCGCTTACCCAGCTCCGAGGGTTATGCATAGAAAATCCATTCAACGGATTCTTGCGAAGGAAGTCCTCCTCCTGTCTGTTGTACAAGCCGGACGGGATCTTTGCCAGATCGGCTACCGAGCCTAGCCCTTTGCGGCCATGACGGGTGGCGTCATCTTCCCCGTTGAAATCCCACATAGGGTGGCCCCTATATTGGAGTGGCTTCACCCCTCGCATAATGCACGTGGCCATGACTCCAATCATGGTCAATCTGGATTGGGCCAGTAACCTAATCCGGCCCATTAGATAATGGACGCTCTTATCATCTTCCCGTAGAGGGCTCCCCGGGCGCCAACTCAGGCGTTTCTTTAAGGGAGCATTGTTGAACTCCGGGAGGCCGATCTGGACTGGATCCGGCAGAGGGGCGTCCTCCATGTAGAACCATTCTGAAGGCCAGTCTTCAGACGCCTTCTTCGGGGTGCCGGATAGATATCCGGTCCCGGCGATGCGCCATTTTTCGGCTCCGCCCACTTGGTATATCGACCCCTCATGAGAACGGGGTACGAGAGAAAACAATCTCTTCCATAGGGCAAAATGGGGCTCGATGCCCAAGAACAGCTCACAAAAAGCTACGAAGCCCGCGATGTGCAAAATGGAGGCGGGCGTGAGGTGGTGAAGTTGGAGTCCGTAGAACTCTAGGAGCCCCCGGAGAAACGGATGTATGGGAAATCCGAGTCCCCTTATTAGATAGGGGACAAAGCATACCCGCTCCCCTTTGGAAGGGTTGGGGACGCTCTCCGCCTGCTTTCCACCCTTGTAGGTGGCCAGTCCGGCTCGAACCGGAACCATGAAAGCTGGGGGAAGATATCCCTCGGTTTGAAGTACCACTAGCTCGCTGTGTGGAACTGAGCATCTCCCCCAATCTCCTGGCTTAGGGCTGGGAGCGCAAGAGGAGGAGCCGCGTCGGCTATCCACGATGGAATGGATTTTTGTCAGAGGCGCTTCGATGAGAACTTGCGGATGGAGGATGATGTGAGCTGGATCTAGATTCTCGCCTCTCTTGTAGGCGGCTCGTTCGCACGGCTAGGGGTAACATGTAAAAATATCCCAGCCTTTCGCATTCGTACGACACGTGGAAGAAGGCCATTATTGGGCATAGAAGCCAAGGAGCGCAACATTTATAAAGAAGCCGGACACTATTTTACGGAAACATGAAGACTGAAGGAGAACCCGCCTTGCAACGCCGAAGACAATATACGCGCCAGACTCGTCGTCGCTGAAGCCCGGTTCGAGGGCTACTGAGGGAGTTCCGGACTAGGGGGTGTCCGGATAGCCGAACTATCATCATCGGCCGGACTCCAAGACTATGAAGATACAAGATTGAAGACTTCGTCCCGTGTCCGGATGGGACTTTCCTTGGCGTGGAAGGCAAGCTTGGCGATACGGATATGTAGATCTCCTACCATTGTAACCGACTCTGTGTAATCCTAACCCTATCCGGTGTCTATATAAACCGGAGGGTTTTAGTCCGTAGGACGAACAACAATCATACCATAGGATAGCTTCTAGGGTTTAGCCTCCTTGATCTCGTGGTAGATCCACTCTTGTAACACACATCATCAATATTAATCTAGCAGGACGTAGGGTTTTACCTCCATCAAGAGGGCCCGAACCTGGGTAAAACATCGTGTCCCTTGTCTCCTGTTACCATCCGCCTAGACGCACAGTTCGGGACCCCCTACCCGAGATCCGCCGGTTTTGACACCGACAATGCCCTTTCTTTAAGGGAAATTGGAATCTAATATTCCCTTCCTTCATATCAATAATTGCACCAATCGTTCTAAGGAAAGGTCTACCAAGAATAATAGGACATGAAGGATTGCAATCTGTATCAAGAATGATAAAATCTACGGGCACATAATTCCTATTTGCAACAATAAGAACATCATTAATTCTTCCCATAGGCTATTTAATAGTGGAATCCGCAAGATTCAAGTTTAGAGAGCAATCATCAAAATCACGGAAATCTAGCAAATCACTCAAGGTTTTGGGGATATTAGAGACACTAGCACCCAAATCACACAAAGCATGAAACTCATAATTTTTAGTTTTAATTTTAATAGTAGGTTCCCACTCATCATAGAGATTTCTAGGGATAGAGACCTTCAACTCAAGTATTTCTTCATAAGATTGCATCAAGGCATCAACAATGTGTTCGGTAAAGGCCTTATTTTGACTATAAGCATGAGGAGAATTTAGCACGGATTGCAAGAAGGAAATACAATCAATTAAAGAGCAATTTTCATTATTAAATTCCTTGAGATACAATATAGTGGGTTTAGCAACATCTAGGTTCTTATTTCTTTCAATCCCACTTTTATCAATTTCATCATCAAGATCTAAATACTCCGAATTTTTGGAACGCCTTCTAGGTAAAGGAAGATCATATTCAGTTTCATCAAGATTCATATTGCAAAACAAAGATTTAATGGGAGACACATCAATAACTTTTAGATCTTCATCTATATTTTCATAGGAATCCGGTTTAGCGGCCATCTTATTGAGTAAGGTAGCTTGCATATCCGAAATTTCAGCAGTCAACTTTTCAAGATGAGCAATTTGGGATCTTATACCATCAAATTCTTTAGACATATCATCGAGCTCTTTATTCATATAACTCATAAAACCTTTTTATTCCTTAAGCTCTATCGGTGTACTAGAGTAGGGGTACCCTAGTATCCCGAACTTGTGCACGGGAAGTTGCAGCACCCCGCGGCAAGGCTTGCCGGGTGACCGCCAAGGTCCTCCGTGGTTCCTTTGGAGCCATTCAAGAACAAAGTATTCAAGCCAAGGAGACAAGGCCCCGGCAAGAGGAGCTTGCCGGGAAGGCCAACCAAGGCATCTCGAGGAACTTGCCGCGACGCGCCATGCGTCCCGGCGAGGCCTGAGCGACAAGCTTCCGGACGAGACAAGACAACGACCGCGGCAAGGCGCTTGCCCCGGCAAACTACCACTCTGTACCCGCGCTCCAGCACATCCACCAACGTGTCGCCCTGGGACCTTTCCAGGCGCGCGTGGCAAGAGGCTGTGCGGCCAGCGGTGCACGGTGGCAAGCAACGCTGACAAGATTGCCATCGTGGCAAGCGGTGGCGTCCCTGACGGTCCCTGTTTGCACTATTTGGGCGATGTAGACGGGCATTTAATGCCTTTGTCCCCTGCCGTCAGGGTTAGGTATGATACACTGTACAGGTAGTTGTACCAACCGCAATTCCTTTTCCATTTTTACCCTTGTCTACGTTGCCACCTGCCGGAGACCCCTTTAGCATATAAAAGGAGGCCCATGCGCAACGTAGAGGGGGTTCGGAGGCAGAAAAACACTCACGCTCGGTCTCGTTAGCAGCTAGTGTGTACTGTAGCACTCAGCGCTCCCGAGCAAGAACTCAATACACTCAGACATGCAGCAGTAGGAGTGTTATCTCTCTGGAGAGCTCCGAAGCTGGGTAAACTGCTCGTGTGCTTCGCCTCGATCCGCTCTTCGTGCGATCTCCGCCCCCCGCTGAACCGAAAGGGGCTCGGTCCGCCGGTCCCATAGGTGTTCGTGGATCAGTTTCCCCGACATCTTTGGCGCGCCAGGTAGGCGGAAAGGAGGTTGTGTGAACCTGATCCGACGTTCACACGAGCTAGATCTTCATCTTCTTCATCGACATGCCACCGAAGAAGAAGGCTTCGGCGGCAGCTGTTCCGTCCACGTCGATCCCACCACCACCAGAGCAAGCGGGTGGTGGGGTAGACGCCGGCGGAAGAACGGGCATCGACGAGGAAGCCCACGGTGCTGCCACGTCCAAGGACAAGGCTGCGCAGACCTCGGCGTCCGTACATGCACCGCGCCCATCTCAGGAGGCGCAGGACCGACAACGTCATGGTATTCACAGTGCCAGACGTTCGTTGGACCAAGATCGAGCTGGTGGATCTCGGGGTGCTCAAGACCAGCATGCACGCCAACATGCTGGCACGAGCGAGACACGGTCGCCTGGACAGGATACTGCTCCTTCTAACATAGTTAGAAGTCCGAGCATATCCCGCTCCTCGCGCCGTTCGCCACTGCCGCCCGCCACTCCAGCAGAAGCTTTGGCGCGAGCTCAACTGCTCCTGGATTACCCTCCAATGGCAGACAAGATCGATGAATGGAGGGCCACCATTCAGAGTCTCATCGGCTTCGCCAACGGCGACACTCCGCGGCAGCCGAGTACATCGCTGCCACGGCAGGACTGCCAGGCACGAGCCGATGGCGACGAAACCGGTGGGGGTGCAACCACCATGCAATCTCCACCCCGAAGGCCAAGGTCGCTGACTCGCCGGATCCACCTCGACAGCGACTCCACCGCATCATCAGATCCACGAGCTCGTCGCGATCAGCGCCAAGTTCTTCACGAACGACAGCAAGAAGACGCTCGAACTCGCATCGAGCGCCGAAGAGAAGCGCGGCGTCAATCGGACCAGCGCGCTGGGCCCTCTGTCGACATGCATGCACCAGGGGAACTAGGCGACTTGCCATACGCGGTAGGTTGCCCTGCGTTCACTCGTGAGCTGCGGCAAGTCCAGTGGCCCAGCACAAAGAATTTCAAGCCAGACGTACCAGAGAAGTACGACGGCAAGTCGCATCCGTCGGAGTTCCTCAGCATCTACACCATCGCGGTGCAAGCTGCCGGGGGCCGGGACGACAAGATCCTGGCCAACTACTTCCCGCTGGTGCTCAAGTCCAATGTCAGATCCTGGCTCATGCACTTGCCGGACAACTCCATATCCTCCTGGGCAGACCTATGCCATCAGTTTGTCGGCGCCTTTACAGGCGGCCACAAGCCTCATAGCCAAGAGAGCGACCTTCATCTGCTCGCCCAGAAGGAAGGAGAGCTCCTGCGCAAGTACATTCAGAGATTCAGCCGCGTACAGCACAACATCCCAGATGTCCACCCTGCCGCGATAATCAGCGCGTTCCATCAGAACGTGCGAAACCGCAGGATGCGGGAGGAAATGGCGATGTGCAAGATCAGAGACGTCAGTGAGCTATATGCCCTGGCCGACAAGTGTGCACGTGCTGAGGAAGGGAGGAAACTCCCCGGAGAAAATACAGAAGCGGGAGGATCTGATAGTGAGGAGGTTGCCCCGGCAAAGAAAAACCGACGGCGGAACAACAGGAAGAAGAAAGGCAAAGATGTGCTAGTCGTTGAGCAGTCCGGCAACGGAGGTGGCGCCAAGAAAGCCAAAGTTGGTAGCTCCGGCGAGGAGATTGCCGCAGGCACCAACTACCAGGCTGTGGCGGTCGTCGACAAGCAGGACGGCACCAACAAGCAGTACTGCAAGATCCACCGCACCAAGGGCCATGACCTCCAGAGCTGCAAGAAGGTCGAGCAGCTTGTCGAGCAGCAAAAGGCTGAATACGAGCGACGCGACAAGGAAGAGGCCCATGAAGGTGCTGGAGGAGCCGGCAAGAAACGCCCCGGCCGAGGAGGACGCCGCGGCAAGGCCAAGCAGCGGCAAGGAGACAGACCTCCCCGCGGCCGCGACAAGGATGAAGATGACGACGACGATGAAGATATGGATGATGACGAGACCGATGAGCAGGAGTTCCAGAAAGCCACAGAGGTCCTGTGCGTTGACGGCGGTGCTTCTCTGCATACTTCACACCGCCAGCTCAAGCAGTGGGTGCGGGAGGTCAATGAGGCAGAACCACCCGTCGAGTCACGCAAGCCTCTGAAATGGTCCAGCACGCCTATCATCTTTGATATTGAGGACCACCCTGATCGCATAACTGTGGTCGGGTGCTTGCCGATGTTGGTTTCACCAACTATCTGCAACCTCAAGGTCACTAAGATGCTAGTTGACGGCGGGGCCGGCTTGAACCTGATCTCCTCCACGGTAATCCAGAAACTCCAGATCCCTGATGGCGAGCTCGAAGAGACCGGCACATTCCAAGGAATCAATTCGGGAAGGAGCAAGCCGAAGGGAAAGATCACGTTGCCGGTGACATTTGGCAGCGAGTTGAACTTCAGGACTGAGAGGGTCACTTTTGACGTTGCTGACTTTCCATTGCCTTACAATGGGATACTCGGTCGTCCAGCACTCGCCAAATTCATGGCAGCCTCTCACTATGCATACAACATGCTAAAGATGCCAGGCCCGATAAGTGTCATCTCTGTCCCTGGCGACAAGAAGGATGCTCTTATCTGCGCCGACAAGATCTACCGGGAAGCAGCAGCCGCAACAGATCGCAAGTCACTTGCCGTTGAAGCTCCCGGGGCGAAGAAGAAGACCAAGTCCGACAAGAGTTCTGATGCCCACTCCGGCAAGCGCACCTCTTCGGAGTGCTGCGCTACCGTCGAGGACGCACCATCGAGCTCCACCGGCAAGTGTAAGAAGACAATGGCAGCTCCACCAGAGACCAAGAAGGTGTCCGCCAAGGAGGATGGCACTGGTGGTACCTTCACCATCAGTGCCACTCTCGACCCTAAATAG
>LR880972.1:301536872-301547049 GCA_904067115.1 Aegilops sharonensis
CCCCACTACGTCCCCGGCCTTGCGGAGACGCCTTCTTGGTGGAGCTGGGGGCTCCGCTTGCGGCGAGCTGTCTGAAGGTGAGAAAGAGGAGGAGTCGATCTTCAACGAGTCGCTCGCGCCCTCGGCGGGCTCGCTCGACTCAGCTTCAGGCCCGACAAGCTCTCCCTCGCCGGCAAGCTCCTCTCGCTCGGCAAGGCTTGCCGCCTCTGCTGCCTCTGCCTCCTCCACGGTGAATCCAAACTCGCCCGCGGCAGCGGCTGCCGCCGCCTCTTCCAGCCTAGTGGCGATGCGCTGCATCTCCGCATCGGTGGTGTCGCGAGTAAGGCTCTTCTGTTCATCGGAGCGGACCGGCATTTCTACCAAGCCATCAAAGAACTCCTGCACGACATCGTCTGCAGGCTCTTGCCAAGTTGGGACAATTCCATGTGAATCGCACAGCGGCATCATTGCACGGATGCGGTCGAGCGAGGAGTTCTTGCATAGCGGAACGACACCCCTCGGCAACCTGAACACTTCGGGATGTTGAGGATCGTGCTTGAACAGTTCCAGGAGCATCACGTCCAGTTCCAGGACAGTGAAGTTGAAGTTGAGGCCCGGGCGCAGCCTCATGATATCCGCCGCATTCTGGAACTCCCAGGCGGGCCTCCTCCTCTCCTGCAGGGGGCGATGCGGCGGCGAAGAAAATCTGCGCCAATGGCGCCTACGGTGAGCCCGGCAAGCCTGAGGCGTAGGATCCGGGTGACGACAATCTTCAGCCTATCGTCTTCCGGGGCCACGTTGCTCCAATCGTTGTCGCGCGCTACTGGGGCTTGGCGCTGGGCGGTAAATGGCTGCGGGTTCTCCTCGACAATCCAGCACCAGTCTGCTCTCCACTCATCCCACTTGCTGTGGAGCTCTCCCTCCAGATAAGCTTCCTTCTTGCCAGTTCTCGAGATCCAGGCGATTCCGCCGGATAAAGGCTCCCCTCTCTCAACTCGGGGCATAAAGAAGTGGCGAAAAAGAGCTACATTTGGATAGACTCCGACAAAGTTTTCGCAGAGATGTGCGAAAACTGCCATGGTCAGAACGGCGTTGGGGGTGAAGTCAAGGAGGCGAAACCCGTAGGTGTTCATAATGTCACAGAAAAACTCAGAGAAAGGCGGGCAGAGCCTGCAGTAGAAGAACAACGCGAAGAAGGGATATCCATTCGGAGCCAGTTCCAAAGCGGTAGCTGAGAGTACCTTCGTGCGCGGATGCGCTCGCGTCTCCGTCGAACAGAAGAGGTAGAAATACTCCCTCAGCTCCTTCGCGGCGAGCTGAGGGGGGAAGGTTGCCCGCTCCTTTCGCAGCGCCGCGAGCCGCTGCGCCTCGGCCGACTTCACAACCTTCCCGGCTTTCGGAGCCATGGCGGAGGTGGTGAGAGAGATCGACGGTGTTGGTGGTGCCGGTGGCGATGGGGGGCGGAGTGCTTCTCTCTTTTCATCTTTGGGAAGAAGGGGGGAGAGGCGGAGGTTTTTGAGACTGGAATAGCAACCGGCGAGATGGGTGAACTGCCCCTGTTTCCCCTGCTTATAAAGAGGGAGGGGGCAGACGTTCCGTCTTTCCGAATAAAGAAACCACCCACGATCTCTCCCACGATGCCGCATTCGACGCGTGCCGTTCGAGGAGGGCGCGGTGGATACAAAGTGAGATACGGCGTAACCCAGGCCGCGCGTGCCCGTGCCCTGTTTTGGGCCTGGCCCAACAGCGCTCGGCACCGTGTGTGGCCCAGGCCCGGGGGCTCCTGTCAGTGTACTAGAGTAGGGGTACCCTAGTATCTCGAACTTGTGCACGGGCAGTTGCAGCACCCCGCGGCAAGGCTTGCCGGGTGACCGCCAAGGTCCTCCGTGGTTCCGTTGGAGCCATTCAAGAACAAAGTATTCAAGCCAAGGAGACAAGGCCCCGGCAAGAGGAGCTTGCCGGGAAGGCCAACCAAGGCATCTCGAGGAACTTGCCGCGACGCGCCACGCGTCCCGGCGAGGCCCGGTGAGCGACAAGCTTCCGGACGCGACAAGACAACGACCGCGGCTAGGCGCTTGCCGCGGCAAACTACCACTCTGTACCCGCACTCCAACACATCCACCAACGTGTCGCCCTGGGACCTTTCCAGGCGCGCGTTGCAAGAGGCTGTGCGGCCAGCGATGCGCGGTGGCAAGCGACGCTGACAAGATTGCCATCATGGCAAGCGGTGGCGTCCCTAACGGTCCCTTTTTGCACTATTTGGGCGACGTAGACGGGCATTTAATGCCTTTGTCCCCTGCCGTCAGGGTTAGGTATGATACACTGTACAGGTAGTTGTACCAACCGCAATTCCTTTTCCATTTTTACCCTTGTCTACGTTGCCACCTGTCGGTGACCCCTTTAGCATATAAAAGGAGGCCCATGCGCAACGTAGAGGGGGGTTGGGAGGCAGAAAAACACTCACGCTCGGTCTCGTTAGCAGCTAGTGTGTACTGTAGCACTCAGCGCTCCCGAGCAAGAACTCAATACACTCAGACATGCAGCAGTAGGAGTGTTATCTCTCCGGAGAGCTCCGAAGCTAGGTAAACTGCTCGTGTGCTTCGCCTTGATCCGCTCTTCGTGCGATCTCCGCCCCCCGCCGAACCGAAAGGGGCTCGGTCCGCCGGTCCCATAGGTGTTCGTGGATCAGTTTCCCCGACAAGCTCGTTTCTATAGAAATTATTATGCTCAAATTGCAGAACCATAAACTTCTTGACATTGGTTTCGATCTCCTCTAACCTTTTAAGGTGAAGATCACCAAATCTAGGTAGAGCCATCGCGACAAACAAGCAATCCAACACACGAGCAAACGAAAGGCAAGCGAGAAAAAGGCAAATGGGAAAAGGAGGAGGATATAGGGAAAGAGAAGGCGAATAAAACAGCAAGGGTGAAGTGGGGGGGAGGAAAACGAGAGGCAAATGGCAAATAATGTAATGCGGGAGATAGGGATTGTGATGGGTACTTGGTATGTACACTTTAACGGCGCCAGAAGTGGCTTGTTGTTAGGAGTCCAAGTCTTGACTTGCTCTTGCGTGAGCCTCCCCGGCAACGGAGCCAGAAATTCTTCTTGCTACCCCTTGAGCACTGCATTGGATTTCCCCGAAGAGGAGAGGATGATGCGGCAAAGTAGCATAAGTATTTCCCTCAGTTTTTGAGAACCAAGGTATCAATCCAGTAGGAGGCTACGCACAAGTCCCTCGTACCTGCACAAAACAATAGCTCCTCGCAACCAATGCGATTAGGGGTTGTCAATCCCTTCACGGTCACTTACGAGAGTGAGATCTGATAGAGAAGATAAATAATATGTTTTTGGTATTTTTGGTATAGAGATGCAGAGTAAAAAGAAAAGGCAAAGTAAAAACAAAGCAAGATTAAAGTGATGGAGATTGATATGATGAGAATAGACCCGGGGGCCATAGGTTTCGCTAGTGGCTTCTCTCAAGAGCATAAGTATTCTACGGTGGGTGAACAAATTATTGTTGAGCAATTGACAGAATTGAGCATAGTTATGAGAGTATCTAGGTATGATCATGTATATAGGCATCACGTCCGAGACAAGTAGACCGACTCGTGCCTGCATCTTCTACTATTACTCCACTCATCGACCGCTATCCAGCATGCATCTAAAGTATTAAGTTAAAAATAGAGTAACGCCTTAAGCAAGATGACATGATGTAGAGGGATAAATTCATGCAATATGATAAAAACCCCATCTTGTTATCCTCGATGGCAACAATACAATATGTGCCTTGCTACCCCTTCTGTCACTGGGAAAGGACACCGCAAGATTGAACCCAAAGCTAAGCACTTCTCCAATTGCAAGAACTACCAATTTAGTTGGCCAAACCAAACGGATAATTCGAAGAGACTTGCAAAGATAACCAATCATACATAAAAGAATTCAGAGAAGATTCAAATATTGTTCATAGATAATCTTGATCATAAACCCACAATTCATCGGTCTCAACAAACACACCGCAAAAAGAAGATTACATCGAATAGATCTCCACGAGAGAGGGGGAGAACATTGTATTGAGATCCAAAAAGAGAGAAGAAGCCATCTAGCTACTAGCTATGGACCCGAAGGTCTAAAGTAAACTACTCACACTTCATTGGAGGGGCTATGATGATGTAGAAGCCCTCCGTAATGACGGCCCTCTTCCGGCGGAGCTCCAGAACAGGCCCCAAGATGGGATCTCGTGGATACAGGAAGTTGCGGCGGTGGAATTAGGTTTTTGGCTCCGTCTCTGGTCGTTTGGGGGTACGTAGGTATATATAGGAGGAAGGAGTACGTCGGTGGAGCAACAGGGGGCCCACGAGGTAGGGGGACGCGCCCTAGGGGGGGGCGCCCTCCACCCTCGTGACCGCCTCGGTTGTTCCTTGGAGCAGGGTCCAAGTCTCCTGGATCACGTTCGGTGAGAAAATCACGTTCCCGAAGGTTTCATTCCGTTTGGACTCCGTTTTATATTCTGTTTCTTCGAAACACTGAAATAGGCAAAAAACAGCAATTCTAGGCTGGGCCTCCGGTTAATAGGTTAGTCCCAAAAATAATATAAAAGTGGAAAATAAAGCCCAATATAGTCCAAAACAGTTAAAGTAGCATGGAGCAATCAAAAATTATAGATACGTTGGAGACGTATCACTTTATCAGGCCTGTTGGGCTGCAAATCTTTCAAGACGAGGAGAGCTTCATTCGGCTGGCCGACAAAATGGCCTATCAGTAATGAGAAATGGGCTGTACATTTTTAAAACACATCAAACCAGCAATTAGTTTCAAATATCTTTTTTTCATTTCGAGATTTTAAATTGCATTGATTTTTATGCGTGGACAATTTATTGGATTTTATATTGATATACATTTATTTTTAAAATCAGTCTGAATGTGACTCGAAATTTCGGGATTAAAAACAGTTCAGACCGCAACGACATATAATTTTTTAACCGTGGCCACAATATGGGCTGTAATGCTAACAAAAAGAATATGGGCTAAAAAAAATCCCGTAAGAATTAGCAAACGGACTGTAAATTATTTGAAATAATTGCAGATGGGTTGTATGGTGTTTTCCACAGGTTTGAGGCTTTCCACAGATGGCCTGTATACTGTTGGATGTCCATCCAACGGCCGTCGCGCTTCTTCAATCTCTGCTTTTCCTGCTCCAGCCGCTCAAACAAGCGTCGGCGGGACTGCCTGCTCCCTCCTCCCCGCGGCCGGCTGTGCTGCCGCGCAGGCCTCACCGCCCCACCGTACTCTCAACGCTGGCCTAGCCATCCCTCTACTCACCCACACCTGCCGTTATTCTCAGGCGACAGCAGACGAACCAGTAAACCCTCGTACAGTCGTACTCCCCTCCGCGTGGGAAACAAAAACAACTGCCGAGTCTTCCCTGTCTCCGTGTCATTCCCTTCCTAGGCCTCGCCGTCGTCCACCGCCCTGGTGCTCTCGGCGTGGCGTGGTCAACGTGGTCAACGACCGACATGCATATGAAGTGGATTGTACATGGAGAGGCTGACGGCTGGGTCCACGGCCGCACGCAAAGAAATGCCTCCTTATTACGTGCAAAATAATGATTCCTCCACCTGACATCTGGGACCCACCAAAAGGGCCTCTATATTTCGCAAAAAAAACGTTACCGCCTCTGACAGCTCGGACCCACCAGCTATATCTTCGCACACAAGGAAGTGCCTCCTTATTATGCACAAAAAAAGAATACTCCCCCTGCTAGCTGGGACCCAATATAGTGGGCCTACTAAGTTGACGGGGATGAAGGTCTTTGTCAACTTAGTAAATATGCATGATTCTAGCTCGACTGACCGTACGATGTCCATCCAACGGTCGTAGTGCTTCTTCAACCTCTGGTCTTCTTGCTCCAGCCGCCCAAAGCAGCGCCGGTCGTGCCGCCTGCTCCTGCCGCCCGTGGCCGGCTGTGATGCCGCGGAGGCCTCACCGCCCCCTACTACTCCCACCGCTGGCCAGGCCATCCCTCAATGCACCCACACCCCCTGTTATTCTGCGGTGACGGCAGCCTCACACCGCAGCCGAACGAGTGAACCCTCATACTCCTCTACGTGTGGGCATCCACTGTCGCGTCTTCCCCAGCTCCGCGTCATCCCCTTCCTAGGCCTCGCCATCGTCCACCGCCCTGGTTCTCTCGGCGCGGCATGGTCAACATGGTCAAGGAATGGCTTACATCGGACGTGGACTGTACGTGGAGAGGCTGACAACTGGGTCCACGGCCGCAGCAAGGAAGTGCCTCCTTATTACGCGGAAATAATGATTCCTCCACCTGACAGCTGGGACCCACCGGATGGGCCACTGTATTTCGCGGAAAAAACGTTTCCCCCTGACTGTTGGGACCCACCAGCTTCATCTTCGCATGCAAGGAAGTGTGTCCGGGCAAAAAAAACGATTCGCCCCCCTCACTGCTGGGACCCACCAGCTACACCTTCGCACGCAAGGAAGTGCGTCCGAGGAAAAAATGATTTGCCCCCTGACTGCTGGGACCCACCGGCTACATCTTCGCACGCAAGGAAGTGCGTCCGGGCAAAAAAAAAAATGATTCGGCCCCCTGACTGCTAGGACACACCAGCTACATCTTCGCAGGCAAGGAAGTGCTTGACAGTTGGGACCCACCTGGTCGAAGTGTACGTAGCATTGTCATTCTGGTCGCGAACGTGTACGTACATACTGGTCGATGTAGAGGCGCGCAAGTGTCGTAGTAGAGGCGCACACGTAGCATGTACACGCACGTACAGCGGCCAGGGTGCAAGAAAGAAAATACGGCCACGTATGTGTACATACGGGCTGGGTCTCGAACGCCTACTCGCGCATACGTACGGCCAAGGCTCGTGTACATGGCTGGGTCGAAATGGAGAAACAACGTCGTCGTCGTGTTCATGGGGAGGCAACGGAATGCGTCGTGTTCATGGGGAGGCAACAGAATGCGTCGTGTTCATCGGGAGGCAACGGAACGCGTGGGAGCCAATCGGCTGGGTCGGAACAGAATGCGTGGTCGTGTTCATCGGGAGGCAACGGAACGCGTGGGAGCCAATCGGCTGGGTCGGAACAGAATGCGTGGTCGTGTTCATCGGGAGGGCTTGGACGGAATAGGCGATGGAAACGAGGCCTGGCGTACTGCACAACAGAGGAAACAGACCTCCTACGTTCGGAACGGGGTCCTGTTGATCGGGAGGGGTGTGGCGTACCGCAAAACGGACGAAACGGACCTCCTACGGTCGAAACGGGGGTCCTGTTGATCGGAAGGGGTGTGGCGTACCGCAAAACGGACGAAACGGACTTGTGTTGGAGCGTTGCGGTCGAAACGAGGGTCCTGTTCATCGGGAGGGGTGTGGCGTACCGCAAAACGGGACTCCACGAGATACTGTTCATCTCCCGTCGACCTCCTCCAGCCTCCACGTGCTCCTGTTCATCCAGCCTCCACCTCGCGCTACTCCACAGGCTACTGTTCAACCACCCCTCCACCATCTACTATTCATCCAGCCCTCCACACCATGGGATCCTGTTCAACCACCCCTCCACGGGCAACCCTCCATCGTCTACTGTTCATCCAGCCCTCCACCACACCACAGGGTCCTGTTCATCCAGAGGCAACGCCACAGCTCACTGTTCATCCAACGGGCCCCCCCCCCCCCCCACCACAGGGTCCGGTTAAGCCAGAGGCAACGCCACCGCTCACTGTTCATCCAACGGGCCCCCCCCCCCCCCCACCACAGGGTCCGGTTAAGCCAGAGGCAACGCCACCGCTCACTGTTCATCCAACGGGCCCCCCCCCCCCCCCACCACAGGGTCCGGTTAAGCCAGAGGCAACGCCACCGCTCACTGTTCATCCAACGGGCCCCCCCCCCCCCCCACCACAGGGTCCGGTTAAGCCAGAGGCAACGCCACCGCTCACTGTTCATCCAACGGGCCCCCCCCCCCCCCCACCACAGGGTCCGGTTAAGCCAGAGGCAACGCCACCGCTCACTGTTCATCCAACGGGCCCCCCCCCCCCCCCACCACAGGGTCCGGTTAAGCCAGAGGCAACGCCACCGCTCACTGTTCATCCAACGGGCCCCCCCCCCCCCCCACCACAGGGTCCGGTTAAGCCAGAGGCAACGCCACCGCTCACTGTTCATCCAACGGGCCCCCCCCCCCCCCCACCACAGGGTCCGGTTAAGCCAGAGGCAACGCCACCGCTCACTGTTCATCCAACGGGCCCCCCCCCCCCCCCACCACAGGGTCCGGTTAAGCCAGAGGCAACGCCACCGCTCACTGTTCATCCAACGGGCCCCCCCCCCCCCCCACCACAGGGTCCGGTTAAGCCAGAGGCAACGCCACCGCTCACTGTTCATCCAACGGGCCCCCCCCCCCCCCCACCACAGGGTCCGGTTAAGCCAGAGGCAACGCCACCGCTCACTGTTCATCCAACGGGCCCCCCCCCCCCCCCACCACAGGGTCCGGTTAAGCCAGAGGCAACGCCACCGCTCACTGTTCATCCCAGAGGCAGCATCGATCGGCTTCAGTTAGCAGCAGTAGCTAAGGAATCGCTCGATCGGGTTCAGTTAACAACCATCGATTGATTGCTCGGGTTCAGTAACGCGTAGCCTACAGTGCAATCGCTCGGGTTCAGTTAGAGCCCAACGCCTCGCTCGGGTTCAGTTAGAGCCAACGCCTCGCACACACGCGCGTACGTGTACGAGAGAAACGCGCATCGCTCGGCCCCCGACCTCCCACCGTAACCGGGAACTCCCTGAAATTTTCCTCTCCCTCGCTTCTACCACGGTTTTTTCCGTCATGGACGGCCCAAAGAATGTCATGCAGCTGCGTCTCTGGCCCGCCCAGGACGAAAAGCCCATTTTCTTTCATGATTTTTTGTCATAGAAGTAGGAGCCCACCACATCTATGATGATACCGGGTTTTGTCACAATTATCGTCATAGAAGTGTCATATGCATGACAGAATTTTTTTTCGTTCGGCCCAAAATGTCACGGATGTGTCTTTTTTTGTAGTGGATATAATGTTTGATTCTTTGACCGTTCACCACCTTCAGATTTGTGCCTTCGAAGTTGTTGATTTTTATGGCACTGGAACTATAGACCTCCTCGATAACGTAAGGACTTTCCCATTTAGAGAGAAGTTTTCTTGCAAAAAATCTTAAAAGAGAGTTGTATAGCAAAACATAATCACCTACATTAAACTCACGCTTTTGTATCCTTTTGTCATGCCATCTTTTAACTTTTGTTTGGCATTCTCATAGGCTTGCGTTCTCCATTCATCAAGTGAGCTGATGTCAAATAGTCTCTTCTCACCGGCAAGTTTGAAATCATAATTGAGCTCTTTAATGGCCCAATATGCTTTATGTTCTAGTTCTAGAGGTAAGTGACATGCTTTTCCATAAACCATTTTATATGGAGACATAGCCATAGGATTTTTATATGCAGTTCTATAGGCCTATAATGCATCACAAGTTTCTTGGACCAATTCTTTCTAGATCTATTAACAGTCTTTTGCAAAATTAATTTAAGCTCTTTGTTACTCAATTCTACTTGACCACTATATTGTGGGTGGTATGAAGATGCAATTCTATGATTAACGTCATACTTAGCAAGCATTTTACGAAAAGCACCATGAATAAAATGTGAACCACCATCAGTCATTAAGTATCTAGGGACTCCAAACCTCAGAAAAATAACTTCTTTAAGCATCTTAATAGAGGTGTTATGATTAGCACTACTAGCAGGAATAGCTTCTACCCACTTAGTAACGTAATCAACAGCGACTAAAATATGTGTATACCCATTAGAGGAAGGAAATGGTCCCATATAATCAAAGCCCCAAACATCGAATGGTTCAATAACAAGTGAATAGTTCATAGGCATTTCTTGACGTCTACTAATATTACCAATTCTTTGACATTCATCACAAGACAACACAAACTTGCGGGCATCCTTGAAAAGAGTAGGCCAATAAAAACCGGATTGCAATACCTTATGTGCAGTTCTATCTCCACCATGGTGTCCTCCATAAGCTTCGGAGTGACACTTGCGTAGGATCTGTTCCTATTCATGCTCAGGTACACAACGTCTAATAACACCATCTACTCCTTCTTTATAAAGGTGTGAGTCATCCCAGAAGTAATGTCTTAAATCATAGAAAAACTTT
>LR880972.1:301547085-301563567 GCA_904067115.1 Aegilops sharonensis
TCAATAACAAGTGAATAGTTCATAGGCATTTCTTGACGTCTACTAATATTACCAATTCTTTGACATTCATCACAAGACAACACAAACTTGCGGGCATCCTTGAAAAGAGTAGGCCAATAAAAACCGGATTGCAATACCTTATGTGCAGTTCTATCTCCACCATGGTGTCCTCCATAAGCTTCGGAGTGACACTTGCGTAGGATCTGTTCCTATTCATGCTCAGGTACACAACGTCTAATAACACCATCTACTCCTTCTTTATAAAGGTGTGAGTTATCCCAGAAGTAATGTCTTAAATCATATAAAAACTTTTTCTTTTGCTGGTATGTGAAACTAGGTGGTATAAATTTAGCAACAATGTAATTAGCATAATCAGCAAACCATGGAGCAGTACGAGAAGCATTCGTGACAGCTAATTGTTCATCAGGAAACCTATCATCAATAGGTAGTGGGTCATCAAGAACATTCTCTAACCTAGACAAGTTGTCCGCAATGGGGTTCTCAGCTCCCTTTCTATCAATGATATGCAAATCAAATTCTTGTAGTAGGAGAACCCATCTAATAAGTCTAGGTTTAGCATCTTTCTCTTCCATAAGATATTTAATAGCAGCATGATCAGTGTGAACAGTTACTTTAGAGTCAATAATGTAAGGTCTGAACTTATCACAAGCAAATACAACTATTAAAAATTCTTTTTCAGTAGTAGCATAGTTTCTATGGGCACTGTCTAGAGTTTTACTAGCATATTGGATAACATTTAATTTCTTATCAACTCTTTGTCCTAGAACTGCACCTACGGCATAATCACTAGCATCACACATAAGGGTAAATTCCAATCAGGTGGCTGAACAATAGGTGTAGAAATCAAAGCTTTCTTAAGTATTTCAAATGCTTCTACACAATCATCATCAAAGACAAAAGGAATATCTTTTTGTAAGAGATTAGTCAGAGGCCTAGAAATTTTTGAGAAGTCTTTAATGAACCTCCTATAAAAACCGGCATGACCAAGGAAACTTCTTATACCTTTAATGTCCTTAGGACACAACATCTTTTCAATAGCATCAACTTTAGCTTTATCAACTTCAATACCTCTTTCAGAAATTTTATGCCCCAAGACAATACCTTCATTAACCATAAAGTGTCACTTCTCCCAATTCAAGACAAGATTAGTTTCTTCACATCTCTGCAAAACTAGATCAAGGTTGCTTAAGCAATCATCAAAAGAAGATCCATAAATGGAGAAATCATCCATGAAAACCTCAACAATCTTTTCACAAAAGTCAGAGAATATAGCCATCATGCATCTTTGAAAGGTAGCAGGTGCATTACATAAACCAAAAGGCATACGTCTATAAGCAAAAGTACCGAAAGGGCAAGTAAAAGTGGTCTTTTCTTGATCCTCTTTTGACACATGTATTTGAGAGAAACCAGAGTAACCATCTAGAAAGCAAAAATGTGTATGTTTGGATAATCTTTCTAGCATTTGATCAATAAAAGGTAAAGGGTAATGATCCTTTTTAGTAGCTTTATTTAACTTGAGGAAATCAATTACCATTCTATAACCTGTAACAATTCTTTGTGGGATCAATTCATCTTTATCATTAAGAACAACAGTAATGCCTCCCTTCTTAGGGACACAATGGACATGACTTACCCACTGACTATCAGCAACGGGATAAATTATACCTGCCTCAAGAAGCTTTAGTATTTCTTTTCTTACCACTTCTTTCATCTTAGGATTTAACCTTTGTTGGTGATCAACAACCGGTTTAGCGTCTTTCTCCAATTTTATTTTGTGTTGGCATAGAGTGGGACTAATGACCTTAAGATCTTCAAGAGTATAGCCAATAGCAGCACGGTGCTTCTTCAGAGTTTTCAATAATTTCTTTTCTTCATGCTCTGAAAGGTTAACACTAATAATAACAGGATATATCTTTTTCTCATCAAGATAAGCATATTTAAGAGTATCAGGTAATGGTTTAAGCTCAAACATGGGATCACCCTTGGGTGGAGGAGGATCCCCTAGAATTTCAACAAGCAAGTTGTGTTTCAAAATAGGTCCCTATTTAAAGAATACTTCATCTATTTTCCTTCTTTCATTCATAAACATATCATTTTCATGGTCTAGCAAATATTGTTCTAAAGGATCATTAGGAGGCACGACAATTGAAGCAAGACCAATAATTTCATCCTTACTACGCAATTCTTTATCATGGGGTTGTCAACGAAATTTAGCAAAATTAAAGTCATGAGACATATCCCCTAAACCAATCGTAACAATATCTTCACAATCTATCCTTGCATTAACAGTATTCAAGAAGGGTCTACCAAATATAATGGGACAAAAGTCATCTTGTGGGGAACCAAGAACAAGAAAATCAGTAGGACATTTAACTTTCCCACACAAGACTTCAACATCTCTAACAATCCGAACTGGTGAAATAGTATCTCTATTGGCAAGCTTAATTGTAACCTCAATTTCTTCTATCTCAGTAGGTGCAATATCATGCACAATTTCTTTGTATAAGGAATGAGGTATTGCACTTGCACTAGCACCCATATCACATAATCCATGATAGCAATGATCTCCTATTTTAACAGAAATAACATGCATGCCTACAACAGTTCTATGTTTATTTTTAGTATCGGGTCTAGCAATTCTAGCAGCTTCATCACATAAGTGAATAACATGCCCATCAATAGTATCGGCCAAGAGATCTTTAACCATAGCAATACTAGGTTCAACTTTAATTTGCTCAGAGGGTTTGGGTGCTCTAATATTACTTTTGTTGACCACAGTTGAAGCTTTAGCATGATCCTTTATTCTAACAGGGTAAGGTGGTTTCTCAATATAAGCAGTAGGAACAATAGGATCAACATTATACGTGATAGTCTTTTCTTCAACTTTAATAGGTTCAACTACTTTTACTTCAATGGGAGAATGATATTTTTAAACCACTTCTCCTTAGGGAGATCAACATGAGTAGCAAATGATTCACAGAAAGAAGCTACTATCTCAGAGTCAAGTCCATATTTAGTGCTAAATTCACGAAAAGCATCGGCATCCATAAAAGATTTAACACAATCAAACTTAGGTGTTATACCTGACTCCTTACCTTCGTCGAGATCACAATCTTCAGAGTTGCGTTTAATTCTTTCCAATAAATCCCATTTGAATTCAATAGTCTTCATCGTAAAAGAACCAGTACAAGAAGTATCGAGCATGGGGCGATTGTTGAGAGAAAGCCGAGCATAAATTTTTTGAATAATAATTTGTCTCGAGAGCTCATGATTAGGGAATGAATATGACATTGACTTAAGCCTCCCCCAAGCTTGAGCGATGCTTTCTCCTTCAGGAGGCCAAAAATTATATATATAATTACGATCACGATGAACAAGATGCACATGATAAAACTTCTGATGAAATTCCAATTTCAATCGGTTGTAGTTCCATGATCCCATATCATCACATAGCCTAAACCATGTCAATGCCTTTCCCTTCAAAGATAAAGGGAAGACCTTCTACTTGATAACATCCTCGGGCATACCTGCAAGCTTCAATAATCCACAAACTTCATCCACATAGATTAGGTGCAAATCGGGATGCAATGTTCCATCTCCTGTAAAGGGATTAGCTAGCAGTTTCTCTATCATACCCGAAGGAATTTCAAAGTAAACATTTTCAGTAGGTTCAGTAGGTTGAGGAGAAACTCTTTGCTCTACTGGTCGGGGTGAAGATACCCCGAACAAGCCCCTCAAAGGATTATTTTCCATAGTAACAAGGGACAATAAATTTCAGCACACTATATAAATTTTTCCTTACCAAATTCCACTTACCAAAGGAGCTTCACTCACCGGCAATGGCGCCAGAAAAGACTCTTGATGACCTACAAGTATAGGGGACCTATCGTAGTCCTTTCGATAAGTAAGAGTGTCGAACCCAATGAGGAGCAAAAGGAAATGACAAGCAATTTTCAGTAAGGTATTCTCTGCAAGCACTGAAATTATCGGTAATAGATAGTCTTGCGATAAGGTAATTTGTAATGGGTAACAAGTAAAAAAAGTAAATAAGGTGCAGCAAGGTGGCCCAATCCTTTTTGTAGAAAAGGACAAGCCTGGGTAAACTCTTATATAAAGTAAAACGCTCCCTAGGACACATGGGAATTATCGTCAAGCTAGTTTTCATCATGCTCATATGATTCACGTTCGTTACTTTGATATTTTGATATGTGGGTGGACCGGTGCTTGGGTACTGCCCTTCCTTGGACAAGCATCCCACTTATGATTAACTCCTATTGCAAGCATCCGCAACTACAAAAGAAGTATTAAGATAAACCTAACCATAACATGAAACATATGGATCGAAATCAGCCCCTTACGAAGCAACGCATAAACTAGGGTTTAAGCTTCTGTCACTCTAGCAACCCATCATCTACTTATTACTTCCCAATGCCTTCCTCTAGGCCCAAATAACGGTGAAGTGTCATGTAGTCGACGTTCACATAACACCACTAGAGGAAAGACAACATACATCTCATCAAAATATCGAACGAATACCAAATTCACATGACTACTTATAGCAAGACTTCTCCCATGTCCTCAGGAACAAACGTAACTACTCACAAATAATATTCATGTTCATAATCAGAGGTGTATTAATAAGCATTAAGGATCTGAACATGTGATCTTCCACCGAATAAACCAACTAGCATCAACTACAAGGGGTAATCAACACTACTAGCAACCCACAGGTACCAATCTGAGGTTTTGAGACAAAGATCGGATACAAGAGATGAACTAGGGTTTGAGAGGAGATGGTGCTGGTGAAGATGTTGATGGAGTTTGACCCCCTCCCGATGAGAGGATCGATGGTGATGACGATGGTGACGATTTCCCCCTCCCGGAGGGATGTTTCCCCAGCAGAACAGCTCCGCCGGAACCCTAGATTGGTTCCGCCAAGGTTCCACCTCGAGACGGCGACGCTTCATCCCGAAAGCTTCCGTCCTATTTTTTCCAGGGAGAAAGACTTCATATAGCAAAAGATGGGCACCGGAGGCCTGCCAGGGGGCCCACGAGACAGGGGGCGCGCCCCCCACCCTTGTGGCCAGGGTGTGGGCCCCCTCTGGTTGATTCTTTCGCCATATTTTTTTATTAATTCTAGAACGTGCCTCCCTGAAGTTTTAGGACTTTTGGAGTTGTGCAGAATAGATCTATAATATTTGCTCCTTTTCCAGCCCAGAATTCCAGCTGCCGGCATTCTCCCTCTTCATCCAAACCTTGTAAAATAAGAGAGAAAAGGCATAAGTATTGTGACATAATGTGTAATAACAGCCCATAATGCAATAAATATCGATATCAAAGCATGATGCAAAAATGGACGTATCACCTTTCACACACTGAAGATTATCTGGCAACAAGCTGTGTCGACGAATCTCTGGATATGGTGATTCATGAAACCCATGGTATGATGTGTAAACACAGTCCCCCCTGGCGAATGGAAGTTGCATAGCACGGTAAGCATCGCCGGTGTTATGATCGGTGATTGGTTGGATGATCAGATAATTGAGCCCAAGGAACATGGAGTGGTTGCCGAGGCTGTAAACCCGCTTCCAGTTGAATACGCCTGGCCCAACGGAGCTGGGATCTTTCTCGAACACAAAGCAGCCATAGCCATCAATGTCACGAACGCCCCAAGCATTGTACTACATGTGGTTTGATGTAATGGTTTGGTCAATTTGGTACGTGCGAATGAGCATCAAATGACCACCGTCAGCTGAACGAGCGATAAACCACCACCCATGGGCTGGTATGATTCCAGGTCCTGGAATCATGAAGGTCAGCGCATTTGCGTCTGTTGCAACAATTCAAATTGGAGACCAAAAGGACAAAAATAAACAATCATGTTCAGAGTATGTGTGGAATTAAGATTATTATAACAGTGAGACATATCATAGACAGAGAATTGCAATGTCGTGGTCATAATCATACGCCAAGTAAAAAAATAAGCCAATGTCTTTCATATTCTAGCAATATGTCATGGTTCAAACATCATGTAACAATGAGAGGAAAACAGTTATGACAGGGCCTACTCATATTCTACCATAGCACTTACTACTGTTCTCATATCAACTCTAAGCAATAACATTCGTTGTTATAAAAATCTTGGAAATGAGAGTAACATATAGCAATCATGAGGTTATGCTCATAATATATATTCTAACAATCATTAGATGCCAATTGTTCCTATATCTACTCTAACAATAACATGTGTGGTCATAAAAATCTAGGAAATGAGAGGAACATATAGCAATGATGTGGTTATAGACATACTATCTATTCTAAATTTGTAACAATGAACAAGCAGTCGTATTCATAAGGTAAAGATGAGATGAGATAGAAAAATTACACGATGATAGATTCCACCAGTATAGGCAGCCAATCTGTGCGTCGACCGCGTAAACGATGCCATCGTGCAGTATAGCATCAAACAGAAATGTTGCCTCAACATGATTGATGATGAGCCATAACCATGTATGGTGACCGGATTCCAGATAGACTAATCCCACGTTGAACAAGGCAATGAGCTTGTAATCCATGTAGTCTTCTGATGGTGTGGGCACTTCGCAGACTACAACTTTCAGCAAACAGAGGTCGAGCCAAAAGCTTGACGTGTCTCGTGCGTAGTAGGCAGGAGTGTCCGGCGGGCCGCGAGGCTCGATAGCGGTGGTATCCAATGATGGAAGGGTGATCTCTCACTGGGTGTGTAGATATCCATGAGATGCCACGGACAACCAGATTGGTGGATGAGGACGATCCAGTTGGCCTTCATGCTCGCCCAGTAGTGGCCGCGCATGAAGGACAACTGGACGGGTAGTGGTAGCATGTCGAGGGGCACCACAACAACCTCCGTAGGATCGTCAAGTCGTTGTCTGGGCCAACTGCGAGGATCGGGCATCAGCAAGCAGGGTGTCTTGAAAAGAGCCGGGCGGTTGTAGACGAGTAGACGGTACAAAGACATCGAGCATGCGGCCAGACGGATGGTGCTGAGTAGGTCCATACGATTACAGATCTGCTCCAAGAGAACATCGGGGAGGGAATTCCAATCGCGGCTTTGCGTGTCATTCGCTTCTGCCATAGGTTTGTTTAGGGCGCTGAGTGATTGGGGTTTTCGGTGCCTGCGAGCCAGCGGGGATGTGGATTCGGGCGGGCGAGCGAAGAAGATGGCATGTGTGGCCGAGCAGTGAGCGAGGGGATATAGTACGCGCGAGCTACCAAGGAAGATGGCGCGGGCGGGCAAGCAGTGAGCGGGGGGAAATGGTGTGTGGCCGACGATGGGGAAGAGATGAGGAAGAAGAGTGAAAGACGGGGAATTATGTGCATTAAATCTCAATTCTACCAGTACTATTACCAGGATATACCGTCCTTCAGAGTGTAAATAGATACATCGATGAAATGTGGGTCTACCTCAAGAGGTCCCATATGTCAGTTAATGGAGGAGAGAGGTGCATAGGCGTATTTGACGAAGCGTGCTCTACTGGCAAACATGATGGCAGTACTGGGTAAGGCTGATTTAGTAACACCAACACGCGTGTGTCCCATCTGCTGCAGCGTGTATTGTCACTTCACTGTGAAGACTAGTTGAATAGTTCTCTCTGACCGATATGGCGAATAATGGATCGCGAAGACTTCCTATCTACATTATCCCTATGCCTCTACGCTCACTTCACTCATTTTGCTCCGTACGTAGTCACTTGTTGAAATCTCTAGAAAGACAAATACTCCGTATTTGGGAACAGAGGGAGTATCACCATACGGAGGGAACAGAGGAAGCTTGAAATATGAACATGTCAATGGGAGGGAGTAAAAGCCTCATGCATGCATGCATGCAACATGCAACACTCACACGTACACATGGACGCACGCAACACTCACGCACCCATGCGGCACGCAGCACGCGACGCAACACACACGCTCACGCTCAAGTGCTCAACCTACTCCCTACGCCCGTGAAGGACTATACATTTAGAGATTTACACATTGACCAGGGCATAATTAACGCCCAAAAGTAGCAGACTTATGTGTGCATGCGACCATTGAGAGAAGAAGATTAAATGAAGATTGTTGCATGCTGTAATTAAGGATAGACATGTAGCCTATACCTAGAGCACAAGTTGGTGCATTAGTCAATCAATATCTATTTAGATTAGGCTAGTCATAGTGGGGAGTAACTTAGACTAGTAACATGCATATGTTACTAGTCTATGTTACTACATTCATAGTGGGAAGTAACATATAGTTGGTAGCATGCAAGCCAACATTTATTAAGATGTAGACTCATTTTGCCTTGGTATGTGTTATGTTACAGTAACATATTATGTTACTCCAACCATCTCTCCCCTCATTAACTACATGCCACGTAAGCAAATTTTTCTTGGGATGTGTTATGTTACTTGCTAAGTTACTCCCACTATGACCAGCCTTAAAGGCTAAATGCATTGGAAGTGTAGATGTACACTCTTTGTTGGAAGACCGAGGGAGTACACATGCATGCACTCACATACACAGCCAGGGTGGTTCGCGCGCAAGGGTTGGACTCCTGTCGCGTCTGCGTAAAGTTTTGTTTAACTGATTTCTTTGCTCTGCCAACTGACAGGTTGGACTTAGAAACCAGGTGGCAATTTAACCTGTCAACAAAGTGCCATGTCGACTATGTGGCCAGGCAGTAGGGTGCAATACAGTGCTCTACGATGAGCTAGTGATCGTATAATCACCATAAAACTATATATAGTGACCGTAAAGAGCGTATTGTTACATACGTTGACCGCCAGTGTATTTTTCTCGTTTCAAATTAAGCCATATTAACCGGAAAGGGCGCAGTATGGACTAGTACTAGTACTGCTTTAATGTGTCCCGTCAACTCGCCGAACGAGGAGAAGCTTGCTTACTACGCCTCTCCCTCGCCCACGCGCGCGGTGGCTCGCAGGACGAGGGGAGGGTTTTGACTACAACGCCCTCTCCCTCTCCCTCTCCCTTGCCCTTGCCCTCGCGGTGGACGTGCAACAATTCAATCGGTGTCAGATTGCCAGAAGCATATTGTACTATAGTATCATCATTGTTGGACCTTCCAAAGAGGCGAAGAGCCAAGTGCAAGGTTCACATGAGTATGAACTGTTGAACCTCCCGAAGAGGCAAAGAGCCAAGCGCAAGGTTTTATAGGAGTTGTCGTCCTAGTAGGAGTATACTACAACTATAGCGAACGATGCTACTGTATGATGCCGCCACGTCACCTGTATCCAAAGCTGTGCCACCTTTTTTTCTTCTCAAAGAGCGTGTTGGAGCCCGTGCAACAACCACACAAGTTGCACGTACACATAACAATTTACTATTAATAAATTCTAAAGGACAAATGCCAATATGCCACACAAGTTGATCTCCAATTCATGTGATAAATTCATGCACGACTAGTCTACATATATTCATAGCGCTACCGTTCACAATTTACCATACTCCACTTACACGTTATAGATGGGCTACATGTCCTCCTCCAGGTTCCAGTCCCAGGTGTTCTTCATGGATGGCACGATCCATAGCGGTGGGGAACGGGAATCATTGTCGCAGCTTTCTAGTCCGGTTCCACACGATGGAGACTCATCCAAGCTGAAGCGGCATAAATCAGGGATAGCGTGTCCCAGCATGTCGTTCATCCAGCGGTGCGCACTAAAGACACAACCATGCTTCATGAACGGCAGGCCTTCGGTGTCGTGCACAGAAGGTGGCATCCGCTTCACAATGGTGTAGCTGTCCCCAATGAAAAGTGAGTACTCTCCAAGAGTGTTCCTCGGCACCCACGTAGCATTACGGGGGTCGAACTCGGCGTCGTTCATCTGGTACACGTGACATCTCAGATCTGGAAACATGGTGACATAAATAGTCAAGGTCCATGCTTAATAATGTTGTGCTCAAAGATGGCGGTTAGTAATACTGTGCAGCAAATAGTACTACACCGGTATAGAGGAAGTAAAATAACCGGCTTATTATATATAGCCACTCTTGGCTACATGGATGAGATAGTAAGACATGGAAAAACAAAAATGGTGGCAGCTAGAGGGTTCAAATCTTCAAGGGCCTAGCTAGCTACTCCAAGGTAAAAAGTAATCGTACTAGTACTAGTAAGTAGCACAACAATGAAACAGAAGGCGAGAGGGTTAAAACATATAATACTAAATAGAATACCTGGGTAGATGGTGACAGTCCGATCGTGGTAGATTGTGTGACCATGTTGCACATCAGTGGTACCATGGGTAACAACTGCTAAGATAGTTGATCCCAATATGCCAAAGTCAGCTAAAAGGTTCCAGGTTAGACCGAATCGCGGATGCAAGTGCACATCCAGGATCGACGATCTTATTTTGATCGGGGGATGACTGGTCCCTGCAAAATAATGGAGTACCGTTAGGGATGCAAATGATGGGTTGTGGCTTTGTGCATTCCGTTTGTAATCTCTGCTACCTCTTGAGCATGCGTTGGTTTTCCCTTGAAGAGGAAAGGGTGATGCAGCAAAGTAGTGTAAGTATTTCCCTCAGTTTTTGAGAACCAAGGTATCAATACAATAGGAGGCCACACGCAAGTCCCTCGTACCTACACAAACAAATAAGAACCTTGCAACCAACGCGATAAAGGGGTTGTCAATCCCTTCACGACCACTTGAAAAAGTGAGATCTGATAGAGATGATAAGATAATATTTTTGGTATTTTTATGATAAAGATTGAAAGTAAAGATTGCAAAATAAAAGGCGACAGAAATAGCTTGTTGATGGGAGATTAATATGATGGAAAATAGATCCGAGGAGGTTTCACTAGTGGCTTCTCTCAAGATAGCATAAGTATTATGGTGGGTGAACAAATTACTATCGAGCAATTGATAGAAAAGTCCATAATTATGAGAATATCTAGGCATGATCATGTATATAGGCATCACGTCCGCGACAAGTAGACCGACTCCTGCCTGCGTCTACTACTATTACTCCACACATCGACCACTATCCAGCATGCATCTAGAGTATTAAGTTCATAAGAACAGAGTAACGCATTAGGCAAGATGACATGATGTAGAGGGATAAACTAAAGCAATATGATATAAAACCCATGTTTTTATCCTAGATGGCAAGAATACAATACGTGTCGTTTCCCCTTCTGTCACTAGGATCGAGCACCGCATGATTGAACCCAAAGCTAAGCACTTCTCCCATTGCAAGAAAGATCAATCTAGTAGGCCAAACCAAACTGATAATTCGAAGAGACTTATATAGATAACCAATCATACATAAAAGAATTCAGAGAAGATTCAAATATTGTTCATAGATAATCTTGATTATAAACCAACAATTCATCGGATCTCAACAAACACGCCGCAAAAAGAGTTACATCGAATAGATCTCAAAGAAGATCGAGGAGAACTTTGTATTGAGATCCAAAGAGAGAGAAGAAGTCATCTAGCTAATAACTATGGACCCGAAGGTCTATGGTAAACTACTCACACATCATCGGAGAGGCTATGGTGTTGATGTAGAAGCCCTCCGTGATCGATGCCCCTCCGGTGGAGCGCCGAAAAAGGTCCCAAGATGGGATCTCACAGGTACAGAAGGTTGCGGCGGTGGAAATAGGGTTTAGTGGTGCTCCTGGATGGTTTCGATGTATGTGGGTATATATAGGAGGAAGAAGTAGGTCGGTGGAGCCACGAGGGGCCCACATGTGTGGGGGGCGCGCCCAGGGGGGCAGGCGCACCTTCCTGCCTCGTGGCCTCCTTGTTGATTTCTTCATGTCCACTCCAAGTCCTCTGGATCACGTTTGTTCCAAAAATAACTCTCCCGAAGGTTTCATTCCGTTTGGACTCCGTTTGATATTCCTTTTCTGTGAAACACTGAAATAGGCAAAAAAAACAACAATTTGCACTGGGCCTTTGGTTAATAGGCTAGTCCCAAAAATAATATAAAAGTGTAAAATAAAGCCCATTAAACATCCAAAACAGAATATATAATAGCATGGAACAATCAAAAATTATAGATACGTTGGAGACATATCAAGCATCCCCAAGCTTAATTCATGCTCGTCCTCGAGTAGGTAAATGATAAAAACAGAATTTTTGATGTGGGATGCTCACTAGCATAATTCTCAATTTAATTTTCTTTATTGTGGCATAAATGTTCAGATCCGAAAGATTCAAGATAAAAGTTTAATATTGACATAAAAATAATAATACTTCAAGCATACTAACAAAGCAATCATGTCTTCTCAAAATAACATGGCCAAAGAAAGTTATCCCTACAAAATCATATAGTCTGGCTATGCTCTATCTTCACCACACAAAGTATTTACATCATGCACAACCCCGATGACATGCCAAGCAATTGTTTCATACTTTTGATGTTCTCAAACTTTTTCAATCTTCACGCAATACATGAGCGTGAGCCATGGATATAACACTTTAGGTGGAATAGAATGGTGGTTGTGGAGAAGACAAAAAAGGAGAAGATAGTCGCACATCAACTAGGTGTATCAACGGGCTATGGAGATGCCCGTTAACAGATATCAATGTGAGTGAGTAGGAATTACCATGCAACGGATGCACTAGAGCTATAAGTGTATGAAAGCTCAACGAAAGAAACTAAGTGGGTATGCATCCAACTCGCTTGCTCACGAAGACCTAGGGAATTTTGAGGAAGCCCATCATTGGAATATACAAGCCAAGTTCTATAATGTAAAATTCCCACTAGTATATGAAAGTGACAACATAGGAGACTCTCTATCATGAAGATCATGGTGCTACTTTGAAGCACAAGTGTGGCAAAAAGGAATCGATCGGAAGTTCGCGCCAATCGATCTTCTGTAGGAGTAGGAGGTAGCGCGAATCCCCTCTTTCTTCGTTTAGAAGAGTGCTGGACCTCCACAACGTCAAACCATAGAACACAGCTCCTTTCGGTCGAACCCTAGGAAAGACGACTTTACCTTTTTCGTAGATAGTCTGAGTTCGAGCTACTGTGATAGTAGCATTGTCCCTTCTCTCCTTTTCTCTCATTTTTTGTTTGGGCCTTCTTTTTTTTATGGCCTCTTTTCTTTATATTTTTTTATTTAATCCGGAGTCTCATCCCGACTTGTGGGGGAATCATAGTCTCCATCATCCTTTCCTCACATGGGACAATGCTCTAATAATGATGATCATCACACTTTTATTTACTTACAACTCAAAAATTACAACTCAATACTTAGAACAAAATATGACTCTATGTGAATGCCTCCGGCGGGGTACCGGGATATGCAATGAATCAAGAGTGACATGTATGAAAGAATTATGAATGGTGGCTTTGCCACAAATACGATGTCAACTACATGATCATGCAAAGCAATATGACAATGATGAAGCGTGTCATAATAAACAGAACGGTGGTAAGTTGCATGGCAATATATCTCGGAATGGCTATGGAAATGCCATAATAGGTAGGAATGGTGGCTGTTTTGAGGAAGGTATATGGTGGGTGTATGGTACCGGCGAAAGGTGCGCGGTATTAGAGAGGCTAGCAATGGTGGAAGGGTGAGAGTGCGCATAATCGATGGACTCAACATTAGTCATAAAGAACTCACATACTTATTGCAGAAATCTATTAGTTATCGAAACAAAGTACTACACACATGCTCCTAGGGGGATAGATTGGTACGAAAAGACCATCGCTCGTCCCCGACCACCACTCATAAGGAAGACAATCAATAAATAAATCATGCTCCGACTTCATCACATAACGGTTCACCATAAGTGCATGCTACGGGAGTCACAAACTTTAACACAAGTATTTCTCAAATCCATAACTACTCAACTAGCATGACTCTAATATCACCATCTTCATATCTCAAAACAATTATCAAGTATCAAACTTCTCATAGTATTCAATGCACTTTTTGTATGATAGTTTTTATTATACCTATCTTGGATGCTCATTACTTTAGGACTAAAAATTTTAACCAAAGAAAATTACCATACTGTTCTAAAAGACACTCAAAATAATATAAGTGAAGCATGAGAGATCAATTATTTCTGCAAAATAAAACCACCACCGTGCTCTAAAAGATATAAGTGAAGCACAAGAGCAAAATTTTCTAGCTCAAAAGATATAAGTGAAGCACATAGAGTATTCTAATAAATTCCGATTAATGTGTGTCTCTCCCAAAAGGTGTGTACAGCAAGGATGATTGTGGTAAACTAAAAAGCAAAGACTCAAATCATACAAGATGCTCCAAGCAAAACACATATCATGTGGTGAATAAAAATATAGCTCCAAGTAAAGTTACTGATGGACGAAGACAAAAGAGGGGATGCCTTCCGGGGCTTCCCCAAGCTTAGGCTTTTTCATTGTCCTTGTATTTTACCTTGGGGTGCCTTGGGCATCCCCAAGCTTAGGCACTTTCCACTCCTTATTCCATAACCATCAAATTTTTACCCAAAACTTGAAAACTTCACAACACAAAACTCAACAGAAAATCTCATGAGCTCCGTTAGCGAAAGAAAAAAAACAACCACTTCAAGGTATTGTAATGCACTCATTATTTATTTGTATTGGTGTTAAACCTACTGTATTCCAACTTCTCTATGGTTCATAACCTCCCATACTAGCCATAGATTCATCAAAATAAGCAAAACACACGAAAAACAGAATCTGTCAAAAACATAACAGTCTGTAGTAATCTGTGTCTAACGCAAACTTCTGTAACTCAGAAACATCTACCAAAATAGGAAGACCTAGATAATTTGTTTATTGATCTACTTCAACTGGAATCAGTATTTTATCACGTTCTGGTGATTTTTAACAATTGTTTTCGTGAGCAGAAAGTTTTTGACTTTTTCAGCAAGATCAAATTACTATCATCCAAGAAGATCCTATAGGTTCTACTTGACACAAACACTAATTAAAACATAAAACCAAATATAACCAGAGGCTAGATCAAATATTTATTACTAAACAGAACCACAAATCAAGAAACAAAAATAAAATCGGGTTGTCTCCCAACAAGCGCTATCGTTTAACGCCCCTAGCTAGGCATAAAGGCAAGGATAGATCTAGGTATTGTCATCTTTGGCATGCAATCCATAAGTAGCTCTCATAATAGATTCATAAGGTAATTTAATTTTCTTTCTAGGAAAGTGTTCCATGCCTTTCCTTAACGGAAATTGGAATCTAATATTCCCTTCTTTCATATCAATAATTGCACCAATCGTTCTAAGGAAATGTCTAGCAAGAATAATATGACATGAAGGATTGCAATCTATATCAAGAACAATGAAATCTATGGGCACATAATTCCTATTTGCAACAATAAGAACATCATTAATTCTTCCTATAGGTTTCTTAATGGTGGAATCCGCAAGGTGCAAGTTTAAAGAACAATCATCAAATTCACGGAAACCTAACATATCACAGAAAGGTTTCGGAATCGTGGAAACACTAGCACCCAAATCACACAAAGCATAGCATTCATGATCTTTAATTTTAATCGTAGGTTCCCACTCATCATAAAGTTTTCTAGGGATAGCAACTTCTAATTCAAGCTTTTCTTCATAAGATTGCATTAAAGCATCAACGATATGTTTGGTAAAAGCTTTATTTTGACTATAAGAATGAGGAGAATTTAGCACAGATTGCAAGAAGTAAATACATTCTACTAAAGAACAATTATCATAATTAAATTCCTTGAAATCCAAGATAGTGGGTTCATTGCTATATAAAGTTTTGACCTCTTCCATCCCACTTTTACCAAATTTTGCATCAAGATCTAAAACTCCAAATCATTGGGACGCCTTTTAACTAACGTTGACTCATATCCAGTCCCATCATTATAAAGATTCATATTGCAAAACAAAGATTTAATAGGGGACACATCAATAGCTTTTAGATCCTCATCTTTATTATCATGAAAACTAGAAGAACACGCTTTCACAAAGCAATCTTTTTTAGCACGCATCCTAGCGGTTCTTTCTTTGCACTCATCAATGGAAATTCTCATAGCTTTGAGAGACTCATTGATATCATGCTTAGGTGGAATAGATCTAAGTTTCAAAGAATCAACATCAAGAGAAATTCTATCCACGTTCCTAGCCAACTCATCAATCTTAGGCAATTTTTCTTCAAGCAAAGCATTGAAATTCTTTTGAGAAATAATAAATTCTTTAACACTAGTCTCAAAATCAGAGGGTATCTTATTAAAATTTCCATAAGATTTGTTGTGGGAATTACCATAATTATTAGAGGAATTACTAGGATATGGCCTAGGATTAAAATTTCCTCTATAAGCATTGTTACCAAAATTGTTCCTACCAACAAAATTCACATCCATTGGTTCATTATTATTCTCAATCAAAGTAGACAAAGGCATATCATTAGGATCAGAAGAAACACTCTTATTAGCAAACAACTTCATAAGTTCATCCATCTTTCC
>LR880972.1:301563773-301581797 GCA_904067115.1 Aegilops sharonensis
TCAGAGGGCATCTTATTAAAATTTCCATAAGATTTGTTGTGGGAATTACCATAATTATTAGAGGAATTACTAGGATATGGCCTAGGATTAAAATTTCCTCTATAAGCATTGTTACCAAAATTGTTCCTACCAACAAAATTCACATCCATTGGTTCATTATTATTCTCAATCAAAGTAGACAAAGGCATATCATTAGGATCAGAAGAAACACTCTTATTAGCAAACAACTTCATAAGTTCATCCATCTTTCCGATCAAAACATTAATCTCTTCAATTGCATGCACCTTTTTACTAGTAGATCTTTCAGTTTGCCATTGAGAATAGTTAACCTTAATATTATCTAGGAGTTTAGTAGCTTCTCCTAAAGTGATTTCCATAAAAGTGCCTCCCGCGGCCGAATCTAAAAGATTTCTAGAAGAAAAATTCAATCCGGCATAATTTTTTTCTATAATCATCCATAAATTCAAACCATGTATAGAGCAATTACGTATCATTAATTTCATCCTCTCCCAAACTTGTGCAACATGTTCATGATCAAGTTGCTTAAAATTCATAATATCGTTTCTAAGATAGATGATCTTAGCGGGAGGAACATAGTTAGAGATAAAAGCATATTTGCACTTATTCCAAGAATCAATACTATTTTTAGGCAAAGACGAAAACCAAGTTTTTGCACGATCTCTAAGCGAAAACAGAAATAGCTTCAGTTTAAAAATATCATTGTCCACATCTTTCTTCTTTTGTAGATCGCACAAATCAACAAAGCTATTTAGATGGGTAGCGGCATCTTCACTAGGAAGGCCGGCGAATTGATCTTTCATGACAAGATTCAGCAAAGCAACATTAATTTCACAAGATTCAGCATCGGAATGAGGAGCAATCGGAGTGCTAAGAAAATCATTGTTGTTGGTATTGGCAAAGTCACACAATTTAGTATTATCTTGAGCCATCGTGACAAGCAAGCAATCCAACACACAAGAAAACAAGAAGCAAGCGAAAGAAAGAGCGAACGGAAAAAAGAGGGCGAATAAAATGGCAAGGGTGAAGTGAGGGAGAGGAAAACGAGAGGCAAATGGCAAATAATGTAATGCAAGGGATTAGAGTGTAACATCCCAAATTTTTAATTTGGAATGTTATACATTAGATCATCAATGCATATCATATTTTATTTTGCTTTGGGTTTTGATCCTAGAAATTCTGCGCAACTCAAGGACCCACGGAGAGAGTTGGGGATTTCGTTATTTTCATGTTTGAGTTTTTCTCAAATTTTGAAAATAGGATCATTTGATTTTAATTATTTTATCATCAATTATTTCTATTACAAAAATAAGAGAGAGGGAATAAAATGACTTTCCCAAAATAAAGAAATATTGAGGATTTAATAATAAAATCAAATAAGATTTTATTTTGAGGTTTTTCGTCATTTTATTTGAATTTAGGAAAAACTTGCGTTTTTCAAAATTGCATTTAGGCCCCAAATAAATGTTCATCTAGTCCGGCTTGATTTTAGAAGCCGGGGAAAATTTATTTCGGGATTTTTGGAGTCTGTTTAGTATTTCTTTTGTTTGTTTTTCTGCGCAAAATTATTTAAAAAAACGAACCGACCTACGGGCCGTACCCGAGCGGGACTCCGCCTGGGGGCAGCCTATATAAAGCGCCGCCCGAGCACCGCCCCAGCCCACCAGCCCCGCCAGCCACCCGCGCCAAAACCCTAACCCTAACCCTAGCCGCCACCGCCGCCCGCCGCCGCCGCCGCCGCGACCCGCCGCCCGAGGTTCGCCGCCTCGTAAACCGCGCCGTCGGTTTTTTTCAAAAAAACCGATCGGTTTTTCTTCGGTTTTGTCAGTTTATTTATTTTTAGTTTCGGTTTTTTTATTATTTCGGTTTTTTTTTCAGTTCGGTTAATTAGCGAGCGTTCGCTCGTTCGTTCGTTTTAACGAACGTGTTCGTCGTCGTTCGTTAACCTGTTCGTCGTTTTTCTTTTTCTCGGATTTAAGCCACGATTTTTCTGATCGCGATTTCTGATCCGATTTTCGTTTTAGTATATCTTTTCGCTTGTTTATTGGAATCAGGCGATTCAAGCGCGTGGAGTTTCCTCTCGAAACCCTCTTTCCGAATAACCAACTTAAACAAGTTTTTGTTTCTGTAAATTTGACTTAGATTCAGATTAGTAAAACAAAGTTGTTTTCTTTCGCCATTTGACTTTCGTTGCTTCGTTTGATGTGTTTCTTTTTCCAAACCGGAGTTCTTAAGTTGAACTTTCTGGTTAGATCTTTTATTTGAGATTTACCTATGAATTAGATGAGTACTTATTGTATGCTTGTTGTTTGTTTACGATAGAATACCCGGAGTGCGCCGCTTGTTATTTCGAGTCTCTAGGTCTCGCGGATCATCAGCAAGGCAAGTAACACTTTGATCATACCTTTTCCAATACCTAGTTTTTATTGCATTAGATAAATCCTCAAACATTGCATGATTAGGATCAAATTAAATTGTGGGTTTTGGGAAGTAGATGAGGTAGTACCTATTACCTGTTTTATTATCAAACCCTTGGGAGTTACTTCTACATTTGCTATTTTGCTATGCTATGCAAGTAGACGTGGATTGGGTGAGTGATTTAGCATGACAGATGTGAGATTGTTAATTAATGGTTTATTTAAGGTGGCAACATTAATACACATCTGGGTGGATTGAGGCACCTGGTTATTCCAGGACTTGCCTGTTTTTTTTTCGGACCACCACCCAGGCCCAAAGGGATCATGAGATTATTCAAACTAGAAACTTCCGTGTGCAGCCACAAGCCATTATGGGCTCTGGCATAGTTGATTAAGTTGTGCGAACTCTTACAGGTAGACTAGCAGATGTAGGGGAAAGTAGGTGTACCGGTCTACGCTAGCGCTTCTGAAAGACTGTGTCTCGGTCATCCGTTTCTCAAACACCATGTAGTGCGAGAAATCCAACGGAGGCGATCGAGTCTTGTGGGGAAAAGTGCGCAAACCTCTGCAGAGTGTATAAACTAATCATGATTAGCCGTGTCCCTGGTTATGGACGTTTTGAGTATCTAGTACTTGGATATCATGTGAATCTCGTCATGTTACTTAAATTAATTTTGTTGAGTTTTAATGATGATTATTTTAATTGGGATTGAGGATGCTGGCAACCATTCTCAATGTTTGACAACCACCATGATAGTTAAATAAATTTATTCCTTTGCAGTAGGGAAAAATTAGCTTTTCGCAAAAATGTAACCATAGAGCTTTCCACCAGCCATATATGCATGTAGTATAGGATTACTGTTTCATTACTCTCTATGTGTTACATTGCCAGCATATTCCATGTGCTGACCCGTTTTCGGGCTGCAACTTTTCATGTTGCAGACTTTTCAGACGACGAGTAAGGTGCTTTTAGGTCGTGGTTCTATTCTCAGTGATGCCGTTGGAGTTGATGGACTCGCTTATCTTCCAAGCCTTCCATTGTTATCGTTATTAGATGGCCTTAAGCCATATTTATTTTGCTAAGTTCTCTTTTGAGACATTCGATGTAATAAGTGTGTAACATCCCAAATTTTCAATTTGGAATGTTATACTTTAGATCATCAATGCATATCATATTTTATTTTGCTTTGGGTTTTGATCCTAGAAATTCTACGCAACTCAAGGACCCACGGCGAGAGTTGGGGATTTCGTTATTTTCATGTTTGAGTTTTTCTCAAATTTTGAAAATAGGATCATTTGATTTTAATTATTTTATCATCAATTATTTCTATTACAAAAATAAGAGAGAGGGAACAAAATGACTTTCCCAAAATAAAGAAATATTGAGGATCTAATAATAAAATCAAATAAGATTTTATTTTGAGGTTTTTTGCCATTTTATTTGAATTTAGGAAAAACTTGCGTTTTTCAAAATTGCATTTAGGCCCCAAATAAATGTTCATCTAGTCCGGCTTGATTTTAGAAGCCAGGGAAAATTTATTTCGGGATTTTTGGAGTCCGTTTAGTATTTCTTTTGTTTGTTTTTCTGCGTGAAATTATTAAAAAAACGAACCGACCTACGGGCCGTAACCGAGCGGGACTCCGCCCGGGGGAAGCCTATAAAAAGCGCCGCCCAAGCCCCGGCCCAGCCCACCAGCCCCGCCAGCCACCCGCGTCGAAACCCTAACCCTAACCCTAGCCGCCGCCGCCCGCCGCCGCCGCCGCGACCCGCCGCCCGAGGTTCGCCGCCGCCTCGTAAACCGTGCCGTCATCGGTTTTTCTTCGGTTTTGTCGGTTTATTTTTTAGTTTCGTTTTTTTATTATTTCGGTTTTTTCGGTTCGGTTAATTAGCGAGCGTTCGCTCGTTCGTTCGTTTTAACGAACGTGTTCGTCGTTTAGAACTGGTTAACGAACGTTCGTTCGTTAACCTGTTCGTCGTTTTTCTTTTTCTGGGATTTAATCCGTGATTTTTCTGATCACGATTTTTGATCCGATTTTCGTTTTAGTATATCTTTTCGCTCGTTTATCGGAATCAGGCGATTCAAGCGCCTGGAGTTTCGTCTCGAAACCCTCTTTCCGAATAACCAACTTAAACAGGTTTTTGTTTCTGTAAAATTTGACTTAGATTCAGATTAGTAAAATGAAGCTGTTTTCTTTCGCCGTTTGACTTCCGTTGCTTCGTTTGATGTGTTTCTTTTTGCAAACCGGAGTTCTTAAGTTGAACTTTCTGGTTAGATATTTTATTTGAGATTTACCTGTGCATTAGATGAGTACTTATTGTATGCTTGTTGTTTGTTTGCGATAGAATACCCGAAGTGTGCCGCTTGTTATTTCGAGTCTCTAGGTCTCGCGAATCATCAGCAAGTCAAGGAACACTTCGATCATACCTTTTCCAATACCCAGTTTTTATTGCATTAGATAAATCCTCAAACATTGCATGATTAGGATCAAATTAAATCGTGGGTTTTGGGAAGTAGATGAGGTAGTACCTATTACCTGTTTTATTATCAAACCCTTGGGAGTTACTTCTACGTTTGCTATTTTGCTATGCTAGGCAAGTAGACGTGGATTGGGTGAGTGATTTTCCATGACAGATGTGAGATTGTTAATTAATGGTTTATTTCAGGTGGCAAAATTAATACACATCTGGGTGGATTGAGGCACCTGGTTATTCCAGGACTTACCTGTTTTTTTCGTACCGCCACCCAGGCCCAAAGGGATCATGAGATTATTCAAACTAGAAACTTCCGTTTGCAGCCACAAGCCATTATGGGCTCTGGCATAGTTGATTAAGTTGTGCGAACTCTTACGGGTAGACTAGGAGATGTAGGGAAAAGTAGGTGTACTGGTCTACCCTTCGTAAGGTGCTAGCGCTTCTGAAAGACTGTGTCTCGGTCATCCGTTTCTCAAACATCATGTAGTGCGAGAAATCCAACGGAGGTGATCGAGTCTTGTGGGGAAAAGTGCGCAAACCTCTGCAGAGTGTATAAACTAATCATGATTAGCCGTGTCCCCGGTTATGGACGTTTTGAGTATCTAATACTTGGATATCATGTGAATCTCGTCATGTTACTTAAATTAATTTTGTTGGGTTTTAATGATGATTATTTTAATAGGGATTGAGGATGCTGTCAACCATTCTCAATGTTTAACAACCACCATGATAGTTAAATAAATTTATTCCTTTGCAGTAGGGAAAAATTGGCTTTTCGTAAAACTGTAACCATAGATATTTCCACCAGCCATATATGCATGTAGTATAGGATTACTGTTTCATTACTCTCTATGTGTTACATTGCCAGCATATTCGATGTGCTGACCCGTTTTAGGGCTGCAACTTTTCATGTTGCAGACTTTTCAGACGAGGAGTAAGGTGCTTTTAGGTCGTGGTTCTGTACTCAGTGATGCCGTTGGAGTTGATGGACTCTCTTATCTTCCAAGCCTTCCGCTATTATCGTTATTAGATGGCCTTAAGCCATATTTATTTTGCTAAGTTCTCTTTTGAGACATTCGATGTAATAAGTGTGTGATTGCTACTCTGTTATAAATCCTTCAAGTACTGTGTGGTGTCAGCATTACTGATCCAGGGATGACACCTGAGCACAGAGATCAGACTGTTTGAGGTCTGGTCGCTACATAGAGTTTTCATGGGTACTTGGTATGTCTTGACTTGTGCGTAGACTCCCCGGCAACGGTGCCAGAAATCTTTCTTGCTACCTCTTGAGCATGTGTTAGTTTTCCCTTGAAGAGGAAAGGGTGATGCAGCAAAGTAGCGTAAGTATTTCCCTCAGTTTTTGAGAACCAAGGTATCAATCCAGTAGGAGACCACACGGATGTCCCTCGTACCTACACAAACAAATAAGAATCTTGCAACCAACGCGATAAAGGGGTTGTCAATCCCTTCACGGCCACTTGCAAAAGTGAGATCTGATAGAGATGATAAGATAATATTTTTGGTATTTTTATGATAAAGATTGGAAGTAAAGATTGCAAAATAAATGGCGACAGAAATAGTTTATTGACGGGAGATTAATATGATGGAAAATAGACCCGGGGGCCATAGGTTTCACTAGAGGCTTCTCTCAAGATAGCATAAGTATTACGGTCGGTGAACAAATTACTGTCGAGCAATTGATAGAAAAGTGCATAATTATGGGAATTTCTAGGCATGATCATGTATATAGGCATCACGTCCGCGACAAGTAGACCGACTCCTGCCTGCATCTACTACTATTACTCCACACATCAACCGCTATCCAGCATGCATCTAGAGTATTAAGTTCATAAGAATAGAGTAACGCATCAGGCAAGATGACATGATGTATAGGGATAAACTCAAGCAATATGATATAAACCTCATGTTTTTATCCTCGATGGCAACAATACAATACGTGTCGTTTCCCCTTCTGTCACTAGGATCGAGCACCGCATGATTGAACCCAAAGCTAAGCACTTCTCCCATTGCAAGAAAGATCAATCTAGTAGGCCAAACCAAACTGATAATTCGAAGAGACTTGCAAAGATAACCAATCATACATAAAATAATTCAGAGAAGATTCAAATATTGTTCATAGATAATCTGGATCATAAACCCAAAATTCATCGGATCTCGACAAACACACCACAAAAAGAGTTACATCGAATAGATCTCAGAGAAGATCGAGGAGAACTTTGTATTGAGATCCAAAGAGAGAGAAGAAGTCATCAAGCTAATAACTATGGACCTGAAGGTCTGTGGTAAGCTAGTCACACATCATCGGAGAGGCTATGGTGTTGATGTAGAAGCGCTCCGTGATCGATGCCCCCTCCGGCGGAGCGCCGAAAAAGGCCCCAAGATGGGATATCATGGGTACGGAAGGTTGCGGCGGTGGAAATAGGGTTTCGTGGTGCTCCTGGATGGTTTCGGAGTACGTTGGTATATATAGGAGGAAGAAGTAGGTCGGTGGAGACACGGGGGGCCCACGAGGGTGGGGGCCTGCCCAGGGGGGCAGGCGCGCCTCCCTGCCTCATGGCCTCCTCGTTGATTTCTTGACGTCCACTCCAAGTCCTCTGGATCACATTTGTTCCAAAAATAACTCTCCTGAAGGTTTCATTCCGTTTGGACTCCGTTTGATATTCCTTTTCTGTGAAACACTGAAATAGGCAAAAAAACAGCAATTTGCACTGGGCCTTTGGGTTAATAGGTTAGTCCCAAAAATAATATAAAAGTGTAAAATAAAGCCCATTAAACATCCAAAACAGAATATATAATAGCATGGAACAATAAAAAATTATAGATATGTTGGAGACGTATCAATCTCTTGTACCGTAGGATGGCAACCAGATGAAACAAGTCCCCTGGCTTGTCACTGCGAAGATGCGGCCTAGATGGCGCACAACGTCTTCAAACGTGTAGGGGTACAAATCTGCCGTGGCCAACATGCGCCAGCCTTTGCCGTTACTGCCTCTTGCATTGATGGCAATCCTTGTGTTGAACACCGCGATAAGATAGTAATCGTCGTAGCCACGTCGCTTTGTCGGCGGGTCCGCGATTGCTATCTTCTTCAATCTCATGTAGGCATCATCATAGTATTCAAGCCCAGCCTGTCCGGAAGGCCGATCCCAACGGGGGAGAAGTGGTCTACGGGAACGGCCGCACTGCTGTGCATGTTGTGCAAAATTATGGTGGTATCCGGCTGGAGATATGCAAGCCAATCTTCGTTGGTACCGACCCAGACCTATATATAAGACGATGGGCAGTGGAGAAACTACGGGATGGAAATGGAATAACTAAGTACTACATGATCAAACTCCATGACTGACCTGCTCATCGGACAAAATCCAACTACCTCTCAACGTCGGCAACTCTAGCGGAGTCAACGTGCAACCATGGCCAGGGAGCGGTGGACTGTTCGATGGATTGTCCCATAGAAGAACCTTCTCCTCGAGGACACATGCAAGACCAACAAGCATGGCCTTTTCCCAAGCCTGTTTAAGCACCGTCCTGAAAAAGTTGGTGTAGGAAGCACCGAGTCTTGCGGCGGTGAGGACGTCGGAGCGGCGTGCGATTTCTCCTAGAGGATCGCCGTCCAAGGTCTCCCAACCCTGACGAGGAGGAGAACCGCCTGGCGAATCCATGGGAGCAGCGATGAACTACCTTCTCATCGGGGGGAGGGAACTGGCGAGGAGGAGATAAGAGCGTAGTAACCGTAGGACCTCGTCCCTTCCAACTGTAGCTCCTCGATCGTTCCTTAGCGATGGGGTGAGGCTATTATTTACTACGTACTCGTACTGTAGCAGTACTAGTACAACTTTCTGAACTAGTAGTGTGATGTACTATACTTCTAGTATAGTGCACCAGTTTTGAACTCTTGAATCTCAGGGCCAAGGAGCTACAGTTGGAAGTGGAGGGTACTACAGTTATCTAGAACCATCGCTGTACTATCAATGCAGGGAAAGTACATCTGCATAGTGGGTACTCTCGGTGCTCTATTCAAGCGCGTAGCTGGCCTACTCAGTCGCTCCTCTCACGCACACACTAGCAGCCTGCTTATCAGCGATAGTTACTGCGGGGGCAGAACATTTGAGTTATTTGATACAGCGAGACTAGGTGCGGCTTTGTTAGTAGTTCCTTCTTTATGAATGAGATGAGGCAAAGCTTTTGCCTCCGTTTAAAAAAAACATCAAGATGAATTTCTTTTATAGAGCCGATAATGGAGTGAAGTCCATGCGTGCAACGCCACAAGCTACAGAGTAGTAGAGTACTAGTAGCACTTTACGTACAGAGCCATATTGCACAGTTCCCAATGCCGCGCCAGGCTTTTCCGACTCCTCGGGCTTAATTGGGAGGCGCTAGTTTAAGTATGCTACTAGCTGACGAGGAGGCTGCAAGCAAGGTGCGGCTAGGGCGAGCACGCGAGCCATGAGATGATGGGAAGGAAAACCCATTCACAAGGCTAGGCTATCCAGTGCAACCAAATTGTGGTGCGGCACGTCGTTCGACTTCAAAACTCAAACTATCCATGTACAATATTGGCTCGCAGCAAAGTTACTATTTAAAAAAAGGCCGCCGTGCGTTCGGCCGAGATCAAACCCACAAAACGAGGTATACACTCCCGCGACCACTAGTAGTACTCGTTGGAGTACAACGCAACCTAGAATCGCCTTTTGTCGCTAGTAGTACATTGTTCCTTACAAGAAACCACTAATAATGCCAAGAAACCACTAATAATGCCAAGAAACTACTACCACTTGCATACGTGGCAGACTTAAGATAAGACTACCTTATCAACCATTGTACATGCCCCTACCAAGAAACGACTACTCTAAAAGTGCCGTTATAGGCATGTTTCAACCCATGTCGCTCCTTAAGTCAATGCCTTCTATTCGACCGACAAGTTTGGCGTTATGACTTGTGGAACCTACATGTCAGTCTGCACAAAAATCCCCGAGTGACCTCATACCTCCGACCCGTCCACCTAGTCATCCTCGGCCATGGGACGTAGCTACTGCCGCCGGCAGAAGGCGAGGTCAAAACCGCCAGCGGTTGGGAGAGCATCTTGCGGCAGCCCGGATGCCAGCTTCGTCCAGCGCTCGCGGCTGCTAGCTAGCCAAGATAGCTCCGTCCAGGTGCTTGTCTGCAAGGTTTGCTAGGTAGATTGGCATGGCGTCGCGGCGGCTTGCTCACGTGCGCCGTGCTAAGGCCAGCCATCTGGCTCGAGCGAAGGCCAGCGCGGCGGCTTGCCAATCCGTGTGGAGGCCAGCGCGGTGTCCGGCCCGTCTAGCGAAGCGGCGGCCAACTCGCTCATCACCGGCGCCACCGACGAACACGCATCAGTACTGTTTGAAGTAATGTTCAGGAAAAATAATGATTTGAGGGGGAATAACAGGATAGAAGGTCAGATGTGGGTCCCTCGTGTCAACGGTCAAACAAAATGTGTTGGTTTAAGCTGCCTCGTCAGCACGGGCGTGTGGGCCAACCCTGTCATAAACGGGTTTAAACGAGCCTAATCGGCACTAGGTAGTAGTTTTTGGTGCGGATTAAGAAATTTTGGGTATGTTTTTGCTATTTTTTGTACAATAGTTTCTTCCTAGGGCTGGTTGAAAGTGGTAGTTTTTTGTTAAATACTCTACATATTGTAAGTAGGAGTGAAAGTTAGGCTTTGGAAGCCAATAAGCAAGGCTAGTTACATATATAGTGCATATGTGTACGTGACTGAAAGTAAATATCAACCATGAGTGACTAATATCTTGATGGAAAACTCAAAACTATGGAATACTAGCATTATTTTGGAATGGTTGGAAATACTAGCAATGTTCACGTGCGTTGCAACGGATCATAATTAGAATAATACTTATTCACAAACTTGATACAAAACACTCTAATTTTGATATACATATATCACTAGAGATATATTATGTTTCAATCAGAATATATTCCTTGGGCTGTTTTGGTGAGGTGAGGGAGGGATGTGGTTGGTTTTAAGATGCTAATTATGGGTTTTCTGCAAATTGGTAGAGAAGTGGGATGTTGGTGAGAAAAGGCAACAACTTACCTCACAGTCGTTAGATGTAGATCTAATGGTCAGAAATGACGGATGGCAGACACACCATCATCGACAACTTAGTCTTCTGTAGGAGTACCATCAAGATGTCCATGCATTGCACGGAACATCAAGATGCATTTTTTTTATAAAACACTACATGTGATTAACCCATGCGGGAGTAATCCCATGTGTAAAAACTAATGATATCTCGAGAAATAGGAGATAAGGTGAAGAGGAATGGGGCGTGGTGGTGATTGGTGGTCGGACTGAGCGGAGACATGTGGATGGACGATGTCGGCAGTGGCCACCAGGCCAGTTTGTTCCAAAGGCTTCCTTTTTTAATTGCTCAACAATGAGGTTGTTGGAGATAAGGATGAACGAGGGAAGGCCTTGTCTGCAAGTGTGGAGATAGGTGCGGGTATCTTTTAGTTTAATTTCCATCTGTCAGATATAGATCGGACGGTCTATATTGTAAGATGGCACGCGTACCATCATCACCAACTCGGTTTTTTATAAGAGAAGAAATATAAGTATGGAGATACAAACGTATTATCGATACTTGCTTCCGTAAACTAGGATCTACATTCTATTCAACGCCTCAGCATGTGGGGCCGTAGCACAATGACTTCTCGACTGTGTAAAACAAAGGTTTTCCCGTCGCCGATAAGGAGGGGGTGACGGCGGCGTGTTTCCTGCTTGCTCTAGTCCTAGTAGTCATACTAGGTGGTCTACGCACGTGTAGATTTATTCTTTTTCACGTCTCGTGTTCGTCGTACTGCCACGAATATTGATGAATAGATGGTAAGTTATTCACGGGGAACCCTTGTTGGGCGTGTTTGCGAGAGAGAGAGAGAGAGAGATAGAGAGAGAGAGAGAGAGAGTGCGTGTGTGATATGTCTAGAGCCTGAGGCAATGATAAGAGATTCTTTGTGTCTATGTGTGTGGAGGATAGAGAGATACATGTACATGGGGCTTTGTGTTGTGTAACGTGGAGACACATAGACATAATCAGAGAATGAGTGTGTGAGATACACATGCGGACATGGGGAGAGATGTGGATCCAGATAAATGGGTGTTTGTGCGTGTCTGTGTGTGTTTGTGAGCACGTTTGTGTGTGAGAGGAAGTGTGTGTATGTGGAGTGATACGTCCATTTTGCATCATCCTTTTATATCGATATTTATTGCATATTTGGTTGTTATTACACGTTATGTCACAATACTTATGGCTATTCTCTCTTATTTTACAAGGTTTGCATAAGGAGGGAGAATGCCGGCAGCTGGAATTCTGGGCTGGAAAAGGAGCAAATAATAGAGACCTATTCTGCACAACTCCAAAAGTCCTGAAACTCCACGAAACTCATTTTTGGAAATAATAAAAAATATCCAGCGGAACAAGTTCACCAGAGGGGGCCCCACCTGGCCACGAGGGTGGGGGCACGCCCTACCCCTTTGGGCGCGCCCCTACATCGTGGGGCCCCTGGTGGCCCTCTGATGCCCATCTTCTGCTATATGAGGTCTTCCGATGAGTAAAAAATCATAAGCAACCTTTCGGGACGAGACTCCGCCGCCACGAGGCGGAACCTTGGCGGAACCAATCTAGGGCTCCGGCAGAGCTGTTCTGCCGGGGGCACTTCCCTCCCGGAGTGGGAAATCATCGCCAGCGTCATCACCAACGCTCCTCTCATCGGGGGAGGGCAATCTTCATCAACATCTTCACCAGCACCATCTACTCTAAAAACCCTAGTTCATCTCTTGTATCTAATTCTTGTCTCCAAGTCCGGGATTGGTATTAGTAGGTTGCTAGTAGTGTTGATTACTCCTTGTAGTTGACGCTAGTTGGTTTATTTGGTGGAAGATCAAATGTTCAGATCTTATATGCATATTAATACTCCGCTGATTATGAACATGAATATGCTTTGTGAGTAGTTACATTTGTTCCTGAGGACCTTGGAGAAGTCTTGCTATTAGTAGTCATGTGAATTTGGTATTCCTTCGATATTTTGGTGAGATGTATGTTGTCTAGCCTCTAGTGGTGTTATGTGAATGTCGACTACATAACACTTCACCATTATTTGGGCCTAGAGGAAGGCATTGGGAAGTAATAAGTAGATGATGGGTTGCTAGAGTGACAGAAGCTTAAACCCTAGTTTATGCGTTGCTTCGTAAGGGGCTGATTTGGATCCATATGTTTCATGCTATGGTTAGGTTTACCTTAATAATTTTGTTGTAGTTGCGGATGCTTGCAATAGAGGTTAATCATAAATGGGATGCATGTTCAAGTAAGAACAACACCTAAGCACCGGTCCACCCACATATCAAATTATCAAAGTACCGAACGCGAATCATATGAACGTGATGAAAACTAGCTTGACGATATTCCCATGTGTCCTCGGGAGCGCTTTTCCTTATATAAGAGTTTGTCCAAGCTTGTCCTTTTCTACAGAAGGATTGGGCCACCTTGCTGCACTTTATTTTCTTCTGTTACTTGTTGCTCATTATAAATTATCTTATCACAAAACTATCTGTTACCACTTATTTCAGTACTTGCAGAGAATACCTTGCTGAAAACCGCTTATCATTTCCTTCTGCTCCTCGTTGGGTTCGACACTCTTACTTATCAAAAGGACTACGATAGATCCCCTAAATTTGTGAGTCATCAAGACTCTTTTCTGGCGCCATTGCCGGGGAGTGAAGCGCCTTTGGTAGGTGGAATTTGGTAAGGAAAAATTTATATAGTGTGCTGAAATTTACTGTCACTTATTACTATGGAAAGTAATGCTCTGAGGGGCTTGTTCGGGGTATCTTCACCCCGACCAGTAGAGCAAAGAGTTTCTCCTCAACCTATTGAACCTATTGAAAATGAAATTATTCCCTTTGAAGTTCCTTCGGGTATGATGGAAAAACTGCTGGCTAATGCTTTTACAGGAGATGGAACAAAACATCCTAATGAACATCTACTCCATGTGCATGAAGTTTGTGGATTATTTAAGCTTGCAGGTATACCCGATGATGTTGTTAAGAGGAAGGTCTTCCCTTTATCTTTGAACGGAGACGCATCGACATGGTATAGGCTATGTGATGATACGAGGTCATGGAACTATAAAAGAATGACGTTGGAACTTCATCAAAAGTATTATCCTATGCATCTTGTTCATCGTGATCGCAATTATATATATAATTTTTGGCCTCACGAAGGAGAAAGCATCGCTCAAGCTTGGGGGAGGCTTAAATCAATGTTATATTCATGCCCCAATCATGAGCTTCCAAGAGAAATAATTCTTCAAAGTTTTTATGCTCGGCTTTCTTATGATAATCAAACCATTCTCGATACTTCTTGTGCTGGCTCTTTTATGATGAAGACTATTGAATTCAGATGGAATTTATTGGATAGAATTGAACGCAACTATGATTATTGGGATCTCGACGAAGGTAAGGAGTCAGGTATGACACCTAAGTTTGATTGTGTTAAGTCTTTTATGGATACCGATATTTTCCGTAAATTTAGCACTAAATATGGACTTGACTCTGAGATAGTAGCTTCTTTCTGTGAATCATTTGCTACTTATGTTGATCTCCCCAAGGAGAAGTGGTTTAAATATCATCCTCCCATAGAAGTAAAAGTGGCTGCACCTACTAAAGTTGAAGAAAAGACTGTCACTTATAATGATCCTATTGTTCCTACTTCTTATGTTGAGAAACCACCTTTCCCTGTTAGGATAAAGGATCGTGCTAAAGCTTCAACTGTTGTTCGTAAAAGTAATATTAGAACTTATACACCTCCTGAGCCAGTTAAAGATGAACCTAATATTGCTATTGTTAAAGATCTCTTGTCTGATAATATTGATGGGCATGTTATTCAATTCTGCGGTGAAACTGCTAGAATTGCCAAACCTTGTGCTAAAGATAAACATAGACCTGTGGTAGGCGTGCCTGTTATTTCTGTTAAAACAGGAGACCATTGTTATCATGGCTTATGTGATATGGGTTCTAGTGCTGGTGTTATACCTTATACCTTATATAAAGAAATTAAGCATGAAATTGCACCTGCTGAGTTAGAAGACATTGATGTTACAATGAAACTTGCTAATAGAGATACTATATCTGCAATGGGAATTGTTAGAGATGTTGAAGTCTTGTGTGGGAAAACTAAATATCCTGCTGATTTTCTTGTTCTTAGCTCCCCACAGGATAGCTTTTGTCCCATTATATTTGGTAGACCCTTCTTGAATACTGTCAATGATAGGATAGACTGCAAAAAGAATGTTGTTACTATTGGCTTGGATGATATGTCCCATGAGTTTAATTTCTCTAAATTTAGTAAACAACACCGTGAAGAAGAATTTCCTAGTAAAGATGAAATTATTGGTCTTGCTTCTATTGTCGTACCTCCTAGTGATCCTTTAGAGCAATATTTGCTAGACCATGAAAACGATATGTTAATGAATGAAAGAAGGGAAATAGATGAAGTATTCTTTAAGCAGGAGCCTATTTTGACACACAATTTGCCTGTTGAAATCTTAGGGGATCCTCCTCCACCCAAGGGTGATCCCGTGTTTGAGCTTAAACCGTTGCCAGATAATCTTAAATATGCTTATCTTGATGAAAAGAAAATATACCCTGTTATTATTAGTGGTAACCTTTCAGAGCATGAAGAAGAGAGATTATTGAAAACTCTGAAGAAGCACAATGCTGCTATTGGATATACTCTTGATGATCTTAAGGGCATTAGTCCCACTCTAAGTCAACACAAAATAAATCTGGAAGAAGACGCCAAACCAGTTCGTGATCATCAACGAAGGCTTAATCCTAAAATGAAAGAAGTGGTAAGAAAAGAAATATTAAAGCTTCTGGAGGCAGGTATAATTTATCCCGTTGCAGATAGTGAGTGGGTAAGTCCTGTCCATTGTGTCCCTAAGAAGGGAGGTATTACTGTCGTTCCTAATGATAAAGATGAATTGATTCCGCAAAGAGTTATTACAGGTTATAGGATGGTAATTGATTTCTGTAAATTAAATAAAGCTACTAAGAAAGATCATTAACCCTTACCTTTTATCGATCAAATGTTAGAAAGGTTATGCAAACATACACATTATTGCTTTCTAGATGGTTATTCCGGTTTCTCTCAAATACCTGTGTCAGCTAAAGATCAATCAAAAACTACTTTTACATGCCCTTTTGGTACTTTTGCTTATAGACGTATGCCTTTTGGTTTATGTAATGCACCTGCTACCTTTCAAAGATGCATGATGGCTATATTCTCTGACTTTTGTGAAAAGATTTTAGGTTTCCATGGACGACTTTTCCGTCTATGGATCTTCTTTTGATGATTGCTTGAGCAATCTTGATCGAGTTTTGCAGAGATGTGAAGAAACTAATCTTGTCCTGAATTGGGAGAAGTGCCACTTTATGGTTAATGAAGGTATTGTCTTGGGGCATAAAGTCTCTGAAAGAGGTATTGAAGTTGACAAAGCTAAGGTTGATGCTATTGAAAAGATGCCATGTCCCAAGGACATCAAAGGTATAAGAAGTTTCCTTGGTCACGCCGGATTTTATAGGAGGTTCATTAAAGACTTCTCAAAAATTTCTCGGCCTCTGACTAATTTATTACAAAAAGATATACCATTTATTTTTGATGATGATTGCGTAGAAGCATTTGAAATACTTAAGAAGGCATTGATCTCTGCACCTATTGTTCAGCCACCTGATTGGAATTTACCCTTTGAAATTGTGTGTGATGCTAGTGATTATGCTATAGGTGCTGTTCTAGGGCAAAGAGTTGATAAGAAATTAAATGTTATCCATTATGCTAGTAAGACTCTAGACAATGCTCAAAGAAATTATGCTACTACTGAAAAAGAACTCTTAGCAGTTGTATTTGCTTGTGATAAGTTTAGACCTTATATTGTTGATTCAAAAGTAACCATTCACACAGATCATGCTGCTATTAAATATCTTATGGAAAAGAAAGATGCTAAACCTAGACTTATTAGATGGGTTCTCTTGCTACAAGAATTTGATTTGCATATTGTTGATAGAAAGGGAGCTGAGAACCCCGTTGCAGACAAATTTTCTAGGTTAGAAAATATTCTTGATGACCCACTACCTATTGATGATAGCTTTCCTGATGAACAATTAAATGTCATAAATACTTCTCGCAGTACTCCATGGTATGCTGATTATGCTAATTACATTGTTGCTAAATTCATACCACCTAGTTTCACATACCAACAAAAGAAAAAGTTCTTCTATGATTTGAGACATTATTTTTGGGATGACCCACATCTCTATAAAGGAGTAGATGGTGTTATTAGACGTTGTGTACCTGAGCATGAACAGGAATAGATCCTACGCCAGTTTCACTCCGAAGCTTATGGAGGACACCACGCTGGAGATAGAACTGCACATAAGGTATTGCAATCCGGTTTTTATTGGCCTACTCTCTTCAAGGATCCCCGTAAGTTTGTCTTATCTTGTGATGAATGTCAAAGAATCCGTAATATTAGTAGATGTCAAGAAATGCCTATGAATTATTCACTCATTATTGAACCATTTGATGTTTGGGGCTTTGATTATATGAGACCTTTTCTTGCCTCTAATGGATATACACATATTTTAGTTGATGTTGATTACGTTGCTAAGTGGGTAGAAGCTATTCCAACTAGTAGTGCTGATCATAACACTTCTATTAAAATGCTTAAGGAAGTTATTTTTCCGAGGTTTGGAGTCCCTAGATATTTAATGACTGATGGTGGTTCACATTTTATTCATGGCGCTTTCCGTAAAATGCTTGCTAAATATGATGTTAATCATAGAATTGCATCTCCTTATCACCCACAATCTAGTGGTCAGGTAGAATTGAGTAATAGAGAGCTCAAATTAATTTTGAAAAAGACTGTCAATAGATCTAGGAAGAATTGGTCCAAGAAACTTGATAATGCATTATGGGCTTATAGAATTGCATATAAAAATCCTATGGGTATGTCTCCATATAAAATGGTTTACGGAAAAACATGTCACTTACCTCT
>LR880972.1:301590188-301604838 GCA_904067115.1 Aegilops sharonensis
AGACTAGAGCGAAAGGTGTCTGGCCAGTGGCTCGATTTGGCGTCGTCCTGATCGACCAAAGAACCACCGGCAGCTCCTCAATCCAGTTCTTTCCGCACTTGTGCAGCCTGTCGAAAGTCCTGGTCTTGAGCCCGCGCAGCACTTCAGCATTCGCCCTCTCCGCTTGACCGTTACTTCTCGGATGAGCAACAGAAGCGAAGCAGACCTTGGCGCCAAGATCTTGGACGTACTGCATGAAGGTGCGGCTCGTGAATTGCGTGCCGTTGTCGGTGATGATCCTGTTAGGGATCCCGAAGCGGCAAACAATCGACCTGAAGAACTTGACTGCTGACTGTGCTGTCACCTTCCTAACTGCTTCCACTTCTGGCCACTTTGTGAACTTGTCGATCGCAACGTACAAGTACTCAAAGCCCCCGACAGCTCGGGGAAAGGGGCCGAGGATGTCGAGCCCCCAGACCCAAAATGGCCAGGATAAAGGGATCGTCTGGAGAGCTTGAGCTGGCTGGTGTATCTACTTGGAATGGAACTGGCACGCTTCACACTTGGTTACTTGTGCAATTGCATCCTGGAGGGCTGCCGGCCAAAAGAAACCTTGCCGGAACGCTTTGCCGGCAAGTGTTCTTGCGCCAATGTGGTGACCACATATGCCTCCGTGTATCTCTGCCAACAGCTTTTGTCCGTCTTCCAGGTGAATACACTTCAATTTCACGCCGTTGAGTCTTCTTCTGTACAGTGTGTTGTCGACAAACTGGTACATACTTGACTGCCGGGCTACTCTTTCCGCTTCTTCTTGCTCTTCGGGAAGTTCTCCTGTCTGAAGGAAACGGACATTCTGCTGTGCCCATGTCGGAGCTTGCGGTCGACAACAAGGACTAAAGGCACATCTGCTGCTGCGGGAACATCCGCTTCTACGGCGAGAATCTGGGGCTCAGCCGGAGCTTGACGTTCCCCGGCAAGCTTGCCGGAGCAAAACTTGTCGGGAGCGTCTGATGCAACGGAACAAACCCTAGGGCTTGCCGGAGCAGACTGCTCCTCAGCACCCTTGGTGTTGATCTTGAGGACCTTCTTGGCGGCGGCTTCGGGGAGCTCTGTCTCCTTGTCGCTGCTTGGCCTTGCCGCGGCGTCCTCCTCGGCCGGGGCATTTCTTGCCGGCTCCTCCAGCACCTTCCTGGGCCTTCTCCTTGTCGCGTCGCTCATATTCAGCCTTTTGCTACTCGACAAGCTGCTCGACCTTCTTGCAGCTCTGGAGGTCATGGCCCTTGGTGCGGTGGATCTTGCAGTACTACTTGTTGGTGCCGTCCTGCTTGTCGGCGACTGCCACAGCCTGGTAGTTGGTGCCTGCGGCAATCTCCTCGCCGGAGCTACCAGCTTTGGCTTTCTTGGTGCCACCTCCATTGCCGGACTGCTCAACGACTATCACATCTTTGCCTTTCTTCTTCCTGTTGTTCCGCCACCAGTTTTTCTTTGCCGGGGCAGCCTCCTCACTATCAGATCCTCCTGCTTCTGTATTCTCTCCGGGGAGTTTCCTCCCTTCCTCAGCACGTGCACACTTGTCGGCCAGGGCATATAGCTCACTGACGTCTCTGATCTTGCACATCGCCATCTCCTCCCGCATCCTGCGGTTTCGCACGTTCTGATGGAACACGCTGATTACCGCGGCAGGGTGGACATCTGGGATGTTGTGCTGTACGCGGCTGAATCTCTGAATGTACTTGCGCATGGGCTCTCCTTCCTTCTGGGCGAGTAGATGAAGGTCGCTCTCTTGGCCATGAGGCTTGTGGCCGCCTCTAAAGGCGCCGACAAACTGATGGCATAGGTCTGCCCAGGAGGATATGGAGTTGTCCGGCAAGTGCATGAGCCAGGATCTGACATTGGGCTTGAGCACCAGCGGGAAGTAGTTGGCCAGGATCTTGTCGTCCCGCCCCCCGGCAGCTTGCACCGCGATGGTGTATATGCTGAGGAACTCCGACGGATGCGACTTGCCGTCGTACTTCTCTGGTACGTCTGGCTTGAAATTCTTCGTGCTGGGCCACTGGACTTGCCGCAGCTCACGAGTGAACGCAGGGCAACCTACCGCGTACGGCAAGTCGCCTGGTTCCCCTGGTGCATGCATGTAGACAGAGGGCCCAGCGCGTTGGTCCGATTGACGCCGCGCTTCTCTTCGGCGCTCAATGCGAGTTCGAGCGTCTTCTTGCTGTCGTTCGTGGAGAACTTGGCGCTGATCGCGATGAGCTCGTGGATCTGATGATGCGGTGGAGTCGCTGTTGAGGTGGATCCGGCGAGTCGGCGATCTTGGCCTTCGGGGTGGAGAGCGCATGGTGGTTGCACCCCCACCGGTTTCGTCGCCATCGGCTCGTGCCTGGCGGTCCTGCCGCGGCAGCGATGTACTCGGCTGCCGCGGAGTGTCGCCGTTGGCGAAGCCGATGAGACTCTGAATGGTGGCCCTCCATTCATCGATCTTGTCTGCCGTTGGAGGGTAATCCAGGAGCAGTTGAGCTCGCGCCAAAGCTTCTGCTGGAGTGGCGGGCGGCAGTGGCGAACGGCGCGAGGAGCGGGATATGCTCGGACTTCTAACTATGTTAGAAGGAGCAGTATCCCGTACAGGCAACCGTGTCTCGCTCGTGCCAGCATGTTGGCGTGCATGCTGGTCTTGAGCACCCCGAGATCCACCAGCTCGATCTTGGTCTGACGAACGTATGGCACTGCGAATACCATGACGCTGTCGGTCATGCGCCTCCTGAGATGGGCGCAGTGCATGTACGGATGCCGAGGTCTGCGCAGCCTTGTCCTTGGACCTGGCAGCACCGTGGGCTCCCTCGTCGATGCCCGTTCTTCCGCCGGCGTCTACCCCACCACCCGTTTGCTCCGGTGGTGGTGGGATCGACGTGGACGGAACAGCTGCCGCCAAAGCCTTCTTCTTCGGTGGCATGTCGATGAAGAAGATGAAGATCTAGCTCGTGTGAATGTCGGATCAGGTTCACACAACCTCGACGTCCCCTACCTGGCGCGCCAAAGATGTCGGGGAAACTGATCCACGAATACCTATGGGACCGGCGGACCGAGCCCCTTTCGGTTCGGTGGGGGGCGGAGATCGCACGAAGAGCGGATCGAGGCGAAGCACACGAGCAGTTTACCCAGCTTCGGAGCTCTCCGGAGAGATAACACTCCTACTGCTGCATGTCTGAGTGTATTGAGTTCTTGCTCGGGAGCGCTGAGTGCTACAGTACACACTAGCTGCCAACGAGACCGAGCGTGAGTGTTTTTCTGCCTTCGAATCCCCCTCTGCATTGCGCATGGGCCTCCTTTTATATGCTAAAGGGGTCTCCGACAGGTGGCAACGTAGAAAAGGGTAAAAATGGAAAAGGAATTGCGGTTGGTACAACTACCTGCACAGTGTATCATACCTAACCCAGACGGCAGGTGACAAAGGCATTAAATGCCCATCTACGTCGCCCAAATAGTGCAAAAAGGGACCGTCAGGGACGCCACCGCTTGCCACGATGGCAATCTTGTCAGCGTCCCTTGCCACCGCGCACCGTTGGCCGCACAGCCTCTTGCCACGCGCGCCTGGAAAGGTCCCAGGGCGACACGTTGGTGGATGTGCTGGAGCGCGGGTACAGAGTGGTAGTTTCCCGCAGCAAGCGCCTAGTCGCGGTCGTTGTCTTGTCGCGTCCGGAAGCTTGTCGCTCACCGGGCCTCGCCGGGACGCGTGGCGCGTCGCGGCAAGTTCCTTGAGATGCCTTGGTTGGCCTTCCCGACAAGCTCCTCTTGCCGGGGCCTTGTCTCCTTGGCTTGAATACTTTGTTCTTGAATGGCTCCAAAGGAACCACGGAGGACCTTGGCGGTCACCCGGCAAGCCTTGCCGCGGGGTGCTGCAACTGCCCGTGCACAAGTTCGGGATACAAGGGTACCCCTACTCTAGTACACCGACACAGCCCAAGCGTCGGCGTCAGTGGCGCCGCTCTAAATCCCGCCACAGCAAAAACGGTGATTCCGGCACGGGAGATAATAACACCCCGGACAGTGCCAAACACAACCTCCTCCAGCAGGATACAACACAGGAGGAGGGAGAAGCCAGCCCTCATGATAGAGCGGCAGACAGGGAGGTGGAGGACGATAAGTATATGCCCCCCTCCGAAGATGAGGCAAGCCTCGACGACGAAGAATTTGTCGTGCCTGATGATCCCGCCGAACAGGAGCGTTTCAAACGCAGGCTTATGGCCACGGCAAGCAGCCTCAAGAAAAAGCAGCATCAGCTTAGAGCTGACCAAGACTTGCTAGCTGACAGATGGACTAAAGTCCTTGCAACCGAAGAGTACGAACTCGAACGCCCCTGCAAGAGATACCCAAAACTCAGGCTGCTACCCCAATTAGAGGAGGAAGCACCCAAACCTACATCACCAGCGCATGATGCAGCCGACCGGCCACCCCGTGGCCGTGACAGAGAGGCCTCTAGGCCCTCCATTCAAGCCGCACCCCGGCGTCGCTCGAAAAGTACCAAGGCACGGGGAAACGCACCAGACCCGCGAGACATATTGGAGGACAAGGCAAGGCAAACAAGATCGATCTACGGATCGCGTGGGCGCCCCACGACACGCGATGATAACCGTCACGCCGGATACAACAATTCTTTGGCGACCAATTTTTCTGGGTGTTAATTTCCAGAAAAATGGCCCTTGTGCTCACCAGCCCCAGGATGACTGTTAGCTGATAAGGCACCAACTTGATACAGAAATTCCAAGCAAAAAACAATATATGTAGTACAAGACCATTCTGGCCTGTGAGTACAACAAATGGTTTCTAAAGGTTGTTGGCGGAAGCGGTTTATGAATCATTAGTGTCTATGGGACTCCAATTTCCACAGGAACAGCTGACCAGGTTAACTCCTATCTTCACGAGGCTGCTATCGACGTTGCTTAGGTGCTGGGACTGTCGCCACGGTCGCTCCTCTCCGCGCAAGAAAATCTGGCCAAGACAATAGCCAGGGACAAGCCAGTGAGTACTTTGAATGTACTCGCAAACATTGTGAACACAGGCATATTATTACAATGATGTGCTGAAAATATTTTATGCCCATGACGTCAGTCACGAAAGATAAATAAAACTCCGATGCGTGCAAGCATGTCATTTAAGAATATGCAATCATATGGTAGTATTAAAATTAAGCAGTAAGCATCATGATGGACTTTTAAAAGAAATGCCACAGTCGGGCGTCTTAGCGACACCACGTAAAGGGCTTTAAAAGAAATGCCACAATCGGGCGTCTGAGCGACACCACATAAAGGGCTTTAGAAGAAATGCCGCAGTCGGGCGTCTTAGCGACACCACATAAAGGGCTTTAGAAGAAATGCCGCACTCGGGCGTCTTAGCGACACCACATAAAGGGCTTTAAAATAAACACAAAAACAATGCCGCAGTCGGGCGTCTGAGCGACACCACATAAAGGGATTTAAAATAAACACAAAAACAATGCCGCAGTCAGGCGTCGTAGCGACACCACATAAAGGGCTTATAAATAACTACAGTGAATATCCAGGAGGTAGAACCATCCCAGGGGTATTCGATAATACCAAAAATATCACGGGTTAGTCAACAATAATAATGATAATCATAATTATCACAAGTCACGAGTTGTGATTCCAGTTCTGGTTTAGCAGTCTCACCTCCGAAGACCGACACTAAGACCGACACTTGACCTATCCCAGACTGTAATCCTTAACCATGGACACGGCTATTCGAATAGGTTTAATCTCTGCAGAGGGTGTACTCTTTACCCACGAGTAACGGATTCCTTTAGTCCATCGGGACTAATTCCGTCTACGGTCTTTTTGTTGAAAACACATCTAACTTGCACACACCAGCTTAACTCACCTGTGTCTGGAATCACCCACGACACCTATCAAGCAAAACTCTAAGTGGGGAGGCTACAACCTCGACGTAACATGGGTTCACAAAATTTATACCGCGCGCAAACTGGGGAGCTACCCCCTTCGGCTACAACCGAAACACCCATGCTCCTGGAACCGGTGGCATGACTACCGGATGCCTCCAGTATCTTCCACCATGGCCTCTCTGTACGGTGTGTGCTAGGAAAGGGTTGAAAACTTACTGAACCGTACCCTACTTATTGTAGAGACGAGTGGTAGTACGAAGCAAGTATGGGGTTTACTGGCACAAGACTCGATCTACGGTCGACTCAGGAGGTTGCAAGATTCCCTGCAAGATTAGTATAACAATGCAAATACTTCAAACTACAGATGGAAACACCACGCGACATACCCCCTCATGCCATACCGGACACGACCGTCTCGACGGAGGACTAGGGACAAGACCGTGTCTACCCAAGACAGGGGTCTTTCCGTCTTCCCTCCCGGTATGCATGAAGGGCATATGACGGTGATTTCTATCACAATCAAATCAACTCCATTTGCATGAAATTCATTAACATGCACACATCAGTAGGAACACATCCTCACATAAAATGACGTATGCTCGTGTCGGGGTGGTGTTGTCACCGTGCTATGCAACACACACAAAAATTTCACCAGGGTTCAGAATGCTTGCCTTTAGGTCATGGGAAGGCAGGGTGCATTCCAACACCTCTTGGAATCTTCAAAAATCACGTCGAAGGCGTAATCTGGAAATGCACTTCCACTTAACCCACGTGGACTGGGCGGGGTCACTGACAGTGGGTCCCGGGGGCCCACTGGTCAGGTTTGACCATTCTCCCTTCCCTCTTCTTCCTCTGGCCGAACAGAGGCGGGGGCTCCGGCGATCGTCGCCGGCGCTAGGCGGCTCCTTGCGGGGCCCCGAGGGTGGGGATGGATCCGCAAGGCTGGGGCGGTTCTTCCGGTGGTCGAGTGAGTGATGGGGATGGAGGGAGTCGTCGGCGACGAGCTCTGCGGCGGAGGAAGGTTTCGTTGGCGTCGTGGTTTTGGGGCGGCGGTGGTTCCCGGTAAAAATTGAGCAGGGGGAAGTGTCCACGGGAGGAAGGTAGAGCTCCTGGTGAAGAGAACGGAGAAGGGGAGGCTCTGATGACGCCGGAATGGCCAGGGCGGTGGCGGCGGCTGCGGTTGCCCGAGATGGGGAAGGAGGTTTCCCGGGGTCGATTGGCTGCCAATGGGGTCCTTGGGAGGGGTTTGAGACTGCCCTGCGTGCGGAGACGAGCTCGGGGGCTCCTTAAATAGGCGCTCGGGGTCGGTTCCGCGGCGGCCGGGGATAAGGTCGCCGATGACCGCCATTCTGTAGCTTAGGGTGTCGTGGCGGCGACGAGCGCTAGTGGACATGGCTGTGGATGAGCTCGCGCTGTTCCAGGGGGCAGGTGGCGAGCGCTGGAGGCTTGGGCGGTGCTGCTAATGGCGGTGGCGGTTGCAGTTGCGGCCGCGGACGTGCCGCCAAGCGGCTTGCAGGCAACGCTGCAGAGGCGGTCGGGGTCCTTGGCGTGACATAGCGAGAGGCCAAGTGAGTGGTGCGGCTCTGCGGAGTGGTGGCAAGCCAGGGGCGCGACGCGTTGGCTCGGGCGCGGCACGTGCAATACGCGTGCTCTGCTCGCGCCCAGAGCACGCACGGAACGTGCTCGAAGAAATGCCATGGCATGCTACAGGGCTTGGGTGAGGCTGGCGCTTAGCAGATCTAGGTTAGGATCGTCTAGGTGCTTAGTAGACATGCTAGATTGCCCAGAGGTGCAAGGTCATAGTGCAAAAGAAAAATCATGCCAAAACAGATCATGCCCATAAGGTGTTTGACAAAACGCCAAGGGTACTTAGGAATTTCTTGGAGTGGCCAAAAACTCTAGATCAGTGTCTCCATGGATGTAAGAGAGGGTGGTGAAGTTAGTTTGCCAATAGGAGAAACTTGGTAGTGCAAGTTTTGCAAAACTACAATTCTGGACAGAAAGAAAAAGGCATCCCTACATGGACCAAAAGTGTTCCAAAGAGTGCATGCTCCTGGACTTAGGGGTTTGGCAGGGAGGGCTACAAGCAGGAAAAGGAATTATGGATAAGGAAGCTAGTTAGGAGATGGTTGCAGTACAAATCACCAAATGGCACCAGAATGGAGATGAGGATGATACACTCAAATTTTCCAAAGAACAACACTAGGTTTTTGCAGAAAGCTGGATGGCATACTACTACTGATATCTCATAATTTTGGTGGAGGCTCTAGGGAAATATTTAATTAGGCTATAGTGCAAAAGTGTCCACTGGACCAGATTTGAAGAACAGGTGTAAAACTCAAAATATGCAATGAAATAATTATACTAATGCACACAAGTGATTTAGAGACATCTCATGACATCTCCAAATTTTGGTTGGATTTTTAGCAAAATAGATCCAAGGGTTGTAGTTCAAAAGGAACATCCAAAATTTAAAACAACTCATTTTAATGAATAAAGCTCAGGGTGAAGTAATTTAATAAATAAATCTACTGATTAAGAAAATGTTATAAAGAGAGCATAGAAGTCCAATATGTTTGGAAAGCTCCACTTGAAAAAGACACCTTAATATTAAAAGAAGAGTTCTGAAATGAACAGAAATAAAAATTTTAAAACTCCTGGCAGAATTTTTAATATTTAAAACTTGGCTAAATTTTTGAGGTGTTACAATTACTACCCCCCCTTAAGAAAAATCTCGTCCTCGAGATTTGCTAAGGGTTGTAAACAAAATACTTTTACTTGCTCAAAAGATTATTTTACTCAAGCGGTAAAAAGTGGCTACAGTGAGAGGGCAATAAGTGGTGAGTAACTACAGTGTGGGATACTGGCGCTGCGTGGAAAAATCTATGTTTAGGAGTAAAAAAGAGAGATTTCTACACCATATATAGATTTAGAATAAATTCTAAATCTTAAAATACACTGGTCGCACCCGAGAGCACAGTGCTCTCTCAGGCTGACTGGTGGACCCGAGCCCACGGCCAGCCTCTTCTTCTTCCTCCGGCTCTTTCTTCTTCCTCTCTCCCGCGCGCTTTCCCGCGCTTTCTCCACCGGCGACGCCTAGCGCGTAGGGCACCTAGGCCGTACCGCGGTAGTGCGCGGCATGCTAGCTGCCGGTGCAGCGTGCACTCACCTTACGGGCCAGTGCGCTGTCGGCACTGCTCGCGGATTCGCCTCCGAACACGGGCGGTCGGGCGACGAGCGGCGCTGGTGGACCTCGCCCATTGTACACCGAGCTCGAGCTATAAAATGACCGCGGCGTTTTCCTCTTCTTCCTCACACCTGGCCTCGTTCCTCTTTCTCCTTCCTTCTCCTCTGTTTCCGTTGGTCGGAGCTCGAGGCGAGGCTCTAATGGCGGAGGTGGTGCCGGACTGGTACGTGATCCTGCTGTGCGGAGGGCTGGCAGCGGTGCTGGGGCTCTCTGTGCTCCTGTGCGCGATGATCCTCGATGATCGTCGCGATGCCGCTGCTCGGTTGCTGGCTCTCCGCGGTGGCGGTGACCACGATGAGTAGGTGGAGTGTGCCGGGTGATAACTGTTGTCCGGCGGTGCTCAGTTAGATGCGACACAGTTTGCAAAATTTTTGCAAGCGGTGTATGTGTCCGTGTAATCGTGGTGGTGAGTCTGCTGCCGTGGTGCTGCATGAAATAAATAATCTATGCCATGAGAAAATATACGATGCGGCAACTCAGGGAAAAGAAATCTCACTCCAGGATTTCTCGCGAGAGAAAACAGTAATACATCAGAGAGAAAACAGTAATACATCAGAGTCTAACCTCGACAGAGCTACTTACATTAATGATTTACTCGCCGCGAAACTCGGGGGTACCATGCATAAGTTACAACACATATATAAAAGTTGCGGTAATAAAAACAGCAGTGCATCTAGATTGAAAACGGTAACTGGACGGGGCCCTGAGAAAACGTTTCCGGTACTGGGATACACTCTTCTTCTATCGGAGAAAGTGGATTGACCAGTCGATGAATGTGTCTCTCCTGGTCGGGCCTCAGTGATCTGCCGATGGCGATCTGAGGATTTAGATCCGCGAGGCTTTGTAGATAACCCATCACATGTTGGGTTAAACGCTCTTGAGCGATGACGTATTGGATGAGGTTGGCCAAGACTGGGTCTCTCTCAATACGTCCACCTGGAAAAGATGTTACTCCCCCGGGCGCTGCACGGCTCGGAAAATAATAATACCCTCGTTCGCTGGCATAGGGTACCGCGAATCAAAGGTGAGCAAGTGTTTCATACGCAGCAGCTTCTACGGCCATATGCGGGGTTTGCATAGGTTTCCCCACGAAGGAGACTTCTGTTGGGTCTTGGTTTGGGTTTACAGGAGGGATGTGCACGGCTGCCCAATATCTTGAGGTGGAAGGGGTGATCCTCGATTTGAACAACTCGTACTGGGGTGGCTGGGTAGCGCCCATGGTACTGCGGGTAAAATCCCACAATATCTTGACAAAACTACCTGGGGTAGCATCTGGAGTCCTCAGATAAATACTAGGGCGCGGCATGGCAAGAAATGGTTGTGAGGATGGTGCACAAGGTGAGGGGTGCTTGGCAAGGTCACTCGGTGGCCCTTTTTATAGCATCGTGGCTGGGTCGTTTACCGTGGTAAAAAGTAAAGAATTGGCCGGCTCAGCCCGGGGTCAACCACAGGTACACACATCTTACTAAAGTGACGTATCACTGTGGGTGTTGTCGGGGCGGTTTTTGGTGGTTGCGCCAAGGATAGAGAAATCACACTGCATGCTAGTACATCCATGCAAGACTACTATGTAAAACAGATGCACGGCGCCAGGCTGCGTTAATTTAAGGGATCACAAGATTACAAAGCGAGGATACACTGGGACTCGCCACTACTCGAGTGACTTAGTCTACTTCGTTTACATCCAAGCGGGCGTTCCTTGTGGATGTCGAGGCTTCTCCATGATTTTCACCGTCGGAATTAGCTGGCGAGGGCTTAGGGGCTGCAGGCTCGGGGTAGTGATGATGACCATCGCGGGGATTGTTGACCACAACCCCGTTGGAATGTGCTCCCAGGAGGCGACGAACCACTTCTGGGGTCATCAAAGCACCTTGGCTAACGGCTGGGGTTGACCTCAGGGTCTCGATCGGGTGTCCGAACAACACGACTGGGTTGTCGGCGTTGGGCTCGTTCTCTTCTCTCGCCGGGGCTCGACGAACCAGCTCTCCACGAGCTGCGATCAGATCAATGGTGATTTGATCGAACAGTTCCTCCATTGCGCTTACATAGCGCACTAGGTGCAGCAATGCAGGATCCGTCTCGTGATCTCCGTTAGCTACTTGGGGTGGCCTACCATACCCTTCACGCCTGGGGTAGTAGTGGAACGAGCGACAGTTAACTCTAGGCGACAGGTGCCTGAGATGAACTATAGCCTCTCGAGCAGCTAGTTGGATGGCTTGTGGCTCAAAGGAAGTTGTCCTTCCGGTGAACCTGTAGGGGCGCTCGGGTGCCAGACCCCTACCGTAAATATGTATAGTGGCCCAGAATTGACGGCTTTCACCACTTATGGGTCCTTGGTACACAACATATTCGGGTGGCTCTTCTAACGCATAGGCACGACAGGTGAGGTTTGCGAGTATGGTCACAAAACCTCCAAGGTTGGTTGTTGTAGTCTCATGGTGCACTACGGGACCGGGCATTGTGGCTCGGTTTTGGGGTAGCGGCTGTGCTGGGCTGGGTTGAGGCGAGCTTGCCCTTTTTATAGAAAAGGGGACGGAGTCTTCCTTCACACGCTTGCGAATGAGACACCTTGGGTGCTGGTCACTGGTGAGTGGTAGACGGGCTAGGTTGATAGGTTGGGCACTGACTGCCAAAAGCGTCGGGTCACTGTGTGGCTATCTTGCACGGGAAGCTTGGCTGGGGTTTTGGTTATGGCTTGGTGTGTTGTTAGCCTAAGTTTATTGACCTGGCTAAGATAGGATTAGCCAATGGTCAGCCTGGCTCTGATACCAAGTTCGTGGGGACCGAATCTCCGGGTTTTAATTTCCAGAAAAATGGCCCTTGTGCTCACCAGCCCCAGGATGACTGTTAGCTGATAAGGCACCGACTTGATACAGAATTTCCAAGCAAAATACATTATATGTAGTACAAGACCATTCTGGCCTGTGAGTACAACAAATGGTTTCTAAAGGTTGTTGGCGAAAGCGGTTTATGGATCATCAGTGTCTATGGGACTCCAATTTCCACAGGAACAGCTGACCAGGTTAACTCCTATCTTCGCGAGGCTGCTATCGCCGTTGCTTAGGTGCTGGGACTGTTGCCATGGTCGCTCCTCTCCGCGCAAGAAAATCTTGCCAAGACAATAGCCAGGGACAAGCCAGTGAGTACTTTGAATGTACTCGCAAACATTGTGAACACAGGCATAATATAACAATGATGTGCTGAAAATATTTTATGCCCATGACGTCAGTCACGAAAGATAAATAAAACTCCAATGCGTGCAAGCATGTCATTTAAGAATATGCAATCATATGGTAGTATTAAAATTAAGCAGTAACCATCATGACGGACTTTTAAAAGAAAGGCCACAGTCGGGCGTCTTAGCGACACCACATAAAGGGCTTTAAAAGAAATGCCACAATCGGGCGTCTTAGCGACACCACATAAAGGGCTTTAGAAGAAATGCCGCAGTCGGGCGTCTTAGCGACACCACATAAAGGGCTTTAAAATAAACACAAAAACAATGCCGCAGTCGGGCGTCTGAGCGACACCACATAAAGGGCTTTAAAATAAACACAAAAACAATGCCGCAGTCGGGCGGCTGAGCGACACTACATAAAGGGCTTTAAAATAAACACAAAAGAAACGCCACAGTTGGGCGTGTGAGCGACACAACATAAAGAGCTTTAAAATAAACACAAAAGAAACGCCACAGTTGGGCGTGTGAGCGACACAACATAAAGAGCTTTAAAATAAACACAAAAGAAACGCCACAGTTGGGCGTGTGAGCGACACAACATAAAGAGCTTTAAAATAAACACAAAAGAAACGCCACAGTTGGGCGTGTGAGCGACACAACATAAAGAGCTTTAAAATAAACACAAAAGAAACGCCACAGTTGGGCGTGTGAGCGACACCACAGAAAGGGCTTTAAAAGAAACACAAAAGCAATGCCGCAGTCGGGCGTATGAGCGACACCACATAAAGGGCTTTAAAAGAAATGCCACAATCGGGCGTCTTAGCGACACCACATAAAGGGCTTTACAAGAAATGCCGCAGTCGGGCGTCTTAGCAACACCACATAAAGGGCTTTAAAATAAACACAAAAATAATGCCACAGTTGGGCGTGTGAGCGACACCACATAAAGGGCTTTAAAATAAACACAAAAACAATGCCGCAGTCGGGCGTCTGAGCGACACCACATAAAGGGCTTATAAATAACTACAGTGAATATCCAGGAGGTAGAACCATCCCAGGGGTATTCGATAATACCAAAAATATCACGGGTTAGTGAACAATAATAATGATAATCATAATTATCACAAGTCACGAGTTGTGATTCCAGTTCTGGTTTAACAGTCTCACCTCCGAAGACCGACACTAAGACCGACACTTGACCCATCCCAGACTGTAATCCTTAACCATGGACACGGCTATTCGAATAGGTTTAATCTCTGCAGAGGGTGTAATCTTTACCCACGAGTAACGGATTCCTTTTGTCCATCGGGACTAATTCCGTCTACGGTCTTTTTGTTGAAAACAGACCTAACTTGCACACACCAGCTTAACTCACCTGTGTCTGGAATCACCCACGACACCTGTCAAGCAAAACTCTAAGTGGGGACGCTACAACCTCGACATAACATGGGTTCACAAAATTTATACCGCGCGCAAACTGGGGAGCTACCCCTTCGGCTACAACCGAAACACCCATGCTCCCGGATCCGGTGGCATGACTACCGGATGCCTCCAGTATCTTCCACCATGGCCTCTCTGTACGGTATGTGCTAGGAAAGGGTTGACAACTTACTAAACCGTACCCTACTTATTGTAGAGACGAGTGGTAGTACGAAGCGAGTATGGGGTTTACTGGCACAAGACTCGATCTACGGTCGACTCAGGAGGTTGCAAGATTCCCTGCAAGATTAGTATAACAATGCAAATACTTCAAACTACAGATGGAAACACCACGCGACATACCCCCTCATGCCATACCGGACACGACCGTCTCGACGGAGGACTAGGGACAAGTCCGTGTCTACCCAAGACAGGGGCCTTCCCGTCTTCCCTCCCGATATGCATGAAGGGCATATGACGGTGATTTCTATCACAATCAAATCAACTCCATTTGCATGAAATTCATTAACGTGCACACATGAGTAGGAACACATCCTCACATAAAATGACGTATGCTCGTGTCGGGGTGGTGTTGTCACCGTGCTATGCAACACACACAAAAATTTCACCAGGGTTCAGAATGCTTGCCTTCAGGTCATGGGAAGGCAGGGTGCATTCCAACACCTCTTGGAATCTTCAAAAATCACGTCGAAGGCGTAATCTGGAAGTGCGCTTCCACTTAACCCACGTGGACTGGGCAGGGTCACTGATAGTGGGTCCCGGGGGCCCACTGGTCAGGTTTGACCATTCTCCCTTCCCTCTTCTTCCTCTGGCCGAACAGAGGCGGGGGCTCCGGCGATCGTCGCCGACGCTAGGTGGCTCCTTGCGGGCCCCCGAGGGTGGGGATGGATCC
>LR880972.1:301653458-301665268 GCA_904067115.1 Aegilops sharonensis
TGAAACAGTACTTAGAGTAGTGATTTGCTTTATTATACTAACGGATCTTACCGAGTTTTCTGTTGAAGTTTTGTGTGGATGAAGTGTTCGATGATCGAGAAGGTCTCGATGTGAGAAGAAGGAAGAGAGGCAAGAGCTCAAGCTTGGGGATCCCCGAGGCACCCCAAGTAAATATTCAAGGAGACTCAAGCATCTAAGCTTGGGTTTGCCCCTGAAGGCATTCCCTCTTTCTTCAACAAGTATCGGTATGTTTTCGGATTCGTTTCGTTCATGCAATATGTGCAATCTTGGAGCGTCTTTTGCATTTAGTTTTCATTTTTATTTTATGCACCATGCTGGTATGAGATAGTCCTTGGTTGATTTATAGAATGCTCTTTGCACTTCGCCTATATCTTTTGAGTATGGCTTTATAGAATGCTTCATGTGCTTCACTTATATCATTTGAAGTTTGGATTGCCTGTTTCTCTTCACATAGAAAACCACCATTTGTAGAATGCTCTTTTGCTTCACTTATATTTGTTAGAGCGTGGGCATATATTTTGTAGAAAGAATTAAACTCTCTTGCTTCACTTATATCTATTTAGAGAGATAACAGGAATTGGTCATTCACATGGTTAGTCATAAAATCCTACATAAAACTTGTAGATCACTGAATATGATGTGTTTGATTCCTTGCCATAGTTTTGCGACATAAAGATGGTGATATTAGAGTCATGCTAGTGGGTAGTTGTGGATTCGTAGATACTTGTGTTGAGGTTTGTGATTCCCGTAGCATGCACGTATGGTGAACCGTTATGTAACGAAGTCGGAGCATGAGGTATTTATTGATTGTCTTCCTTATGGGTGCCGGTCGGGGACGAGCGATGGTATTTTCCTACCAATCTATCCCCCTAGGGGCATGCGTAGTAGTACTTTTATTCGAGGGCTAATAAACTTTTGCAATAAGTATATGAGTTCTTTATGACTAATGTGAGTCCATGGATTATGCGCACTCTCACCCTTCCATCATTGCTAGCCTCTTCGGTACCATGCATTGCCCTTTTCTCATCTTGATAGTTGGTGCAAAATTCGCCGGTGCATCCAAACCCGGTGATACGATACGCTCTATCACATAAGTCTCATTATATCTTCCTCAAAACAGTCACCATACCTACCTATCATGGCATTTCCATAGCCATTCCGAGATATATTGCCATGCAACTTCCATCATCATCATATACATGATTTGAGCATTTATTGTCATATTGCTTTGCATGATCGTAAGATAGCTACCATGATGTTTTCATGGCTTGTCCGTTGTTTGATGTCATTGCTACGCTAGATCGTTGCACATCCCGGTACCCCGCCGGAGGCATTCATATAGAGTCATATCTTTGTTCTAGTATCGAGTTGTAATATTAAGTTGTAAGTAGATAAAAGTGTGATGATCATCATTATTGGAGCATTGCCCCGGTGAGGAAAGGATGATGGAGACTATGATTCCCCCACAAGTCGGGATGAGACTCTGGACGAAAAATTAAAAAATAAAAATAGAGAAAGGCCAAAAAAAGGAGAAGGCCCAAAAAATAGAAAGAGAAAAAAATCAGAGAAAAAAGAGAGAAGGGGCAATGTTACTATCCTTTTACCACACTTGTGCTTCAAAGTAGCACCATGTTCTTCATATAGAGAGTCTCTTGAGTTATCACTTTCATATACTAGTGGGAATTTTCATTATAGATTTGACTTGTATATTCCAACGATGGGCTTCCTCAAATGCCCTAGGTCTTCATGAGCAAGCAAGTTGGATGCACACCCACTTAGTTTCAGTTTGAGCTTTCATATACTTATAGCTCTAGTGCATCCGTTGCATGGCAATCCCTACTCCTCACATTAACATCAGTTGATGCACATCTCCATAGCCCGTTGATTAGCCGCGTCGATGTGATACGTTCTCCCTTTTTGTCTTCTCCACATAACCCCAATCATCATATTCTATTCCACCTATAGTGCTATGTTCATGGCTTGCGCTCATGTATTGCGTGAGGGTTGAAAAAGCTGAAGCGCGTTAAAAAGTATGAACCAATTGCTCGGCTTGTCATCGGGGTTGTGCATGATGTGAATATTTTGTGTGGTGAAGATGGAGCATAGCCAGACTATGTGATTTTGTAGGGATAACTTTCTTTGGCCTTGTTATTTTGAAAAGACATGATTGCTTTATTAGTAGGCTTGAAGTATTATTGTTTTTATGTCAAACGATAGACTATTGCTTTGAATCACTCATGTCTTAATATTCATGCCATGATTTGATACATGATCAAGATTATGCTAGGTAGCATTCCACATCAAAAATTATTTTTTATAATTTACCTACTCGAGGACGAGCATGAATTAAGCTTAGGGATGCTGATACGTCTCCGTCGTATCTATAATTTTTGATTGTTCCATGCCAATATTATACAACTTTCATATACTTTTGGCAACTTTTTATATTATTTTTGGGACTAACATATTGATCCAGTGCCCAGTGCCAGTTCCTGTTTGTTGCATGTTATATGTTTCGCAGAAACTCCATATCAAACGAAATCCAAACGGGATAAAAACGGACGAGATTATTTTTGGAATATTTGGAAAATCTGGGAGGAAGAATCAACGCGAAACAGTGTCCGAGGTGGGCACGAGGCAGGGGGCGCACCCCTGACCCTCATGGTCCACCCGTAAGGCGGTTGATGCCCTTCTTTGGCCGCAAGAAAGCTAATTTTTGGGGAAAAATCACACCGAAGGTTTCAGTACAATCGGGGTTACGGATCTCCATATATATACGAAACGGTGAAAGGGCAGCAGAGGAGAATAGAAACAGAGAGACAGATCCAATCTCGGCGGGGCTCTCCCCCCTCCCACGCCATGGAGACCATGGACCAGAGGGGAAACCCTTCTCCCATCTAGGGAGAAGGTCAAGGAAGAAGAATAAGGAGGGGGGCTCTCTCTCCCTCGCTTCCGGTGGCGCCGGAGTGCCACCGGGGGCCATCATCATCACCGCAATCTTCACCAACAACTTCACCGGCATCATCACCAACTCTTCCCCCCTCTATGCAGCGGTGTAACCTCTCTCTTACCCGCTGTAATCTCTACTTAAACATGGTGCTCAACACTATATATTATTTCCCAATGATGTATGGCTATCCTATGATGTTTGAGTAGATCCGTTTTGTCCTATGGGTTAATTGATGATCGTGATTGGTTTGAGTTGCACGTTTTATTATTGGTGCTGTCCTATGGTGCTCTCCGTGTCGCGCAAGCGTGAGGGATTCCCGCTGTAGGGTGTTGCAATATGTTCATGATTTGCTTATGGTGGGTGGCGTGAGTGACAGAAGCATAGACCCGAGTAAGTAGGTTGTTTGCGTATGGGATAAAGGGGACTTGATGCTTTAATGCTATGGTTGGTTTTTACCTTAATGATCTTTAGTAGTTGCGGATGCTTGCTAGAGTTCCAATCATAAGTGCATATGATCCAAGTAGAGAAAGTATGTTAGCTTATGCCTCTCCCTCAAATAAAATTGCAATAATGACTACCGGTCTAGTTATCGATTACCTAGGGACAAATAACTTCCTCGTGACAACAAGCTCTCTACTAAAACTAATTTAGTTGTGTCTTTATCTAAACAGCCCCTACTTTTTATTTACGTGCTCTTTACTTTCTTGCAAGCCTATCCAAAAACACCTACAAAGTACTTCTAGTTTCATACTTGTTTCCGGTAAAGCGAACGTGAAGCGTGTGTAGAGTTGAATCGGTGGTCGATAGAACTTGAGGGAATATTTGTTCTACCTTTAGCTCCTTGTTGGGTTCGACACTCTTACTTATCGAAAGAGGCTACAATTGATCCCCTATACTTGTGGTTTATCAACGACCACCATCAAGACGAAGGAGCTGGGGGGCTTCCAAGAGCCACGCGCGATCGCCTGCATCTTGGGCGGAGCTCAAGCCCCAGCCTCACAGCGTATCTTCAAGAAGTTTGCTTGCGAGGTGAACGTGGTCCTACCAAAGCTCGAGGCCACACGCCCCCTCAGGTGGTCCAAGTGCGCCATCACTTTCAGTTCGGCAGATCAACTCAAGTGCGTGGCAACCGCTGGCGCTCTCCCGATGCTTTGTTCACCCGTCATCAGCAACATACAAGTCACCAAGACCCTCATCGATGGCAGCGCAAGACTCAACGTCCTGTCTGTCGAGACGTTCGACAACCTTCAAGTACCATACGATCAGCTTCAGCCTACCAAGCCCTTCCCAGGAGTGACCGATGGCTCCACCATGCCGTTGGGATAGGTCCGCCTTCCTGTCACCTTCGGAGAACGCAACAATTACCGCACCGAGCTCATCGACTTCGACGTCTCTCACATCCGTCTGCCATACAATGCCATCCTCGGGTACCCGGCCCTGGCCAAGTTCATGGTCGTGACGCACCACGGCTACAACGTCCTCAAGATGCCAGGAAGCGACGGGATCATCACAGCCCCCTGCGAAGAAAGAGATGCAGTGTTCTCCCTCGAGTGCGCCTTCCAAGCAGTGTCAATCGAAGACCCCGACAATAATGCAGCTCGGTACCCTCCTGAGTTCGTCCCCAAGAAGAAGAAGCAGCTACTCCGTGCCGGACCTCAGGAGGGCGGCGTCGCAAGTGGTACCTCGTAAGGATCGGCGCCCACGCCTGGGCGCCTCCCTCTATCGCATAGGAAGCCGCGCCCGGCACCCTCCTCGGGCAAGGCTTGGGGGCTCTCGTCTGGAGGGCCTCAGACCTTGCAAACCTCGCGAGGGAGGCGCTTGGGCACCATTTGGAGGCATGCTTTGCGGCATGTTTCCCTCAGAAGGACGCAAGGCGAAGGGCGCCTGACGCTCAGGAGTTCATTGTCGAGACCACTCAGGAACTACAAGACGCAAGAGCCATGCGCGGCGACCGCCTCTCACCGGGCGCAGCTCCCCATCCAGGCGAGGATGTCGGGCTGCGCGTCTGCATCGACGTCCTAGGGCTCAACAGGGCCGCATCTCAGGAGCTCTTCTGGCCTTCGCACGTGGGGCGCTGTGAGGTCCCACCTCACAGCTACGTTCGCATGCCGTTCGGCCTGCCGAGCATGGTATCTGCCTTCCAGTGCAACTTGCGGAGCATCTTGGCTTCTCAGGAGGCCAGGCACCACTCCGTCCTGACGAAGATGGAGACGGTCCTCAAGGAACCACCTGGACCCCCAGGGCCTCCCGAGGCTCAGGAACCCGGTGGCTCGTGAGAAGCAACTCCTTCGCTGCGCGTCTTCAACTGCTCCAGCATCCCTTCTACAACGGAACCAGGTGACATTTTCCAAGTTCATTTAGCTGGGAGCGCCCCTCGGGCTGCATCATTCCCAGGCCACGTGGGTCCGTCCCTATGGCATGTATCCCTTTTATGCCTTTAGCTTACCTTGTTGGGGGCGCCCCTCGAGCTGTATCATCCCCAAGCCGCTCGGGTCCAGCCCAATGGCATGTATCGTTCATGCATTACTTGAGCTAGTTTGCTTTCCATGCTTAATCTATCTATGACTATCACCTGCTTGATTGTCACCCACCGCGGGAGCCGCGCGCCGGTCGTCTTTCTTCAGGACCCATCGCATGAGAGGATTAGGCACGACGTCTATGCTCGGAACCCGTACCTGCAGCATCGATAAATCCAATGGCTGAACTCTGTCTGGCGGGCCGGCCCCATTCACGTCACCTCCTGGGGCCGTTGGTGCTTGGCTTTCTCATGCGATGACCTCAGGAGATTCATTCGGCGCAGGTTGTCTGACCACCTCACAGGACCAACACAGCGAACAAGAATCAAGACCAGGCGCAACCCGCCTTGAGGTAGGGCCTCGTGGTCCCGCGCTAGCTCACGAGTGCCCAGTGTAGGACCTTGAAGTATGTCTAGAGGGGGGTGATTAGACTACTTGACCAATAAAAACTTAACCTTTTCCCCATTTTATAGTTTAGCAGATTTTAGCAATTTTGGATAAGTCAAGCAATCATCACACAATTCATGCAAGCATGCAAAGAGTATATTGGCAGCAGAAATTAACGCATGCAACTTGCAAGAAAGTAAAGGGAAGGGTTTAGAGGATTTAAACGCAATTCGAGACACGGATGTTTTTCTCATGGTTCCGATAGGTGGTGCTATCGTACTTCCACGTTGGTGGAGACTTCAACCCACGAAGGGTAACGGTTGCGCGAGTCCACGGAGGGCTCCACCCATGAAGGGTCCACGAAGTAGCAACCTTGTCTATCCCACCATGGCCGTCGCCCACGAAGGACTTGCCTCACTAGCGGTAGATCTTCACGAAGTAGGCGATCTCCTTGCCCTTACAAACTCCTTGGTTCAACTCCACAATCTTGTCGGAGGCTCCCAAGTGACACCTAGCCAATCTAGGAGACACCACTCTCCAAGAAGTAACAAATGGTTTGTTGACGATGAAATGCTTGCTCTTGTGCTTCAAATGATAGTCTCCCCAACACTCAACTCTCTCTCATAGGATTTGGATCTGGTGGAAAGATGATTTGAGTGGAAAGCAACTTGGGGACGGCTAGAGATCAAGATTCATATGGTTGGAATGGAATATCTTGGCCTCAACACATGAGTAGGAGGTTCTCTCTCAGAAAAGGTAAGTTGGACGTGTAGGTTCAGTCTGATGGCTCTCTCCATGAATGAAGAGGAGGTGGAGGGGTATATATAGCCTCCACACAAAATCCAACCGTTACACACAATCTACCAAACTCGGTGGGCCCGAATAGTTAAACTCGGTCAGACCGGTTCAGTAAACCTAGTGACCGTTAGTGATTTTCGGTGGGACTGACATGCATCTCGGTGAGACCGATGTGGTTAGGGTTAGGGCATAACGTAATCTCGGTGAGACCGATTACACAAACTCGGAGAGACCGATTTTGGTAATTATCTAACCAGAGAGTTGGTCAGCGTGGGACCGATTTGCTCTTTTCGGTGAGACCGAAATGTTACAAAAAGGAAACAGAGAGTTTACATTGCAATCTCGGTGGGACCGATCGCTCACTTCGGTTAGACCGAAACGTTACGAAGGGAAACAGAGAGATTGCAACCCCATCTCGGTGAGACCGAGATCCCTATCGGTAAGACCGATTTGCTTATGGTTTGTGGCAGTGGCTATGACTTTTGGAATCGGTGGCGCCGGATAGAAAGAATCGGTGTGACCGATTTTGGCTTTAAGTTTAGGTCATTTGTGGATGTGGGGAAGTAGTTGAGGGTTTTGGAGCATATCACTAAGCACATGAAGCAAAAGGCTCATTAAGCAACTCCTCATCCCTTCTTGATAGTATTGGCTTTTCCTATAGACTCAATGTGATCTTGGATCACTAATATGTAAAATGAAGAGTCTTGAGCTTTTGAGCTTGAGCCAATCCTTTGTCCTTAGTATTTTGAGGGATCCACTTCCATCATCCATGCCATGCCATTCATTGAGCTTTCCTGAAATGATTGTCTTGGAATAGCATTAGCTCAATGAGCTATATGTTGTTATGAATTACCAAAACCACCTAGGGATAGTTGCACTTTCAATCTCCCCCTTTTTGGTAATTGATGACAACATATAGATCAAAGCTTCGACAAAAGATAATAAGATTTAAATAACATCGTCGCTTTGAGAAGTATGTGATAAGCAAGAGCTCCCCCTAAATTTGTGCATAGATTTAGATTTGCTTTGGACTGCAAATGCACAATGAATTAGGCTCATGGGTTACTCTTCCATGTCACATACATCTTGGTGGAGCGCTCAAAATAATAAACAATGAATACATGCACTCATCACCAACCAAAGTGAGTGATCACATAAGATAGATAGGATAATATCAAGCATGCATAAGTGTAGCTTATGATCAAACACATGATCATCAATGTCTCACACACATAGCATCTCAACCAAAAGCAAACAAAGTATGAACAACCACCAAATAAAGCAAGAGAGAACAAAAGCAACACTCTCTCTCTCGAAGCCTATGATCTATACATTTTTCTCCCCCTTTGGCAACAAGTTACCAAAAAGTTCATAGAAAATGCATAGTGCTAGATCGACTCTCAGACTTGATCTTCTGGTGGTGGTGAAGAGATGGATCCTTGGACGAAGACTCCAGTTGATGTAGATGGAGCTGGAGTTGATGAAGGTGCTGGAGCTGGTGGCACTGAGGCTGTAGCTGGTGCAGACAAAGTTGCTCTTGTGTCAAAAACTGGCACAGCTGATGACCTCTGGGCTCTAGGCACTCTGGCAAACACATTTGTCGTTGTCTTGCCCTTCCTCTCCTGCATGTCCTCTTGTAGCTCCTCCACTGCAGTCTGAATCTCAGTTACTTTCATATCTAAGTTATAGAACTTTTGTTCTATGATTCTCTCTAGGCTCTCCTGATTTTGAGTTAGGGCGGTCAATCCCTTCTCAATCCTCAAGGTTGATGCTATTAAGTAACCAAGCTGCTCTTGCTTGTTCTTCAAGAGATACTCAGATGCCTCCTCTTGAGTTGGCATCTTGGCAGCCTTCTCCCTCTTTGCCTTCTCCTTCTTCTCCTGAGCTTCAACTGATTGTGGATCTTCTTCATTCATGACAACCTCATTGTCCTCAAAGTCTGGATAAAGTGGAAAGTGTTCCTTATCCAACTGATATTTCCCTGTGCCCATCTTTGATTTTATCAATTCTTGAATCTGAGGTGCATATCCACAACTCCTCTTCTGATCTGCTGCAGTCCTCTTGATAGTTTCAATGATCAGGCTCATGACTTTAAACTTTTGTGGCACATCAAACACATGCAACATGTTGATGGCATGCCCTCTGATCATGTTATGGTCACTTGACATGGGAAACAAAGTGTGCCTCATAATCCAATTGATGGTTGGCAACCCTGATAGCAGATAGTGAACTGATCCAAACTTGTGAGTTGCTAATGCCTTGTTTGGAATTTCCTTGTACATGTGAGCCATTGAATTGTGATCCTTTTTATTATTTGCATAGATGTCTAGGTCATCCTCATTCTCCTCTGGGGCATTTATCAGCTTTGCCCGCTCCTCAACAGTTGACTGGTACCTTGTACCTTCAGACATCCAAACAATTCTCCCATCTGGGTAGAAATGTGCTGTGGAGTAAAACTGCATGATAAGCTCATCATTCCAATTTGTGAGCTTCTGCCCAACAAAATCTGCAACTCCACAACTCACAAAGTTGTCCTGCACTCCAGGATAGTGCTCTTCATTCTCCTTGATGAAGTTCCACTCGACCCATCTCATGTCACAGACAATGGGCTTCTTGTCCAACAGAATGGTCTCATAAAAGTCCTGTTGTTCCTTTGTGTGGAACCTGTAGTCAACAACAGTTCTTCTCCTTGATGCATATGGATCTTCTGATCTCCATTCCCTCAGCCCTGAGTCTTTCCTGACTCTCATGTTCTCAGTCACAGGATGGGCATCATTATGGTCTGGTATCTTGGGCTTGAGCTTCCTCAGAACTTGTCCTTCTTCATCTTCCTCATCAACCTCAGGCACTGGGGCCTTGTTCTTCTCAGCAGCTGGAATACTCCTAGTATTCCTCTTTGGTGCAGACTTGGCCTTGGGGGCAGCTTTGGGTGCTTCCTTGGGCTTAGATGTGGCAGCCCCTGATCTGATTGCATCACCCATTAGCTTTTGTGCATTTGGTGCTGGTGCAGCAGGCTCTTCCTCTTCCATCATGGAAGGCTTCCCAATAACTCTGGCCTTGGACATCTTGACCCTTTCCTTCCTCTTCTTCCTCTCAGCAACTGGCTCTTTGGGATCAGGATTTTCAGGCAGTTGAGTTGATGTTCTGGCCTTAGACATTGGTTGTCTTCCTGCAGTCCTTTTGGTCTTCATGACCCTTTCCTTCTTAAGCACCTCTTTCTTTGAAGTTGCCTCATCTTCCTCAGCCCTGTAGTCTTCATCCTCAGAATCTGAATTTCTTTTCCTCCTTTGCCTAGTAGCAGCCTTAGGCAAATTGCTAGGAGTACTTCTGCTCCCTTCATCTGAAGTTAAGGGACTAGTGCCCTCACTCAAGTTTACCCACTCTTCTGACCTGTTCTGGCTGTCACTTTGATCAGACATCCTGCAAAAGCTGACTGCTAAACCTGTGAAGAGTTTATAGATGAGATAGAAAAGACGAGCATCACAAAATGCAGAGGTTTTTGCAAAAGAATGACTCAAAAGTTCAGTTTTCGTTTTCCACAGAAAGCATTTCGGATCCACCGATTTTCAAACTTGGTGATACCGAAGCAGTTTTGGAACCCAAACTGATGATCTTGGTTGGACCGAGTTTCAGTTCGGTGGCACCGAGACTGCTAGGGTTTCACAGAATTCTCAAATCGGTTGCACCGATTCGTAAATCTCGGTCAGACCGAGAGTCACTTGTGCAATGGCATAAGCCAAATCGGTGAGACCGAGTTTTTCAACTCGATGGGTCCGAGATGGTTTCGGCGGAAACCTAAACCTAAAAATTCGAATCACAACTAATCTATGAACTACTTTGGCTGGATAGATGAGTTGCAATCGTGGCAAGATTCAATGTGAAAACAATGTGCTAGGAATCAGACATGGATAGCACAAAGATCAAGTCCATACCCTAACTTGGTTGTGGACTTGCTACGGCGGCAACGGCGGGGACAAAATCCGTTGACGGCAGCGAAGACCAGCGACAGGAGGCTGCTGGCGGTGAGGAGACGATCCGGAGACCTCGATGGCAGAGCGAGCTGCTGCGCAGGCGAAGGGTTTCGGAGAAATTTCCAAAATTTTGCCCGTGACTATATATAGCCCGACCCTGTCGGTGTGACCGAGTGGAACAACTCGGTGGCACCGAGATGCATAACTACATGCAGTTACAGCAACTCGGTGTGACCGAAAAGTTCAAATCGGTTGCACCGAGATTGAAAACTCAGATCAACTTATTGATCTCGGTAGGACGGAAATGGAAGGATCGGTCAGATCGAGAATCATTAAGAGGTTTTGAAAGTTTAAGTCTATGACGAATCGGGGACTCCGAGTGCTCCTCACACAGAGTGGTTCGAATCTGACTTGATCAAATTTTGTGATGTAGCATGAATAGAGTTTGAGACGAGAAAAGCATAGATAGCTAAAGAAGGTTCTTAGGCATTCTTGTCCATCCACTTGGCCAAAAGAAGAAAGAACCAATCAAACAAAACAACAAGTGGATGTCCTTGAATGAGTAAAATATGCACCAACATGCTCACACAATAAGATGGCAATAGAAATATGTGGCAAATCATGCACAACCAATTCTAGCATCTATCAAACAATTGGCGATGACTAGGTCATCTATATATGAGTATATTGACTTAGGAGTCAAATGAGAACATTTGATCATAGGTCATACTCATCGTTTAAGCTCAAGTGGGGTTACCACTTTTACATAATGCATTAATGTGTTCACATCATTAGAGTTTCTTTGACTCAATTCTTAGAGTTAAGCTCCCCCTAGATGTGAGAACCCCCCTTAGAGGGTTGAACTAACCTTGGGTTTTGTCGATGATGACTTCATGTAGGTGTTGAAGATGTAGATGCTCAATGTTGATGTAGATCATTTGGAGTAATCCTTTGGAGTGAGTTGCACTTTCAACTTGCCTACATGGGTTAGTCCCACAAGGAACAAACAAGAATATCCATAGACATAGAGTGATGCACACACAAGATGATGTCCATGAAAACATTAGGTTACCTTGTCCCTTGCCTTACCAACATGAGGGTTTGTGACTCCTTGAACTAGTGCAAGATGTGAAAGTTGATTGCACTTGTTCTTGCCAAAATGATATG
>LR880972.1:301676200-301694531 GCA_904067115.1 Aegilops sharonensis
AGTGATGTGGCTCAGGTCTACCTTGGATGGTGTTGACGGGTTGGTGCGGTTTTGTCCATTGCTTCCTCCATTCCCGTTCCCATTCTTGGTGCCATTATGGTTGTGCGAGCTACCTCCTCCATGGGTATGCTGAAATTGTCCTCCTGTCTTCGGTGTAAGGCAAAGTTTCTGCTGAGCTCTAGAGTAATTCTTCCCCTGTCCATACTTTCTCTTGCGACAGTCAATCTGCTGCTGATTCCCTTCAATCATAAGAGCACGATCTACTAACTCCTGGTAGTTATTGAAGGTGGCTACCATCAACTGCATGCTCAGCTCATCATTCAGTCCTTCTAGAAACTTCTCCTGCTTAGCTGCGTTTGTAGCAACATCATCTGGGGCATAACGTGCTAACTTGCTGAAATCATCTACATACTGGCCAACTGTCCGTCCTCCTTGGCTTAAGTTGCGAAACTCATGCTTCTTCATGGCCATAGCTCCTGCTGAAACATGGGCAGTACGGAAAGCTTGCTGAAACTGATCCCATGTGAAAGTGTCTACCGGGTAAGTGGCTGTAAAATTCTCCCACCATGCTGATGCGGGTCCTTCAAGCTGATGTGCAGCAAACTTCACCCTTTCTCCATTTGTACATCCTGCAGTGGTCAACTCTCTCCCTATCTTACGGAGCCAGTCATCTGCTACAATTGGCTCGGTGCTACTGGAAAACACCGGCGGATTCAGCCTTAAGAAACGGGTCAAATGGTCAACAGGTGGTGGTGGCGGTGGGTTGTTGTTGTTGTTGTTGTTGTTGTTGTTGTTGTTATTGTTGTTGTTGTTGTTGTTGTTGTTGTTGTTGTTGTTGCCTTGGTTCTGTACCAATGTTTGAATCAAGGCATTCTGCTGCTGAATCAACTGAGTGATCTCTGGCGGGAAAACAAATCCGGGGTCGCGTCTCGGAGGCATCTGATGGTTTATAGAAAAGACGAGAGTTAAGAATAGAATGAGATCTAGAGAGAAACACTACCCATATGCACATGAGACAAATCACACAATATCACTCCAATAAATTCAAACAAGGGCATACAACGGTCTATCTATCGTTACAAAGTGTTGGAACTAAAATTGACTTAAAATGGGAGTAATCTACTACTGTTATGGTGGTCAACTAGAAAAACTGCTCCGATGAAGACTCCATGATATCTGCTCCAGCTTCATCTTCGTAATCATCATCACTAGGATCTGAATCGGTGTTCGTCGATGATGATGTAGTTCTATGGACAGGTGCAATCTTCATCTTCTCCTCCGGGTGCTGAATTTCCCATGAGTTCTTCAATCTTCTCCTTAAGATCGCCGTTTTGTCCCACTAGAGCTACAATCTCCTCCATGTAGTCCTTGCGAGTGGCCTTCAGTTCTCCTTCTAGTTCGATAATCTTGGCTTTTGTTGTCTTCAACTCTATCATGTCTGCGCACATCTGGTTCTTCTGGCGTCGAATGTGGTGGTTTAACTCCTGGATGAAAGCTGCAATGGATCGATCCTTCTTAGTGTCAACTATCTCCCATTGTTCATCTCGGCGTCCACAAATCTGGTAGATAGTATCCTTGAGGTCTTCTTTGTAAACTTCTCCAATGCGTCCCATGGTTATGTGAGCTGCCATGCTCTTTCCCAGACTCCAGGTTGGTGCATTGAAAACACACTCTATGGGATCCGTGATTGGCACAAACGTCCTTCCGGGAACTTGAGCTTGAATCTTCCAGCGCTCTTCTTCGGGTAAAGTGGAATTGTAGGTCCCGGTGAAGCTTGGTAATCCGATGTTTAGGTACTTAGTGACTTCCTTCAGGTGTCCTCCGAAGGGTGTATCTTCATACGGCTGGGTGAACTTGATCCTCGCTTCCGTCATCCTAAAAGAGTAGAAAAGATGAGGAGTTAGAAATAAGAGGAGAGAGTAGTGATCTAGGGCTTTAGCTTAATGGTCGTGTCCTACAGTCAGCGTGTGCTCTGATACCATCTTTGTAGCGACCGGACCTCAAACAGTCTGATCTCTGTGCTTAGTGTCATCCCTGGATCAGTAATGCTGACACCACACAGTACTCGGTGGATTTATAACAGAGTAGCAATCACACACTTATTACAATCGAATGTCTCACAAGAGAACTTAATAAAATAAATATGGCTTAAGGCCATCTAATACGATAACAGCGGAAGGCTTGGAAGAATAAGCGAGTCCATCAACTCCAACGACATCACTGAGTATAGAACCACGACCTAAAATCACCTTACTCGTCGTCTGAAAAGTCTGCAACATGAAACGTTGCAGCCCGAAAATGGGTCAGCACATGGAATATGCTGGCAATGTAACACATAGAGAATAATGGAATAATAAGCCTATACCACATGCATATTTGGCTGGTGGAAAGCTCTACGGTTACAGTTTTTTTTTTTGCATAAAGACAATTTTCCCCTACTGCAAAGGAATAAATTTATTTAACTATCATGGTGGTTGTGAAACATTGAGAATGGTTGACAACATTCTCAATCCCAATTAAAAGTACTCATTAACAAACCCAACAATATTTATTAGAAGTAACATGATGAGATTCACATGATATCCAAGTACTAGATACTCAAGATGTCCATAACCGGGGACACGGCTAACCATGATTAGTTTATACACTCTGCAGAGGTTTGCGCACTTTTCCCCACAAGACTCGTTCGCCTCCGTTTGATTTCTCGCACTACATGGTGTTTGAGAGACGGATGACCGAGACATAGTCTTTCAGAAGCGCTAGCACCTTACATGTGGGTAGACCGTACCAACCTACAACCCCTACATCAGCTAGTCTACCCGTAAGAGTTCTCACAACTTAGTCAACTACGCCAGAGCCCATAATGGCTTGTGGCTGCACACGGAAGTTTCTAGTTTGAATAATCTCATGATCCCTTTGAGCCTTGGTGGCGGTCCAAAGAAATACAGGCAAGTCCTGATAGAAACCAGGTGCCTCAATCCACCCAGATGTGTGTTTAAATTGCCACCTTAAATAAACCATTAATTTAACAATCTCACATCTGTCATGGATACACTCACCCAATCCACGTCTACTAGCATAGCATGGCATGATAAGCAAACGTAGAAGTAACTCCCAAGGGTTTGATAATAAAACAGGTAATATGTACTACCTCAATCTACTTCCCAAAACCCACAATTTAATTAGATCCTAATCATGCAAGTGTTTGAGGATTGATCTAATGCAATAAAAACTGGGTATGAGAAGAAGTATGATCAAAGTCTTACTTGCCTTGTTGATCATCCGCGAAACCTAGAGACTCGAAGTAACAGGCGGCGCACTTCGGGTATTCTATCACAGACAAACAAACAAGCATACAATAAGTACTCATCTAATGCACAGGTAAAACTCAAATAGACCTAACCAGATAGTTCAACTTAAGAACTCCAGTTTGCAAAAAGAATCAAATCAAACGAAGCAACGAAAGTCAAACGACGGAAGAAAACAGCTTCGTTTTACTAATCTAGATCTAAGTCAAATTTCACATAAGCAAAAACTTGTTTAAGTAGGTTATTCGGAAAGAGGGTTTCGAGACGAAACTCTAGGTGCTTGAATCGCCTGATTCTGATAAACGAACGACAAGTTATACTAAAACGAAAATCGGATAAAGAATCGCGATCAGAAAAATCACGGATTAAATCCGAGAAAAAGAAAAACGACGAACGGGTTAACGAACGGACGTTCGTTAACTAAACTACTCTGACGAACGCGTTCTTTAAAAACGAACGAACGTTCGCTATTTAACCTAAACCGGAAAAAAACCGAAACTAATGAAAAAAACAGAAAAAAAACCGAAATAAAAACCGTCCGGTTTTTAATAAAATCGGCGGCACGCGGATCGAGGCAGCGGCGAACCTCGTCCGGCGGGATCCGGCGACGGCGGCGGCGGGGTCCAGCGGGTCGGGCGGGGGGCGGCGGCGGCGGCGGCTGGCGGCGGCGGCGCGGGGCGCAAGGCGGCTCGGGCGGCTCGGGGCTAGGGTTTTCCCCGGGTGGGCTGCCCCGGCTTATAAAGCCTGCCGGGCCAGAGTCCCGGACGGACACGGCCCGGTTAGGTCGGTGGCGCTTTTATTTTTTAAATAATTGCAGAAAAAATAATAAAAATAAATACTAAACGGACTCCAAAAATCCCGAAATAAATTTCCCCGGCTTGTAAAATCAAGCCGGACAAGATGAACTTTTATTTGGGGCCTAAATGCAATTTTAAAAAACACGCATTTTTCCTAAATTCAAATAAAAAGTCGAAAAACTCCAAAATAAAATCTTATTTGATTTTATTATTAAATCTTCATTATTTCTTTATTTTGGGTAAGTCATTTTATTCCCTCTCTCATATTTTGATAGTAGAAATAATTGGAGATAAATTAATTAAAATCAAATGATCCTATTTTCAAAATTTGAGAAAACTCAAATATGAAAATAACGAAAATCCCCAACTCTCTCCGTGGGTCCTTGAGTTGTGTCGAATTTCTAGGATCAAGAAAAAATGCAACGAAAAAATATGATATGCAATGATGCTCTATGTATAACATTCCAAATTGAAAATTTGGGATGTTACAATGATGAATTTGTCGGTCATCTCTTCACTCCCTAAGTCGGCAATCTCATTTGTGATAAGAGCAAGCCTAGAGTACATTTCGGCGACACCTTCACCATCCTTCATTTTGAACTTGTCAAGCTGACTTTGGAGCACATCCAACTTGGATTCCTTGACGGATTCGGTACCTTCGTGCATATCAATCAAAGTATCCCAAATTTCCTTCGCATTCTCAAGACGGCTGATTTTGTTGAATTCTTCGGGGCACAATCCGTTGAAGATGATGTCACATGCTTGAGCGTTGTATTGCAACATCTTCAATTCTTCCGCATTACCTTCACGGTTCGGTTCTCTCCCATCAAAGAATTCACCTTGCAAGCCAATACAAATAAGTGCCCAAACGGCGGGGTTAAGTCCAAGAATATGCATTTTCATCTTATGCTTCCAACTAGCAAAATTAGTACCATCAAAGTAAGGACCTCTACGGTGATAATTTCCCTCGCTAGACGCCATACTCTCCTAGGTTGTGAAACCAAGGCTATGACCACCAAAAGCTATGGAAATCAAAGCAAATGGAGACGAAAGCTCTGATACCACTTGTAGGACCTTGAAGTATGTCTAGAGGGGGGGTGATTAGACTACTTGACCAATAAAAACTTAACCTTTTCCCAATTTTATAGTTTGGCAGATTTTAGCAATTTTGGATAAGTCAAGCAATCATCACACAATTCATGCAAGCATGCAAAGAGTATATTGGCAGCGGAAATTAAAGCATGCAACTTGCAAGAAAGTAAAGGGAAGGGTTTAGAGGATTCATACGCAATTGGAGACACGGATGTTTTTCTCGTGGTTTCGATCGGTGGTGCTATCATACTTCCACGTTGGTGGAGACTTCAACCCACGAAGGGTAACGGTTGCGCGAGTCCATGGAGGGCTCCACCCACGAAGGTTCCACGAAGTAGCAACCTTGTCTATCCCACCATGGCCGTCGCCCACGAAGGACTTGCCTCACTAGCGGTAGATCTTCACGAAGTAGGCGATCTCCTTGCCCTTACAAACTCCTTGGTTCAACTCCACAATCTTGTCGGAGGCTCCCAAGTGACACTTAGCCAATCTAGGAGACACCACTCTCCAAGAAGTAACAAATGGTGTGTTGATGATGAACTCCTTGCTCTTGTGCTTCAAATGATAGTCTCCCCAACACTCAACTCTCTCTCATAGGATTTGGATCTGGTAGAAAGATGATTTGAGTGGAAAGCAACTTGGGGAAGGCTAGAGATCAAGATTCACATGGTAGGAATGGAATATCTTGGCCTCAACACATGAGTAGGTGGTTCTCTCAGAAAAGGTAAGTTGGAAGTGTAGGTTCAGTCTGATGGCTCTCTCCACGAATGAAGAGGAGGTGGAGGGGTATATATAGCCTCCACACAAAATCCAACCGTTACACACAATCTACCAAACTCGGTGGGACCGAATAGTTAAACTCGGTCAGACCGATTCAGTAAACCTAGTGACTGTTAGTGATTTTCGGTGGGACTGACATGCATCTCGGTGAGACCGATGTGGTTAGGGTTAGGGTATAACATAATCTCGGTGAGACCGATTACACAAACTCGGTGAGACTGATTTTGGTAATTAGCTAACCAGAGAGTTGGTCAATTAAACTCAGTGGGACCGATTTGCTCTTTTCGGTGAGACTGAAATGTTACAAAAAGGAAACAGAGAGTTCACTTTGCAATCTCGGTGGGACCGATCGCTCACTTCGGTTAGACCGAAACGTTACGAAGGGAAACAGAGAGATTGCAACCCCATCTCGGTGAGACCGAGATCCCTATCGGTAAGACCGATTTGCTTAGGGTTTGTGGCAGTGGCTATGACTTTTGGAATCGGTGCGCCGGATAGAAAGAATCGGTGTGACCGATTTTGTCTTTAAGTTTAGGTCATTTGTGGATGTGGGGAAGTAGTTGAGGGTTTTGGAGCATATCACTAAGCACATGAAGCAAAAGGCTCATTAAGCAACACCTCATCCCTTCTTGATAGTATTGGCTTTTCCTATAGACTCAATGTGATCTTGGATCACTAAAATGTAAAATGAAGAGTCTTGAGCTTTTGAGCTTGAGCCAATCCTTTGTCCTTAGTATTTTGAGGGATCCACTTTCATCATCCATGCCATGCCATTCATTGAGCTTTCCTGGAATAATAGTCTTGGAATAGCATTAGCTCAATGAGCAATATGTTGTTATGAATTACCAAAACCACCTAGGGATAGTTGCACTTTCACCCAGACACACCTCGTCTAGCCCTGCCGTGCAAGCCACGTGTCAGGGCAGGGCTGTACAAGCCCCGGGGGCTCTCCGCAGTAGGGAGTCCCCTCCCACGCACCAGTGGAAGCACCATGCTCTGTGCTGGCCGTTGACACTGCCGAGGAGCGGCTATGCCCGTGCAAGTGCGGAATCGCTATGCTCCGCGCTGGTGATAAACAACTGAGGGCGGCCCCACGGACGCATCAACCTTAGAGAGCCCCTGAGCTCAGTGTCCGGCCTCACCGCAACACCTCCCCTCAGGAGAGTCGCGCGAGGGGGCTGGGCACGGGGGATGCGCTCGGGTCACGCCCAAGCGTACGCTTCCCTACCTGGTCCCCTGGGCCTGGTCGTCGCCCCCCCCCCCCAAGTCGAGCCTCGGTATGAAGGTTTTTTGCACGTCAAGGGGGACTCCTGAGCATCGCGACTCAGGAGCCTAACTGGTCACGTAGCCCCTCACTCCTTGGTTCCGTCCTGGTCTCTAGTCGGCCCAACGGTGGTTGAGGTATGCGCGGGGCCGGGCCCTGCCGACGTAGAACACTAGACCTATCCCCACGTCTCTTTCCTATAAGTTGTTTGCGCGTCAAGGGGGACTCCTGAGCATCGCGACTCAGGAGCCTAACTGGTCACGTAGCCCCTCATTCCTTGGACTCGTCCTGGTCTCCGGACGACCGAACGGCGGCTAAGGTATGCGCGGGGACAGGCTCTACCGACGCAGAACGCAAAGCTAATAGGAAGAAAAGCGCAAAATCTTAAGAAAATATTACAAGACATATTGTTCTCCCAAATATCAAGCGCAAGTTTAAACGCCTCCACGAGGCATGATGCATGTTGCGGGAGTAAAACGGAAAAACAGCCGCAAGAAGGTCACCCCTGGACACCGATGTCGCCCACAAGAGGTGCTCCTCCCTTGGTGGCGTCGCCTTCACCTGTGCCGCTGGCTGGTGCTGCAGTAGCGGCACCGATCAAAGGCGCGAGAGCGAAGCCACGGAACTTCTTCAGCAGGGCCTCCACCTAAATCTTCACGACCGCGGCAGTGTTCGTCGTCCACAGGCTCCAGTAGCTCGTCAAGGCGAGCGGCGGGATCGCGAAGATGGAGGTGGCTGAAGACACGAGTCAGCGCAGCTGATGAAAGAACGGGGGCTTCTTCCTCGTCCATGGGACCGATGCCGCTCACAACCTCCTCAAGCGCGTCAAGAAAGTAGGGAAGCAGCTGGGCGGGGCCGTCCTTGTCGGTGGTCAGCAGCCTCTCCAAGCCCGTGTCGTACAGTGCCTTCAGCGCCACGCAGGACCTCTTCTCGAGAAGCGCGAAGGCTGCGCGGTCCTCAGCCAGGACCTTCGCCTTGGCGTCAAGACTGGCTTTCTCCGCCTCCACCTTCCGCTCCAGCTCCTCCAGCCAGCTGCGTTCCGTGTTCCGCGGCCTGCACCTTCGCCAACTCTCCCAGCTCGGCGTCGTGATCCTTGATGGCGTCTTCCTGGGCCTTCATCTTCTCCTCCTCCGTGTTGCGGCCAAGAGCCTCTTCCGCATGCTTGTCGCGCAGGGCCTTCAGCTCGGCCTCCAGCCCCCGGCAACGATCCTGGGTGGCTTCAGCGTCCTTCAGCGCCACTTCACGAGCAGCTGCAGCTTGGGCGGTGGCCTGCTTCTCCTTCTCGGAGGCCGCCACGGCCTGGCTCGGTGTCGCTCGAATAGACACGTCGGAATGAAGCCAGCTAGAGACCAGCTCCAGGCGCCCGGCTACCAGGTGGGAGTCAGCGCCTTGCAGATCTTCTCCCAGCTGGGCCATCTCCAAAAGGACGCGCTCCAGGACATCAGGAGAAGCAGAAGGACCTAGAGTCAGCGGCGCAGCAGGAGGAGAAGGAGAAGGTATCATCACCACAGCCTGGGAGACTGGGGGCTCCTGAGCCTTGGAGACCTCGGCAGCCGCCGGACATCGGCGCCTCCGGAGCCAGCAGGGCCACGGGGGCTGACTCCTCCTAAGGATTCTTCCCCAGGCCTCACAAGGACGACTGAGCTGGAGAGACATGAGTGCCAGCGCTGCCCTTCTCCACGGAGGGAGACGCAGCCGGAGCAGGCGGACTGGTCTCGAGCGGCACCATCGCCTCCTCCTTCCTCTTCTTCGCCGCAGGCGTTGGCCTGATCGCGCAACCGGGAAGCGTCAAGGTCAAGCATCAGAAGCAAGAATGAAACAAAGCAAATCTCGGGCAGTTACTGGTCTACCGCGGTGTAGTCCACCCTCCGCTTGCTGAGCTGGAAGCCCGAGAGCCTCTAAGCTTGAGGCGCGGGCGCACGGGCTCCAGGAGCAGAAGACAGAGCAGCAGAGGTGCCGGAGCCAGCTCCAGGCGGCATCAGAGCAGGAGCAGCATCTCGGGAGACCAGCGCAGACCTACCCCTCGTCGAGACCGCGGGCGGCTTCCCATTCTCCTGACGGGTGATGCTCTCGTTGTCGTCTGGCAGGGTGCGGAGGATGTCGTCCTTGCTCAAGGGGGAGGTCTCCCCCATCCTTTCAGGGGTCACCTCCGAGTCGTGCTCCTCGTCCTCCTCCTCTTCCCCCCCCGCTGGACTCATCAGAAGATAGCTCCACTGGCGTCGGAGCCACAGGGGCCCCGGTGGGCGCCGGCGGCACCCGCCCGCGTCCGTTGAAGGTTGGACTGGCAACCACGACCTGCGCCCCGTCCTTGCGGCGGAACAAAGGAACGAAGACGCTCGGCGGGTACTCTTGGTCTTCCCCAACCAGTAGGCGGAAAGCAACAGCCAGCTCATCGTCAGGCAAGGCTTCCGGGCAATGGTGAACCTTGTCCTCTTCATTCCCAAGCCTCCACAAGGGTGCGTACGCGCCTGAAGCGGGGCCACGCACAACTCATGAATTCTCTCAAGAGAATGGCCCCTCTCATCTTTTCCGCCTTCGCGTTGCCTGGCTTCAGGTTGGCGTTCATCTGCTCCAGCACCAATGTCGCCCGCTCATCAGTGAGCTTCGCGCAAGACCACCCCTTGTCAGACTGAGGCATCTTCGTTGGCAGCATCAAGCATGGTTGGACGCACTTGGCGTCCATCATGACCCACTTGCTCCTCAAGCCGTCGGCCTTCTTCCCAGCCTTCGAGATTGAGTTGGCCTTGCCGGCCATGATGAAGTTGGCACACCCGGAGGTATGGCCCTCTTTGACGTGGAGGAAGAAGAAGTGGCGCAGAAGAGCCACGGACGGCATCACGCCGAGGTACGCCTCACAGTAGTAGGCGAAGATCGACAAAAGAAGGATAGAGTTGGGATGGAGATGCAGCGCCTACAGCACATAGTGGCCGAGGACCTCATAGAAGAAGTCAGAGAAAGGGGGAACCAACCCCGCGGCGATGCTGCTCGTGAAGAAGGGGAAGAAGGTGCTTCCCTCGGGCTCCAGCATGGTGGAGCCGGCCCAGAGCTCAGTCTTCCCCCTCTCATTGCTTTCCCCCGCCGTCAGCAGGCGGGTGGCGGCGAGGCTCTTCTCCGAGATGTTGGGCGCGTCGAGAGCTGGCTCATACCAAGCTGGCGACGAAGCGGGCTTGACCTTCCGGGGCGCCATTGGTCGCTGATTCAGAAGGGGATGGGAGCAGGTCTGGAGATTTCAGAAGCAAGGAGCAAGAAAGGGGGTCTGGAGCAAGGCGTCAGGAAGCAATGAGGGCAAGTGTTGCCCACGCCGGCCTTTTGTCAGTCGGGCAGTTGCCGAGGCAGCGTGGGGAAGCGGAGACGCCCACATCCAATCAACCGCCATGCGTCGACCAAGGCCGCAGGCTGATGGGGCCCGCGGTGCTCCGCACTTTCCCTTTGCCTTCGCCTCCAAGCCAACTCCGAGCGCGCCTTGGGCCCGGGGGCTACTGTCGGCGTTCTGGGAATGGGGGTACCCAGACTTGCCTGCCTGCGGCCCACGGTGTGGCTCCACAAGCGGGCCTGTACGGCCCATCTTCACCAGCGAGCACTCAAGACCCTCGCAGGGGCCAAGCCTCGCGAGGCGGGCGACACAAGACATCCTCGGGAGCGGCCACACCAGGCTGGCTCGCGAGGGGCGAAGAGATCAAGGCAAGGCAAACCTCGCGAGGTTCTCGTGATGTGAGCCATGACGACTAAGGCCAGGCGGGCACCAGGCAAGCGCCAGGGTGCGCAGGGTCCTTGTTTCCCCTTTGGTGTTAAGGGGGCAACCGCAGGCGAGGAGTACCGAGGTGTCAAGCAAAGGTTTCCATATCGGTGCAATGAAACCAAGACCAGCAGGAGGCAAGACGGAGGTCACCATGGAGCCCAAGACGGCGTGACCACCAGAGCCTTTGGCAGGCGAAGACTACTTTTGTCAGGATAAGCTGTACTAGTTGTCCCCTTTCAAATTGGTCGTTGTGGCATCCCTTCCCGCTCAATATTTGGGAAGAGGACCAGGGCCTCTATAAATAGGATTAGCCACCACCTTAGGAGGGAGGTTCGACTAGCCATCCTCATGCCACAAGTTCACCAAGCACAAGAACACCTCTCCTCAGGAGGCTGTTCTTTCCCTTGTACTGTTCATCCTTAGCCCGAGAGGAAATCCACCACCACCACACTGGAGTAGGGTATTACACCACAACGGTGGCCCGAACCAGTATAAATCTTGTGTCTCGTGTGTTCTGAGTTCGTCGTGCCTAGTCTAGAGATCACGAAGTGTGTGAGGGCGTGATCGGTGAGGGCGAGATCTCCGCGCGCACCCCAGTGTTCGAACCTTAAGGGTTTTGCCAGAACCCGAAATCCGACTATATCTACATTTACTCTTACCAAAATGTTGAATAAAGCCAATGCCACTTCACACGTTGATGTCTGCATTCCTCTTGTCAGTACCTTTTGCCTTGTAATGTTGTACTCAATTAATTGCTATTTGATTATGTATCATCGGTCTGCACCTGAGCTTCATTATCCTCTGTTTCTTCCAATATTATTTGATCTATATTTACTCTTTGCAAAATGTAGAATAATGGCAACGCTTATAAAGAATTTTCTTTGGGGAATTTATTGAATTATCCTTCCATCAACATGGAGAAGGGCTTTGTCAAGCCCGTGTTAACATGTAATGTAAGTTCATACTTCTGAAGCCTTCAAACTTTGTTCTAGTATATATTTGGATAGGCATCATTTCCTCCACTGATGTTTACTTTGCTGTTTACATCTGATTTGATGTTTGCAACAACTACCAGTTTTAAATTGTAGTTGTAAAAACATGTTCCTTATGCAGAACAGATCCATTTATTTGCTTATATAATTGTGAAACCTGTTACGTGTCTCCTTGTTTCTCTTTCAGAGTTGTATCTCTTATGCGACGCAGAACTTTAGGGAAGATAGTGAGCCAAACCATCTTGAGGACAGCGATATGACCCCAAGGTCATGTCTTGATGAAGATAGTGAGTTGAAGCTACTCACCAGCAAGTGTGAGACAACCTCTGTGCAGTCGCTGCCTCAATCAGTTCAACTTCTTCAGTCTCAACTTAAAGCGGAAATGCTTGCTTCAGCTCAGCTCCGACTTGAAGTCAAAGATGTAATGAAGATGTCAGGGGACTGCCGTGCGCACTATGGTGCCATATAGCTAGGGATGAAGCATCTATCATTGACACAATTGAGGTCTCATTAGCTTGTTCGACTGCTTGCGGGGCCCGACCTTGCCAGGCCTAGTGCCTTCTGAAGTGCTCTCAGTTTTGTATATTCTTTTGTCGACGCGTTTATATGCACTGGTGGCGACCTTTGATGCCCAGTGTATGTAATCTGCGGTCATGTTGCGCCTTATTATCACCGGTAGCGAACTTTGATTCCAAGTGGATGTAATATGCCGTAATTTCTTTATTGTATAGTCTAGGTTTATTCTTTGGTCGGTATGCTATAATTTAGGCCGGAAGGTTCAGTGGATCTCAGTGTTGTGGGTCTTCAGGCCGGCCCGTTACTCATATGGGCCAAAACGTGGGCCTATAATCATCTTGGGCCATTAGTAGGTCTAAACCTATAATAGTTTCCCGCCTTTAACAGGCCGAGTAAAGTTCTGGCCAGCTGGGCCAGAGAATACCATGGGCTTTTAACAGGCTAGAACCTAGATTGGGCTAGGGTTGAGTCGAAAAATTCACAGGCCAATACAGGCCGAAACTGCCTAAGGCCCATGTTGGGCCCAAATAGGACGAGTAGTTAACAGGCCAAAATATATCACGGGCATGTTTGGCCCAATAAAATTATGGGCTTTAAGCAGGCCGGTATCCACGCGGGCCATAGGCCCAAAAGTGTCACAGGCCATTATCAGATGGGCTGTAAGCAGGCCGGATTCAACGCGGGCTGTAATTAGGCCCAACTGTTACACTGGCCATTAACAGGCCGATAGGTCAGTTGGGCTGAAATTTATCCACGAAGACTACGGGCCATTAAGAGGCCTAAAGTTACTTCGGACAAGAAATAGTTCAGTTTCTGCATGGGCCGTTAAGTGGCCTAAAGTTAAACCGGGCCGACAACGTCCCAGATACTCCACGGGCCGCTAACAGGCCGAAACTATTATCGGGCCGAACTGGTAAACGGGCCTTTAACAGGCTGAAATACAAACCTGTCTTAGAATGGGCCCAAAGGTACAGTGGCTTGTTAACGGGCCTGATCTGATATGGGCCGTAATTTGGCCCAAAACACGGCAGGCTGTGAACGGGCCTGATCTGCTATGGGCCTCAATTTGACCCAAAACATGGCAGGCTGTTAACGGGCAAGCCAGTGTTTGGAAAAACATGGTGGACCTTTAGATGGGCCGGCCTTTTCACCGGAATGGGCCTCTATTGGGCCGTGCCACGTGTCGACGTATCATAGGCGCCTCATGTCCAATTAGTGGATGACATCTGTCCCAATGCGGAGCTGACATGTGGTTCCGTCGGCCAATGAGAATTTTACACGTGGAAAATCTCCATTGGTCCAGGCTGTTAACGGGTTATCGGATCCAAAACCACATCCGATAGCTTAACAGCGAGCCATTACGGTCGATGTCACGTGTCGGTCACCCTTGACAAAAGCACTTCTATGACACGCAATTTATCGTCGTGGAAGTGGACACTTCCGTGATGATAATTTTGGTAATGCCATGGAACACTTCTACGACAGCACAGGTATGACTATCTTGATTCTTTCATAAAATCATCATGGATGTACATGCATGACAGAAAACGTGACCTACTGTGACAAACACGTATCATCACGGAAGTGTCTTTTTGTTGTAGTGGGATGTTTCGCAAGCGCCATTTAAGCAATTAGGCCGGGGACGCGATAGAGATCGGTGGGTTACCTGACTGGATCTGAGCAAAACATGGATGTGGTTGAAGACGTGGTTGCGGCGGCAGTGGTCTGAGATGCCGGTAGGGGGAGGCGCGAGGGAGGGGGGATGGGGGGATACTGAGGGGAAGGGGATGTGGTTGGAGGAATAAATTCTGAAATCGCGCGCCTAATAAAAATTTCGGTGCGAAACTTGAAACTTGGGCAGGGGAAACACACAACGCAGACGAAGCACGTAAAATACTCGTGTGTGAGAAAAAAGAAAGTTGGCAGATCCCGTCTCCAAAAAAGTGTACACGTGTACTTGATTTTTTTGGTTAATGGTACGCCTGGTTTATTAGGAAACATCGCACAGGTAACTGACTTGTGGGCCATTAACACAAAAAAACGCAGACGGGTACGGCATACACACCGTGTGTTTTGTGATCTTCTAATGATTAACGCAAAAAAACGCACACGGGCACACATGCTAATCAACGCTCAAAGCCCTCAAACGATGCTCTTACCAATATTGTACATTAATACTACAAACTTAAAGTACTACTGGTAATTTGCTCTAATACTACAAATTTAAACTACTTGTCACATGCTGCCATCAGGGCATGCTGGCCAGACGCCGGCGTTCTCCTTCCCGGCCTTGTAGGCGGCAGCCCAGCATGCTTCGATCTCCGCCAAGATCTCCTCACCATGGCGTGCAGCCTCTTTTTTCTTACGGCGGCAGGACTCTCTTTTCTTGACTGCTTTCTGCCTTTTCCGCTCCTTCTGTGCGGCTTTGGCCACCTCTAGATACACAACCCATTCGTCCATGGCAGCCTCAAAGTCCGCCCATGTAACTGTCTGGCCGCCAGCGGCGATGAACTCGGCACGGCGAGAAGCCATCACTTCCTTACCATGTGTGCGGTCGCGGGCGGCGAGGAACGCGGCGTGGCGGGATGTCATTGCTTCCTTACCAGTTACTGTGCGCCGTGGTGCCATGGACGACGCCTGGAGAGAGCTCTGGGATGGAGGGGTCGGGCAGCCGTACAATGCGGTGGTATTCAAGAGCTCAACGACAAACGACAATCGAAATTTGGCTCCCCTTACAATTTTGCTCGTTCATTATCGCACACGGTTCATCTCCGTCACTTCCGGAAACAGTGTGCGCTGAGCCTATTGTGTGTTGCGTTATGATTGCCGGAACCCCAGCCATGCGGATCACGCGTGTGCACCGTAGGATGGGCCGCAATCGAATGGCAATCCATGTCCCTCAGATCACACCCGTGCACCTGTAGCTAGAGTGGATTTATATGCGCTAAATGCCTAGAAAACGCACACAATCCCCTAAATATGGTAAATGAGCCCGGAAAAATGCCAAATTTGAACACGGTGATTTGCGGGGTGTATGTTCATCGTAGAAAAAAAACTCCAGGGCAAAGAACGAAGATAATTTGGATTCCTCTTCAATCTTGGGGATTTCCCTCTCGAAAGCATGGAACTTCCTCGGTGATGGTTCGATTTATGAAGGGCGTGCATGACGACATAAGCCAGACCTTCTCAAATTTTTACCAGGGCATGGTGAGGTCATACCATGGCACCATGCCAGGCGTCATGTTTTTTAAGCATTTATTTCATTTTTTCTATAGTTGAAAACCCAACAAACAAATATTTGTGGTTGACTATTGCCACACATTTCATCGACATATCTGTCCATTCCTTGTAAAAGGCATGAGAATTTACTAAATAGAACGAGCATGGTTTTCTAGGCCGTTCTTGTGGACCCTTTCATGCACCGATTGTTTAAACTTGAATTATGTGCATTAATGCCTACGAAATGCACATAATCCCCTAAATATGGCAAATGAACCCGGAAAATTGCCAAATTTGAACATGGTGATTTGCAGGTTGTATGTTCATTGTAGAAAAAAAAACTCGCGGACAAAGGACAAAGGAAATTTGGACCCCACTTCAATCTTGGTGATTTCCCCCTCGAAACCATGAAACTTCCTCTATGATGGTTCCATTTATGAAAGGCGCGCATCACGACATAAGGAAAACATTCTCCAAATTTTACCAGGGCAAGGTGAGGCCATACCATGGAACAACGCCAGGCGTCATGTTTTCGAACCGTGTGTTTCATTTTTTGTATAGTTGTTAATCGAGTAAACGACGTGTTTATGGTTGACTATTGCCACACATTTTCTTGAAATATCTGCCCATTCCTTGTAAAAGGCATGAGAATGTACTAAATAACACGAGCATGGTTTTCTAGACCGTTCTTGTGGACCTTTTCATGCACCAATTTTTTGAATTTGAATTATGTGCATTAATGCCTAGAAAATGCACATAATCCCCTAAATATGGTAAATGAGCCCGGGAAATGTCAAATTTGAACACGTTGCATTTGGGCGGTATGTTGAACGTTGGAAAAAAACTGAATGACAAACTAGGACGGAAATTTGGATTCCCTTTCAACCTTGGGGATTTGCCTCTCGAAAGCAGGGAACTTCCTCGGTGATGGTTCGATTTATGAAGGGCGTGCATGACGACATAAGCCAAACCTTCTCAAATTTTTACCAGGGCATGGTGAGGTCATACCATGGCACCATGCCAGACGTCATGTTTTTAAGCATTTATTTCATTTTTCTATAGTTGAAAACCCAACAAACAAACATTTGTGGTTGATTATTGCCACACATTTCATTGAAATATCTATCATTATCTATTATATAATTAAAACATAAGTCAAACAAGCCATTACGTTCGTCCACACAGATTAAATTATCTTAACCATCAAATTTAGATATAAATGGCCAAGATTAAAAGATATAAGCATTACGTACGAATAAAGTGTACATGTATTGTTTTTCACATATCAAATCTATCACATAAGTTGCACCTATATTGTGTGCTACCGTTGGCTTCAACTTGGCAAGACAGCGTGCACGCCTACAAAGTCCATCTGGCCGGCAAGGTGAGCACATAGACAAAAGGAGGCGGCCGTAGTAAGCTAAAAAAGAGTCCATACAGTGCAAGGCTGTAGGCAATAGATTCCATACAGCCAGTTATTCTATGGGCAAGGCCAACATATAGTCAGCCTGAAAAGAGAGTCCATGGTCCATACGGTCAACTATTCTATCGGCAAGGCCAGCATATACACTATTCATACAGACACAAAACCAATTACAGTTGAAGTCCAATTAGTACTCCAGTCGTGTTATTGCATTACCACGGCAGCACGCACAAATATTTGAGTACATCTCCAAATCTTCACTTTACCAAAAATTTAAATCTTCACTTTCACTCCTTTGCATGATTTTTTTACACGCAGAAGGCAAGGAATGATTTAGTTTATACATGCATGGGTGTGGATTGTAACAAGAAACTCGACGGTAGTACATCGAAGTAATTAGTCAAAGAAAACTATAATATTTCTTAGAAATAGTCATGGTTGATTGTTAAAAAAATTATCCTAATTCATTGAAGAAAAAGGCCGATCAACAATTCAGAGTGTGCACAATGAGGTGAAAATATGAGAATTCTAACATGTATATCTATATTATTTTTATTTTTACTTTTGCATGGCACGACATTCTTTAAAAACACCAAATACAAACTCAAGCAAACGGACATACTCACACCACTATTCACAAACTCACAGAACAATAAACGTCAACAAAAAGGAAGGAAAAAGTAACACTGCTGGAATTAGCTTATTTGCCGTCTGCTGGCTGACGGCAAAGAAGGTCTTTGTCGTCCGCTTACAGAAAACGGACGGCAAAGAAGTGGCTGATGGGAAAGAATGGTCTTTGCCATCAGCTAGCGGACGGCAAAGAATCTTTGCCGTCAGTTAGCAGATGGCAAAGAGAGTGGTGGTCCCCACTAATGAGCTGATTAAGAAAAACTTAACGGCCCCCCTCTTTGCCGTCAGCTAGCGGACGGCAAAGAGAAAAAAATCTGACGGCAAAGGTTTGGCGGACGGCAAAGAACTAACCTAACTAACGGCGAGACACACCCCGCCCCGGATCCATCTCTATGTTTTCTCTCCCTCTGTCCTCCCCGAGCCACCACGCCGCTGCCCCCACCACCTGTCGCCGCCCCCGCCACCGCCGCTGCCCCCACCAGTCGCCGCCGCTTGCCCTGTCGCCCCACCAACCCGCCGACGCCCCGGCCGTCGCCCCACCACCCCGCCGCCCCATCACCCCAGCGCCACC
>LR880972.1:301722317-301743499 GCA_904067115.1 Aegilops sharonensis
CGGGTTCCATCCGCAGGGAGTCCGGCCGAGGTTTCCCATACAGCCCCGAACGATGTGTGCAGGGTTCCCGAGATACCAAACGGGCACTCGGTACACCGGGCCACGGTGTATCTACCGCATCATAGCCCACCCCTAGGGTCAGCGCTACGCACGGCCTCCAACACATATCCTACAAACACCAGAAACTAGTTGCAACTCCTGGACAGAGAACAAGGGTGGTTAAGAAGCCGAGAGGGTCCATTGGTTTCGGGCCCAATGCGTGGTAGTAACTGTATCATGGATCACAAACACAGAACTCAGTTCCTGAGGACGGCTGCAATGAGACAACCCACCATGTACTCCTACATGGCCTCTCACCGCTACCTTTACCAAATCGTGTTCACACACTTAGCTCACACACAATAGGACATGTTCATAACAATTCCAATTCATTCTCGATGAATCAGACCCGACTCAACTCTAAGCAGTAGCAGGCATGACAACAAGCATAAATGAGTAGGAACAACATGGCTCAAACAACTCCTACTCATGCTAGTGGGTTTCATCTAATTACTGTGGAATGACAGGTCATGCAGAGGATAAAGGGGTTCAGCTACCGCAGCAAGTAACACATGATTCGTTGTTGTCCTAATGCAGTAAAATAGAGCAGGAGCGAGAGAGTGGGATTATATCGGAATGAACAAGGGGGTTTTGCTTGCCTGGCACTTCTGAAGATAATATAGTTCTTCATCGGTGTCATCGAACAATCGTCGGAACGTCGTCTACTGAGGGGGGGACAATTACCAGCAAACAAGAGAGAACACAATCAATGCAATGCACATCCACATGAATGACATGTTATGTTAAGATACTGAATTCACCTAATGCAACAGTAATCCAAGTTAATTGAAGTGGAATTCAAACAAGGTTGAACTCCAACTCCAAATGCTATTTCATAAATTAACCTAATCATGATTCATCTTATTCAGTGAGGTTAACTTGTTCAAACATGCATGATCATGGCATAAACAGATTCTTCATATTTTTCTGATCATTTTTCATATATAAATTATTTCATTTGGAGTTACAGATTAAAAGTTATGAATATTTGAAGTTTGGGTATTTTCTGAAATTTCCTGAATTAAATTAAATCCAGAAAAGGGGTTTACTGCGTCAGCATGACGTTGGCATGACGTCATCAGGTCAACAGGGCTGGTCCGGGTCAAACCTGACCTGTGGGACTCATATGTCAGTGTCTCGGGCTGGTTTGTGTGGCTGACAGGTGGGACTGGTCAACGGCCACGTCAGCGGAGTCAATGCTGACGGGTGGGATCGGTCAAAGTGTGATGGGGCCAGGTCAAACTGACCTGTGGGGCCGGCGGGGTTAGTTTTATTTAAACAGGAACAAACCCAGCTTAATTAGGCAGTGGGGCCCGTATGTAAGTGGCTCTAGGGTTAATTAGTAGTGTCATTAGTGGCTAATGATGGGCCACGTAGACATCGCCGGAGACTGGCCGGCGGCGACCAAAACGACGGCGGCGCGGCTCGGATTTGAGTTTCGGGCGGTGGTTTGGCGCGCGGAGGGCACCAGGAGGAAGCCCGTGCCCGTGCGCATCTGGGAAGACCAACGGGAGGTGCGGGGGTGGCCGGCGTTCGCCGGAAGCGAGCTCGCGGCGGCGGCCGGAGCTCGGGCCTCAACGGGCATGGCACTAGGGAGCTCGTGGGAAGGAGCTGGTGGTGGTGTTAGGCTCCTAGGAGCAAGATGAACTCGGGGCAACGGTCAGGCGCCAACTTCAGTGGTTGCAGCGGCGGCGGTGACATGGCCGGCGGCAGGAGCTCTCGGGCACGGCGGGGAATGGAGCTAGAGTGTACAAACGCAAGGGGAGGAAGAGGGGTTTGGAGCAGGGGCTCACGGCGATGGCGACGGGACGCTCGGCGAGGTCGGGGACGGTCCGGAGCCGACGAATTTGACGGTGATGGCCGGCGGTCCCGAGGTTGAAGAAAGCACCGATGGCGGGGTTGCGGTGAAATCCGGCTTGCGTGGCTCGGTGGGGTTGACGGGGACGGAGTGGCGGATCTTTGGGGCATGTTGGATGGGCGAGGGAGGGCCGGTGGCACGGCTATGGCGAGCGGCGGCGACGGCGGCTCTCGGGCACGAGGCGCAGAGCGAGAGAGAGGAGGGGAGAGGGGTACGGGGGAGAGTGAGAGGGCCCAGGGGGGGTGCGTGGCATCGCCAGACGTGGGTCAGATCGAAGGGGAGGCCTCCAGCGCGAAGCAGGAGGTGGCCGCGGCTCGGCTGTGCGCGCGCCACGCGCGATGCCAGAAGGCATGGGGAAGACGACGCGCGAGGAGGTGGGCTGGGCTGGCCAACCGGGCCGGCCAGGTGGCTTTGGTGGGCGCCAGGTGAGTGGCCCAGGTGACTCTCTCTGTGTGTTTATTTAATTTGTTCTGTTTCTATTATTCTGAAAACTCTGCGGCTTTATTAAAAATATCCAGGCACTTTTAAAAATCACCAAACTGTGCATGCCCAATGTATAGAATATATCTGACATGGAACATTTCAGTTTAGGAGTATTTGGACATTTAAAATATTTTATAGAATTTAAATGTCCAAATTCAAATACTTATTGATTTAATTCAAAGATCCAAATGTCATGGAAAAATGTGCAATAACTCTGGTTACTGTTTCCAGCATTTTTCCAAAAATGGTGAACATTTCCCAAGCCATTTGAAATCACTGAAAATTATTTTTGGTTGAGCCTATTTGAATTCCTTTAATGCTAGGGTTTAGGCAATCCCCATTTCAAATTTCATGAAAATTCAAACATGATGCATGGATGCAATGCCCCTAGTTACAAGCAAGCTCTAGGGCTGATCTGGGGCTGTGACACGGTCGATGATGATAGTCCGGCAGATGATAGTTCGGCTGATGATAGTAGTCCGGCTATCCGGACACCCCCTAATCCAGGACTCCCTCAGGCTCCTTACTAAAAATAACCAAATAGTCGACTATCCGGACGCCGAAGCCTTAGCAGCTTTCAAACACAACGTCCGAGACGAATGGCTTGCCAGACACCTCGGCCAAGAAAAGCCAAGAACAATGGCCGCACTAACAAGCCTCATGACCCGCTTTTGCGCAGGAGAGGACAGTTGGCTGGCTAGATGCAGCACAAGCGACCCGAGTACATCCAAAATCAGGGATGGAAATGGGAAATCACGACGCCGAAAAGATCAGCACCGGAATAAGGAAAATGGCCCAAATAGTACGGCGGTCAACGCCGGATTCAAAAGCTCTCGGCCAAACAACAAAACACTGCCCCTAAAGGATAACAGTGATGAGCTATCCAACCTAAACAAGATTTTGGATAGACTGTGTCAAATACATGGTACCTCCGGGAAGCCTGCAAACCATACCCACAGAGATTGCTGGGTCTTCAAGCAGTCCGGCCGACTTAACGCCGAACACAAGGGGCTCGACACACCAAATGCGAGTGACGAAACCCAAAAGCAGCACTCTGGAAAACGAAAAACGTTCCCACAGGAGGTTAAAACAGTAAACTCACTTCACGTGATCAAAGGGAAAAACAAAGCGGCGCCCCCTAAAAGATGCGCTGCACACTGGTTGTCAAAACCAATCACCTTCGACCATCAGGACTATTCCGATAGTATCCGGAACGCAGGATGGACTGCCTTGATATTGGATCCTATAATCGACGGATTCCAATTTACACATGTCCTCATGGATGGCGGCAGTGACATAAACCTCATATATCAGGACACAATCCACAGGATGGGGATAAACCCAACCAAAATTCACCATAGCAACAACTCCTTTAAAGGAGTAATGCCAGGCCCATACGCCCTTTGCACGGGCTCCATACTGCTAGAAGTTGTGTTTGGTTCATCCGACAACTTCCGTCGCAAAAGGTTACTCTTCCATGTCGCCCCGTTTAAAAGTAGCCATCAAGCACTATTGGGACGCGAAGCTTTCGCCCGCTTTAACGCAATACCGCATTATGCATCTCTAACACTTAAAATGCCCGGTCCACGCGGCATCATCTCGTTGAAAGGAAGTATTAAGTGTTACTCGAGCGCGGAAGAAGGGGAGACTGCATCGACAGCTCCATAGCTATCCGGCTCCACTAAGGCAAAGAACCCGCAATAGGTCATTCAAACCCCGGATACGGCTAGACGAGTCCGGCGCCCACTAGCGGCATACCCCCATACAAGGGGCTGCATGCATAACAAGAGACAATAAAGCTCAAATTTTATTCACTTCTTCCAACCGCACTTTGTTTATCTAAATATTAAGTACATCTTTTGCACGATCCTTTTTCTTTTAAAACTAAGTTCCTCTCTTTTACAGATGAACAACGTGCTACACCCGTCCAGGATACGGCACAACGGAGACACAATCGCAGACGTGCAGTAGGGACCCGTTGCAAGGATTCTTTTCAGATGAAGACCCTGCGTAAACCTTTTTTCACTGTCTCTTGTTGATACACATCCCCCGGTTCCTTAATATAACCGAGGAGGAGGCTGGTGCTTTGGCATTGGCCGCACCAGAATTTTTGTGCGTACCTAGACACCAGGGGCTTAGGGCATTAGTCTGCCCATTTTCATAAAGACCGAATACCTTAGGGAGTATTCGGCGTCTCGGGTTAGGCCTTATATGCATCAGCTCCGAATCATGTCTTTGGTCAAATGTTGGGTTGCCCGGCTCATGTGTTTTGCTGCCTTACGTTCCGTTTTCACGGCTAACGCGACACCAGGAGAACTACTGCGATTGTGCCCCGGTTCGGCCGGGCGAGCACCTCCGTAGAGAAAGCCGAAAACTGACTGTCATGATATAGCGAGAGACTGGTCAACCACTCAATGACTCACAGGAATGTTTAGAATTCCTCCGCATTAACGAAGGACCGGTTTTCGGTCAGGCACATACGCACCCCGAATTCGGGAGAGTGCGGTGCCCCCAGGGGCTATATAGTAGCCCCACCCTCGAACTCCTATGGCTAAGTGAAAGTGATAAAGCATTATAGTCCGGTTGCCTGGTTTGCTATGCTATCACCTCCTTAACAGGACCAAGACGTTGGATTAAGAGTGAAAAGGCGCTTCTTTTTGCAAACACCCCCGCACTATGTGCGCGGGGGCTGAAGCCAAGGACTGCCATCTTTCAGGTTATATACACATATACATAAACGGCCGCACAGGGAGTAGTTTACTACTTGAACGCACAAGTATAAAAAGCACTCATATTACATTGAAACATTGTTTTCACAAATCATACATGTCATTCCAACATAATATCCTTCGAGCACTGCGTCTCTATTAAACGAGCGCCCGGCAGGACTTCTTCAAAGTAGTGCTCGGCAGGTACTCGGCTTCTGTCTGAGTCTCGGGATGCAACGTCGGTGGCCTTCATCTCTGCCCAGTATGTCTTGACATGGGCAAGAGCCATCCGCGCTCCCTCAATACACGCCGATCGCTTCATTGCATCGATACGCGGCACCGCACCAAGAAACTGCTGCACTACACCAAAATAGCTCTTCGGCTGGGGTCCGTCCGGCCACAAGTGAGTCAAGACATGCTTCATGGCCAATCCGGACAATCGATTCAGCTCGGCCCATTCGTCCAACCGATCGGTCAGCGTCAGAGGACGCTCCGGACTATGGAATTGAGACCAATATAGCTCTTCCCTTCTGTACCCCTTCTGGCCCCGGAAGTGCTCAACCGCGTCCACAGCGCTCGCCGCCAAGTCCAGATAAGCATCCTCTGAACTCCATAATTTATCCAACGGAGCATACTTCGGATCTGTATATTTCCTACGCAGCAGAAACGGTTTTCCAGCCGCAATTGCCCTGGCCTGACTCAGCTCCTCCTTGGCAGCTCTCAAAGCCGATTGGGCATTCTTGGATTCAGCGGCGGCCTTCTTTAGGCCCTCTTGTTCCGCTTGACGCTCTTTTTCAAGAACCTCGCAGCGATCGGCAACATTCCTTAACTTTTTGGCCATCTCGGCCATCTCCTCTTTGCTTCGGCAGTGAGCAGACCGTTCAGCTTCTAGCTCTTCGGCCGCCTTTAAAGCGGCCGCATTACTGCTCCTAGCTTGCTCTTTCGCTCGAGCAAGTTCTGCCCGCAGCTCCTCAACGGCAACGGCACCATCTGCATTAAGCATACACACAGTAAGACATGGGCGTCAAGCTCCCTTACCAGGTGTCCGCATAGAAGTCGCATACCCTGTGACTCGTCAAACCGTTTATTGACCAGCGCGATGTCCGCGTCTGCCTCGTCAAGTTGCCGCTTTAGTTCGGCATATTCATCAGTCCAGCTGGCCTCCGGACGCTCCGCCACCTGTTTAGAAGCGGCGATATGTTAAAACTGAGAATTTGATCCTCGGCACGTTGTCAATTTTGACAACATACCGAGTCTCAGGGGCTACTATCTATACAGGGCGCATTTTATATGCATAACTGTCAGAAGGTACATCATTTTTTGCGTACCTCAAATCCCGTCAGTAAGCTTCTAACGGCTTCATGCAATCCGCTCTCCGCGGATGCAATTCTTTCAATCACTGTACCCATTAGAGCACGGTGATCTTCTGAGATAGCCGCTCGCCCGAGCAGATCCTTCAGATCCTCCGACAGCACACCACTTGGCGCCGGACCTTCCGCCCCCGCCGGACTTGGGGGAACCCTCCGCGACGACACCTCCGGATCGTCCGCTTCACATGAGGGTGCGACAGGTGGAGGCGTTTCGCTCTCCATAATCTCCGGAAGAAGATCCCCCGAAGACGAACTCTGCTGAGAAGGGCCGAGGTCCGAACTACAAGGTACAATTTCGGTTATCTTCATAAATAAATACAGGGATGTTCCTTATTTACAAGACCCCTTTGATTTACTTACGGCTCGCTGGAGGGCTGATCCCCTTGGGGAAATAGTGCGGCTGGGTTAATTCCCAGCGCCGGACTCTCCGACGAAGATTCCCTTCCTTTCTTTGAGGCCTTGACCTCCGGATCTTCCGAAGCGGTCCTCTTCTCTCCTCGGAAGGTGGGACTCTTAATCCCTCCTTCCTTGCTAACCTCCTTCGCAGAGGCAGTTGCTCCCCCACTCCTCCCTTCGCCTTCTTCAAAAGGCGCGACCTTCAACATCTTGGTCAACACGGGATCCGGCGTGGTCTCTGGGAGGGGAGCCGGACACCTTATCAACTTTGCCTTGGCAATCCACTCATGTTCAAGAAACGGCTCCTTTAAAGGGCATATATATAAAATAAATGAATGAGCAGCTTGTCCGGTTACAGGACTACTTACTTGAGTATCTGGGCGATTGCAGCTTAGTCCTGCGTCCTCGGTCAAGTCCGGACACTTCTCTTGTGATCCGAAGAATAGTTTGTACATCTCCACGGGCGTCGTGCCCATAAAATTTTGGAGAGCTCGTGGTCCCTCTGGATTGAATTCCCACAGGCGGAGGGGGCGACGTTTGCAGGGCTGAAGACGTCGGATCACCATAACCTGCGCCACTGCAACCAGATTGATCCCTCTTTCCTGGAGGTCTCGAATAAGGCCCTGCAGCAGGGGAACGTCTTTGGACAACCCCCAGTCGAGCCCCTTGTTGACCCATGACGCCAGCCGCTGTGGTGGACCTGAGCGGAAGGCAGGGAGCGCCGCCCATTTGGTGCCCCTGGGAGCGGTGATATAAAACCACTCCCGTTGCCACAAACCAAGCTCCTCTTGAAAAAGAGCCCTCGGGCCACGAAGCATCAGCACATTTGCTTATGACTGCCCCTCCGCACTCTGTTTGCTGCCCCTTGATCGCTTTTGGCTCCACCTTGAAGGTCTTGAGCCACAATCCAAAGTGAGGGGTAATATGGAGGAAGGCCTCACATACAACAATGAATGACGAGATATGGAGGATGGACTCCAGATTCAAGTCATGGAAATCAAGCCCATAATAAAACATGAGCCCCCGCACAAAGGGGTCCGTCGGGAAGCCTAAACCCCGACGGAAGTGAGACACGAACACCAAGTTCTCGCCGGGCTCAGGAGTGGGAATGACCTGCCCTGGAGTAGGCAGCCTATGAGAGATCTCGCCGGTTAGATACCTAGCGTCTCGCAGCTTTAGCACGTCTTCTTCCGTAACGGAGGAAGACACCCATCGGCCATGCTGGGCGGAGCCGGACATCGTCGAAAAGTCCGAAGCGCCTGAATCTGAAGCTTTGGGGTGTTGGAACTCGAAGCGCGAGGCGAACTCGATAGAGGGTGTAAAAAGGAGAGGGCCTTGGTCTCGTTATAAAGAGGTCGAATACCAAGAGCCCGCCCCGTGGTCGATTAGGACTCGCCTTTGATAGAAAAGGCAGGCCGACGGGCACGGTTGGGTTACCCACATCCGTATTGATGAGAACCCCGGAATAAGGGGGCACGATCTATGCTTTGATAAGACGTGCCAAGGAAACCGCCTCGCTAAACGCGCAGAGGTGGAACAATAAAAAATGATTCATATGAAGGCCTAGCCGTGGTGTGATGTCACGCCGCGGAATACGTCAGCAGATCTGTGCAAAAACTATTCTCTCTACGGTGTTATGTGGAACTTGTTTTGCAGAGTCGGACACTATCCTGGTGTTCACAATCTTCTACTCCCTCCGTTCCTAAATAATTGTCTTTCTAGAGATTTCAACAAGTGACTACATACGGAGCAAAATGAGTGAATCTACACTCTAAAACATGTCTACATACATCCGTATGTTGTAATCCATTTGAGATGGCTAGAAAGACAATTATTTGGGAACGTAGGGAGTATAAATTATTCGGAGGAAGAACCCGCCTTGCAATGCCGAAGACAATATGCGCGCCGGACTCGTCGTCATTGAAGCCTGGTTCAGGGGCTACTGAGGGAGTTCCAGACTAGGGGGTGTCCGGATAGCCGAACTATCATCATCGGTCGGACTCCAAGACTATGAAGATACAAGATTGAAGACTTCATCCCGTGTCCGGATGGGACTTTCCTTGGCGTGGAAGGCAAGCTTGGCGATCCGGATATGTAGATCTCCTACCATTGTAACTGACTCTTTGTAACCCTAACCCTATCCGGTGTCTATATAAACCGGAGGGTTTTAGTCCGTAGGACGAAGAACAATCATACCATAGGCTAGCTTCTAGGGTTTAGCCTCCTTGATCTCATGGTAGATCCACTCTTGTAACACACATTATCAATATTAATCTAGCAGGACGTAGGGTTTTACCTCCATCAAGAGGGCCCGAACCTGGGTAAAACATCGTGTCCCTTGTCTCCTGTTACCATCCGCCTAGACGCACAGTTCGGGACCCCCTACCCGAGATCCGCCGGTTTTGACACCGACACCTAGACTTAGCTTTATTTGGTCCAAAATGACTTAATAAGCTTACTGGCCTCCAAAACCATCCATTTTACCTAAGTTAGCTCTAAAACGATCTATACTTAGCTTTGTTTCCTCCAAAATGACATGTACTTAGCTTACTTATGTCAAAAATGGCATAATTAGCTTAGTTAGCACATAAACGATTCATTTTACCTAAGTTAGCTCTAAAATGATCCATTTTACCTTAGTTAGCTCATAAACGATCCATTTTACCTAAGTTAGATCTAAGATGACCCATTTTACCTTAGTTAGCTCATAAATGATCCATTTTACCCAAGTTAGCTCTAAAATGACCCATTTTACCTAGGATAGCTCCAAAATGACCCATCTTACCAAGGTCGGCTCTAAAATGATGCATTTTACCTAAGTTAGCTCATAAACGATCCATTTCACCTAGGTTAGCTCGTAAACGATCCATTTCACCTAGGTTATCTTATAAACAATCCATTTCAACTAAGTTAGCTCATAAATGATTCATTTCACCTAAGTTAGCTCATAAATGATCCATTTCACCCAAGCTAGCTCATAAACGATCCATTTCACCTAGGTTGGCTCTAAAATGATCCATTTCACCTTAGTTAGCTCATAAACGATCCATTTCACCTTAGTTAGCTCATAAACGATCCATTTCACCTTAGTTAGCTCATAAACGATCACCTAAGTTAGCTCATAAATGATCCATTTCACCTAAGTTAGCTCATAAATGACATATACTTCTTATTCTAGTCACCTTTTTGCTAACTTTCTTATTTGCCATTTTGCAGATCTCATTCACTTCACAGAAGCTAGCTTGCTATGATGGAGTGCTTGTTTTTTCTTTCATTCTCTTCTAGTATTCTTAGCTTGCTATGATGCAACAATGTGTATGTGCAACTTGCTATGTATGAATGGATGGAACTATATATGTATGTATGATGAAACTTATGTGTTGGATATGTCATATGTTTGCTGTGAAATAACCCTGTGAAATATATCTATATATGTCATATATATTTACTGTGAAAATTGTTGGATTTAAAAAAACGGAAAAAAAGAGCCAATGCAGGCTCTTTGTCGTCAGCCACCGACGGCAATGGGCTCTTTGCCGTCCGCGGTAGACGGCAAAGAAGCCACATGGCAGCCAACTGTGCTTCTTGGGAGTTGACCCATTTGGTCAGTTTGCCTACAGTGGCGGACGGCAAAGCCTTTGACTATAGCGGCGGACGGCAAAGCCTTGGTGGGCAGTGGCATCCAACTGACGTCATTAGGCGGACGAAAAAGGCCTGATGCTATTTGCCGTCATCCGCGGACGGCAAATATTGTCGTTAGCCACCTAATGGACTAACAACGAATTTATTGCCGTCGGCTTTCTTTGCCATCAGCCGTTGATGGCAAAGGCCCCTTTGTCGTCCGCTTCATAAAGCAGACGACAAAGAAGGTCTTTACCGATCCTTTCTTTGCCGGTGCATTTTGCCGTCCGCAGCAGACGGCAAATTAGCTGATTCTTGTAGTGTAAGTAATATATTGGTTCTCACAAGAAGCCATAGAAATTATATAAACAACATGAAAAATATAGCCACCTAAATGGATGTTGAAAATCAAACTAATAATGAAGGTAGGAAAAACCACGTTCATATAAAAGCCAAACAAAATCGCGTCAAGCTTTGTTAAGCATAAGGTTTATGTTCTTAAAAAGCATAACGTTTAAATACGTAAGTTAAGTGCATGAATGCCATTTTTAAATGCAAGACACAAGCATTAACATCTAGAGCAAATGCAGAGGGCCGAATGGGTTCCACGGACCAAAATTTATGCTGCTTTGAAAACTATGAGTATTCCATAAGGTTCATCCATCTTGGCAAATGAATTACCTCAAATGTTGATCCATGCGATTATAATGTAAAATGGTTTATAGGAATTAATTTTTTTGATTAACCTATTGTAATATAACTTTCAATGCGTGCATAAGTAGTACAAATTTCATATTTAGAAACCATTTTGTTTTTTCTGTGAACTCCAACAACATTATATATTATGAATATTTTATTAGATGGACATAGAGTAAAAAAATGAAATTAGAAATCGAGATAGCCAGTTACGGCTCAGCGCGAGCGATGAGCTATCTGAAAACCTATTAAAAACAAATGGTTAGCCAGATGATTAAACCATCCACGTATCGGATAAATGCATGTATTTTATTATTATATTCCATATAAGTATTTCTTTCAACCGATCCATATAACTAATTAGAAACTTTTTTGCGAGCAATATAATTGATTAGAAACTAGCGATTGCCAGGAAGACTTACATTGTACACACGCTACATTTTCTTATACAGAGCAGAATTATATTAGTAATTTAAGAAAAGGTATATCAGGAAAATCAACACATAGGTTAGTAAATCAAATAATTTGTTTCCCATCCACAGATAACTTACTGCATGAACGTCATTTCTAAATGCAAGACACAAGCATTAACATCTAGAGCAAGTGTAGAGGGTCGAATGGGTTCCATGGACCAAAATTTATATTGCTTTGAAAACCTCGAGTATTCCATAAGGTTCATGCATCATGGCAAATTAATTACCTCAAATGTTGATCCATGCGATTAGAATGTACAATGGTTTATAGGAATTAAACTATTTTGATTAACCTATTGTAATATAACTTTCAATGCGTGCATAAATACTACAAATTTCATAGTTAGAAACCATTTTTTCTATGAACGTTAAAAACATTATATATTATGAATCTGTTATTAGATGGACATAGAATACAAAATGAAATTAGAAATCGAGATAGCCAGTTATGGCTCAGCGCGAGCGATGAGCTATCTCAAAACCTATTAAAAACAAAAGGTTAGCCAGATGATTAAACCATCCACGTATTGGATAAATGCATGTATTTTATTATTATTTTCCATATAAGTATTTCTTTCAACCGATCCATATAACTAATTAGAATTTTTTTTGCGAGCAATATAACTGATTAGAAACTAGCGATTGCCAGGAAGACTTACATTCTACACACGCTACCTTTTCTTATACAGAGCAGAATTATATTAGTAATTTAAGAAAATTAGAAGGACCGTGCATGTACATGTTCCATTATTGAAATAAAATGAAATGCACCCAAATATCTATAGAACACATCACTAGCGCCTACATGTACTTTTTAGTTTCTTTGTCAAATACATCCACATGACAAAAATTTAAGAGTGAGCCTGTGTCAGTAGTTGTAGATGAATGCACACGATAATTTTCATATTTCATAGTAATATTATGCTTGGTTGGATAATTTTCTTAGGTTTTTTGGCTAAAAGATTGACACCATTCGAATGGAAGACCATGAAAAAGGAAAGCTAAAAAAAGAATCCAACAAGAATCTATGTAGATTGGCATGACATGTGCAAAGCACACAACTATGATTTTTGTTCTCACATACCAAATCTTTTGCCAACAACTTAATATACACAATAAAACAAGAACAAGGTATTTTCTCATGATAGACTATAATATTTTTAGTTTGAAAGGTATATCGGGAAAATCAACACACGGGTTAGTAAATTAAATAAAACATTTACCTATCCACAGATAACTTACTGAAAATGATGACAAGATGAAATTAAAAATGAGTTTCCACATTGTGTATTAGATTATAATATATCATAGGTATGAACACTCATAGGAAATATAGCCGCGCAAATGCGCGGGTCACCCTGCTAGTTCCTTGTAAAAGGCAAGAGAATTTACTAAATGGCACGAGCATGGTTTTCCAGACCGTTCTTGTGGACCCTATCATGCACCGATTGTTTGAACTTGAATTATGTGCATTAATGCCTAAGAAATGCACATAATCCCCTAAATATGGCAAATGAACCCGGAAAAGTGCCAAATTTGAACACGGTGATTTGCAGGTTGTATGTTCATCATAGAAAAAAAAACTCGTGGACAAAGGACAAAGGAAATTTGGTCCCCCCCCTTCAATCTTGGTGATTTCCCCCTCGAACCCATGAAACTTCCTCGGTGATGGTTCGTTTTATGAAAGGCGTGCATGACGACATTTTTACCAGGGCACGGTGAGGTCATACCATGGCACCACACCAGGCATCATGTTTTCCAAGCATGTATTTTATTTTTGTATAGTTGTTAACCCAGTAAACGACGCGTTTATGGTTGACTATTACCACATATTTCCTTGAAATATCTGCCCATTCCATGTAAAAGACATGAGAATGTACTAAATAGCACGAGCATGGTTTTCCAGTCCGTTCTTGTGCACCTTTTCATGCACCGATTGTTCGAATTTGAATTATGTGCATAATTAATGCCTAGAGAATGCACATAATCCCCTAAATATGGTAAATGAGTTCGGAAAAATGTCAAATTTGAACACGTTGCATTTGAGGCGGTATGTTGATCGTTGGAAAAAAACTGAATGTCAAACTAGGACGGAAATTTGGATTCCCCTTCAATCTTGGTGATTTCCCTCTCGAAAGCATTGAACTTCCTCGGTGATGGTTCGATTTATGAAGGGCGTGCACGACGACATAAATCAAACCTTCTTAGCTTTTAACCAGCGCACGGTGAGGCCATACCATGGCACCATGCCAGCCGTCATGTTTTTCAAGCACATATTTCATTGTTCTATAGTTGATAACCCAGTAAATGACGCGTTTGTGGTTGACTATTCCACGCATTCCATTGAAATCTCTGCCCATTCCTTGTAAAAGGCTTGAGAAATTACTAAATACCACGAGTATGGTTTTTCCAGACCGTTCTTGTGCATCCTTTCATGCACCGGTTGTTTAAATTTGAATTATATGCATTAATGCCTACAAAATGCACATAATCCCCTAAATATTGTAAATGAACCCGAAAAAGTGTCAAATTTGAACACGGTGATTAGCAGGGTTTATGTTCATCATAGAAAAAAACTCATGGATGAAGGACAAAGGAAATTTGGATTCCCATTCAATCTCGGTGATTTACTATCGCACACGATTCATCTCTGTCGCCTCTGTGAACCGTGTGTGTTCACTCACACATGCAAAGGGAAAAAAGAAAACACTCGCCCACTTCGTCCTCACTCACTCGCCGCGGACTCCTCCGCAACTCTGCACCCTAAGCTCGACGGCTGTTGGCGGCGGGCGTAGGTCGCGCTCCAAACTGCACCGGATTTCGCCCCTACCGCTTTCCACCACCTATCTGCACCGACATTCTAGACTCTGGTCGACTGGGGTTTTCTGCGGGATTGGGCCAGGGATTTTTCTCATGGAGAAGGTAATCAATTTAATTAGTGAAATACTCACTCATCTCTTATCGCAGTCCGTCCATCGCTGTTAATCAACCGGCGGAAATTGCCGTGGAATCATTTTTGTTCTAGCTGATTCATGGGTGTTCATTCATGTGTCCACAGTGTCACATCCCAAAATTCTAAATTTTGGAATGTTATAATAAATAGATAGATTTGGTTGTTTGTTTGATTGTTGTGTGATTGATTGAGTGAAATTCGAAACTCTTGAAAGTTAAATGAGAGGGAATAAAAGGACTTTCCCAAACTTTCATTTTGCATTTTTTTATCTCTATGAGTTCAAATTATTTTCATCAGAAAACTCTGGAGAGAAGATGACATGACTTCTTCCATTTATTTAAATGACAAGGGGTGTTGAAAATATTTGAATTTCATTTGGAAAATATTTCCAACCCAGGAACTTTATGCAACTCAATGATTTTCACGAGTGAAGATAAAATGACTTCTTCAAAACATATGAAATATGAGTTGGGAGTTTCAAAGAATTAAATATAAAGTCCTTTTGGAAATTATTTTCAATTTGGAGTTATTTGGGTTTTATTCAAATTATTTTTCTCCAAAAATAAAATATATGGAAAATAGGGTAACATGATTCCCTACATCAGAAAATTGGAGAGAAATAATTTTGAATTAATATTGGTATTTTTAAATTGATTTTTATTGGATTTTATTAGAGCAGGAGCACTGTTTGAATTATTAGAATTTGTGTTTATGTTATTTTATTCTATAAAAATGTTCATCTTGTAGAAAATATTTTTCTGAAAAGTTTGATATATAATATGCCTATATAAAATTTTAGTTTCATTTTCGTTTTTCAGTTTATCGCTTTCTGTTTAAAAAAACAAGTAACAAAAACTGCACGCGCGCCTGAAACTAACTGTCGCCGACGTGCGCATCATAGTACCAGCGGGCGCCCCATCTTTTATTTTTCTATATAATATATGGGCCAGGCCCAGCGGGCCATATTCCTTCCCCTATATTTTTTTCCATAGTTTTTCTTTTTATTTTCTATTGCTCAAAAAAAATTCAGTGTGCGGCGGCCGGCCGAACCGCCTAAAGGCCTTTTGGCCCATGGCGCACCTTCCATCTTTGTTTCGTATATTTTCATCTACGTTTAGTCCCACATTGCCTAGCCTTTAATCCTTAAGCCTCTTTTCCACCTATAAATATAGACCCATAGAGCCTCTAAAAATCATCCGATTCGGGTTAAATCAATATTTTGGTTTGACTAGATTCATTTAATAAAACTATTTTTTTTCTCTCCGACGCGACTTCTGGAAATTGTCTCTTCTCTCCAAAGTCGTCTTTTCTCTGCCTTATAAAGGTATCTTTCTTTGTTTTCTTTTCTTCTTATACTTCCGTAGTTTATTATTTTTTAGACTAATACGATAGATTAGATTATCAATTAGTCTACGTATTTATACATTAGACCTTAGCCATAGCTATTTTTTCTTTCGTAAAACAGCTTGGCCCTGGTTTTTCAAATAGCATAACTTTTTACTCGTTCATCCAAATTAGATGAAGTCAACGCCCACTTCTTCGTTATGATCTCCTCTATTCAGTAATCCAACTCAAACATGTTTTTGAAAGTTTAAAATTTGAATTAGACCAGATTTGAATTTGAACTTTGTTTGATCGTAACTTGAGTTTTATAACTCCGTTTGAGTTGATTCTTTTTGCAAATCGAAGCTCTTGACCTAAACTTTCTGATAAGGCCAAATTCACTTAATTTTGGTACTGTTAGAAATTGTTTTATGTTGCAAGAGATATTTGCTTGATTTTGATGCTTTCCGAATTGTCTTCTTCGTTCTTTCTGATCTTTTGAGTGATTGCTTATGTGTGGTTACTATTGATTGCTTACGATAGATTGACCGGAGTGTGACGAGTAGACCTATCAAGAGTTTTGAGTGTGAATCATCTTCGTCAACAGTACAGGCAAGTTCACACTTTGATCATATCCCTGTCATACCCAGTTTTTATGCATTAGTTTCATCCTCAAACATTGCATGATTAGGATGTCATTAACTTGTGGGTTGGGAAGTAGTTGTTGAGGTAGAACCTATTACCCTGTTACTATCAAACCCTTGGGAGTTACTTCTACGTGTTGCTTATATTGCCATGCTATGCTCGTAGACGTGGTTTGGGTTTGAGTGAATCCATGACTAATGTGAGATTGTTGATTAATGGTTCAACTTAAGGTGGCAACTTAAATACACATCTGGGTGGATTGAGGCCCCTGGGGAACCCAGTGTTGTCTGTTTTTTTGGAAATCCCGGGGTACCCGTGTGATCTTCCTATGGACCGCCACCCAGGCTCAAAGGGAACTGAGTTTATTCATGCTAGAAACTTCCGTGTGCAGCCACAAGCTATTATGGGCTCTAGCATAGTTGAGTAAGTTACGTGAAGCTCTTGAAGAGGTAGATCAGTAGGTAGTGGGTTTTGTAGGTTTGGTATGGTCTACCTGGAGTAGAGAGTTAATGTTTCTGAAATACTTTGTCTCGGTCATCCGTTTCTCAAACATTATGTAGTGCGAGAAATCCAACGGAGGCGATCGAGTCTTGTGGGGAAAAGTGCGCAAACCTCTGCAGAGTGTACAATCTAATCATGATTAGCCGTGTCCCCGGTTATGGACAATTTTGAGTATCTAGTACTTGGAGTATCTTAAGTATCTCATCATGTTACTTAAATTAATTTGTTGGGTTAATGATTACTTTTAATTGGGATCATCGAGTTGGGGGTACCTTCTCAATGATGTTTCAACCACCATGATAGTTAAATTAAAATCTATTCCTTTGTTGTAGGAAAAAATTGGCTTTTCGCAAAATCTATAACCATAGAGCTTTCCACCAGCCAAATATGCATGTAGTGATAGTTATTATTCATCATTATCCTATGGTGTGAATTTGCCAGTACATTCAATGTACTGACCCTTTGTGGCTGCAACGTCTCATGTTGCAGGATCTTACGACGAGTAAGTGATACGTTAGGGTTATGATTTCTACACTCAACTTTGTCGTTGGTGTTGATGGGAATCCACAACCTTGTTACTTACGCTATTTGGATTGAGGTAATAGTATTTATGTTACTTTATACATGTGATTTACCTCTCTTATAAATCCTCGAGTACTGTCTGTGTCAGCATACCGATCCAGGGATGACACTTAAGCACAGAGACATGACCTTCTGAGGTCGGGTCGCTACACACAGTGCGAGCACAAATCGGGCAACTGTGGTCGTGGCAGTCGGAAACGAAGTTCTATCTCACCATTCAGGATGACTTCAGGGAGGGCTCAGTATGTTCAATCTCAACGTATGACGGTCGGCATGGCCTAAATTTGTGAACATATACCATCTGTTGCTACATTATCTATATATTTGCATCAAATCTTTGTTACATTATCTATTTTTAATTCTATTTTTTTGCTTTCGTCTATATATATGGATCTGTTCTATCAGTTACTCCCATATTTGCATCTTGCTCTGTTATTTTAATATATCTAATTTACGATCTTAATTTTCATTTCAAGCAGTACATCCTTGCTTTGCAAGAACAGGAGTAGAAGGAAATCTTGGGCTTTACTTTGCTGATGACTCCCAGGATGTCATATTGATAACACAGCGTGGATTTATAATGACAGTTAGCGAAAAACTTGATAAAGATGGTCACTCCTATTTTAATGCGGACCTTTGGAGAAAAATGTCTAAGTGTTATGAACTGAAAATTGGCAATGAAATTCTAGTGCGTTCACCACAGCCTGGTCTAATTAACATGGATGTTTACTTCCTCAACGTCATCGGCTGATGAAAGTCTGGTCGAGGTTAGTGTCCTTTCAACTTTCTCCATGCTGTCAGATTACTATTTAAGCAACCAATTGATCACTATTTAAGCAACCAATTGTCATATCATATTCTGACTTTGTTCCTAGGCAGTAACAAATTCTATTTACCAATTTGTGCGCACTATATATTCTTCTGACATGTTCTAAATAAATAATACCTTTTCACCTTTTAAGCAGGATATGTTGGATGCATAGTGAACGATCTGTATGTTACTAAGCATACCAAATTTCACTGGAAGGACTTGAAGCTTGTCATAAAATTTGTTGATAATCTGACAGCGATAGCACAGCATATGAACGCTGGATTTTGGATGGGATTAACTAGACCTATGGTGCACACACAGAACAAGACCAATTGTGTGCACAAAATGCTGGTAAAAAGTCTTATTTTAATATTGATGCTCATAAACTATATATATCTTCAATGATATGTTATAATTGTTTTTTTATTCTACATGTCAACAGAAATTGCCCCCTGTAGCAGTTCCTGGATCGATTTCCCGGCGTGGTCGAGTTACACTTGTGGCTGCTAATAACGCCAAAGTGATTGCAAGGTATTGCATTTCCCGCAGAAATGGAACCATTCAAATTACAAGTTCTCGCTTCTCGTGGCAATGCATCCATATTAGAAAATTGGAGACACTGTTCTACTCATGCTCTACCAAGGCACGGAGGGCTCTTCCTTTTCATTGACGAGATGTCGAGTCACCGTAATCAAGCTGCTTCCAGTGGATAGTTGTGGTTGTTGGCCCTCAGCCTCTTAAAATGTGCTAGCTGTTACTATATATGTTAAGTATGTAGATATAGACCATATGGTTGTTGGCCCTTAGCCTCTTAAAATGTGATAGTTGTTACTATGTTAAGTATGTAGATATAGACCATATGGTTGTCAAAACTGTGTCACAAAGATCCTCCTTTTGTCGAATAGTGTAACCACTATATATATGTTACTCAAATCTTGTTACCCAAGTTCATAAATTTTCATGAAAAATATTAGTATCGTACACAGTTCATTGACTTTAAGCGTGTGCCCGATGTCCAGTAGGCATTTGCATATTAACTGTCCATATTGTAAATTCACACACATGTTAACATAAGGAAACGTATGTGTAACATACTAATCATCGCACATGAGTACTCGCAGACGCATCGTGCGATACTCCGCCACCGCAAGCAACTAGTTTGCATTTTTTTTAAAGCTTTTTGTACACACAGAATCGCACATGAAGTAATTGCATTGACCGTCTGTGTTGTAATTTCTCATCACAAACAGTTCATCCGAGTCGACTGTTTGCCACGTATCACACACATCTTGTTTACATGACTCGTTTGTGTTTTTTTGGCTCATCGCAAACAGTTCATCCATGTGAACTGTATGCCGCATATCAAACACATCTTGTTAAGTTGAACCATTTCTGTTGTGTTCCCTAATCGAAAACAGTTCGTCCGAGTTAACTGTATGTCGTATATCGCACACACATTGATATGACTGCCCGTTTCTGTTGTTCTACCTCATCGCAAACAGTTCGAATGGATTACCCGTGTGCCCTGCATCGCACACACATTGTTATGGCTGCCCTTTTCTGTTGTTCTGCCTCATCGCAGACAGTTTGAATGGATTAACCATGTGTCCTGCATCGCACACGCAACTAAAATCCGAACCGTGTTTGATGGCTCCACCATTGCAAACGTTTTGCACATTTTTTGACGGTTTTTTGACACCACCGTTTGCGATTATTGCATCGCACACAGTTTCGGCAAAGGGTCTCTGATCGTAGTATCGCGTTAGCAGTATCCTGCAGTAGTGTCCCATCAACAATTTGACATAACAGTAAAAAAAATAAAATTTATGTTTTTTCATCGAAGATGCTCGAGTGTGCTAGGAGCATAAAACTTCTTGTGGTGAAATGACATTAGATGAGCTATAGAGATATAATAAAAAAACATCGAGTCTCCAAAAATGTCTTTTTAAGTGCCTTTTTAAACATTTTTTCTCTATAGATTCGTCGGCTCGCTCAGTGCTTGTAGTCGTCGCTAGGTGGTCTAAGGATCTGGATGTGATTTTTATTATTTCTGGTGTTTTTTGTAATGCCATAATTGGAGATGAATAGATTGGAATTATTCTTGCAAAAAGAATGTCAATGGTCGAAGAAATTTTCATCCTCCTGATAACCCACAAGTATAGGGGATCGCGACAGCTTTCGAGGGTAGAGTATTCAACCCAAATTTATTGATTCGACACAAGGGGAGCCAAAGAATATTCTTGAGTATTAGCAGTTGAGTTGTCAATTCAACCACACCTGGATAACTTAGTATCTGCAGCAAAGTGTTTAGTAGCAAAAGCGGTATGATAATAATAGTAATGGTAGCAAAAGTAAAGATAAATGTTTTTTTAGTTTTTGTAGTAGTTGTAACAGTAGCAACGGAAAAGTAAATAAGCGAAGAACAATATGTGAAAAGCTCGTAGGCAATGGATCAGTGATGGATAATTATGCCGGATGCGATTCCTCATGCAATAGCTATAACATAGGGTGATATAGAACTAGCTCCAATTCATCAATATAATGTAGGCATGTATTCCGTAAATAGTCATACGTGCTTATGGAAAAGAACTTGTATGACGTCTTTTGTCCTACCCTCCCGTTGCAGCGGGGTCCTTACGGAAACTAAGGGATATTAAGGCCTC
>LR880972.1:301769023-301795974 GCA_904067115.1 Aegilops sharonensis
TAGCAATGATATGGTGTTTCAATCAAGGGCCAGACTTCGGATACACCAATGATCCATCAGGAGTAACTTATAAAATAAGTCCTACAATTTCCTCCAGGAGGAATGGTTATCCTTGCAAAAGAAATTATAATGATAGGTCCTCCAGCCAGGGGGGGGGGGGTGCTAGGCATGACATCATATTACCGGGTCATCAAAGGACCAACAACATAACTCCTGGAAAGTTGTCCCAACCATCATATCTGACCGAGATTCAGATCCAATTGGTGTCATGATACCTCAGACTCAGGATGTCCGGGAAAAAAAGGTGCAACACAAATCGTTGAAATGGCATTGCAAGATTCTCGGGAAATGAACTATGGGAGCGGGTTCCTGAAACAATAGTTCATCATTAAACAAAGGAGAGGTGAGGAGGTGGCTGATTGACTCAGCGACAATTCATTGAGATTTTCAAAAGATGGATTTCCAAAATAATGTGAACAAGAAGATGACACTTGTCAATTCAAATGATATAATGTTGTATGCTCTAGGGAAACATACACCATCAATCATTAGTTCAAAGGTGTGCCCGAAATATGACCTTAGGCAGCAAGATCAATGTTAGAGGGACGATTCAATAATCAACGGTCTAAGAACGAACTGCCGATCGTTAACTTCAAAGCAATAGGGTTGCTAGAAGTACATTACTCAAACAGCATCTATTGGTATGCTGGTTAAAAACAACACGGGGACCAAGGAAGAATGGTGATGGTGAGAAGTATCACCATACCAAGAATTTTTAAGAGGTGGTGAAATTCCCACGACATCCTTGACATAAAAGATGGCAATATTCCAAAGTAGAACATAACACAAGCGGGGTAGGAAGGAACTCAAGGTAATACACAAAACATGAGCAGGTTTGTGTTGGAGGGAGGGCATTAACGTTGCCGATGATAATACAAACCATCGAGGGGCAAGGATGGTATTCCTCATCATGAATTCAATAGATATCCTGGAGGAACTCAGAATGTTGATGATGATCATGAAAAATTCTGTCGAGAGGTTTCATGGAGATGTAATCAAACAGTGATGACATCAAGTCAAAGGATTGATGAAGCGAAATGTTCTTGGGACCATGAGTAGGACACAAACTCGAATTCAAGCTTGTCGTCCAAGGTGGAACGATAAGACGAGGAAATCGGCGTAAGCTTAGCTCATCATCTAAAGTTGTGCTCCGGAATTAAGGACCCGGTAGCAAAGTTAAAATTAGCACGATAATGATGTAGCCGATCATGCTAGGAGTGACGTGATGGAGTATTAAACTTCACAACAACAAAGTACTGGGGGTACCAAATCTCAGTGTTGATTCGATTAAAAAATCGGTGTTCTCGGTTGACGACAACCCATAACCCGTGGAGTGACTATGCTGGGGAAAGGTACTACTTCATCAGAAATTCATAAGATGAAGTGCAATGGGCTGATATCCTCGAGATACCAGGGGGTAATACTCGAAGGTAGAACAAAATAGAGGTTGGGAAGGCGTACTGATCTGCAGAAGGCAAGTACTTTAACTTGTCCGAGAAATAGTATCAAAGAAGAACAATCATGGTCGGAACCACGATTGCAAAAGGCCAGATCCCAGATATAAGATGAACTTATACCAAAGGAATAATTAATTTAAGAGAAGCTTTAATGATAAGATCTACATCGTGTCCATGGGCATGAACACAAGTTCAAGGTCGACTCCCACTTCTCCAATGCATAACCTTTCATTCACTTCTCACGTTCGATGAAGTTGCAGTGTTGAAATTTTATCTAGCGAAGCACCAGAAGAGTATGACTCGTGAAAATTTTCGGGTTCACACGGTTTAGAGAAGGCATATGTTCAACCCATAGGGGCTTCTTAGAAACATATACCACAAGTTTCAAGAGTAAATAACACAAGCCCGAAAGCAGAGCATGGTTGGCCAAGCAGAGGATACAACTTAACAAAGGCATTATGTATCAGGGGAAGAACTCACAAAGTGATCAAATGTGAAGGACACTGTCGGATAACAATCCAACACAGGACTTGATGGTCCACAAAGGATCTGATGTGAGTATCGATACTCAACCAGAAGAGGAAGGAATGCAAATGCAACAGGTTATGGAATCACCTGAATAATTCAAAGCTTAAATGCAAAGGAATTATGATTTCCAAAACAAAGGATCAGAAGCAGACGTTCTGATCAAGGACGGATCAATTGAATATACCAGAGGCACAATCGATGACAGATAGTTTGGTCGAGAACCAGCTCATGTTCAAAATGACGCCTGAGCCGGAAAGACAATCCTAGGACTCGACTGATGATTGTGAACATTCACAACGTATTGAATCAACGGACTCAAAAATGATGGTGACAAAGGATGCCAATATGATTACTATACTTATGGGATTAATCATAATGAAAGCAAACAAGAAATTCCAGAGCAATAGGTTGCTGAGGATTTTCGGAATATCGAATGGTATTTCGAAGACTTTTGTGTAACACATGAACAACTGGGGGATGAGCGGATACTCGATAAGTGCCAGAATTAACCGTAGGGGTATTCAGGTGACAAAGAACAGCAAGGCAGTAAGCTCAAAGGATTACCGAAATCACGACGAGTTTTTCAGGGTATCTTGTAATAACAAGAATAACTGGGGATGACGGTAAGAATAACAACTGCAAGTAGTTATCCATAAGGGTTTACGGTGGAAGGGGAATTGCAAATGCGATGAACACAAGTTCTCAAGTTAACAGCAGAGAGTATCTTCAGGGTCTTCTGGTGCAGCAGACGATCATCAGTAATAAGGGGCTCTCCGGGTGAAAGTGATAAGGAGACCCTAAGGTTAGATTTAGTAAAATTCATATAACCCGAATAGAGGAGAGATCAGAGTCCCAGAGTAAAGGTCGAGGAATAAAAGATCCTAATACCACCCAAATGGCGACGTGGGCCCGTAAGACACACAGCCATGTTAGTAAAAGTTTTGTAATGTCTAGACTCGACTTCGGCCAAGGAGTTGGAAAGGGGATTCCTACAGGCAGTCGGCTCTGATACCAACTTGTGACGCCCCCGATTCAATCGTACACTAATCATACACGCAAACGTGTACGATCAAGATCAGGGACTCATGGGAAGATATCACAACACAACTCTAAAAATAAAATAAGTCATACAAGCATCATAATACAAGCCAGGGGCCTCGAGGGCTCGAATACAAGTGCTCGATCATAGACGAGTCAGCGGAAGCAACAATATCTGAGTACAGACATAAGTTAAACAAGTTTGCCTTAAGAAGGCTAGCACAAACTGGGATGCAGATCGAAAGAGGCGCATGCCTCCTGCCTGGGATCCTCCTAACTACTCCTGGTCGTCGCCAGCAGGCTGCACGTAGTAGTAGGCACCCCCGGGGTAGTAGTCATCATCGACGGTGGCGTCTGGCTCCTGGGCTCCATCGTCTGGTCGCAGCAACCGGGTAAAGAAAGGGGGAAAAGGGGGGGAACAAGGCAACCGTGAGTACTCATCCAAAGTACTCGCAAACAAGGAGCTACACTACATATGCATGGATATATGTGTAAAGGGCCATATCAGTGGACTGAACTGCAGAATGCCAGAATAAGAGGGGGATAGCTAATCCTGTCGAAGACTACGCTTCTGGCAGCCTCCGTCTTGCAATATGTAGAAGAGAGTAGACTGAAGTCCTCCAAGTAGCATCACATAGCAATAATCCTACCCGGTGATCCCCTCCTCGTAACCCTGAGAGAGAGCGACCACCGGGTTGTATCTGGCACTTGGAAGGGTGTGTTTTATTAAGTATCCGGTTCTAGTTGTCATAAGGTCAAGGTACAACTCCAAGTCGTCCTGTTACCGAAGATCACGGCTATTCGAATAGATTAACTTCCCTGCAGGGGTGCACCACATAACCCAACACGCTTGATCCCAGTTGGCCGGACACACTTTCCTGGGTCATGCCCGGCCGCGGAAGATCAACACGTCACAGCCCGACCTAGGCCAACAGAGCGGTCAGCACGCCGGTCTAAACCTAAGCGCCCAGGGGTCTGGGCCCATCGCCCTTAGCACACCTGCACGTTGCGAACGCGGCCGGAAGCAGACCTAGCAACCTCCATTACAAAGGAAGTCACGTTACGCGGCCCAATCTGGCGCGCGCCGCTCAGTCGCTGACGTCACGAAGGCTTCGGCTGATACCACGACGCCGGGATACCCATAACTACTCCCGCGTAGATGGTTAGTGCGTATAGACCAAATGGCCAGACTCAGATCAAATACCAAGATCTCGTTAAGCGTGTTAAGTATCCGCTGACGACGACCAGGAGTAGTTTAGGAGGATCCCAGGCAGGAGGCCTGCGCCTCTTTCGATCTGTATCCCAGTTTGTGCTAGCCTTCTTAAGGCAAACTTGTTTAACTTATGTCTGTACTCAGATATTGTTGCTTCCGTTGACTCGTCTATGATCGAGCACTTGTATTCGAGCCCTCGAGGCCCCTGGCTTGTATTATGATGCTTGTATGACTTATTTATGTTTTAGAGTTGTGTTGTGATATCTTCCCGTGAGTCCCTGATCTTGATCGTACACATTTGCGTGCATGATTAGTGTACGATTGAATCGGGGGCGTCACAGGAACACTGCTACGGCCCTCCAAGCCTGGGGTCAATGTAAAACAGGGAACATTAAGATACAGATGGCGGTGGCTAACTGGGTTATCGCAAGGCTGGATAGAGTGTAGGAGATCAGGCTGCTTTCTCCTGGAGAATTATGGCTCAGGCGCACCCTCAAGCTTGCGCTGCTAGGTCTCGCATACCTAGAGAGAACCATTGAATGGCAGAGATCCAGGATCCGATGGATCAAGGAGGGGGATGCGAACACCAAGCTATTCCAAGCTGTGGCTAATGGGCGGAGATCGAAGAACTTCATCGCTCAGGTCAGGCACAATGGCGTTATTTACACTGACCAGGATCGGAAGGAGGAGTTATTCTATGAAGCTTATGAAGGGCTGCTTGGGCGCACCCAAGCGAGGGACACTGGCTTGAACCTTGAATTTCTTGGGATCCCTGCCACTGATCTCCATGATCTCGAGCAGATCTTCACGGAGGAGGAAGTCTGGAATACCATAAAAGAGCTTCCCGCGGATCGTGCGCCGGGACCGGATGGATTTATAGGGGCCTTCTACCACCGTGCTTGGCCAATCATCAAGCAGGACATCATGGCCGTGTTGCTCAAGCTGTTCGTTGGGGATAGCAGAGGATTCAGCAAGCTCAATCGCGCCCACATCGTCCTTATCCCGAAGAAGCCGGATGCCCTAGAGGTTGGTGACTTTCGCCCTATCAGTTTGCCCCATAGCATGGCCAAGCTGTTCGCTAAGATGATCGCGGTCAGAGACAGGAAGAGGATGAAGGATATCGTCGTGGACAATCAGTCCGCCTTTATTCTTGGCAGGTGCTTGCGCGACAACTTCTTGCTCGTGCGCCAAGTTGCAAGAAAAATTCATGCCCGCCGTGAACCAGGAGTGTTCCTCAAATTGGATATTTCGCGCGCCTTCGATTCCTTGGCATGGCCGTTCCTATTTGATGTCCTTCGCGCAAAAGGTTTCGGCACCAAGTGGATTGGTTGGGTGGCTACGCTACTTCTCGGCGAGCACCAAGGTTGTGGTGAATGGGGTCCCAGGAAGGAGCTTTGTGCATGCCAAGGGCTTAAGGCAGGGTGATCCCATCTCGCCTCTGTTATTCGTGATCGCGATGGACGTCTTAACCAGCATCATCAACAAAGCTGAATCGGAGGGCATTATCAGTTCGCTCACGGGAGTCTCGGCTTTGCAGCGCTTGTCGATCTATGCCGACGACGTTGCCCTGTTCATCAAGCCATCAGTGCAGGACATGAGTTTTGTTCGGAGCGCCCTCCACATCTTCGGCGAGGCGTCCGGCCTCAAGGTTAATTACGCCAAATCCTCCGCCATACTCATCAGAGGGGACGAGCAAGATCAACAGAGGGTGGCGGATGTGCTGCAATGCCAGGAGGGTGAGTTCCCCTGTAGATACCTTGGACTGCAGCTGGCGATCCGGCAGCTCACCAGGGTGCAATGGCAACCCCTGCTGGACCAAGCCAAGCGCTTCGTCCCCGCGTGGCAGAGAGGCCTAATTCAGAGGGCCGACAGGCTTGTGCTGGTCAAGTCGGTTGCGGCAGCCAGGCCCGTCCACCACTTGATGGTGATGGAAGTGCCAATCTGGGTACTCGAGGAGATCAACAGTTGGATGAGAGCTTTTTTCTGGAAAGGGAAAGAGAAGGTCAGCGGAGGCCATTGTCAGGTGGCCTGGAACTCCATATGTCGACCGACCCAATTTGGTGGCCTGGGCGTGAAGAACCTGCAATTACAAGCGTTGGCGCTGCGAGTTCGTTGGGAATGGCTCCGTAGAACTGATCCTGGAAGACCGTGGCAAGGTATCCCCATGTTCGATGATCAGTCGGCTAGGCAGGTGTTCGACAGCCTTGTGTCGATCAAGGTAGGCGTTGGAAGCCACGTGCTGTTTTGGAGGGACAGATGGATCCATGGGTTTGCGATCATGGACATTGCTCCGCTGATTCATTGTTGCGTGGATACTCGCACGCGCAACCGGAGAACGGTTATGGAGGCTCTTACTAACAATCGATGGCTCCAGGACATCCACGGCAACATCTCCTTCACGGCCCAACTTCAACTTATGCATCTGGGGCACGCGATTGGATCGGTGCAGAGAGACACGCAGAGGCCGGACGCCTTCTCGTGGCCTTGCGACAAATCTGGGGTGTACACGGCGAGATCCACCTACCAAAGGTTATGCACTGGCTTGGAGAGAGTCCCCTTTGCGCAATGTGTTTGGAGGAGCTGGGCACCCCTTAGGTGCAAAATCTTTGCTTGGTTAGCCGCGCAGCGGCGGCTTTGGACATCGGATCGCCGCGCGAGACATGGATTGCAAGATCACCCCTCTTCTTGCTTTATTTGCCTGCAGGATCAAGACAACGTCGAACACATTCGTATCCAATGTGTATACGCGAGAGAGGTGTGGCACCTTGGGCTTCAAGACCTCAACACCCAAATCAGGACCCCGGAACCTCACGATACATTGATGGAGTGGTGGCTGCGGGCTAGAGGCCACTTCAGGCGCGCCGAGCGGCGTGGTTTTGATACGCTGGTTATCATCACGGCCTGGGCATTGTGGAAGCAGAGGAATGCCCGGGTATTCAACAGGCAGTGGCAATTTATGAGCCCTACACAGCAGTTAGGTCAAATCAGGAGGGAGGTGCAGGATCTTAGGACTGCAGGGATAGGAGTAGGAGGTCTTCAGCGTTTTGTGAGAGAGTAGCCTTAATCTTTTTGTTTGGAGTTGGCTGGCTCAAATGTTCGCACTCGAAGCTAGCGTCTTGTAAATATTCTTTCTGCCTTCTATAAAAATATGGTACGCCGTTGGCGTACTCTCGAAAAAAAAACAACTAAATGTCTTTACATTTATTTAAAGACATTATAACTGTGCACTCTAGGAGGCTTCTCACGCCCTCACCATTATGAACCGTCTAATCCATCCCCTAGATGTTTCGTGGCCGTTGGATCAATTTCTCAGCGAAACACTTCCCGCAGCTGGGCTGGATGTTCTATGGGCCGCTGCTCCTGAAACAAAATCGACATTCTCTGATTAATTGGGGCCTTTTGGCGTGCGGGGTATGGCAGAAAAATGGCTCGCGGGCCTAGCATCAGACAAAGCCCACCGAGCAACTCAACAGTTGGATCACACATCAGTCTGCTCAAAAGATTAGGAAAAACATCCAGTCCAAAGAGAGATGGCGATCGAGCGAACGGCAGATGGCCTTCCTGATCGGCTGGCCAAGGCGGGCCGAAGCAATTCCGGGGAGGTGATGATGCGGGAGTCAGCGACCAACGGGGATCTCCTCGCACATCTTGGCAACTGAAGCGGCAGAAACATGCGAAACGGCACGGCGGAAATCAGATCGATGTTTGATTTGCCGGCATTGAAGGAAGCATTGAAGCATCAGTTCCTGGAAGCTTTTTTTTATGGTAGTTCCAGGAAGCTTTCATAGCGGTTGATGTGCCCTACTCGTGGCGTTGATTAGTAGAGGTATGTTATTGCTTTGGCAGCCTATACCTACTTTAGTTCGTGCGCCTGTAAATATCTGCTCCGTCGCCTCATGCTCTCCCGTTGTTCCAGGAGCAGAACCAAGCAGCTCTTCCACCATCCATGTGCCCTTCTCACTATGGGTTCTCATCATTATCTCAAGCTTCATTTTGTGCAGACCCGTCCATGTTGATCTGGCACCGTTCTGTCTTCTCCCTTGGTTGAGATTTCTCTCCATGCCCTTTCTAATAATCTCTTGAGAGTATTACCATTCAGGCCTGCCAAGTGTTTGATACTTGTTCTGCGTGTCCGATTCTGATTTTTGGGACTTTACAGTTCCATAGGGTATATATGTGACCGTTTTATATCTGAAAAACTCCAGGCTACACATTCGCCTCGGCCGCTTTCAATCTCTTCAGGTTCAGGTTGATGTGAGTTGAGGTTATTTAGTTTTGGTAGCAATGGGTGGATCAGTTAACAAGCACTACAACTACTAGGAGTATTTGCTATTCACATGCACTTGTTTTTTTCACGGTACTGGTTACTTGATGAATCACGTGGTTATTCAGGTTATGACTTATGAAAGAGACTGGTTTTTCAGTACCCGGGTGTCTGGACACCCCATTATCTTCACCGTTCATTCTGATTGCCCCGCTTCGTGATGTGATCCCTAGTCTGACACAACTTCGTGATTTGCAGTGTTGCAATCCTTTGTATTACTGCAAACTGACGCACACATGAGCCACTGTATGCACGTGAAAGAGAGCTACCTCCTGTTACATCCCATCACTGCACATCATTGTCTCGTCTGCATGTGGGAAGCTTTATGCTCGTAAGAGTGAGACCGGGCGCTCTTCTCTCTTTGTGCCATGAGAGAGAAGGGAGAAAGAGCAGTTGTGTCAGAGAGAAAAAAGAGCAGAGAGAGGCGTTACGTGTGAGGAGAGAGAAGAGAGAGCAGAATACTAGTATGCTGTAGAAAACTGCATAGTTGTTCCATATTGCTAGCAAAAACAATAAACAAAATATGAGAGGATGAGGATGCTGCATTGGGCCGATCAAAGCTGGAGTAGGCATGGGAGGTCACATGACTACAGTGGTCAGACCTGCCACATTTGTCGGGAACTTCTCTGGAAAAAGGTGTTGCTGTTCACTCCTATACATGCACCCTCGTTAAAGAATAAAATAGGCTGACAAAGTTGTCTGATACGCTGCAAATGGCCTGATTCCAATCAGAACCAGCACGAATCTTAGCGAGAATGCACGGTCTGATAAAGGGGTGCCGGGAGACCCGGGAGCTACCAGGCATAGCTCTTTGGAATAGAATAGAGACTGGTTTTTCAGTACCCGGGTGTCTGGACACCCCATTATCTTCACCGTTCGTTCTGATTGCCCCGCTTCGTGATGTGATCCCTAGTCTGACACAACTTCGTGATTTGCAGTGTTGCAATCCTTTGTATTACTGCAAACTGACGCACACATGAGCCACTGTATGCACGTGAAAGAGAGCTACCTCCTGTTACATCCCATCACTGCACATCATTGTCTCGTCTGCATGTGGGAAGCTTTATGCTCGTAAGAGTGAGACCGGGCGCTCTTCTCTCTCTGTGCCATGAGAGAGAAGGGAGAAAGAGCAGTTGTGTCAGAGAGAAAAAAGAGCAGAGAGAGGCGTTACGTGTGAGGAGAGAGAAGAGAGAGCAGAATACTAGTATGCTGTAGAAAACTGCATAGTTGTTCCATATTGCTAGCAAAAACAATAAACAAAATATGAGAGGATGAGGATGCTGCATTGGGCCGATCAAAGCTGGAGTAGGCATGGGAGGTCACATGACTACAGTGGTCAGACCTGCCACATTTGTCGGGAACTTCTCTGGAAAAAGGTGTTGCTGTTCACTCCTATACATGCACCCTCGTTAAAGAATAAAATAGGCTGACAAAGTTGTCTGATACGCTGCAAATGGCCTGATTCCAGTCAGAACCAGCACGAATCTTAGCGAGAATGCACGGTCTGATAAAGGGGTGCCGGGAGACCCGGGAGCTACCGCACCTTTTCGCTTATGAAAGGGAAATATTGGGTGCGCTGGTGAACATAAAAAGCAGGTGGGAAAACTCTTATTTCAAGTCTTACTATATTAGACATTTATTACACCTAAAATAGCTTCTGAATTGATTCAGGTAGAGTTGAAAATTCCATGAAATGTTACTCCAGCTGAAACTATTACTCCAACTATATGCTTTTTTAAATCTAGACTAGACAGAGGTCAAAAGACATTTTTTGATCTTTAAAAAAGACATATTATGGTCGTACAATCTATTTGCATCCCATTCATCTACATGTCAGCTATACACATGGTTTCCTTTTGCCATGTAAAATATATTTTCATACTACTAATATGTATTAATCTTATGTGAAAATTTTAGCCTCATATGGTGCCTTGTCCCATCCTGTGTCCAGTATGTGACCTATGATAGTTATTTTTTTGTTATTATATTCTGAGTTTCTGATTGTATTGTCCATCTTGCTCATGATATTACATGCTCTAACTGTGAGCTATTCTTTTTGTATGTGGTGCAAGGTGTTCAACTGCCCATCGGTAGCCACTTTGGACATTATTTGTTTTGTGCAAGTCGACCCTTCTGCATGATGATCTATTTTGGACGGCCTCTTCACGTATCATATATTGCTGCCAAATTGTGACTTCTTTCAAATATCACTGTACACACGCGCTTTGCCGCGCAGTTTCTCTGTTGGTCGTGGTAGGTTGTTTGCCTATTCTGTCATAGTTTCATGTGAGCCGTCTGCTCCTTCTCGTGTTTCTACGGCCCATTCAGATCTATACATGCTAACACCACATCCGCCATTGCGTACGCCCCCTAGATCCAAAATCCCCTCTCACATGCACATACACAACAGAAATAACACATACGACATTGCAGGGGAATCGCCGGATAGGTGGAGAAATGATGAAGTAACCTTCCGGCATTTGCCGACGACCATTGCGAGGAGTCGGAGAGAAGAACTGCGAGTCCGTATGGGGAGCAAGCACCAATATCACAGGCCGGGCAGGAGAAATGGTAGTATCCATAGTCCAACCGCTGCTAGGGACGTTGAGCCTGAATAAAATCATTGTACTCTCCATCACTCTCTTAGCCAAAAAAGGCTTTCACCCTGCTTTCATCATTAAAGACAACGACCATCATTCTCTTAGCTCAGAGTGATGTACATCTAAGCTGGCCAGATTCCACACTGTTAAACTGCCTATATGTTGTTCAAATAGTGTGTTTGTACTTTGGAAATAAAACTTCAAGGGATCCTCTTAGAAAAAACTCCAAATGCTTAGAAAGATCACAAATGTCAGACTTGGAAAGAATCTTAACATGAGTCTGCACCATATAGGTTATGCAAAACGATTTTAAAAAGAGCATCCTCACTCGTAGATTCGCTCATGCATTAATAATGGTAAAAGAGGACACAAATACACCAACGATGCTTGATAAATAAAATAGTGTTGTGCAGATCTATACTCAGCCATAGGCATCGGATTCGTATTGCAACAAATCCACACAACTCTACTATTGTCAAATAAGATTACCTGCATATATTTTGATGTATTTAACTGTATACTTGTGTGGGGAATTAAGACTATTGGCGATTCTATCATGAATTTAGCCACGCCATGGGATTCTGATTCAGCTAGCAGTAACAAAGTGACAGCAAAAGAAGGAGAAATCTATATGAGTTATGCCTGAAATGATATTATACTCAAAGTACCTCTTCAGATGGAATTCACAAAACCTGCAAAAAACAGACCAATGAACCAAATGACATTCTGACGGCTCGAATCATTAACTCGAACCAGGAAGAAATACATGGCCTGTCACGCCATACTCAAAGAGAATATATAAATCACCCATGAGTGTGCACCAGCTAGTGAACTGCACGACGACGCAGCCAGTGCTGCTCCCGCAGGTGAGAAGGGACGCCGGAAAAAGCGGGACACATGGGGCGGCTCACCTGCGAGCCGGCGAACGCCCGACGGAGCAGCTCCCCCTCCCTCTGTCCATCGCGAAGTGGGGTGTAGCAACCTTCATACCCCGCATTGCCGTGTGGCCACGACGCGCGGGATCCAGGCCCTCCCCGCGCGGATCAGCGTTGCTGGTTGTAGGAGACGGCGACCTGAGGATGTGGTGCAGCTGGGGAGCCCATCGACTGGCGTTGTTGGAGGCAGCCACCACGGTCCTCGTCGGGAGATGAGCTGGGGAAGATGTGTAGCAAGGGTGCTGCTCCTAGCCGCTGGATCCCGAGCTTCATTCGTCGATCCGGCAGGTGGCGCTGGATCTCAAGCTCCCCACCTTGATTTGTAAACACAGGCAAGCTCCTCCTCTGATTTTTGTTGGCACGAGCCTCCTTGGCTGTCGGCTTTGGAAGGGAGGAGAGGGAGAGGGTTCGGCCAGCAGGTGAGGTGGAGGAGCTTTTACCGGCGAGGGAGATGATAGATCCCACGGGATCTCACCGGTGGCGAGCGGAGGAAATTGGGGAGGCAGCGTAGCGATGCAAAGCCGGGTGGGGCTGAGCGTGCAGAGATAGACTGCCAATGGGGATGCGTAGACTGCTGACGAACACCGTTACCGACGTAAAACCACAGCTCCCAACGAGTGACACAGATGCAAGGCACATGGGCCGACATGGTTAAACCAGAATTTACAGAAACTGACAACCGGCTCCATAGCCCCAGTTTAACCAGAGCGCTCCATTTCAAGGGAGCTTAGAAACTATAAAGATTCAGTCAGATTGCTCTTAGATAAGTGAAAGATCTTATTGCTACAGATCCACATGGCTACTTGTATGGTACATGTCAGTGCTATTTTATTCCCTACCTAATTAAATTCCTCCTTCAGGAATCTTCGTCCATGGATGTAATAATGCCTCAAGAATCGAGCAGAGTTTATTTTCTGTTGTTGAAGATGGTTGTCCACTGGGTATAAATCAGTGGAGATTTCATCGACGCACCATGCTTAAAATCAACATTGAAAGGCGAATCAATATGTAGTTGAGTTGGTTAGGTGGACAGTGATATCCCCAACCCACCAGGGTTCAAATCCTGTTGCTCGCATTATTCCTGGATTTATTTCAGGATTTCCGGCGATGCGCTTTCAGTGGGAGGAGACGTTCCCGTCGACGACGAGGCGCCTACGGTGACTTAGTAAATTTCAAGATGATATGCCGGCTCAGTCTCTCGGAGGTGCTCATAGGGATAGGATGTGCGTGCGTGCGTTCATAGGGGTGAGTGTATGCGCGTGTATATGAGCGCTTGTGTCTGTACTGATGCTCAAAAAAAATCAACATTGAAAGGTTGTCAAATTGCATGTACATGTTTGTTTTCTCCTGGTCAATTGTCATCTTATTAACAGTTTCTTTTAGTAATATATTGTTGTTTATGTTTTCATAACAAGCCAATTTGTATATTGACCACTTATGAATTGACTGATGGCACAAATCCAGCCAAAGTCAATCAAACTCATGTCTCCTCTCCCGACAAATAGTTGAATATAAATAAGTAATAAATTAGGATTGTGTACATTGCAAAAAAAAAAAAAAACCTTTGAATCCCATCAAGAGTCTACATTAAGGCACGACCAGTAAGTCTAAACTCGAATAAACTTTCAAGTCCACTAGGCACAAGGCAAATGCGAGCTCTCCTCTAGTGCCACATTACTTTCTTGCAAAAAGTTGCTCTTTAATAATTGAGTAATGTTACGGTCGAATTTTTGAAAAAGTTTCATTCATCTTGTGTCCATGCCTTTGTATATTTACAAATATTATATTATTTAATTGACAAAATAAACGGCGCGGCAACAAGCGCCATCAATGATCTAGTGCTTTATTATTGTTGAATTTTTTTTTGCTGAAACCTTTCTCTCTATCGCTCAAACTATTGTTTTCATCATGCTCGTGTTGTTTTTCCTATTTCACCTGGCCTTCTATTGTTATTTAATCTTATAACCTAGGTTCAAGCAAAAGCATTAGGGCATCTCCAACAGCAACCCGCAAAAAATCTCCTGCATCCATCCGCGGACATGAGGGGACTAGTCCGCGCACACAAATGTGGGAGGCAGCCATCCAACACTAGCCGCATACATGTTTATAATAATTCAAACTAACTGGACGAAAATCATGCAAACATGGCCGGATTTCATGCAAACTCGGTCGGAAATACAAACATGACGGTTTTCATACAAACCGGACGCAAACGGTTACATTTTAGAAACATTTTAACTAAAAAGTTAAAACTATGTGCATGTACGATCGAGTGGAGCTCCACTCCCACGACACGGATACACTACACTAGTCTACAACCGGTCGCTGCGGATCCCTTCGTCACCGGACTACCGGGAGTTCTGGAGGCATATTATTCCCCTGTATCTTCCCTATGTCCGGTTGCGCCGCTCATCAGTGTGGCGAAGAGGGTGCTTCAGTTAAATGGGAAGGGTGCTTCTGTGGATGCCTAGGCCAGGGTGGTCTAAGATAAAGAATAAACAAGGCACGTCACCGGCTGTGCAAGACGGCGGCGCGCCGGCGGTGGTCTTCCTGGGACCCAAGCGGTAGCAGGCTCCCGTGTTCTACTTTCCCTCGAAGTTGCCAGCTGACGCGAACGCAGATGCACTGGCCACCGACTCGTCGATCTCCTCTGCGCACCCGCCTTCTTTCTCTGCCTGCATGGCGCGTCGACGGCGGATGACGGGGTCGTAGGCACTGGAGGGGCGGTACGACGCGTCGTCGTCCATGCCCGTGCCGCCATGTCGGCCTGGAGCAACTAGCCACTCCTACGTGAGCTGGCTTGAAGCGTCGAGTTGCTGAACCATGCGCCGGATTGGGGCGCCAACTTGCTCCGTCGGCCTAGGGAAGGGAGGTGGAGCAGCGAGCTGCCTCGCTCGTATCCGTCGGGCTCAGTGGGCCACCTTGCCGGCTTTTATGTCGGAGAACTACTCTTCCTGCCCGTCGGATGCCATAGAAATGGTGGAGAAAATGATGAAGGAGGAGGTGGGGGAGCGACGAGGAGGGGTGTGATTCTTACCCGGCGTCTGCCCTTGTTTAAATAGAGGATGGATAGGAGGAGCTCAGCTGGCGCGTTTAATGCTGGCCTACTGCTGAACGGACGTGCGGCCGGAGCAGGTTTCTCGGCTTCCATGTAGGATTAATGGAGGTGTGTGAATGCGGTGAGGAGACGTGTTTAGCCAAGCTTCCAGCGGGCGGCGCCCTCGGCCGGCGCGTCGCTTCAATGGCGGAGGCAGTGAGAGGTCGCGTCCGCCCTGAGCCGCCTTCAATGCGGGGTGGCGCGCTCTACTGCGATATGAATGCGGGCAGCTCGCGCTGGGAGGGAGCGCACACGGGAGGAGGAAGGATTTTTTTTGGCGTGTTAGGATGGCTAGAAAGGGTTTGGGATCGGTCCGGACTCCCGCAAACCTCCCCCACTTTTGTCTCCGATTTACGAAAGAAATCGCATCCGGATCGCCCCACAGACCGATACAGGTCGGCGTTAGATGGCTTCCACGGTCCAATAGCGTTGTCCGGACGGTCACGGGAGGTTTATAGGTCCGTCTTAAAGATGTCGTTAGGTACTAATATATGTTGTACTATGTTTTAGGAATATGTCGTAGTATTGGGATCTTTTAGGATCTCGCCTGCATACTACAGAAAAAAATCTATAATTACAAATATACGTTCATTAGTAGTTTTGTAAAATCACCCACCTTTCACTCACTCCTCTTTTTTACAGGATCTTTCACTCACTCCTCTGATAGCCTTATTCTCTGGTTACACCCATATTGTTTTTCTATGACTTTTATATTTGAGTATAACTAAAATGATATTGCATACTTGACATGAGTATTATTTTAAAAATTATTGTTGCACATAAAAAAAGTTTTTTATCTTCAGACATAAAATAGTAGTTTTTTCTTTGTCGGAGTAATCATAGACATACCACACTCGAATCGATACATTGTCTTTGCAGCGCGGAATATGCATGCCTTGCATCTAATTTGGAGTCTGCACATATATTTTTATTTTCTTCGTATGTACCATTTGACTGCCGGCCTAGATATGACCACCAATTGAAGAATTGAGTTCCATGTCTCAACTCATCAAAACATTAATTCATTATACTTTATTGTACATCTAGGTTTTGGGTTTTGTTTTAATTTTCATATTTTCTAAAGTCCAGCAATTCGTAAACTCCAAAGCATGCCATGAAAATATATTTTTATTTCCTTGTTCATATTTAAGGTAGACTTAGAAATTTTGTCTAGATACTAAAAAGTAATTGTATCAATAATTCTATGATGAGCCTGGGCTCATCTACTCCCATCAACAATTTGACATAACAGTAGAAAAATTTTGTATTTTTTTTCATCGAAGATGCTCGAGTGTGCTAGGAGCATAAAACTTCTTGTGGTGAAATGACATTAGAGGAGCTATAGAGATATGATAAAACAACATCGAGTCTCCAAAAATGTCTTTTTTGAAGTGTCATTTTGAGCGTCTTTTTGCTCTAGAGATTCTTCGGCTCGCTTCAGTGCTTGTAATCGTCGCTAGGTGGTCTACGAATCTAGATGTAATTTTTATTATTTCTGATGTTTGTTGTACTATCATGATTGAAGATGAATAGATTGAAAGTATTCTCGCAAAAAGGAATGTCAGTGGTCGAAGAAATTTTCATCCTCCCACAACTCTCGAGCATCTTTTCCTAGTTTACTGTTCATATTGGGGGCAAATGCACCGGAGCACCAAACGCCGTCCTTGTAATTGTATGTATGGTGATATAGTTGTTAAATTGAAATCCAGCATATGCTAACTAAATTCGTGATTTGCAAAAGGAAGTACAAAGCAGAGTAGCAATTCTCTTTTACACCGGCAGTGATGCCATCACATGCAGGTTAACTCCTATCCGTTCTTTTTTTCTTTGCGGGAAAAACTTTCAATCTATTTATGTTTAATCATGGTAGTACAACAAACACTAAAAATAATAAAAATTACATCTAGATCTATAGACCACCTAGCGGCGACTACATGCACTGCTAGATTAGAGCTCAGTTATGCCTAAAGGATTTTATTTAGGACCTACCATTGAATTAACCGATTAGATTATTTATCTTATATGGAGCAACATGGTCTTTTCCATGTTACTTGGCCATCTAAGGTAAAATTATTATCATTCTAAACTCATCCGAGTTCTAAAAAATAATTTCATGGTCGAATTGATTTTTTATCAAGCAAGAGATGTTTTGAAACCTACGTATATTGCATAGTGCAAATGAAACAACATATTTTAAATTATATTTTCTTGCATCTACCTTTATATTTGCGCTGGTCAATTTTCTTTTCTCGTGTGACATGTTTATGTTCACTTCACACAAATCACATTCAAATTGATCTGTATATTGTCTGTGGCTTCCACCTACCACTGGTCACTATTCACATATACATAAGGGACATATTTTGTTTATATACTTGGATCATTCTCTTTGGCTTATTGTTTTTTGCTTTCACAAAATTGACTTTCAGGTTGATCTTTTGTTTATATAAATATAAATATAAATGCTCGCACTTTTAAAAATATTTTAAATCATTGCAATTAAAATCATCGAATTTAATATCTTGAACTTATTTTTAGCATGGCGTGCGGCCAATCGCACGGCTGGCAGCATGTTCGACAGCGCTCCGTTGTTTTCCTTTTTTTAAATAATATATCTATCCTAGCGTGAAGCACTAAAGAGGAGTCTGTACATTTTTATTGTTTGAACATAGGAGGAGTACGGATTGATTATTCAGCTCAAATAGTAGATTACATGAGCATGTGAATTTTTCTTAGATACTACTACGTCTTTTTGCTGTGTGCTCCTCAATAATGGTCCCCGAATAGGACTCTCCTTTTAGCAGGCTGCCGTTCTTTGCCATACTAGTAAGTATGCACGTGCAACGCACGTCTTGAGTAAAATATGTTCTATTATGAAAATAATAATTTTATCATAATGCAAATCTACTTCCTGAGAAGCTGAAATCTCATGCAAAGAGCATATAATTCCTAATTCCTAAGTCATTTAAATGATTGAAAATATTTTGCTTTATGAATCAACATGCCCACGTTCATTGTGCAACAACTACCAAAGATAATTAATTGATAGATACAAAATCAGTCCATCAAGAAAATTAAATTATGGACCCAGCTAGTGCATCTCGGAAGCGGACGCCATCACAACACCTCGTCGGCAACCATGTACCGTATAGATGGTCATCATGTAGACAAAACGTTTGTCATGTATCACAATCATGACCTCTGAAACTGCATAACTTAATTCACGTGTTATTCAGTCATCATTGAATCTAAAATGAACTAAATTTGTGGTATAATATTTTCAATCAAGAGAAACATACTTTCAATCTTATTTTCTTCTAGTTGGTACCTACGAATGGGCCACTGGGGAAAAAAGATATGCAAGTGTGTGTATGGAGACAATGAAAATTAGTAGGTTCCACATGAGCTGATCAAATGACATAATTTTATCAGAGTTCTGAGATATCAGTTTGTACATTTAGGAAACAAAAGATTGCTAGTTCATACAGAAACAAACCATCAAGATGCATCAATATGAAATCCTCGCCCCTACGGCTGTACCAAGCAATGTCAGGTACACATGAAACCAGTCACAGAACTCGCTAACAGACAAATCAGATGCACAAACCACTAATGGTGGAACCACGCTTACTCATAAGCTGAAGGTCCTTGGCAATGTAGTTCATTTGTGGGCATTTAGTGTTAATCCTCCGATGGCAAGGTCCAAAGCCATGAAGGTATTTGCAACCTGTTATTTCAACAGCATGCTTCTCTTGTGAACTTTCACAATAAAGCACATACCCAATTTTTAATCGTCTGGAAATTAGCATAACATTGGGATTATAAGTCAAATTGCTCTTAGTGAGAAACAACAAAATCCAATAGTAGCTAACATGACCATGATGCTCCTTAATGTGTATGAAACTGAAAAAAAAAATGAAAATCTCCAAACCACTATGAACTCCTAATTTCAATATCATTATCATCTCGAGCTTAAATAGGCTATAATTACTGGTTTATTACTACATGGAAGGATAATAAATCTTATAATTTCATGAAAATATAAGTTGATACTTGATAGTACTACGATAAATGATCAAATTATTAATTTATGAAAGTTCATTGCTGCACAAATAGACTGCCCTTAAGATTCATATGACCAACAAAAATGGACAAGAGGTGCAGTAAAAAGGAATCCATAACTTGATGACACGCACTTTAAAAAGTTTTTGCATATGTACAACACTACAGAAGTCCAACTTTTTTGCTGAATGGACCAAACTATACAGCCGTATAGCAATCTCAAAGCTCTCTCACCTATCTATACGGATCGAGATCCTCCAACGTAGCTCAGCCTACTGCAGAGGGACGTGATGTGCGTATACCCCGTTAGTAAGCCATCCGATGGCAGAAGCATTCACTCGCAATGAAAAGAAGCGACGCTTCGGCCCGTCAGCAGCCCACAATAAACACAGAAAAGAACAAAATGGATATCTCCTTGTTCCCCTGGAATTCCCCTTCTCCGTCGTGGTCGAACAAGCTCTCGGCGCATCCTTGCCGTCGCCAATCGTTCGCAAAAGGAGAGCAACACGTGCAGCGGGAGCCTCCGTGGTCGGCGGCGGCCGGGATACAGAGCAACACGCAGAGGGAGCACCCTGGTCGGAGGCGGCCAGGATACATGGCAGCACGTGCAGCGGGAGCCCCTGTGGTCGGCAGCGTCCAGGATACAGGCCACGCGCGCTACATGGGCTCCGTCCTTCATGCGGGTCTAAGGGCGTCCAGTTGGTCGGCCTCCTCGAGTCACCGCCCGTGGTGGACAGCTCGGCGTACGCACGCAGCAACCTCATGTCGAGCACCTGCACACCCATCTCCATGGTGGTGGTCGGCTGAACCACACCGTCGTTTCCGCACCGCTGCAGGCCGATTAGCTGATAACTGAGTCTAGTTTTCAAACTTGTTAACTGAATTAGGCCATGTCTCTGTAGCATTCCACTTGCTACTTGTACATTTTCAGACTTGATAAGGATAACTGAATTTTGTTTGGCAAAAGAGATTAAGCATTCCATTTCCTTGCACAAATAAATTGGCATGAAGCAACCTTGCCATCGGCGGATCTCTTGTTCGTGCAACTTTTCCTGACCCCAAAGCCCTTTTTACGACCATAGATAAGCCAAAATGCCCAAGCTTCATCTGAATTTTTAAATTCCATGCCAACATGAGGTACCAAACCGGACAATATACCTTGCAGTGGAAAAGTAATCATGAGCAAAGAACTTGTGCAAGTGCCATATTTCAGGATAAGAGAAAAGTAAACGTGATTCTTACTAAAAATTGCAGAGACCTCATGAAAATAAGCAAGAAGTAGGAATTCTGTTGGGACAGCTAAATCCATCTAGTGTACAGAATGAAATTGAAAAAGTGGTGCTACTTTCGTATTGGAAACATGGTACTATGTGTTAGCCTCTTCTTCCATCTCAATAGAAAAAATACAACCGGCTGATTATTGGGAAAGCACTATTCAAAATTCTGTCAGTTCTAGTGACCTATTCATGGGAGGGTGGTACGCACCAGATAGAGAAGAGAGCAGGTCGTCCTCACTCGGCTGCTTCTTCCATGAATAAAGGGCAGAGGTTGATCAACTTGAAAGCAATATGATGTTCCTGATTCCATCAATTCCATCGAGCCATTTCATGGGGAAGATAGCAGGAGAAAAGCAAACTTCAGAATTACGTACAAGATTGCAGAAATCAAACTTCAGAATTGGGTACAAGATTGAAGAATAGAGCACTTCGTTCTCCGGCTATCGATTCCTTTACCAGGACGCGATTGAAAAACGGAGCAGGTTGTTCTCCAGCGATCCACTCCTCACAAGAACGCGCTCACCCGCCTACGCCACTACTCGGACCAGGCTGCTGCGTTGCCGGCGCGCGCGTCGCTTGCCGCCGATGGGATCTCCCGCTCCGACCTAAAGCCGGCCAACACCATGCCGATCTTCGAGGCGTCGGCGTAGTGACAGCGCAGGGGCCTCCACCTCCGTCTCCGCTGATCGCGTCCTTCGCGCTAACGCGCGACCAGATCGAGGAGATCAAGGGCACGGCCGCGGCGCACGGCGCGCTATACTTGTCGGCGTTTGTGGCGTCGTCGGCCGAGCTCCTAGGCACTGAGCAGGCGGGGGGAGGCATGGGGCGTTTGCGCGATGGGCGGCTGGTCGACGTCGAAGTCGCCGCTGAGGTCGGGCGTGGGGTTGGAGAGCACGTATGAATAGGATATGGTGGGTCGTGAGGCGACGATTGCGGGGGACTTTTCGTCTGCGGGGGCAGAGTTTTCGTCCGCAGATTGAAATTGCTAAACGCACTTCTCGTGAGGGTTAGGTTTATCTCGACGGTTAGATCTAAATGAGTGAGTCTGATTGGGTGGCTCTAATTGCTTTGGGTTATTGTGTATACATTAGACGGGGTGCCCACAGTGTTGAATATGTTTGCTTATTTAATAGTAGTAGAGATAGAGATCAACGTCGGAAATTAGATTTTTTTTTTTTTTGAGACAAACGTCGGAAATTAGATGGCGCGGACGAGGAGTGCTCCTCTCCGGCGCCCTCAGCGCCCGCTAACGCAGTTGGCGCTCGAAGGAGCGCGGTAGTGGGCCGGCCCAGTATCTCTCGCGCCAGATGCTCAAAAACAAACGCGAAGAAAAATGCGTAGCAGCGGGCATTCGAACCCATATGCATTTGCTGACGGACTTGGCGCTCCTACCACTGCACTAGGATAGCTTGTTGTGTTTTGTGCGGAAACAGCTCTATTTGACCCATGTTTAAGCCCCAGTACAAATTATTTTGAAAAAAAGAAAGGACAATTTGACCAAGAAATCATGAATTTTTAAAAAAGTTCGTCGATTTTGACAAAATGTCACGGATTTCATAGAAATGTTCACAAAATAAATCATCATTTTTTCAAAAAAGTTCACGAATTTTTAAAAAGTTCACCGGATTTTGATAAAAGAAAAAGTTCACGAATTTGAAAAAAGTTCACCTGATTTTGGTAAAAGAAAAATTTCATGGATTTCAGAAAATTTCACGAATTTCAAAAAAGTTCACCGGATTTTGAAAAAGTTCATCGATTTTGATAAAAAAGTTCACAGATTTGACAAAAGTTAATCGATTTTGATAATAAAAAAAGTTCATGGATTTAAAAAATGTTAATCGATTCTGATAAAAAAGTTCACGAATTTCAAAAAGTTCATGAAAATTGAAAAGTTTTAATCGATTTTGTAAAAAGTTCATCAATTTTCAAAATTTTCATCGATTTAGAAAGAAAGTCGACTGATTCTCAAAAAAGATCATCGATTTTCAAAAAAAGTTCATCGATTTTGAAAAAAGTTCACAAAATCTGGAAAAAGTTCATCAATTTTGAAAGAAAAGGTCATCGGTTCTAAAAAATAAGTTCATCAATTTTCAAAAAAGTTCGTCATTTTTTTAAAAAGTTCAAAAATCTGAAAAAGTTCATTGATTTTGAAAAAAATGTTCGTTCAATTTGAAAAAGGTTCATTGATTTTGAAGAAATTTTATTCAATTTAAAAAAGAAACAAAAACTTTCCAATAAAAAGAGGAACACGAAAAAAGAAAAAAGGGAAAAAGGAGGAAAGAAGAAAAGTGGTCAAAAGATGAAAAATGAACAAATCACATGTTGTTGTGTGGGGTGGTTAGCGTAGCTTATGTTAAGCAGCAGATCGCGGGCTCGAAACTCACCGGACGCGCAGTTTTTTGCCATTAGAAACAGAAAGAAAAAACGAAGATGGGCCGGCCCAGCGCAGAGGGAAGGGTGTGCGCCCATTTGCGAAATGTGAAGAAAGGGGCGCTTAAGGCGCCGAATAGGAACCAGCGCGGACGAGCTCGCCTTCTCGCTGTATCGGCAGATGTTGATTCGTTTCGGGATGGGAGGCGTATGACGTACTCATGTATACGTACGTTAGCGCATTTAAGGAGTGTACGTGACGGATGGGAACGTCGTTCAGTTGGATACGGCGGCATCGATAGTGTTTGGATGACGCCCGTTTCAGTCCTGTACCAACATGGACCGCAGTTACAGATGGAACCTAACGTGGTGTTCTGTTTTTGCACAGGTGGATCGGCCCAGCGGAGGCATTTAACCCAGCCCGCCCTACGGGTGGATCGGTCATCATATCCCCAAATCGAAACTCTAGTGAAACCTATGTCAGAGATAATTGTACTTCTTGTTTGACGGTATAATGGCTTCAAAATTAAGTTTGTCTCCCTTATTCTAAAAATAATGAAATATGGAATTGCATATACTTCAATACTATGATGTCAGGAACGACACAGACTTCAGCCGAGATTACGAAGATTGTTTCTCTTATTAATGACGGATACTTGTTAAACAAAAAATGTCTTGCATACATTGTACAGAGTACAAAGAGATCTGCATTTACTTGCAACTTGACTAATACTGTACAATCCTTGCAAATTCTCAGATTACAAAGAAATGTCAGAATAATTGAACTACAAGCCTTTCAATTTATATACACATTTCTTTTTTGCGGAAATCAATTTATATACACATGTTTGAGCATTTGTCATGAAAATGTCCTAGTATCTTCTTCGTAGGTGGCTGTATATCCAGTTTCTGCTCTTGTCTTGGCGTCCTCATTTCAGATACAGCAAAGAGCATGTTGACATTCCGGAGTCCATATGTATTTTAGATAAAAGAATAATACACTGTGCATTATTAATCCTTTGAAACCATCTATAAATAGCTCAATGGTCACATGCATCACCCATTCACACTTGATTCTGTCAATCCCACACATGTACAGCTGCACTACCCCTGCACCAAAAAAGTTAGAATCGTCAACCCTACACCTAACAACTCCACTGCCCTGCACCAGCAAAGTTAGAATCATCAGTTTGTCTCAGTTTTCAACAGTAAAGTTAGAATCTTCAGCCTCACTTTTCTCCTAAGAAGTTTCTGAAGGTGCATTGCACTACAGAGTACAGATAACAGCTCTAGATGCATGGTGCAATTGTTCACCATGTGTGGTCAATGAAACACGAATTAATTCATCATGGCAACAAAATCTTAACACACCTCATTTTAAATCTCAATTCAGGGTCAAAATCACAAAATTGATGCTTTGAATAAAGCATTAGGACCAAACCGTTCTGAAAATTGGAGTAGCAAACATCAGGAGAACTACTGTGCTGGTTGCTCACCATGTAGTTGATGGTCGAGGTTCCCGACCACGGGGATCATCTCCGACGCGATCAACGCCTCCCGACGGCGGATGAGAGAGGCCGTGGCATTGGCGACCGAGATCGACTGGCGCGGCGGCGGCAAGCGAGAGAGGCGAAGAAGATCTAGAGCCCAGCATTGTTCGTCGTCGTCGCACTGAGCTAGATGAAGAGGAGCAGGCCTAGAGCCGACTCCATCGTGATGTTTGTCTAGACGGCGCCGTCACCGTATGATACTGTTCGACGACCGTATCCTTCACTTATCTATACGGTTGCATTGAATACATGCACACACGCGTCTCTGTCCCATTTGTACGCTTTCCGGGAGCAGGCGAGCCCGTCCTCTCTATCACCGCTCTCATATCAACGTAGGCTTTTTTCCTCAGAAGATTTACCAACGTGAGCTTATATCTGATTTTATTTTTGAAACTAGCTTATATCTGATTTGGTAGAAGGGCATATGATTGGATCAAAGACGTGCTGAACTATTGGTACGTGACATGTGATGCGTCAAATTATGTGTACGTGATGCTCAAAAAAAATAAAATTTATTTGTACGTGATAATATTTGTATGTAACGCTACATCTATAAATCTGAACTGTTAATTTCTAGTATTGACAATTAAGATAATTTAATCTATGTGGACGCACGTGATGGCTTGCCTTTTGTCTTAATTATATACTAGCACACATGTCCGTGCGTTGTAACGGGAATGATCATTCGTGTGTTCATCAAAACATCCACAGTGTGGCACAAAAACATCCTGAATGGTGCCACTCGATAGAGGCTGGGAGACACAATTAAGTGCAGCAGAAATGCATATCAACGATCATCGATGTATAAATCAAAGTGCAAAATCGTCTACTTCCTTCATCTGTTATAAAGGGCCAAAATTTTAAATCTTCTATACATTTTTTTGGAAAAGTTGGAGCAGTTTTTGGAATTTGCACGGGCCGCCAGTTTTTCTAGCTAAAGCGTTTTAGCCCTCTTACCTTTCTGGGTATTATTAATTCCTTTGCATGGCTACACTAAAAAAAATCCTTTGCATGAACATGCAAATCTAACATGAGTTCTCTCCTTCCTTTTAAAGCCACGCATCCATGCATCTCCTTTCTCTCCCGTAAGTCTAAATCCGATGAAACTTAAGTGCCTTTTACTTTGGTTCGAAAGATGACCGTCCCATTAGCCAGCCTCATCCACAACTTCGGTAGATTTCTTTTATCTCGTGCATTTGCAACGCGGTGCTCGTAATTTCCCCAAGAGGTTACTATGTCTTGGAGGCTCATCAGGTCTAACGGACTTTCGTCCTTCGACTCCTATAGGCCTTTCATTACCGTAAATTTATTTAGCGCACACATCTGCTAATCTCCTTCCTCTCATTACCGTAAGTTTATTTAGCTAATTTCTCTTTCTTTGATTTGCATTGTCGCAATTTATTTAGCGCAACACATCTTTTGATCGGGCTGTTAATCCTGTGTGAAGGCATGCGCTCTCATCAATTCAACCCTTCCTTAACATCTCCCGTTATAAATGGGGATGCATGGGCAGATTTATTAGTAACTAGATTATTAATGGCGCGCGTTGCCGTGCCCATTCACTTATCCGGTATAATGATAGGAATTTATATACTACCTCTCTCAGTTTTCATGAGAAAAAGCAAATATAATTTTTATGTTAGTTCTATGCTTGAAGAACATTTCTTCCTTGGTAGTTGAGACTGAAGAACTTACAATTAAATCATGTTAGTTCTATTCTTGGGGAAAATTGTCAAAATGGTTCGGAGAAAAGGTGCAAATGCCGAAATTTGATCAGCTTGATTGACAAGGTTGTATTGGCGTTTATATATCACTTAAACATCAAGTGCAGGTAAGTGATAAACTGATAACTATGGTGCATCAAATACACAAAGCAATGAATATGCACATTTGTTAGACTAATATTTTAATTCGAGCACATATAGTATCTAGTAATTTCTTATCTTTTTCCACAATTTGTTCCTTTTGCTTGGACAGGTAACCTCCTGAGAATACGCCAAGCCAAAAAAAAAACAGAAACTCTGTATACACACAACCTTTTCCCTAAACTCTTGTGCATGCGTTGGTGATGCATTCAAGATTTCTGTTGTAACTATTACCTGGCGAGGAGGTAGTTCATGCAGTAGCATGGCATGGCAAAATGTAAATGTCGTCCAAACATGACCTCTCTTGTGCAGCGCCCTCCATCACATCCGGTCCGAAATACCCGACCTCCTTATGCAGTTGCTTAAGAACCATGGAGAATAAGAGGATGCCAACAAAGAGTACGCAAAACCTAGAAGAACCAACCTGTATCGAATCTAAAACAGAGCTACCATTTAGGACAGTAAAAATTAAGAAATCAAAACAGGGGATCTGTGGCAGATCCGACGGCGCAGGTGACGAACATCATGTTGAAGGTGATGACAATCTTGATGACGAGGGTGTGCTAGTGCGGCCC